>CM055817.1:18450927-18528158 GCA_029582265.1 Zoroaster sp. YZ-2022 | reverse complement strand
CAATTAGCACTTCGTGAAAACGGTGACGATGTGTATTCCCTTTGATACTACATGTAACATAACATCAAATCAAACAGTCTGGTTCTGGGTATCCATTTTCCTTCTGGAAATGTTGGATTATCAATAGGCTTATTGTAGAAATGTGGAACACCTTGTCCACCTAGCCGTCTTCATAATGGTATCTCATGGCAAGCTGTGCCTGCATGCGGCACCACATGCCGAGCTGGTACTATGGGTAGTGAATTTCTCCTCATCAATACCTGCTACATGTTGTGTCGTTTTAATCCATGTAGCTATTGTTACCTGCATTTAATTATAAATCACACCAGTGGTTGTGATCTGTGCACAATCTAAGTTGAGACATAATCGATTTGACAACGCTGCCCGGATACCAGTTTTTTAGTAAGATTGTTCATAGAGAGATCATTGTTGGAACCAAGACTCTGTAAGTATTTCAAAACAAGAGTCGCATCCCATGTATGGGAGTATTTAAGCGTTGGCGGCTTCAAGTTAAATGTACCTTTCTTAAGTCTCTTCACTAGGGATAGCCAGTGTGTGGGAGCCACGTGGACCGTTTGGATTACCGCTGACAATGCACTCCCCAGAGTGTTGAGGCTACTGTATTCTCTACCTTTGTGAAATTCTACAGTGAGGAAGTCGACCACTGTCGTTACATTTGGTCAAATTGGATTAACCTTTGTCTTCCTGCAGAAGAGAAGCTATTTCCGAAGCGTCAACCTGTAACCCTTTCTGGTGGTTGTTCACCAGGATGCAATGATAATTTGGGTAGCTTGCCTTAAAACTCCTTGTTTTCGCAGTGCCTCCCAGATAAGAATCATGCCATCAGCCTCAGATGATCCCGTAAGGAATGGAGTCTGTAAACGAAGTGGACAGAAAGTAGGTTTGGTGTCCGTGACTGTGGATTGCAATTAACATCTATACTCCATTAAAATGTTCATGTTTGAGGATGAGATTAGGTATGATGCTGTGACACAAAACAACCTGCAGAAGATCAACCATTTCGTGGCCGAGCGGTCTAGCTTACCGGACTCAAGTTCTGGTGTTAGCAGCAGAATGTGGGTTCGAAACCCGGCCGTGACACTTGTGTCCTTGAGCAAGACACTTAACCATAATTGCTTCTCTCCACCCAGGGGTTAAATGGGTACCTGTGAGGGCAGAGTTGGTTGATTAGCCCTATATGCGCTGTAATGGCAGCAATTGAGCTGTATACTCCCAAGGGAGCTGAGATGGTTTCAGGAATGATTTATGAGCCTTATGAGCCTTATGAGCAGGGGTAATAATATAATGCGCCTTGAGCACCACTTAGTTGATGGATACGTGCGCTATATAAGTCCACACATTATTATTATTATTATTATTCTACTCATTACATCGGATGACAGCCACCAATGTTGCTGATGCACCAAATAATGATCTGCAGCTGATACATGACATGATGAAGTACCAGACGATAGGTAAAGAGGTGGCAGATGCAGCCCAAGGCAAGATGATAAAACATGGACGGTACCTAACTCAAGAATTGGTGATATTCAACTTGTTCAGCACAGATCCAATAATGACAAACGCAATGAAAGGCTTGATGGCAACCAAGTTGCTCAACACAGAAATACCAGATAAACTCAGAAAGGGGAAACCTGTTTTCCAAGCCATCGCAAAGGACACCACACTAATTAATCTAACTATGCCAGAGTCACACTTCATATTCATTGCTCTCAGCTCAATATAAGTTCTAATTGCCTATCCTCTATTGTGTGGTCTCGTCTACTGTGTGGTCTCGTCTACTGTGTGGTCTCGTCTAAGTACTGTGTGGTCTCGTCTACTGTGTGGTCTCGTCTACTGTGTGGTCTCGTCTACTGTGTGGTCTCGTCTAAGTACTGTGTGGTCTCGTCTAAGTACTGTGTGGTCTCGTCTACTGTGTGGTCTCGTGCATAAATATTTGAATGACATAGCAGAGCGAGGAGTGAAGATGATGGGCGACTTTGCCAACATCATTACTACTGACCCCCAACAGCAAGCTTGGCTTCTGTAAGCAGTGGAGTTCATCAGGAAACAATTTGACATCAGTTTCGCAAAAGCAACCATGAACGTATAAGCACTCCCTATCCATGATATAGCAAAAATACACTGTAATATATCACTCTTCAAAATACTTTGTAATAGAAACACAGGCCTCAAGTCAATCACATGTATGTCTAAAGCAATTACCCTAAGACAGGCTTTATTATGTGTATTGGTCAAAATTGGTTTGTTTGATCTTTGACCCCAAATTGTGACCAATATTGTGACCCCAATTGTTTCCAAAGCATTCATCAGTACCGTGCTTTGCATAAAATCAAACTGGCATGTCGACAGCAGGGTGTCGAAGACTTCAAGCGTATATTGGTCAAAATACAATGTATAGGCCTATATGCAAGTTTATACCTTTGACCCCAATTTTTTTACCCATGTTTTGGTCTCTATGGTTTCCAAAGCAATCCAAGTTTCTTTAGCAGTGCTATTTTGCATAAATTCAAGCCAAACTGGCTGCAGTAGCTACCTCAAACAACACGTTACAATATATAATTGGTAAAAATTGTCATTTTGACCTTTGACCCCACATTTTGACCCATGTTATGACCCCTATGATATTCAAAGTGCTTATATTTTCTTCAGCACTGATGCATTGCATAAAATCACCCATCACTTGCCTTTCAGGGGTCATTATACCAACTTAGAGATTATTTTAGTAAAAATAACCTAATTTCCCCATTAAGAAGTCACGTGACTTCAGGACTCTTGAGGGACCATACCCCATTGTCTGAGACCAAAACGGATATGATTTTTGAAGTTCTCACATGCAAAACCATGGGAAACCAAGCAGTAGTGTACAAAAAGTTAAAAAAAAGTGAAATCTGAACCGGCCTAATGTACATGAATATCGACCACTACTACATCCATGATATGTCCATTTACATCAGTACTATTCATCAGTACTAGTCCAACCAAATGTCATCTGTTGAAACCAAAACCAAAACCGACACCAAAACCGAAACTAAAAAAAAAAAAATTAATTTAAGTGTGTATTCATTTAACATGAGATATAAGTGTATCCCTATCCCACGGTGATGTCATTAATATTGTGTGTTATATGTCGTCGTGCCATGCAAACCGGTACATATTTGATTTTGGACCTATTTGGTGTTGGGGCGAGGTAATTGTGTGTCATCGGAACTACATGTACCTTCACACGTGCGTGTACATGTACACCAATTTAAAGAGTTCAACAAGTTAGTCATGTTTACAAAAATCCGACCATCTTTAACCAGTTTTTTAAAAGAAATTTACAGCTGTCCCTCACCTTCGTAGTAAGAAGTAGAAGGTGTATGCAGATAACTCCGATGTTGTTGGGAAAACTTTGATTCAGTAGAAAAGTGGAGTTTTCATAACTTTTAATAGTGTTACTCTCTTAACGCGTTATAAATACTGTGACGGTTTTATCCTCTGTCTGCAACCCGGGTCGGTCTCAGCCAAACGTCAGCGAGCGGCAGCTTAGTAGGCCAGTGACGACGATCTGTTTGGGCGGCAGTTTACCGCCAGGCCCGTAGCGCACCACCGGGTTCTTATTCCCTCTCTAACTTAAAACACAACACACCCTCAGGGGAGGGGGAAGAGCACAGACAATGACGGGGACGAAAAGAGTTAAAATGAGAGCCAAACTCTGATTATTTATTCTAACAAAACATGCGCCCCAAACTCAAGGCGCCTCGCCTACGTCACACAATCTTCTGGCTTGATGTTGATAATTGATTACAATGAATTGTACTGAATTATTTACCGTGATTTAAATGATTTACAAAGAATTGACACAGCTATGTGATTTATTAGACTGGCAGGGATGCAAATTATTAAACTCACACCAAATATGAGGCTCTTTCCTAGACTTGATTCAACACCCTTTAATCACCAGCTAGAAATATACGTCTGCACCCGACTTGCTGCAAACAGGGAAAAGAGAGCGGAACACGCCCGCTCCGTGGTTTTATAAAACACTGCTCTAGACTGGCACCCTCCAACAACTGTCACATATATATAGTAAATGACGGCTAGACACTAGCCAGGGTTACCGTCCTAACCCAGCAACCTAAATATTCGAATACACTCTAATCGATACTGCATTGCGTTACAATACACACGATCAGCGCAACAAAGTGACGCATTCAAGCATTTCACCAAAATAATATAAAAATGTTGAGTTAGTCTCAAGTAATTCAAGAGATATCACTTGATTGTCATCAATATTCTTGTATTTCAAGAAAAGTCTTATTCTTTAACTGTTATGTGCCAAGTATAAAGTCTCTCTGAAATTTGGAAGTTAGACAAACATTTGTGAGAACGTAAAGTAAGAGTAAGAAGGAAAAATAATAAATAAAAACTCGAACAATTACAAAGAGGTGTTCGGGTTAATCCCAAACACATAATAAATGATCAGTTCCAAATGTTTCCATTTGGATGTTCGTCAAAAACAAAGGGAAATATGTCCTAGGGCGGATCCCGACAGTGCAGACGGTATACAAAAAATGAGGCGGCACACCCATATATTCATCCCAACGTAAAATACTGCTTTGGACACAATGATTATTTTCTTATCAGTTATATGTATAATTATATGCCATTTCAGTTTAATTTGTTTACTGTGTTGAAAAACACTTGAGGCTACTTCTGTTAGCCATCATTAAACAGTCGTAGGAGTGGTTTACTGAACGAAGTTAAACTCTTTTTCAAATTAAACAGCAAAAATCGTTTGAAAAAAAAACACTAAAGGACTGTCATATTGTGGAAATTAGTTGTTTGCAAGTAGAAAATATGACAGAGTTAGTCCCTTCAGATGGTACCGCCCCTGGCTCATGGAGTAAATCAAACCAACAACTTTGAAATGTTCATGTCGTAGTAACGCCTCAGCACAATAACGTGACAGAAACCCTTTTTAAAGATGGGTTAGCATTACGGGTGCGGAACTCAAGTATCATGTTTTTAAAACAAATTGGTAACCCCTCAAATAGTTCAGAATATCCTTAGCAGTTTGTAATGGGGTCGAAGGAGAAAGTACAGAGTTTTAGTCTGTGGGCTGGAGTAGTCTACCGTGCACCCCCCCCCCCCCCATAACCCACCGCCACCGATATTTGTTTGTTCCTTTGGATGTCCTAATCACGAAAAAAAGATGTTAACATTGAACATTTTGGGTTGCATTATCTGTTCTGGCCCACTATTGTTTGCCCATATAATGAGCTTACGCTGATAATTCTTAGCACTAGGGCTGGAAGAAGATCAAACATCTCGCCATTACTCCATCATGCATTCACCTATTATCATGCAACTTGGTACAATTAATGTTCAGTCATATGTCGTCATGAGGACGTCATCGGTTTTCATGAAAACGACCGCTAGAGGGCGCTATAATTGCACACATATTATGCATATTTTAATTAATTGGGATTTTCAGAAAAAGTCAAAGTCATTTAGTTGTTATAGTTGCCACCAAGAAAAAAATATTAATTAATTTATGCCTTAAATGGGTTTGTCTATGTCTAATGTAACCACCAAAATGTGTTATCTTTGAAGTTTTTTGGATTTTCTATGTCTGGGGGCACTTTTTAGCCCCATGGTATTAAGCTTAGTTGGACGTCCATATCACTACATATTGAATAATCCTTTATTTCTCGAACATGCTTTGACCTACATTAATCAAACTTGTCACAATAAATGCTAATTCGCATGTCGTCAAGAGGGCGCTGTACTTGGATGCATATCATACGCACATGAAATAATGGATACAATTATTTCTTATTTTTAGCACTTGTAGTACACTAGTTATCACTATGGGGTAAATTACAAAAATGGAATTCAATTATAATATGAAAGATGTATAACAAATGAATAATCAAGCGATAGATGAAGATTATCGTTGGCATTTGTTTCAAACATTTCCTTAAAAACTGGTACTTTAGGAGAAAATCGTTGGCATTTATAGAATTCCTTATTTATAGAACCCGTAAATGAGATATTATAGTTATGGGTAAATTACAAGTATTCTGTGTACAAAAATGTAAATAAATAGAGTTTTTTTAAATAACAATTTTAACCTCTTCATTAAATTGTCAGCAATCCATTATTGTTCAATCATATTAATTGAATGGTTAGAGTAATTAAATCTCTAAATTTCAAAAAGTAACAGTCAAGTAAAACATCTTCACTTCTAGATCTTCACATCACTCCATACAGCTAGCTCGACGCATTCATGTTGTTTCAGACACCGCGAAACAAAAGTTCGAAGTTCACAAAGTTCACAAAGTTTGATTGTGCGCCCTCTGTCGCTGATAGCGACCCAAGTTACTGGACACGGGACGTCACACTTTTCGGCCAACACTAGCACTCAATCTGGCGTTAATACTAATCACTCAGTGGTGAAAACCATCTATAAAATGGGAAAAGGTATCAAAAATCTAATAACACAATCTATTCCAGAAATCCCTTTTTAACACCGCTTCTGAAACTTTCGTACAATTAAAGTTAAGATAAACTTTGCATTCATAAAGTACAAACCAATGTGAATTTGAATGGAACGTGTCTAGAATTCAAATAGATGCACACATTAGATCATATTTTAAAAGTATTTTCCAAAATTACATAAGTAAATTAGCTTGTCAAGTTAACAAATTTCTATAGAAAAATTAAAGGGGTAAAACTTACGGTTTTCCATTAAAATTATATCTTGGTTTGCAGATCCCAGTATCTGTCCCTCTTCTTCAATAAATTTGCCTTTTTGCAGCCTGTGAAAATCTGCTCTGGTTCTGACAATTTTTTAACGCATCTAGTGTCTGTCTAAAACTCAGCTAGACTGACTGTACAACCGCCAGCACCGCACCTATACCCAACTATTTAAGTGGAATTCCACATTCCTAAGCAAATCAACCACCTCTCATTCACAACTTCACACATGACTGGAACACAATAGCCTAAGGAATCTTAAAGGGAATACTTACCATTGTAAAACTAATCATTTGAACAAATTTACATCTTAACAAAAGAAAGCCATGGTATTGAATACTTACCTTTGTGGAAGCTGGGTGAAAGTACATTCATGAAAAGAGCTAAGGCAAGATAAGCTTTACAAATACAAATGAAGTATAATTCTGACACTCACGCTCCCCTCAACGAACAAACGCTGTTTGGACCTGACACCACACGCACCTTATCGCCACCCTCTAATTTCCTTTTTCTAGCTCTGTGCTGGTCTGCTTCTGTGGCTTCTGTGGACCCCCCGGTTGGCTGCTGGTCGTTTCCCGGAAGTTTACCCTGTCGTAGTCTGGGCTCCTTACACTCGAATGCAAAGTGCCCCCTCTGACCACAGTTGTAACACCTCAATTCCGACCTGGGTCGCCACCTTTGAGGACGTGACCCCTCTGGGGCCTCACAAGTCCCCTCTTTCAACTTTTGTTGTGCTGCCAAAAGTTTCAACATTTTGTCCAACTGCTGAGACAAACCATCAACACTCTTGGATTGTTGGTTTATAGCCCTCTCGACAAACTCCAATCTCTCCTCGGTCTCCTGGTCTACCCCTCGAGCAAACTTGGCTGGATTTTCCAAACTTCGGTTGGTCTCTATTTTCTCAAAATTCTCCGTCTCCAGAGCGGCTTGAATTGCCTCTGACAAATCCTATGGTCGGCCTCGAAATTTGACCTCCCATATCGACTGGGTTGCCACCGCATCCACAAAGTGGTTCTTCTCAAGCCGATCCCTTGGTTCCTCAAGAATCTCAGGGTAAGCTTTCACTGCCAGTTCGTGAATCACCTGACCTAACTCTTGCAGAGTTTCTTTGAGTTTCTGCCGCCTATGTCTCAGCTCGACCAGGAAATTCTCAGCCTGCTGCCCTTTGTGACAACAACTTCACGAGTTCACCATATGTGTATCAGTGACGCTGCTTGACACTGTCCCCAAGAATGCAGACCGCATCACCCTGGAGACTCGCTGCCAAATACTCCCGCTGACTGTGCCTCGTCCCACTGGTTTACTAACCGGCAACTCTCAAAATGACCGAAATACTCATTCCATGGAATCTTACCACTGTACCGGTCGGGAACAATGTTAGGACGGCGAGGGTCTGGTGGACCCGCTCCTTCATCCTTTCTTCTCCAACCATCCTGGAATCTCTCTCCAACTTCCAAGGTCCAACCTTGTCAGCACTGATGTTCTCAGCCGAACCTGGTGTACTATTAATATTGTCCAACGAACGTGTAGCAAAACTCAATAAATCGCTATATAAACCGTCAATAAAAGGGTTTATACGGTTAACATCCATGTCACCTGACTCCTTCTGCACCTTACAGGGATCAGGATTGGACACGTCACCACCCCTTTGAGGGGTAGTCCAATCCAGAAGACTCATTTCACCACCCTTTCCAATAGGATGGGTCCCCAATACTTTGAAATTACTCAGAGGTGGGGGCACCTCCAATGAGGTGTACCCTGTCTCCTCCCTTAAATCGGCCAGACCCCGACCAGGGAGTTTAAACTCAATATCTCCATCAACCCTAACACGCTTTCGCATGTTACCTCCAGCTACTCCAGCCGGGCTCTCGTCAGACGTCTTAGTCTGTTTCAAAGCAGACTCAAGCTCTGCAATCCGCCTTGCCTGTTGGGACTTCTCCCACTGTAACAACTGCACTTCCATCCTGGACCTGTTGAGGTCCTCACTGGAGGTGACTCCTGACATATACACAGACGCTATACCGTAGAATCACTTAATCAGAAAGAAAATCTCAGCAATCGCAATCAATCAAAAATCCCACTTCTGACACCAATTTGTAACGCAACACCCCTAGGGAGCGATTGTCGCGCAGACGGCCTCTGACCGGAAATGTCCCCGAGCGGTTAGGAACGTATCCGTTGGGATAGCAGTATACCGTCCCGATGAATGAATACAATTGCTCTGAGATCACCCTTTGAAAAAGGTCACCAGGATACAAGTTGTTGTGTATTTATATAACAAATAATACTGGTTTATTCGCAAACATTAAGGCACCTCACCTGGATGTGACCAAGTCCTTAAATCACAAGAACAATCATATAATTTTCTGAGAATGTAGATAAGGAGTTTGGTACCAGTGCGTAGTTCTAAAACCCGAAACAAAAAATATCTAGGGATATAATCATATGCCTCTGTTAAGTCAACAAAGACCAAAACAAGAGGTCCAGCATGCTTTTGTATAACATTCTTGCTGACAAAGATTGCATCCACAGTTGACCGACCTTTTTCTAAAACCAAACTGAAATTCAGAAATATTCAGCTCATAGGTTTCCTGTAACCTATTTAAAATTATACGAGGAACTATTTTACTAAGATTTGAACCAATAGACAATGCCCGGTAGTTTTCTGCTAGAGACTTCAAACCCTTTTTGTAGAGACAAACTACCTTCATATTCAAAGGGATACTCCTCCACCATACCTGAAAAATACTGCTCATCAGCCCCCTAGGACCGCACTAGCATTCACTAAATTCACATTGGAGGAGTATACACACCAGCGACAACAAGTGACAGAGCGACTGACAGCTACGGAGAAAACAGCACAAGACAAAATAGCGGAACATTTCGAAGACAAGAGCGATCTGCGAATAGCTGAAAACCTGTACACCTTCTTCACCCGCCCCGAACTGGGGACACAAGCGGCAAAGAGACGAGAGATAAACTCCCATAAACCCATACATATTCCACCGGTCCGTTTCAGGACCACCACAACTTCAAAATGGAGCGATTACAATGGAGCGAATGTCAAACTTACTATCTATCTAATAACATAATACAAATAGAAGTATATATTATTTAACACTATATTAATAATCGATAATGGCAAAACAGAAACTAACGAAGAGAGCAAATAGACGCATAATCAAAACAGAAAACAAAACGGTTTTCACATGAACGCTCTTATTATCAACGTTAGCAGAACATTTTGAACTTCAAATTACAAAAGCGTCCATAGCAAAACAATCTCAAACTGAAAATAAATGCTCCTGGAAAAGGTTTCAGTGTTCGTTCCAACCCCTGCTACACCAACCCGTTCAACCCTATTGAGTGACATCAACATTTCTCAGAGGAAATTGAGAATAAACCATCCAAAACTCATCCGTTCAAACCACTGATCACTTGGCATCCAAACACAACACAGAGTACAACGCTCGATAAATATGTGGAAGCCGCTAAATACGAACTTTGGGATTTCAGAAATCTCGTAAACACCATGAATCAATCACTTCCGAAGCCCAATTCAAAGAAACAATAGCCAAAGGCTATGCTACCAATGAGATAAACAATGCCACCAGCTATCACCAAGCCATACTGAGCCAGACTGATTCACAAACCACAAACGGACAAACTTAACAACTGGAACAGCACTCATTTTCTGGATAATACAGATAAGCCGTCCAATAATCACAAAGATGTGAAACAAGCAGTTAGCAAATACTGGCCAAATCACATGTTCAAAATGGACAAACGCACTCAAACACACAAACCAACCAACAAAATCAACAGTTTTGGTAAACCAAAATATGTCTTATCCAAGGATAAGACAGGAGACGACCCGGTTCATCTGAACCCTAATCGCAACTGATGATTGCCCGCATTTGAGCCATGAAAGCACGCTATTACTACCCAAGGATCTGAAAAAATATCCTGTCTCTTAACCAACTCCACCAATTTGACCAATTGATCAAATTTGGGTACCTTAAACTAAGGTAAATTATTCCTACAATCATCTTTGTCAAGACGACAATATTACAGGAATAATCAGAAACATCAGACAAAACATCATTTTGTACTAAAAATACAATCTGATTTAACAAGTCAAGAGAGGTGAAGTGTCACTAAATGGGATTGCACCATCAATCTTGTCACACTGAAAAGTATTTGTTGAAATCGTTGTCACAATTCAATATTTCTTTATAGTCCAGTCAATATAGTGGTTGACCCACCACTAATTGCAACATAATTTTTTTCACTGCTATGCATTTCAGAAATGGCCCCAGAACACCATACTAAAAGTCTACTTAAATATATTTGGTGGAAAGGCTTCAAATTTGCATAATATGCAAATTAGCTGCCACCATTATAAAAAAGCTGATTTTTCTGCTATAACTCTGTTTCTAAGCATCCAATCATGACAAATGGAGTATCTAGACCCATGTTTTCTGGGTTAGTGAATATGATTAGCACATTTCTGGTTTAATTATTTGCATAACAATATGTGAAATATGCAAATTAGCTGCCGCCATTACAAAAAAGTACATTTTTTGCAGTAACTCTGTATCTAAGCATCCAATCATGATAATTGAAGTGTCTAGACCCATATTTTCATGGTCAGTGAATGTGATTAGCACAATTCTGGATTAATCATATGCATAGAATTATGTGCAATATGAAAATTAGTTGTCGCCATAAAAAAAAGAAGGTTTTTCCACAATAGGCCTAACTCTATATCTAAGCATCCAATCATGACAATCAGGGTTTATAAGATTAGTACATTTCTGGGTTAATTACTTGGTAGTGTTTGGCATCATGCGTCATCATCATATATGTCCAGCTTGGGTGAGTTAGCACAAGTCAAACCTTTGCACTCTCCACACATCCAAGAGCAGTCAAGGCCATGCTTCTTGCATGTGCACTTGTTGGTGTAGCACCCCGTCTTGCAATTGCATCTAAAGATCTCAAGGAGTTTTGGTGGGCCAGGTGGAAGGTCAGTTTGTACTGGGAGTAACTGACCCTCACTGACTTTCCATCCCCATTCATCTGGCTTCAATTGTCCATTGTTTCCTTTCCACTCCTGAATTTGGAAGTACACTCTCAGGCTATGAAACCTTGTCGCCGCAGATGTTGGTGGCAAGTTATGGGCCTCAACAAATTTGGAACTTTTTACAACCTTCTCACAGAAACGCTTGTATCGTAGGGCATCAATACTTTCATTTTGGTTTCCATTGTACATGCATACAAGTGCCTTCTCCCCTGCTGTGACTATGTCATCCTTTGGTGCGTCAACCTCCAGGAACAGGTCAGCATGCTCCATGAATTGAACATTCTTTTGGATGTGTTTCAGGGCAACAGCTTTTCCAATGCCATACACTCTGGATGTTGTGTCGCAGCCTAGTAGGGCATGTACGAATAGTATTCTAGCACAGACATCCACTCCCAAGATATTCTTGGTCTTTTTGATGTTCCATACTCGTCGTTTCTTTGCATTGAGCTTTGGCTCAGGCTTGAAAAATATGTCCTTCCCTTGCATGTCTGCATGGTAGCAGAGAAGAACCAATAGGTCTGTATCATCACCAACAAGAACAGTATCGATTGTCTTTGCGGATTCCACTGCTGTCTGGACAATCAGCACATCAGCATCCCCCTTGGCATGAATCGTCAGACATCCCGCTTTCTCCAAGGAGTCACTTAGGAGGCAAATGAATCGTTGCTTATTGATTGTGTTTGCTAGGAACTCATTCTTCTTCAGCTTCAGGACCGTTTGACCAGTGAAGGTAACATTTCGTCCGATACAGAGCCCTACCCGTCTCCGATGTGTGGCATCCTTGATCGCTGGACCGTCTGCGTAGCCGTCAAAGACAATTGTTGCCCTCCCATACCTGTTTATCACATAAGTAACATATGTGTGACAGATATTTTCAAAAGTATGCCCACGTGGCCATGGCAGACGTTGTAGAAGGGCACCTCCGTCAAGCACATGGTGGACATCATCACCAGTTGTTTCTGACTGATCGTGGTTAACAAGTTCCCAAATTGCATCACCAAGTGCTGGCTTTTTGGGCTCCCTGGGAAGACCTGAGGCGTCGAAGAGTGCTGGAGGATGACTGCACAGCTCATACTTGAACAAAGATGCTGGATCTTCTTGCGTTTCACTCGCGGCAATTACACTGAGTCGTTGGAAAAGCAACTGTGGATCAACTGGCACTTGGTCACCATTAATGACAACAGCTGTCTTTGACCCAAGTGTGACTGCTTGTTTTTTTCGCTGGAATGAGTAGTTGTACACACTTTTCTCAACCATTGAGTCTAGTATGGTGTGCCCCACAGACTTGGCGTTGTCAACGTTCACTGTGTCATGTGCAGTAATGCCACTCACAATACTATGTAGAGATGGTTCGCTGCCGAAAGGGTTCCATTCCTTGAAGGCTTTCAGCAGTTCATACGTGTCCTTCATATCACGTTGTTGTCTTGATTTGGAGGTGTCCTTGTGCTGTTCGCTGGTATCATAGCTCACCCCTGTAAGCTCCTGCATCGCAAAGTTAACTTCTGCACAATCTGGCATTGCCAGTAGCCAAATCAGTCGCTGTATCTCGGTCATTCCTCGGCCTCTAGTTAAGCCCCCACTGGTCTTAATGCTCCTCATGAGCACCTGTTCTATCACAAGGTCGGTGGATAGGCCAGCCCAATAACGTTCACTTCTTCTGACGACATGAAATCCATTCATGAAACTCCTATACACGTCTGGATGATTCTCATCAAGTTGATTCATCATTTGGAGGTACAAGTATGCAGACTTGGCATACAGATTGTGCCCTGATGCTGCAAAATACGGAAGCATATCATGTATGGCCTGAAGATGTAGCTTCCAATTGCCTGTGCGCTCAGCTTTTATGAATGTTCGTAGGATCTCTACCATATCCATATACTGTAACCAGAGGCGTGCTGTTCGTAGATCATTCATGGACTTCTTTTCTTCCTCCAGTTTCTCGGAGATTCGGCTGATAGCTTCTGAGGAAGACACCTCATCAACAATACCTGGATCCACCATTAAACGATCGAAGAGTTCCCCAGCCTCAAACAAATCTTTGTTTTGGTTTTGATCATGCTCTTCCTCTTCCTGGGTGGTATCATCTTCCACGTCCTGTTGCATCGGTTCATGTATTCTGTGCACCTCCTCAGAAGAATTATCTGCTGTTCTCTCCAGTTCGTCCATATCGGGCTGCATCGGCAGGGGAAGGTTGAACGCATTCGCTCCCAGCATCGTATTGAGGGCTGCATCCACCAAGAGGTGTCCTCGTACAGCTCGTGAGATCGCCTTTCCGCTAAGCATATGCTTTACAGCGTTTTCAGCATAAACAACTTCAAGGACTTCTTGTAGACCGCTTCCTGCCATAAGATGTCCGATGGAGCCTAAAAAGCTCATTTCCATATGAAGTCCTCCGAGTCTCAAGACAATAGATTTCAAGTCACTGTTACTGGGCGCTGATTCTATTACCATCAAGGCTTTCCACCATAGTGGTTGGTCAAATGTAATCACTGGAGTGATGTTGTAACCCTTGGCTTGCTCACACACATAGCTAAGTGTTGAGAGGATACAAGACATATCGCTAGGATCCATATCAATCATTGGCAAGAATTGCACCGTTGATTTACCAGGAAAGTTTCCGTGATGGACTGCTTGCACCATTCCAGACCATGCTGGCCTTGACGGACGAAGCATAAGTGACACTTCCCAGAGAAGGTCAATATGGTGTGTAGGGTCATTTACTTCCATCGCTTGTAGTTCTTTGTAATTCAAAGGATTATTTCCTGTGTGCTGAGATTTGAAGTGTTTGATACTGATTCTTCCAACTTTAATAATATCATCCGACGTCACTGATATTCTAGGTATGGGTTTACTATCCAGTTTTCCTGGTGTAAAAGTTGAGATTATACCCATTCCATGAAATGTCCCAAAGCCGTCGAGAGTTCTGATATTGTGATCAACATTGTCAGCAACATACTGAATAAACTCACCTGGTCTGGGTACAGGCAACTCTGTTCCTTGTGTGACAGCGGCGTTTTTCTCAAACTTCTGCACTTCGGAGTACGAACACCCGAAACCATGTTTATGAAGGGTGTCCACGATAAACCTTGAGGCGAAGTGATGGTGCATTTCAGTTGCAAGACCAAATTGCAATGGAGCTAGGAGGACTCTTGGTCTTGTTGCTTGCATTATAGCTTGTCCTATTGATGCCAGCTTTAAATCAACGTTTTGTCCAACAAATAAAATTTGTAGGAACGCCAATAATGACTGTGGGATGAACTTCATTGCCTCATCAGCTGACGACATCTGATTTCTAGTTGGATACATATCACTGGATGTATCAACAGACTTAATGTCATTCTTGATATGTTTGGCAGCTGTTTGTATCATTCTCATCATCTCTGTGTCTGAATCGTCTTTCTTCTGTTCCTGATAAAACTCGTGGAGAATAGCCGTGGCATTACTTCGAAATGTCACTACATTTGGCTTACCATTCAACTCAGCGATGATGATTTTATTACCGAAATGTTCCAGTAATTTTCTCTTCATGTGTGTGAAGGCGTATGGTTCGAATGCTGAACCTAGGAGACAAACCTCCATCTGTTCATCAGGTCTGCAATAGTTATCTGTTCATCGTCATTTTCTTCTAAGTACTTTGTGACCAGAAGAAATGCTTCATATCGTTCTGTTTCCTCTGGTCTACCAAGTTTTCTTTTTTTGGCACTGTCATCTGTGTCAGAGGAATACTGCTGTGGAAGCTGCTTTCTAGTTCTGAAGTTGACGCTGCATTGTTGATGGTAAACCGCGTCAGCTGCATGAAGGTCCTGAGCATAAGCAATTCTACCGGCAACTAATTTTGACCAGTCATCTTTCCTTTCTTCACACATACTGAAGACAGTATTTTGGAAATCTTTGGTTCTGACTGGGATGACTTCAAACCCCTTCTTTTTTCCATCATATCTAGCTTGTTGACCACAGAACAAGCAATGTTTTTTGAAACTAAACTGTGGGGACTCTGAGCGAAGAACACAAACTGAAGGTGGGTCTGGTACAGTCACTCTTTTCTGTTCGCCGGCAATGTTTCGTGGATTAGTAAATACCTTCCTGCATTCTTGGTGAACACACTGTCCTGTTCGAGTCCTTATACTACTTTGTCGTTCCTCACTGGCCCGATTAACACCATCACTTCCTTTTTCTCGTAGAGTAACGGTCTTCTGACCATCGTCTAAACTCTCGTTGCAGAAAACACACTTGTCCATCCGTCACAGCACAAAACAATTAGATACTCTGCAGCAAAATTTAAATCAAGTATCTAGCAGTGTCATATAATGGCAGTGGCGTAACTAGGGTCAAATTTCTGGGGACACAAGGGGTGCGCCAATTTTTTAGGGGTTTATGAAAAATGAACGTTAGTTGCCAAGTGGCGTATTTACTGACAGTAAAAACAATTGGATCTTTCTATTGTTATGTTGGTGTTCAAAATTGGATACCTACGTATCCAAATTACGTATTTGAGAAGTGGGTTAGGCTGGTGCCAGCATGGTGTCCCCAGAATGTTGTGGTATGTTGGTGTAATCTGTATACAGTGCTGCAAAAACAGCCCACTGTAATTGTGAATATACTTACGAACAATGATAGAATGCAACAGAAACTTTGTGCAGTGTGCTACTGTAGCCTACAACATCCACAATTCTGCTAGCTCTTCATGAACTATGTATACATGTGAATTGTCGTCAATTGCAGCGCACAAGTGATGACTCATAGTGCTTTGTGTGGACGTGAGTTGCCGTACAATGTAGGCATACTCAAAACTATCCATTGTTGAGGTAAAAAACAAATACATATAGTTTGTACGTTAATAGCTGTAAACCACATACAGTGCTTAATGTAATGTAACATTACTCCGGTAATTTTACTCTCCAAAAAGTTCAAATGGGGGTTACCTAGGAAGGGGGAGGCATCGGGGGGGGGGGGGAGGGGGGGGGGCGGCAGGCACAGACATCTACTGGGGCAACATTCCCCCTTTGTTACGACACTGTATAATGAAGACACTTCATTATACAGTGTCGTATAATGTATAATGTATAATGAAGACACTTCAGTTAACACTATTGGATGTACAGAGTTATTGCGGAAAATTAATGATTTTCTTTTATAATGGCTACATCTAATTTGCATGTTTTACATAATTCTATGCATATAAATAATTCAGAAATGTGCTAATCATATTCAACAACCCTAAAAACCTGGGTCTAGACACTTAATTTGCCATGATCGGATGCTTAGATACAGAGTTATAGCGAAAAATCTATTTTTTTTATAATGGCGGCAGCTAATTTGCATATTATGCAAATTTGAACCCTTTCCACTAATTATATTTAAGTAGACTTTTAGTATGGTGCTCAGGGGACATCTCTGAAATGCATAGAAGTGAAAAAAATTATGTTGCAATTAGTGGTGGGTTGAGCCATAAAATTGGCTAGATTGACTGGACTATTAATGTACCTGTGAGATTTGTAACTGTTAATGTTCCATGATTTGTGTAAAATTTCCAACAGGAAATCTAGAAGAAAAAAAAATATTTTAAAATGTTTCCTAAATAAAAAAAATACTCAAATGTAAAGCGTATATATTATTATCCCTCGTTATGTAATAATGTTGCTTTGTCTTAAAAGATAATTAAGGGTAATGGGAGCAGATAACATTTATTATCAAATTAACATTGCTAATTGTTCAATAGTGATGTGAAACCACGGGTGAAATGGGGTGAATTGGCATATATTTGGTGGAAAGGAGGGCCACATTTTTACTACAAAATATCACTGGCCACACAAGTAAAACAAAATATTATTAGATGACTCAATTATGAAAATCAAGTAAATTGTGATTTTAGTTTGTTGACAACTATATTTAATCTAAATTTAGCATGGAGGAAGAAAAGTTAATTAAAGAGCACCATGTAATATCTCTACAATGATTTGTAAATAGTAGTGGTTCTCATCATGTAATATCTCTACAATGATTTGTAAATAGTAGTGGTTCTCATCATGTAATATCTCTACAATGATTTGTAAATAGTAGTGGTTCTCACCATGTAATATCTCTACAATGATTTGTAAATAGTAGTGGTTCTCACCATGTAATATCTCTACAATGATTTGTAAATAGTAGTGGTTCTCACCATGTAATATCTCTACAATGATTTGTAAATAGTAGTGGTTCTCACCATGTAATATCTCTACAATGATTTGTAAATAGTAGTGGTTCTCATCATGTAATATCTCTACAATGATTTGTAAATAGTAGTGGTTCTCACCATGTAATATCTCTACAATGATTTGTAAATAGTAGTGGTTCTCACCATGTAATATCTCTACAATGATTTGTAAATAGTAGTGGTTCTCACCATGTAATATCTCTACAATGATTTGTAAATAGTAGTGGTTCTCACCATGTAATATCTCTACAATGATTTGTAAATAGTAGTGGTTCTCACTGAAAAGAACCGGTGGTTTGACAACTCTACGTTTCAATCAGTATACTTCGATTGTCTTCAGACGATCGAGCATCGGAGTATACTGATCACAAAGTCAAGTTGTCAAACCATCAGTTCTGCTCAGAACCACACACTATTACAACTCATTAGAGACATCACATGGTGCCTCTAACTGTACAATCTCTTATTTTGAGGCAGTCATCTTTGGTGGATCAAGCAGGGATCAAAATGTTCCGTTGGTTTGGTTTGGTTTATTACTCAACATAATATATATTATACTAACAAACATAATATAACACATAAAACTTAACAATAGATCTACATTACAATGGCTTTTTACTCAAATTACTTAACCCTTTCCGTACCACACCATTTCTGTCTTGTGCACCCCTCAGTACCATAGTACAAACAGACACACTACCAGCTCAATACCACACCTAAATTGGTCAATGTCCTTGCATACTGCCCTCTACAGTTTGCATTGGTCTAGTGCTCCAGCCTTGGAGTGTACATGTATGCAATGTATAAAGCAACATTTCCACTGTGAAAGGAAGTATACTTGAAACACTACAGCTAACAATTACGGAAAGAATTCCATATCTCACTGCCACTTTGTTGTCCTTAATATTACTTGACAACTACCAAGAAGTGTAAATCTGAAGAAACGCCAAATCAGGAGTGAGACAATTTCAAGTTTTTATAAGAAAATACTTGGACATTTTCTGTCATGGCCCATAGACTTTACACGAGGTCTAAGGTGGCGGTGAGATATGGAATTCTTTCCCACAAGTACAACAAACTTTCAAAAACTACATGCAATTGGAAAAATGTGTAAATTATCTTTTTTTTCCCCACTCGGTTGACAATAAATTATGGAACATTCTCCCTTTGCCCAAATAGAAATGCTTTTGTGACACCCCCCCCCCCGCTTCAATGTTGGCACACGACCATCGCGCGCCGACCTTCCACACAACATTGAACCGGGGGGGGGGGGGCTCGGAGTAGGATTGTTTCGGTTGCATTAAATAAGTTGTAATAGTATTTAGTGTGACCAATAACTCTCGAGATTAGCAGTATTTTACCTTGTCAAGTCAAATCTGGATACTACAACAGGTCCCAAGTAATGTACTTGGTTCTCATTCCTGATAATACAAGGTTTCTGTTTTCATTAACTTCGAGATATGGAATTCTTTCCTAATTTCTCAGCTTTAGACACGTGTGACCAGGCAAATTCAATGAATTCAAGGGGAGTGAAATTTCTCAAAACACCCAATGACACACATGGGCTTATCACACTGTTTGCAAATCGTGCGGGTTTGCCTTCTCTGAGCTTTTGTGCTACAAACAATGCAGTCGCGCTTCTTCCCAGTTACATTTTTGCCAGGGAAATGTTGTGCACCTTCTGAAACACATGGATTGCTCATTTGGACATGTGTGACAGGGCCGTTTTTCCAGGTCAACAGCAGACCTTGGATCAAATACATCCTAAAGTCCAGATTTGACAGTGTGCGGTTTGTGTGAATGCTATTATACAGTATTCTGGCATTTAGTACACATATGTCTAGAATGGCCAAAAATACCCTTTTCCACCACTTGACCGATCTGTGTGCATGTGCATAGTACACGCATTGCTGTCCTGCAAGATCAGTTCCTCCCATGTGCTTGTTGTACTCAATGACACCATTGGGTTTGCTAATGTCACGGTAACCTGTGGGACTCTTCTTACAACGAATTTGCTTACTTGCAACACTACAGTCCCCATAGTTTGACAAGAGTGTCACACGCTTCTTGTCCTGCCAGGTAACACACAATTGTCCGGACTTTTCATAAAAGCGAGGATTCTGTCCTTTAGCCATGGGAAACTTCTTTGGGTTAGCAAAATTGGAAACTCCTTGAGTGGTGTACCGCACAGTTCCGCAAAAGCCAAATCCACGCTGTGTCAACTTGTTGACAAGAGCAGGGCTGGTGTACCAATTGTCTGCAAAGATGCAATGACCCCGATTGTCCAATCCGTTCAAAAGTTCCAAGACAACTTGGCCGGGTAGAGGTACTCTAGCGGGATGGTCTGCTTCACTTTGTCTCTCCGAGTCTGCAGTTGTTGCTGTCTGTGATTGTGACCCTGTGTAAATCTGCCATGCACACGTGTACCCCGTGTCAGACTCGTTCAGAGAGAAACATTTGATGCCCCATTTGGTGGGCTTTTTTGGCATATACTGTTTGAACAATAGTCTTCCTTTGAATGTTATCATAGTTTCGTCTGGAGAAAGGTTTTGGCCAGGTTTGTAATGACAAAGAAAAGAGGGTACTATCATCTGAATGAATTTGCGAACCTTGACCAGCTTGTCAGGAGAGCTGTCCTTACTTTTTCGAGCTTCTTCGTTGTTGGCCAGATGGAAGAATTTCAGGATTGCCTGAAATCGGTTGCGAGACATGGTTGCTGGATAGATGGCACTGTGTAGTATGTCCCATTTGCTCCAGTACATATTGTACTGAGGCCGCCTGTTTATACCCATGCACATCAGCAGCGCTACGAAGGCCATCATTTCCGGAATAGTTGTTGGAGTCCACTGACTTTGGTGGCTGGTTGATTTCTCCGATAGACTCTGTTCAGCATAACGATTGGTTTCACTCACTATCAACTCCCACACTGCTTGCGAGAAAAACAGCTGGAAGATCTGCATTGGTGTGAAATCTCTCCATTCTTGAACACGAGTGTGTCCTGTGATAGACAACAAAAACATGCGAGGGCGCTATTCAGTGACAGTATTTCAGTTTCCATCGCCACTTTGACCCATGACCACTTTTGCCCCATTTCCTGGCAGTAATTACTGCAGTGGCGGAGATTTGTGTCCAAATGTGGGGGGCGATGATCAAGCATTTTCCCCCCAGAATTACGACCAAAAAGTGAACCTCCAAAACAATTCACCCTTGAGAATATTTTGATAAGTGGGGGAAGGGGGGGGGGGGAGAGAATTACTGAACACTTGAGGGCGCTCTTCAAAAACGCATATCATTGCTACATGTGCAGCTCTAAACATGCAAATTTGGGGGGGTGGGAATGATTCTATGGGTCATCCTCCCTGGACAAAAAGTGGGGGGATAATATATCCTCATCACCCCCGGGATCTCCGCCCATGAATTAGTGTGACCGTATTTTAATGTCAAGTGACACCTTTGTATTTTCTTCCGCATTGTTTTGCTTATTTTACCCATTCAACATCAGATGTTTCATTTCCGAAAAAATATGGCATGGCATTGATTCTGTGTGAAACTTTTCATTTCGCTTTAGCCTTAGAAAAAGATGCAAGCAATATAAAGGGTGGGGGAGCAATGGTCAACTTCTCAATTCTTGCCAACTAATGAATCAATGTGTTCATGATCATTTAGTACATGTAGGTTGCATACCTGTGTATACGGGTGCATTTTGACGCCACGTTGGTCCAGCTTCACTCCATCCACGTCGAAAATCGGGCTTTGCCTTTTTCGGCTTCTTTGACTTTGCCGAGAACTCGGGTACACAGTCGTCTTCACTGTCGTCTGTCTCGGTGACTGCGTCGCTACTTTCGGACGACATTTCGGAGTCACTATCCGCTAACAATTCGTGCAATAATTCCTCATCTTCCATGATGCTCATGTGTTTGTCGACTTGCATCCACAGTACCCACCACCGGAGATGCGCAGGAAAAATGAACAGCGCGTACCCCACGCTCTCAAATATAATGCATCAATGGATGCGCTCGTGCCATCGAGCTACCAATCAGAAAGGTGTGCTCAACTGAGGGGGCTATTATGCTTTTACAAACCTTTGCGGTTGGATTGTTCCAAATGGCACATCGGTAGCGAAGGGGTTGAAAATGTTCGTGCCAAATTGGCACCGTGGTACGGGAGGGTATTAACATATTTGTGCCAATTTGGCTCAATGGGAGTGAAAGGGTTAACAATCTTTTTAAACGTGAATTAAACATATAGAAGTGAGGAATAGTCAATTATGTTATGCCGCTACCTCGTGGTTCGCATTCCTGTCTCGGCTCTTGAGGTCTTGGAATGCAGGTTGGAATTTATGTTATGTAACGCCTATGTTATGGAACCCTACAAAAAGGGTGGGGTCCGAGCTCTCGGGGTCTGTGTCACTCAACCGTGCCGTCGGGTCGCTCGGGCCCATTTAGACTACTGTAAATATTTGGATTTCTGTTTGCCGTATAACGTGTTATTGATGTTAATAAAATACTAAGTTGTAAATTTCGAAAAGACACGATTAAACTGGCTACTCTGTTTGTCTGTTGTGTCGATCCCGATGGGTGTGGCGGCCGTTGCCGCGAGTAAACAACACCCATAACAATTAATACTGACAGTAAAACAATGATTTTTTAGCAGCGGTACCAAACCGTACATTATATCAACTGTCCCCCAGTATATCAATTGTCCCCCAACTTTTTTGATGGCCTATAAATAAATAAAAAATAAATAAATATCTTAGCCTATCCTGACTACTGAGGACGAGCCTACCGTTTGTCTTGCAACACAACAAATATCCATAAAGCGCTCAGAACGCTACACAGAGCGTCCAGGAGACTGGAACAACAATCCACCACCCCATTTTCCCGTCCATTGGCGTAGATCGATTTTGAATTGAGGCCAGTTGAGGGACATGTATTCCCAACTTCTTTGAGTATGGGTGGGGTGGGGGACGACAGTATATAAATAATTGTCCCCACTTTGATAGCTCATACAATATAATGCTCTAAATAATTACTTAGGCTTACCTTGAATCCCAAGGAGTATTCTACAGTTTTTTCTTGCAACCCCGCAGAACGTAAAATAAGTCATCATGAAGCACTCAGAACGCACTACTGAGCATCTTGAATCAAACAATTTCCGGTGTCCGTAAAGGCCGTCCCTTACACCGAGAAGGGCAGATCGAGGAGGCCAACCGGGCGTTGGTCCATTTTGTTTTCTTTTTTCCCCACAGCCACCCCCCCCCCCTTCACAATCGTCGATATGGTTGGTTGGGATTCACATCTGCATCATTTTCTAGAATACCTGTACTTCACAAGCTTGGTCCTTAAAAAGCTCATATTGCATCAGACGTACTGTCTGATGCTAGATGCTAGAATTAGAAGGAAAAAAAACCGCTTGGCCCTTTTCTTTTAAACTATTTAAAAACATGAAAAAATAAATTACCAACGGAGTGCTTCCCATAATTAGCAAAATCCTGGATCCGATACTGCCATTATGCCCCCCCCCCTCCTAAGGAGCAATCGACACCCATACTGCTAACATTCGGACTTAGCAGCGAAGTTAGCAGCAAAGATAGAAGCAAAATTAGCTTTTGATTGTGTTCCAACGGTCAACAAGTTTCACAGCAGCTAGCGTACCAGAAAAAAAGTTAGCTGCTCGTGTATCTGGGCTACTCTTGGGCCTTGCAATGAACAGGTTATATCATACAGCTAGTGTATCATCGAAGTTAGCTGCTCCTGTATCTGGGCTACTCTTGGGTCCTGCAATGAACAGGTTATATCATATAGGCTATATCATACAGCTAGTGTATCAGCGAAGTTAGCTGCTCGTGTATCTGGGCCACTCTTGGGTCCTGCAATGAACAGGGTATCAGCGAAGTTAGCTGCTCATGTATCTGGGCTACTCTTGTGTCCTGCAATGAACAGGTTATATTATCATATAGGTTATAATCATACAGGTTATAATCATACAGCTAGTGTATCATCGAAGCTCCTGTATCTGGGCTACTCTTGGGTCCTGCAATGAACAGGTTATATAATATAGGTTATAATCATACAGCTAGTGTATCAGCGAAGTTAGCTGCTCATGTATCTGGGCTACTCTTGGGTCCTGCAATGAACAGGTTATATCATATAGGTTTAGTTTAGTTTGGTTTAGTTTAGTTTATTGAATTTCCATACATCAATAAATACAACAATTTTACTAATATGAAATTAACAACAAGGAAGTATGGAGGTGCCTGGGAGAAAGCCGGGGCTTATACGAGACCAGGCACCTGGTATATACATGTATATAGAAACATTATAGCAAAAATACATTAACAATTTAATTCTTAGTGTATCAGCGAAGTTAGCTGCTCGTGTATCTGGGCTACTCTTGGGTCCTGCAATGAACAGGTTATATCATAATTATAATCATACAGCTCGTGTATCAGCGAAGTTAGCTGCTCCTGTATCTGGGCTACTCTTGGGCCCTGCAATGAACAGGTTATATCATATAGGTTATATCCTACAGCTAGTGTATCAGCGAAGTTAGCTGCTCATGTATCTGGGCCACTCTTGGCCCCTGCAATGAACAGGTTATATCATATAGGTTATATCATACAGCTTGTGTATCAGCGAAGTTAGCTGCTCATGTATCTTGGCTACTCTTGGGCCTTGCAATGAACAGGTTATATCATATAGGTTATATCATACAGCTAGTGTATCAGCGAAGTTAGCTGCTCATGTATCTTGGCCACTCATGGGTCCTGCAATGAACAGGTTATATCAGTATGCCACTCATGTATTGCGTCTTATTTTTCAATACAAAGATGGATTAAACAAAATAAACTCTTGTTAAAATTGCAAAATTAAGAAAATGGCTAAGTGCCCCACCATGAACTACTGCGAATTATGAATTGTATAACACATATAATTTGCCTAACCCAATGTATCACAATAATAAAACAGAATGAAACAACGTGAGCACTATTCATAATCAATTCAATCAATTTAATTCAATCGTCCATAAAAATGGAAATTTGGAATATCGAACAAAGCTCCCATTATTATGGTAAAACCATACAACATACATTTTAATAAAATTAAATACATGAACTAAACACGCTGGTACATCGTAAACACTCAACCAAACTCATAATAATAATTGGGCCCGGAATATGTCACATCAAAAGCGTAGCAACATGGGATGTTAAGATTTTCGGAAGAGAACAGGACATAAGTTAAATTTCTCATGATCGATTTAACTAAGCCTACATACTTAATAATACCCACCCAAAATAACTGAAAATAATGGGGCAAGCTTCTGTCTAGATTGCAATGGTTGAAGTCACCAAGTATGAATATGGGCGAGTTTGGTTATAAATCCTCCATCTGTTATACTGTGTCATAGATCACACCGGCTGCTACTAATGAAACTAATGTTAATAATTATGAGAACATTTTGAAAGGTGTATTTCATCTACTATAAACAACTCTAGGATACACAGCTACCATTCAATCATGAGATGCCAAAAATTAAACGAATGAAGTGAAGTTTGATTGGAATTCTTCTGCGTTTATCACCGACACTGAAGGACTTACTTCATATTACACTTTCAACCGGATTGATTAGTCAAATTGTGATGGGAACGTCTTCCAGTGTCACTGATAAACTCGGTAGAATTCCAATCAAACTTCACTTCTTTCGTTTATGTTTTGCTTAATTCTGCCTCGTCATCACCTCCCACTTCGTACTTCGGGCAGCACACAATCAACCATGGTTACGTCACATAATTTATTCAATAGTTCACAAGTTTTAATCTTCGTTTCTTCATAAACAAACACAATGTTCAATTATTGCACTTGTACAATAAAACAATAGTCATTACTTCTTTGAGTATAGAACACTACCCAGATATTGGCTCATATATTGCTTTGTTATAAAACAAACTTGGCAAAATTATTACTTCTTGCAATTGCCTATTGGGAAGTGTTCATAATCTAATGGTACCTCACTTTGAAAAGCTGTGCTACATGCAGCAGATCGAGTAATGTGTGCCTTCAATATACCTGTCTTGATACCTGCATCATACAGAGTAGTTTTGATCAAACGAGATATTGTCTCAGATCCCTCTTGCAATGTGTTGGGCAACATCATTTCACTTAAAAATAAACTCCTTTGCTGACCTCGCAAAGGTTTTGTATTAAGATAGTGTGTGTCTTTATGTTTATCAGTTTATCACTTTATCATTAGGATACCTGTACAGTACCACACTAATATTAACGTCCCATGTAAATGTCTCATATTGAATGCCTATAATCAGTGGGTGACACCCATCTATAGAGGCTAACATTGCTGACAGTACACTGCGTAGTGTGTTCAGTGTGTCGAACCTCACTAAGACAATTGGGTTTCAGGGGTTTATTTTTAATTCTGTCGATATGACGATTGTCATTCAACATAAGAATTTCTTTCATCAAATCGTCATATCGACAGAATTAAGAATAAACCCGTGAAACGCAATTGTCTTAGTGGCTTCTAAAACTGATTTCTGAGCACTGATTATAAATCCTAGCTCTTGTGTGAGGGCTAATCGAGAATCAACATTAGTAATGCACCCCGTACGTAACCTTTTAAACTATCAACAACGAGTCGTCAATGCAATCACATGACTCTTGGCCTCTTTGTTAAACAAAAATTAAAAGCCTTTTTATTTATTTTTTATGGGGGGTGAAAACCCTTGGGACAAAAGGTAACCCAAACGGTAAGCAGGTAAATTAGAACAATTTGTTTTGCCATTAAAACGCAAAAATGTTCGATCATCTTTGGCAATGGGTACTGTAAGTTTTACATTTAAGTCGATAATTATATGTCATGAAGCACTTTGAACGAATTAATTGAAGTGCGAATTAGATTGTTTCCCTTTTGAAATGGAAATAAGCAACAAATTTATTCAATTCACGAAGTGACGAATCCGTAACAAATCTTCTTCTTTTTTTCAAATTCAGTTTTGTAGATATTTGAGATGTATTAATGTACCAAGCGAATCACTTAGCTAAGCTGTTTTCCGTTTTTATGAAGTGACGAATCGCCATTCGCCGCTTTATACATTGAAATACATAGCGATTGGCAAAATGCCAAAGCGGGTATTGTTGATTTTGCGTTTTCACGAAGTGACGAATCGTGTGAACTACTTACGTTTAGCGTTTTCACGAAGTGACGAATCGCTTAAAACGTTGTTTAATCTACAGCGCTCTGCACGGGCGGTCTTGTTTTTGCGTTTTCACAAAGTGACGAATATGTTTGGAAAGTAATTCCACATTAATTACAATCTCTATGATAAAGATACCGACATTTCTTTGTAATTAAAATTATTAGGTTTAGTAGGAAGCAAAATCTAAATTAATTAATACTGAAAAGTCTTTAAAATTGCGATTTTTAGTTCAACTTCAAAGGCGATTATCTCAAAACATGGATTTGCAGCTGTGTGGGCTGATTCGTCACTTCGTGAAAACGGTGACGATTTGGTGACTATTTTAGACTGTATGAAAATAATGTGAAGCAAAAATCACCAGCGATGTGTGATGGCTCCTTTTTGGAGAATTTCTTAATTTCTTCCGAGATAAGTTCAGTATCTCTTGGCGAAAAGGAATTTGGTTTAGGTGTGAATAATTGGAATACTATATTGCATCTAAAACCCACCTATCTGAAGTTAAAGCTTGCCATTTGGCTACAGATTATGCTAATCTACCTTTGCAGTTATGCTAGACTTGATAGAGTTACTCAACAGCGTGGTTTTACGCAACTCTACTGTGTTGTTTCCACAGATCGCTATGGTTTGGTGTTCCACCGAGACCCCTGGTGTCTATGTAATGCTGCCTGAGTTGGTTGGAGTAGGGGAGAGTCACCCCTGCGCACCGATCTTCATTGATCGTACCTGTCCAATCCTCGAAAGGCCAAAAACCCAACCTGATGCCCAATTTTGTTTGTATGCTGTATATTTTTTACATTGTTGGTGTAAATTGTCCCCAAACAAGAATCCAGTTACGGAGCACAGAGCGCCTTACTGCCTATACTAAGGCGAGGTTTGATCATTTCACATCTTCGCATATTCAACTCTATGGATGACGCGCCCGATCACCACCACAACATCAAGCAGGTTGGTGATTTCACCTTTGTTGTGGGGGTCCTGTCCAGTCAGCCGAGTCATAAGTTAGTATATAACACTGACTATTGCCACAATGCCCTTCACCAGTGCCCAGTGTTTGTTTCACTTTCTGAAACTGCGTATGTCCTGTGACCGTGCCTTCAGAGGGTCCCATACCTCTGGGTTTAACTGCGTGTACTTCAAATTCTTGACATTGGTCGGTCTTTGGAGGGTCTTGACTTTGTCTGCTGCCTTGTCAGTCATCCAGTAGTTTGTGGTGGGCCATTTTGTCCACAACCTTGGCTGGTTTATCATTTATTTCCGCAGCAGTTAGTACGTCTTTTGCGTATGCAACTGTTCAAAATTTTCAAGCAACTGGTCATCTTGGCATGTAGTCGCCTGTGCATCTGATAGATTCTCTTGAAGGAGCTCTTCTAAGACTTTTGAGACACTTTCAATTATCTGACTAGGATTCCAAAATCAGCCGAGTCCGCTTGATAGGTCGACTTAAAATGACTGTCTGTCTTAGCCACGTTAGTGTTGTCATCTATATATGGCCACTGTTGATAGTGAACAAAACTGAGAATTAAAAAATGCCTTTTTGAATTAAAGTGAGTGTACACGATCAAAACGTTTACTTACTTGTAATATGGTGATATTGCTGTTCAACACCTTGTGATGTTACTCTGTCTAATATGTTATCACTTTCTAAAAATAAAATCAAAAGACATATTACATATATATGTTACTATTTTCATTGTTAATGACACAATGAAATGGGTTCATTTTTTATCCTTATAAAGGATGCAGGTAATTTCTTTCGTTTTATCAATGGTGTACACTCCTTGTAAGCAGACATGCTAGACTGCTGAACTATTAAACCTGTACCTGTACCTAATAATTGCTTGACATTTATTAACAGTTTTGTCCATCCAGACTAAATTTGATCATAATTATATCAAAATATATTGGAAAATCATTTCATGTAAAGAACTTTAATTAGCGACCTGCAAACAACTTTTGTAAATAATCTGTATTGTACCTGTCAATCTTTTAAAATAATTTTCCCCTCAGACTTTGGGGCCAAGTATATTGGATAAAAGGCCATCACTTGCTTGATTGCTAGCAGTAATAATAATAAAACTAACTAGAGATTCGAGTTTGTTTACACAAACTCTAGGTGTTCGGGAGGAAGTAAAGGTCAAATTGGGGTCACCTTTGTGTAAAATTGTTTTGACAAATAACGATCTGTACAATGGTGCAAATATTGTGAATTTACCTCTTGTGGAAGATTTTGTTTTAAATATTAAACTTTGACATCCAGTTTAGACAGGAAGTAAAGGTCAAATTGGGTCAACTTTGTGTAAAATTGTTTTGACAAATAACGATCTGTACAATGGTGCAAAGATTGTGAATTTACCTCTTGTGGTTGTTGAGATATGATTTTTTTAAATATTAAACTTTGACTTCCGGTTTGGACAGGAAGTAAGGTCAAATTGGAGTCACCTTTTTGTCAATATTGTTTGACAATTAACGATCAGTACAATGGTGCAAAAATTGTGAATTTACCTCTTCAAGTTGTTGAGATATCATGTTTTTAAATATTAAACTTTGACTTCCGGTTTGGACAGGAAGTAAGGTCAAATTGAGATCACTCATAACTCGTGTTTCATCTACTTGTTAAGTTCTAAGTACATGCCAAGTTTCAAGTTCATTTGAAGTTTGCAAGTCTGTGTTTTTTTGCGGACAAACACGGGGGAGAAGAAGAAGAAGTAAAACTAGAAATTCGAGTTTGTTTACACAAACTCTAAGTGTTCGGGAGGAAGTAAAGGTCAAATTGGGGTCACCTTTGTGTAAAATTGTTTTGACAAATAACGATCTGTACAATGGTGCAAAGATTGTGAATTTACCTCTTGTGGAAGATTTTGTTTCAAATATTAAACTTTGACTTCCGGTTTAGACAGGAAGTAAAGGTCAAATTGGGGTGACCTTTGTGTAAAATTGTTTTGACAAATAACGATCTGTACAATGGTGCAAAGATTGTGAATTTACCTCTTGTGGAAGATTTTGTTTCAAATATTAAACTTTGACTTCCGGTTTAGACAGGAAGTAAAGGTCAAATTGGGGTGACCTTTGGGTAAAATTGTTTTGACAAATACCGATCTGTACAATGGTGCAAAGATTGTGAATTTACCTCTTGTGGAAGATTTTGTTTTAAATATGAAATTTTGACTTCCGGTTTAGACAGGAAGGAAAGGTCAAATTGGGGTCGTGTTTTTGTAAAAATTTTTGACAGTTAACAATCTGTACAATAGTGTAACAACTGTGAATTTACCTCTTGTGGTTGTTGAGATATGATGTTTTTAAATATTAAACTTTGACTTCCGATTTGGAAGGTCAAATTGGGGTCACCTTTGTGTAAATATTTTTCGACAATGAACAATCTATACAATGGTGGAAAGATTGTGAATTTACCCCTTGTGGTTGCTGAGATGATTTTTTAAAATATTAAATTTTGACTTCCGGTTTGGACAGGAAGTAAAGGTCAAATTGGGGTGACCTTTGTGTAAATATTTTTTGACAATTAACAATCTGTACAATGGTGCAAAATTTGTGAATTTGCCTCTTGTGGTTGTTGAGATATGATTGTTTTAAATATTAAAATTTGACTTCCGGTTTGGACAGGAAGTAAGGTCAAATTGGGGTCACCTTTTTGTAAATATTTTGTGACAATTAACAATCTATACAATGGTGCAAAAATTTTTAATTTACCTCTTGTGGTTGTTGAGATATGATTTATTTAAATATTAAATTTTGACTTCCGGTTTGGACAGGAAGTAAGGTCAAATTGGGGGTCACCTTTTTGTCAATATTGTTTGACAATTAACGATCAGTACAATGGTGCAAAAATTGTGAATTTACCTCTTCAAGTTGTTGAGATATCATGTTTTTAAATATTAAACTTTGACTTCCGGTTTGGACAGGAAGTAAGGTCAAATTGAGATCACTCATAACTCGTGTTTCATCTACTTGTTAAGTTCTAAGTACATGCCAAGTTTCAAGTTCATGTGAAGTTTGCAAGTGTGTGTTTTTTTGCGGACAAACACGGGGGAGAAGAAGAAGAAGAAGTAAAACTAGAAATTCGAGTTTGTTTACACAAACTCTAAGTGTTCGGGAGGAAGTAAAGGTCAAATTGGGGTCACCTTTGTGTAAAATTGTTTTGACAAATAACGATCTGTACAATGGTGCAAAGATTGTGAATTTACCTCTTGTGGAAGATTTTGTTTTAAATATGAAACTTTGACTTCCGGTTTAGACAGGAAGTAAAGGTCAAATTGGGGTCACCTTTGTGTAAAATTGTTTTGACAATTAACGATCTGTACAATGGTACCAAAATTTAGAATTTACCTCTTGTGGTTGTTGAGATATGATTTTTTTAAATATTAAATTTTGACTTCCGGTTTGGACAGGAAGTAAGGTCAAATTGGGGTCACCTTTTTGTCAATATTGTTTTACAATTAACTATCAGTACAATGGTGCAAAAATTGTGAATTTACCTCTTCAAGTTGTTGAGATATCATGTTTTTAAATATTAAACTTTGACTTCCGGTTTGGACAGGAAGTAAGGTCAAATAGGGTAAATATTTTTTGACAATAAACGATCTGTACAATGGTACAAAAATTGTGAATTTACCTCTTGTGGTTGTTGAGATGATATTTTTAAATATTAAACTTTGACTTCCGGTTTGGACAGGAAGTAAGGTCAAATTGGGTAAATATTTTTTGACAATTAACGATCTGTACAATGGTACAAAAATTGTGAATTTACCTCTTGTGGTTGTTGAGATGATATTTTTAAATATTAAACTTTGACTTCCGGTTTGGACAGGAAGTAAGGTCAAATTGGGGTCACCTTTTTGTAAATATTTTTCGACAATTAACGATCTGTACAATGGTACAACAATTGTGAATTTACCTCTTGTGGTTGTTGAGATGTTTTTTTTTTAATATTAAACTTTGACTTCCGATTTAGACAGGAAGTAAAGGTCAAATTGGGGTCACCTTTGTGTAAATATTTTTCGACAATTAACAATCTATACAATGGTGCAAAAAATGTGAATTTACCTCTTGTGGTTGTTGAGATATGATTTGTTTAAATATTAAACTTTGACTTCCGGTTTGGACAGGAAGTAAGGTCAAATTGGGGTCACCTTTGAGTAAATTATTTTGACAATTAACGATCTGTACAATGGTACAAACATTCTGAATTTACCTCTTGTGGTTGTTGAAATATGATTTTTTTTAAATATTAAACTTTGACTTCCGGTTTGGACAGGAAGTAAGGTCAAATTGGGGTCACCTTTTTGCAAATATTTTTAGACAATTAACGACCTGTACAATGGTACAACAATTGTGAATTTACCTCTTGTGGTTGTTGAGATATAATTTTTTTAAATATTAAACTTTGACTTCCGGTTTGGACAGGAAGTAAGGTCAAATTGGGGTCACCTTTTTGTAAATATTTTTTGACAATTAACAATCTATACAATGGTGGAAAAAATTTCAATTTACCTCTTGTGGTTGTTGAGATATGATTTGTTTAAATATTAAATTTTGACTTCCGGTTTGGACAACTCGTTTTTCATCTACTTGTTAAGTTCTAAGTACATGCCAAGTTTCAAGTTCATGTGAAGTTTGCAAGTATGTGTTTGTTACCGGACAGTTATTGGGGAGAAGAAGTAAAAAAAAAATATATAAAAAAAACGAACAAAAACAATAGGTGTTCGCGCTGTAGCTCGAACCCCTAAAAAAAAATTACACAATAAAAAAACGAACAAAAACAATAGGTGTTTCGGGCACAAACCCGAACACCTAATAATGTGGACTTATATAGCGCACGTATCCACCAAACTGGTGCTCAAGGCGCATTATATTATTACCCCTGCTCATCAAGCTTATAAATCATTCCTGAAACCATCTCAGCTCGCTGGGGAGTATACCGCACAATTGCTGCCATTACAGCGCATACATGGCTAATCAAACACAACAACCAACTCTGCCCTCACAGGTACCCATTTACCCATGGGTGGAGAGAAGCAATTACGGTAAAGTGTCTTGCTCAAGGACACAAGCACCATGGTCGCGGTTTGGGATTCGAACCCAGATTCTGACGACTCAGCCATCAAAACACAAATCCGATGCACTAAACTGCTCGACCATGGCACTCCATAATACATTCACAGCGGACTTCTTTTTTCAAAATCTCTCAACTGTGATTAATCACTCCGGTGGAAGGTGTAATGTCCGAAGTGAGAGGTAGCGTTTCCCAGGTTCGGACAAAAATAGACCACCAACATTGTGGTTTAATTGCCGGATTGCGTCTCACTTTAAAGAACCTGTTTTGCTGAAAGCAACTGGATATAAAAACTATACAATAAAGTGCTGGGCAAAGGTGAACTGGTGAGTGATAGAGCTTGCCGGACCCCGTCCAAAAGGGACTTTATGTGGAACAGCATGAGGTAATTTGACCTCATATAAAGTAAAATAAAGCCAAGGGCTCATTTGCTGTACGGTCTAGCTCTCGTGCGGAAAATGTTTGTATGTACCACTAAGACCTCATTGCCCAATACAACGCATCATTACTATCACGTTTAGCACAGATCTATACTGCGAAATTTAAACCATGAGACAGCTTAAACCGCTCATTGTCTGCATTGTAAAATAAAATACAAATCAAGGTGTAAGGTATGCGGTATAGCATCATCTCAAATGAGTTAAACAATAACGTTTGTTCTAAGAAGAACAATTAGTCTTGCGGCAATGAGCAGTAGGAAATACAGATGCCGCATTTGCGAGTACAATTTTCTTCCTTGCTCTATGATCTGAGAGATGCACTCCATCCGCTATAAAAAATATCTTACGATTTTACCATGTTGCCTTGGGATGGCTAAATAAATCAACCTAGTGCATCATGGGTGACTGCCCTTCTAACACGTCCAAATGCATCTGAGCGTACTGATACTGATCTGACTATAGTCCACTGTCCGTCACATTTGTCCTTGCTATAGTCCAAGCCAAGTAAGTACACAACCCTCGCCTAACTGCAACAAATGAATACATCTTATAATTCCCAATCCGTCTAGGTAATTGTTGCCGCGCTTTACAAAGTGAAGACGTTGCCATACGGGACGCACATTGGACTAAGGTCCTTTGAAATGATGAGCCCAGACGTATACTACGCTTGTGGTGTTGTGGATTGCTCATAAAATAAGAGATGAAAGAACATCTAATTGTAAAGCACAAATCACGGTAATCATAATATTATTAAACCATAATACGAAATCATGAGACAACACTAACTACACTAATGCAGCAACACTGTTGCATAATTAAACCCATTGGAAACTACCAAGTGCAACGAGTCTTACAAACGAGCACGTATCCACATAACCATAATGTTGGCAGGCAAGGAAGCTCTGAACCGAAACAATGTTTACCTTGGTATTAGCTGCCAGCAAGTGCTAACAAAGATTAATATTTGACGCTTTGCATGGTGAAGAGGAAGCATAGGCTGTGTGCGGTGACGCCGTGTGAAATTCTCCAATGTTTTCGATCATTATGCTCTGATCTTCTTCAGGAGAATGCCGGAATCTTGGATACGTTGTTGATTAAGTAGACTGCAGGAATATTGGCGATAACTCTAGATGCTGGAGGATTAGAACGTTGTAGCGCGCGGGCGGGAGTCGGTGGAACTGAGATCATTGGAATGGGGAGAGCAGTGTGTTCAGACGGAACTGAATCAGTTCACTGAATCAGGGTAGATGACTTAAGTTTCCGTGACTTCTTGCCAACTTAACAATTATTAAGTCCAGTGCAGACGGACGGTAATCTTCCGCGACTGTTAACTTACTGCGGCAAAATTGTCAACTTAACAGGCCGAATTGAGTCGCGGTAAGTTAACATTGTTAACTTAACAACACCGAAAAGTCCAATGCGAACAGCTCGCTGCAGAAACTTAACAATGTATAACACGTGACTTCCTGAGTGAGCAGCAGCAGCAGCAATTGAGAGCGCCCTCTCGAGATTTCCCTCGTCCAGCTACCGCGGCTACGTTAAGTTACTGCGGCTCGAAATAATCCAAGTGCGAACATTGTTAACTTAACATTACGGAATGTTGACAATTATTCGCGGTAAGTTACCTTAAAATTAAGTCCAATGTGAACACGGCTTTAGGATGTAGGAGTTCCCTTGGTCTGGGGTGGGATATTGATTTTGGATATCTGTAGTAGGAGTCGCCAAATATCGCTGAGGTAGAAGCCGACGTCTTGGGGAACGGTGTTATGCTTGATACGTCTGGGATGCTATGTGTTGATTGGTGGGATGAGTTGAGCTGATTGCCAGTCGATTTGATCCTTGATGTGAGTGCTCTTCGATAGCTGACTTCTCGAGTGGAAGATTGATAGCCCTACCACAGCACGGAAAACATGTATAGGTTTTAAGCCGATTACATTTCTAAAATATTACAGCATCCTTTTCGACGAAAGAAATTAAAATATTTTCAGATTATGCGGATACAGATGACGGTAATAACATTTTCTCGCAAATTTCAGCATCAAATAGGCAACATTTCATAAATATTTACGTTATCATCTATCCGTAATGTATCCGTTCTAATTAAGAACCCTTTCTGCACTTTATTTCCGCAATGTTTTCATGCGGATATGTGACGGCTGTAACATTTTCCCGCACATTTCAGCTAAACTAATAGCATCTGGTGAACCACTATAATCTTTTTTACCCAAATCTTTGAAGAAAGTCTCAGCCAGCCAAACCCCACTATCATCCTCCAACGCCATACACTCTGCATCGTCTTGCTCTTATCTTGTTTTCTGGGATCTTGTCACAACATACGCCCGGAAAATTCAAGGATATTCCTCCTCTAGGCTTTGAGTTCCTTGCTCATCAACAGGTTCATCATAAACAATGGGATATGCTGATGCATTACCTACCGCAACTTCATCGGCAAACTAGGAACAATCCCTACCGTCACAGGCCCGGTGACCAACTCACTCTTTAAATTTACCTGATGGAGTCATTGGCGGATCCATGGGCGGGGGCTTAGGGGGCTGTAGCCACCTTCCCCTAAAATCGTTAAAAAAAATTATAATAATAAAAACAAAAAACAGAATCTGATACAAACGGTAAGGTATTCCCCCTCATGTTTCCCCTCATTTCCCCCTCACTGTGGCTTTGTTTTTCTCTCCCTTTGATTATTTCATTGTAATTTTTGTAGTACTGAAAAATCGTTCTTGATTCTCGGCTCCCCCTAAAAAGTATTCTGGATCCGCCCATGGGAGTGGGACAGCATATAACCACCCGCAATACGTTGAATCAAATCCGCAACTATGTCGCCCCAGTATCCCGCAGGATGACAACTGGCTTGTCAGCTCCACCATATGAACACCACGACACCTCACCCTCATTATATGAAGTCACGATAAGCTACTAGCATCTTACTAGCATCTCAACCAACAGGGGCATATTATAGCTCTTAAGATGTCTTTTGAAGGAGATTGCGTACGAAGGCTGAGTTTGGTTTTGATTTAGTGTGACCTGTCCTTTGACAGTGGTCACACACCGGGTCACTCTTGGTGACGACTTCTTGAATGCAGGTTTTCCACCCTTACCAGATTTATCAGTGCTAGGCTTTGCCTCATTACCTGATTTACTATTATTCAATTTTCTGTTGAAACCACTAGCCTGGAAGTGTGGTTTTGTATAAAGGTTTTCCCGGCCAAGTTCGTCAATTTAGCATTCAAATTCGTTTTCTTGCGTCCGTATTAAAGCGATTTTGCTAATCCTGTTGCCCACCCACAGTTTGAATTATGAATTTAGATATTCAATTTTGTTTCAGATGTTACATTTTGGATTTGGGTCATTCATTTTAGCGGTACACATCCGTCATTCAATTTCGCCACATTGTCTTGAATGAGGATTTGTACTCGAGTTTCATTTTCAATTTCGTTTTATACAGGCAATCAATTTCTCAAAATGGGAATTATAGATTTTTGCGGTCAATTTCAGCAAATAAGCATCCAATTTCACTTCAAACATTCATATTAAAGCGATTTTGCCTCTCCAATTGCTACTGTGTCTCGAATTAAGAATTCAAGCATTCAATTTTATTTTCAGGCATACGAATTTATTTAGCATTATATTTAGCATACAGGGCCTACGTCGTTTTCTGTTTTAGTAATGCACATATTTCACATTTTTACTTTTATTCAAACATAATTTCGTGTGTGTTTCTCGTACATATAGTGCCTATCTGTCCTTGTTTATCATACTTAGTTTTGTTTATTCTCTGATTAGAACATCCACGGCAGGTTAAAGGCAATGTTTCCCTACGCAAACTAATAATGACAGCGAGTCTGCGATTTTTGGCGTTCTCAGAACGGAGGGTAACCCTCTGTATTTTTTTAATGTCAGCCGATATTAAAAAGCCTTAGGGATGTAAAGTTCCACAAAATTTATTGCATGAGGTCATAAAAACTGTCATAGGTCACTGCGGGCGCGTGATACAATTTTAGGGCAAATTTTTAGGAATTGTTGGTCAAATACAGTATGTTCCCCATATTTTCATGAATTTTCATCCGTTGGTCATCAAACTTGGAACATATGTTGTCATACGTATAAGCAATAGTTCCATATTGCAATCAACCCCCCCCCCCCAAAAAAAAATTGGGAAATTTTATTTTAAACACAGAAGAATAATAACCTGAACCTGATAATCCATAACGAGATCGATGGGTCTTGTTATCAAAAGAAATGTTTGCCCCCCCCCCCCCCCGCCACCATTTCCAATAGTTGTAGAGTATCTGCGGCAGTTTATACTGACACCTGTGAACCACTTATGTATTTTGACTGCAACTCACACTTTTCTATTCACATAAATGATCTTTCTCACCGGATGATGATTTGACTGGGTATACCATTGTTATTTTAGGTTATTTATCTCATAATGTGAATAGCTGTTTTAGCAGTATCACCGTATAAATTGGTGAATATGGACCAATATGTAATTATATGGCCGCTACGACGCCAGAAGTTGGGTCCCAACTCCTACGTAATTTCAACAAGACCCAAGTGGGCCAACCGGGACAGAGTTCCAACGCAGGGTCGATCAGATCCGAGTGGGCTAAATGAACCCATACCACACTCGGGATCCTCCCTACTCCAACTCCCTCGGGTTGATGGAACCCCACTGGGCTAAGCTCGTCAAGGAGTAGTATTAGTTTCAAGCTCCACTAGTCTTATTATTATGTGGTCCACTATCTATCTACTATTACAATACCTAAACAAAGTAATGTTAAATATTTAATTAATTTGGCATATTCCACTTTCGCTCATACGATTGGAAAAAATCCCTTTTGATAACAATACTAACTTTGGATAATTCAACATTAGGGTGCACTTACATGGTGGTACGATCCGAAAATCTTCAAATTATAGATGAATGAAAATTACTCAAAAAGCCTGAATTTTCTCAGATGCAACAAAGAAATCAAACAAGGTCACACTGATATAAAGAACACAGAAACAAAGTGATTTAATAATGAATATATCAACCGCTTCAAATATCGATGGGTTTAACAAGTGTACAATGATTAGGGTAAACAAGTGTACATTAAGAAAAGATCTTATACTAAATAATAAGAAGATCTTACGGGCGAGGACTGAGCAGGCTCCAGCGAAAACGACACCAAAAACAGTTCTCTGACATGGTGTAAATAGAGCTGGACGTGGGGCGAATTCACCTCCAACAAACGGCCGGAAATAGACGAAACCACGGGGACACAAGTCGACTACCGTGACAAAATATGGGAAAGAAGAAATCCCAAAAATACTGAACTGTAGATTTAGTTCACAAAATGTCTCTTCCGGAATTAAATTCAGCTCTCAAACACTTCACTCGCTCAAGACGAACTTTCTCAAAACACTCCACAGACGAGTCGTAAGCGACATCACAGGTCCTAGTGGGTGTACATTGAAGTATCGATATAGTCTCATCAACTCCTGTTTGCCGAAGTCTTGGTTTGCTCAAGTCCTGGTTTGATCAAGTCCTGCCTAAAATCCTCTACAAGCCCGTATTTATAGTTTGTAATCCCTTCTAGAAAATACGAAAGGTTTCTTCTTAACTTCACTTCTAGAAATTTCTGTTAAATTACATAATTTTCCAAAAAAACTTCCAGAACGTTCTATTCATAACCCGTAAACATAATCCCGCCCCCTTTGGGGTCAACACGCGGTCACGCACAGATTGCGGTTTGTGTGTATATGTAACATCTCCCCCATAAAAGAAAGAAAATTTACAGAAGGAAATTTTCGTTTCATAAAGAAATAATTTTAACATAAACTTATAACAAAGTTTAAACAGTTATGCCTGGCTAAGACTTGTTACAGTAATTACAAAAGAAGTCTTATTAAAACTCTTAGGCCCACTGGTTTACCAGAGAAATAAATATTAAGTGATTAAGTACAATCTTCTAAACTCTGGACAGAGCATCAGCAATAACATTGCTCTTTCTGGCAATATGAACAATCTTGAGTGGATAGGGTTGCAAAATCAAACTCCACCGAAATAATATTTGGTTCTTGGTCTTGAATTTCTCCAAAAACACAAGTGGGTTATGATGAGTATAAATGATCGTCTCTCCAGCACCATTGGTTATAATATACACTTCAAAGTGTTGTAGGGCAAGGACCAGACCTAACGCCTCTTTTTCGATGGTGGAGTATTTTGCCTGGTATTTATTCAGTTTCTTTGAGAAGTAACTAATCAGTCGCTCGATGCCTGACTCATCTTCTTGGAGCAAAACCGCTCCGACACCAACATCACTGGCGTCAATGGCTATGTTAAACGCCTTGTCAAACTTTGGCGCAGCCAGAACCGGTTCGTTCGTTAGAATGGCTTTCAATTGCTCAAATGCATTTTGGCATGAGTTAGACCAAACAAACTTCACATTTTTCTGTAAAAGTTTAGTCAATGGAGTCGCAATAGTGCTGAAGTTTGGAACAAACTTTCTGTAAAATCCACTCATACCCAGGAATCTCATCAATTCTTTCTTCCTTGTGGGTACGGGAAAATCTTGAATGGCTTGAATCTTTGCTACTCGTGGTAGCACGTGACCTTGACCGACCACATGACCAAAGTAGGTCACTGTTGCTTTGGCAAAATCACTCTTTTTGAGATTTACCACCAGGTTTGCTTTTGAGAGCTTATCAAACAGGGCACTCATGTGTTTCAGATGGTCTTCCCAGCTATCGCTGTATACCAAAATGTCATCAATACAGACAACACAATTTTCTAACCCAGCAATGACTTGACTCATCATTCTCTGAAACGTAGCCGGGGCATTTTTCATCCCAAAGGGCATCGTTTTACATTGGTACAGACCATCGGGTGTCACAAACGCTGAAATTTCTTTGGCTCGGTCAGTCAAGGCCACTTGCCAATATCCCTTTAACAAGTCTACTTTACTGACAAATGCAGAATTTCCCACCCGATCAATGCAGTCTTCTAACCTAGGGATAGGATATGAATCAGTCTTAGCTTCTGCATTGACTTTTCGATAATCTATACAAAATCTAAGAGTACCGTCAGGCTTTGGTACCATGACAATGGAAGAACTCCAAGAACTCTGACTAGGTTGTATAATGTCATGCTCTATCATGAACTTAACCTCTTCCCTAACCTTCGATAATTTGTTAGGATTAAGTCGGTAGGGTGCCTGTTTTATCGGCCTTGAATTTCCTACATCGACATCATGAACTGCCACCGACGTACGACCCGGTTTGTCAAAACAAATTTGCTCGTACTTTTGGAGTAGGTTTGATAAATCTGTCCGTTGGTCATTGTGCAAATGGCCAAGGATTTCATCTAAGTTAGCCAGAATTTCAGAATTTGAAAGCTGCACAGCGAAAAACTCAAGTTCAGACATGAATTGTCATCGTCGGGTTTTGACTCAATAATAGCTACCCCCACTGGTTGACCAAAATTATCACGCTCATAATATTTCTTGAGCATGTTAACATGACAAAGTCTTTGGCTCTTTCTTCGGTCTGGGGGTACTGATTACGTAATTAACATCATTGAGTTTCTTTTGGATACAGTAGGGCCCACTAAACTTCGCTTTAAGGGGCTCGCCAGGCAGAGGCAACAGCACTAGTACTTTCTCGCCGGGTTTAAAGATGCGGACCTCAGATTTCTTGTCTGCTCTTGTCTTCATGACCCGTTGAGACACCTTGAGATGTTCTTGTGCCACAGAACATGCCTTGGATAACCTCTCTTTGAAGTTCGATACATAGTCGAGCAGATTGGTATCATCCTCCTCTGCCAAAAATCTCTCCTTAATTAGTTTCAAAGGCCCCCTCACCTCATGACCGTAGACCAACTCAAACGGAGTAAAACCAGTTGATTGTTTGGTGAGTCCCTCGTGGCAAACAGCAGAAAGGGAATTCCTTTGTCCCAATATATTATAGACGGAACATGTACAGAGAAAGGGGTAACTTTACGGAACTCAAGTACAACCAATGGGCCTATGAATGACAGAGTTGCTGAAACGGTACCGGTGTAGTTTTAAGCGATATTTGCCGTACAAATTTGATATGCTAAGCCTTGTCCAATAAAACGCTGTTAAGACTGTTTGACGATTGCTAACAGACGTACCACACGTTGCTCCCAGACGCAGTACAATAATTAAAGCTAAACAACAAAATAAAAACAACCGATGTGCATGTCATGTTTTAGTACAATCATAGAGGTATAATGCATCGACGAAATAAGAATTAACACAGTCATCGCCTAGAACCCCACCCCCGAGAAAATGTAGGCCTTACATTCACATCAAAACCATGTGTATTACTGCTTTAGCTCACCTGATGAACTAGTTAAAAATTCACCTTTTTCCGTGCAATCTGGAAAGACAAATTATGTCCAGTAAATATTTGTTGAAAAAATTTTACATATATAAATACATTTTTGTACAAAATAAAGTTTTGTTTAAAAAAATGGATATATGATCAAGGTGTTATGGTTCAGTACACATGGGTACAGTGAACAGCATTGTTGGGAATGGGAGTGAACGTGTACTTTTGAAATTGATAAAAAGGTATGTTAGTGGGGGAAGGGGGACATGAAGATGCAAAACAACACTTTAATATTTATTCATCGTTTGTTTATTCTTCCAAACAGCACCCCGAACTTTCATTTCCAAACCAGTCTACGGGCCTAAATGCACATGGTTCTGGGAGAGGGGGGTTATGAACTGGTGGAAAAGTATGGAGTGAGTTTACAAATCATTCCAAATATTTATGATTGCTACTGTTTAATCTTAGACCAGGAAGTAAGAAATTGTTACACATGGAGATAATACAACAAATGAAACAAATTGTTTTTATTTGTATTAGACTGCAGAGAAGATCAGTTCGCCTGCATCAGTGATGGAAGGTGTATATGGAAGAGTTGGGTGTGTGACTCTTACCAACACTGCTTCGATGGTTCCGATGAGGAAGATTGCGGTAAGTAGATGCATGTTTTCATTTGGTGTCACACAATGTGACAGCAGCAATCATTGTTGGAGTAAGGCCTCTAGTGAAGTCAGGGTGGATCTAGTGTACGGTTTAGGCCCGTTTACACATGGGCAACTTTGTTGCTTGCAGTGATGCTAAGTCATGCTCCACTGCACTCTTGCACCATTTCAGTATACTGACGCTGCAATGCTGAACGCCTATCGGACAATAGAGTCCTAAATAATACAAACGGTGCCGGTACCTGCCGTTTCAAAAGGCAATGAATCGTGTGCATGACCCCTATGGAATGACACATACATTTTGAATTGTGCATTGTGCATTGTGCATGGTATGGGACGAATGTAGGACACAGCTGCATGGGAACGCCATCGACCCATATGCTGAATCATGGGCTGGATAAACCACTGATCTCAAAACTAACTGGATAGGGCGCTGATTGGCTTATAACATTTTAATAAAATAACCGGCCGCCATATTGGTTCCCCCAAAAGGTCAAGAGTCAAATGTCATGTTAGCATACAGGCAATAACAACAACCAGTTCAGCAGCACTCGGTAGCAGTAAACCTGTCCGGCCGTCACGCATGCGCCTTCTTTCTAATGCCCCAGTCACATTGGAGCTGCGATTGCCTACGACCATGTCAGTCGTGCGACCTAGGGCGGTCTTGGCCCGGTCGTAGGTTTTTTCTGCGATGTCGGCCTAGCAATCACACAATAAGACCTGTCCGCGACTGGTCTGCGACTTGTAGCCAACTGATAGCACGACTGGTCGCAAGACCTTGAGGGACTTGTCGTACGATCACCCAAGACTACCTACGATTGTCAAGGATCAGTCGCACGACTAGTCACGACCGTCGCACGACTATGCATGACTATTCGCAAGACTTGTCGTGCAGTCGCAATACTAGTCACGCATAGTCGTGTGACTAGTCGTGCATTCGCACGACAAGTCGTGCGAATAGTCGTGCATAGTCGTGCTACTGTTGGACGACTGGATAGTCCCACGATGAACCACGACTACGTAAGACAACCCAAGACTTGTAGCACGACCATCGCACGACTATTGAAGACCTACCTACGACCAGCTACGACCAGCTACGACCAGTTTGGTCGCAGCCAGGTTTTTGAACATGATCGAAAACCTCCCCAAGACCGAATTCGGTCTTGCGACTACCCAAGACCACCCACAACCACCCGGGACTTGTCGCAGGACTTTTCTACGATTCCTTGTAATTTCCAGTCGCAGACGATCGTAACCTGTTGTAAGTTGTCGTATCCTCCAATGTGACTGGGGCATTAGGGAACAAAGATGGCGAACAACGAGCTTCAGCCAATCGGCGCGATCTCCTATATAGTTAGTATAGAGATCAGACAGGGTCGTAGCTTGTCGTAGGTGGACGTAGGTTGACTTCGGTTGTCGTAGGTGTAGTCGTAGGTGGTCGTCCTTAGTCGCGACGATTGGGTCGCCGGTTGTCGGTAGCTTGCCGTAGCTTGCCGTAGCTTGACGTCGACTAGGTGGTAGGTTGTTGTAGCTTGTCGTAGACATTGCCGTAGGGGGTCCAGTCGCCGGTTTTTCGGCGATCTGCTACGACTATGACGGTCGCCGGCAGTCGCCTAAAACGTCGCCCAAGTGGAACAGGCCCTTTAAGCTTTGGTTATATACGGTATCTGAGAGTACCTCATATGCAAACTCCGCGTGCTAGATTGCCAAACCTTCCTTCATTTGATGATGGTAGAGATAATAATAATAATAATAACAGAGCATTTATAAGGCGCACACTATCTGGAGACCCATTCAAAGGCGCCGGTCACTAGAAAATCTGTGTAGATCAAATGAAAGATTTAAGAGATGTGTCTTAAGATGGCGTTTGAATTAACTCGTCTGGCAAGGAGTTCCAGAGACGCGGTGCACAACTGGAAAAGGCCCGCTCCCCGTATGTTGCCAAGCGAGTTTTGGGAACAGAAAGTATCTGTGATGAAGAAGATCTGAGACCTGGTCGCAGGTTGCGAAGTTGCAACAGGTCCTGTATGTAGGATGGAGCTAAACCATGAAGGGCTTTGAATGTAAGGAGCAGAATTTTGAATTGTATTCTGTATTTAACAGGAAGCCAGTGAAGATTGTATATTGTAGGTGTTATGTGCTCGGATGATCTAGTTCTGGTGAGTAAGCGGGCAGACGCGTTTTGTACTGTCTGAAGGCGTTTTAATGATTGCTGAGGTAATCCTATAAGTAAACTGTTGCAGAAGTCTAGTCTAGATGAGATAAATGCGTGGATGAGTTGTTCAACTGTGTGTAGTGAAAGTGATGCTCTGATTGCTGCTATGCGACGTAAATGCGCGTAAGAAGAATGACACCCTGTGGTTATGTGTCGGTCAAGATTCATAAACCTGTCGAAAACAACGCCAAGGTGTTACGTGCGTCAAAGCAAGGAGCAACCTGAACATCACCTATGCGTATGCCTGAAATGTTAACTTCGTTCCTGTCTGAGGTGAGGTGAGCGAATGACAAGAAACTGGGTTTTTGGGCGTTTAATTTTAGTAGATTGGCCGCCATCCACCTGCGTATGTTGTCTAAGCATGTTTCAAGAATGTGTTGTGCGTTGATATCATCGTCAGGTATACTTGGGGAAAAGGTGGCGTAAAGCTGTGTGTCATCTGCGTAAAAGTGGGCGAAGTAAGCCATGTCGGGCAATGCGGCCAAGGGGAGATATTTATAAGGTAAAAAGCATAGGCCTAATACACACCCCTGTGGCACACCATAGCTGAGCTTGGAGTCTTTGGATAATTCCCCAGATAAATGAACAGCCTGAGACCGATTATGCAAATATGATTTGAACCAATCAAGAGCAACGCCATGGACCCCAAATTGATGCTGCACTCTACGCAGGAGGATGTCATGGTCAATGGTGTCGAAGGCTGCCGAGAGGTCAGGCAGAACAAGGAGAATGGCCCTTTTGCTGTCGATGAGTTAGATACATACCTTAAACGATTTGAACAGCGATTGATTGGCCAGAAGATAGTTGGGCTACTTCACTTAGTGCATTACTTACAGGTTAGGCCTTAGAAGTATATTCACGGATGCCTATTTGTATAGCTCAGAATTACAAAGAGGTTAAGAAAGCTTTATTGCATAGATATCTTCTAAGTGAAGGTTTCAGGATCAAGTTTAGATCAACCAGACCAGAGTATGCCGAAACTTATAGCCAGTTTGTAGATATAATCTCAGGGTATTTAACCAGATTGATTGAGTTAGGTGATGTAGCTAATAAGACGTAGCTTTATTTGAAATGATAGATCATGAACAAACTATGAAGATTTGTGGTAAAGAATTAGCGCTCTTCCTTAAGGATAGAAAGACTAATACATTAAGTGAACTAGTTGCATTAGCAGACTGCTATGCAGAAGCGCACAATCAGCGATATTTTTCTGATCAGAAGTCTAGCAAAGACCGAGTGCAAAATGATGGTGCAATCCCATTCAGTTACACTTCATCTCTGTTGACTGTGTGTTTTTTAAATTATAATTTTTGTACAAGATGATGCATGTCCGTATCGTACTATTTTCGTTGTTGGTCAGTTTGACCATAATGTTTGTATGGAAATAGTTGACCTTTTGATTAAAGTTAATATATTTAAAGGAAATAAGAAATATGTTAAGGAGACATGATATTGTTTCAGATCCTTGGGTATCAATAGCTGAGCTTCAGTTGCAAGTAATGATTCAATAACAACGGATTGTCGCCTGTCTTATTGTAGGATAAGACATATTTGCTGTTTTTTCAAACGGTTGTAATTTGTGTTGTATGAGCGAGTTCGTTTAGATTATAGGTCGTTTATGTGATATGTTGGGATTGGGGTTTAGAATAACGTGGTCTACAAAATGGCTACCTGTTATGCGACTGCTCAAGTCATTTATTCAAACTATAGAGGGCGCACTTCAACATACATGGCAATGGATACAACTATCACATTCCTCCCCCCTTAAATGTTACATGTACAGAAATTATGAAAATGTATTGCTGTCTATGTTACTATTATGAATTTAAAAAATAACAATAGTAGCAATACCCAAATTGTTTGTTGTAACAACATTCATTCTAACAATGAAGTTAATAAAGTGATGAGCACATTTGTTTGAACATAAATACCAGATGTGCTTTTGAAGTGAATTTGTACTGTCAAAAACAAGTCGACTGTCTAATTATGCATGAGTTGTCTTGATGTTAGGCACACAAAAAGATTATAATTTTTTTTAATGCCCTATTTACATTGTTTTGCATAAATCAACACAGGATTTTTTTTTTAATCTTCAAAATGAACTCAAAACATTGTACCCTAGTACACGTTCATGTACAATAATATACTCATGTACATGTGGTTTGGTTTGAACTTGGTATTTTTTTTTTTTACAAATCCAATCTCTTAGGTGGTTGACGTATCCTTTGAGGATATCGCTTTTCTGGTATTACTTGTGTAGATTCGTCAAGCTTGGTACTATCTTGTAACTCTCCATTTGATTTTTGTACAACTTGGTCTTTGGAAGTGTGAGCCTTGTGCTTCACTGGAGATGGTTTTGTTCCATGTTTTTGGTCAGTTTGCTTCCCATTGACATAGTCATCTTGCTTTTTGCTGGATGAATGGAACTGAGTCAAATCCAGAGGTTCGTGACATCCAGGAATGACTGTTTGTGGAGTAGTCTCTGGACTTTCTTCCAGTGATGGCAACACATGATCAATGTGCACAAACCTGTTCTTATCATTCTTGTACACATGTACTATATATGTACGAGGACCACAGATTTTTACCACCTTACCTGGTAACCACTTCACCAAACTGTTTTCGTGACTCTTCACCCTAACCTTTTGGTCAACTGTCAGAGTTATTTCTTTTACTCTGCCCTTGTCATGAAACTCTCTTTGTTTTGTTTGTTTGTTTTCTACTATAAACTGTGCCAAATTTGGCTTCAACAATGAAAACCTTGTCCGAGGTTTCCTCTTGAGAAACAACTCGGCAGGTGTTTGACCTGTGGTTGCTTGTGGTGTGTTTCTGTAAGTTATCAGGAAATTTGCCAATTTATGGTGAACTGACAACTTTTGTTTTCTCGGATTTGGATCCAGAAATTGCTTTATCAGAGCTCTTTTCACGGTTTGTACTGTACGCTCTGCTGCCCCGTTTGAAGCAGGATGGTATGGTGGCACCCGAGTATGTTTTATGCCATTGTTTACCATGCAATTCTTAAATTCAACTGACGTGAATTATGGACCATTGTCCGATACAATTTCTTCTGGTAATCCGTAGGATGAGAATAACATCCTCAGGATGTCCAAAGTTTTGTCCGTGGTGGTAGTCCTCATCGGATATACTTCCACCCACTTAGAGTGACTATCTATTACTATCAACATCTACTATCAATTTTTAATAAATTTTCACAGGTTAGTTTTTATACTATTTTTCGTGAGATCTAATGTTAACGTGTTACACTACAGTGTTGAAGTATATGTTCATTATCAAATACCAATCATGAACGTTTCATTTAGTTTTAATGGTTGTTTATTACAACAAAATTAAGGTTTAGTATAATTTGTTATTATTTTTTGCTACATGCATAGCAGTACTGGCATTTCAGTCCAAGAGAAGGGGTCTATCTGATAACCACCTTTCCATTCCATATCAGTTAAATAATGTTTTACCTTATTTCTCAGTGATTGTTGATAATGTTGAATTTATTTAAATCTAAGCCCTTACTCCTCTTTTCACTCTTAAATCTTTTTCAGAAAGAGGACAGAAACATCTTGCTACTTCAGCTATGCAGAATTGATGCTGGGTGTGATTCTCGACATATAGAAGCACTAGTCTTCGGTTAATGGAATTGGTAATTTGGAATCAAGCATATGTCTGGGCCCCTTACTTTTATTGCTTGTTTGCCCCTCCCCTCCCTAGTTCTTGGATTCTATAGTGCTGCAATGATAGTCCAAAGAATTTTAGAAAACAAATGTGTTGATTCATCACCAGTGGCAGTACATGCCATCACCAAGAACTTGGGGGGGGAGGGGGGCAGACATTTTATTCCAAAATTACCGATTCCAATGACAGCCCCTGAATGTCACCCATTCTGAACTGTCGCTAAATCGTACAAACAGAGCGTACATTTATTATGCAGATTGATTCAGTTTTCTTGTCAACAAAGGATCATGGTTGGGTTCATTTACACTGAAGTCATTTCACTTGTTACATGTGTAAGGCCATGTACACTCATTGTTAGATTGTTTACAATAGGTTAAACAGGTCAGCAAAGTGGTTTCAATTGATTGTGGGGGGGGGGGAGGGAGGGAGGGAAGAGTGGAACCACAAAAGTCAAGTCATGAAACCAAATGGACAGTTAAAATAAATATGTATGTCATTGTTTTATTAGCAATTTACAAGCACTCATACAACTCTTTGATTATTTCAATGTCTAAACATTTATGTACAAAAATGGCATATGATCTTTAGCTTATAATTCTATAGATTGGATGCAGCTACAGACATTTTGCCAAATATGTGTACAACCTTGAAAATGTAAAAAGCAATGTAGAATTTGTTTTCAAATTTTATAAATGATTTTTAATTATTTGCAGTATTTTTAATTATTTGCAGTATAGGTGAAAACAAAGACAATTAAATCTGTCTCGCGAGCGAGTATTGGCGACTCTGATCATGCCACGGTATTTCTGATTCCTGCTTATAAACAAAAGCTTAAGTATTTAAAGCCTGTGAAAAGAACTATTAAAGTATGGTCTCGTAATGCAATTGATGAGCTGCAAGATTGTTTTGATAACACAGATTGGGATGTATTCAAGGAGGGCAATGATTTGCATTCATTTACTGATACAGTTACTGCGTACATAAACTTTTGTCAAGACATTTGTATACCTTGCAAGAAGGTTACGCAATACCCAAACAATAAACCGTGGTGTGACAAGACAATCAAAGCTAAAATTAAAGCTAAGGACGTAGCGTATCGGAACAATGCCATCGATCCTGACTTTTATCGCCAGGCAAAAACCGATCTCAAGAAAGCCATCAAAAATGCTAAATCAGCTCAGAAGGATCGCCTTGAGGAAAAGTTTGATACCACCAACTCAAAGGAAGTATGGGCTAACATTGGGGCGATTACGCATTATAAAGGGGTCAAGAGGACAATAGGTTCCGATGACGCAACGTTACCGAACAGGCTCAATGAATTCTACTCGCGGTTTGACAAAATAAATAATAGCCAGCCCATCCCTGTAGGGAACGGGGATGTTATCGCACCATTCATTATTAGCCAGAACTCGGTGAAGAATAAATTTAAACGTTTAAACGAACGGAAGGCTGCTGGACCTGATGGGATTACGCCAAAGTTACTGAAGACATGCGCCGAACAGCTTGCTGAAGTTTATACGAATATTTATAATTGGTCGTTGAGCTTGTGTGAAGTGCCTATATCATTCAAGGAATCGATTGTAGTCCCGATCCCAAAGAAGGGTAACATATCCTGTTTAAATGATTACCGACCTGTTGCTCTCACACCGGTACCAATGAAAACGTTTGAGGGATTCATTTTAACCTTTTTTAAATCTCTTTTACCCGCTGATTTTGACCCTTTTCAATTTGCATATCGTGCAAACCGATCAGTGGAGGATGCTATTTCGATTTGGTTACATGAAACTTTAGCTCATTTGGAAAATAAAGGCTCCTATGCTCGTGTATTGTTTATCGATTACAGCTCGGCTTTTAATACCATTATTCCTTCTAAGTTACATTTTAAATTATTGGAGAACCTCAAATTTCCCGTTGCTATTTGTGATTGGATTTTGGATTTTCTTCTATGTCGTAAACAAATCGTTAGAGCTGGGAGTAATTATTCAGATGCTGTTGTTTTAAACACTGGTACCCCACAAGGATGTGTATTATCGCCGCTTTTGTATTCTCTTTTTACTTACGATTGTAAAGCCCGTGACCAGAATTCCCGAATTATTAAATTTGCGGATGATACGACGGTCACTGGTTTGATACTCAATGATGATGAAAGTGGCTACCGGAACGAAGTTGATCTCGTGGTGAGATGGTGCGATGACAACAACTTGATATTGAATGTGTGCAAAACGAAAGAATTAATTGTGGACTTTAGACGTAATAAAAACTTAAAAGACCCACTTATTATTAATGGATCTGTTGTAGAGCAGGTAAATACCTTTAAGTTGCTAGGCACTTTTGTAATGAATAACTTATCATGGAAGGTGAATACGGAGGAGATACTAAAAAAAGCTCGTCAGAGACTGTATTTTCTGCGTTCACTTAAATCGTATGGCATAAGGATAGATATTTTGATTAATTTTTATCGTGCCATAATCGAGAGTATATTAACTACACATATTTTAGTCTGGTTTGGTCGCATAAGTAAAAATGAGCTTAGGAAATTAGAATCAGTTATTAGAAATGCTGAACGTATTATTGGTACTGGCCTGCCATCTCTCTTTTCCCTTTATCAAGAACGTACTTTAAAACGAGTTAGAAATATTATAGGAGATAATTCCCACCCAGCTGTTGACTATTTCAAATTTCTCCCCTCGGGGAAAAGATTTCAAAATTTTAGGGGCTCTAAGAGATTTATTTATAGTTTTTATCCTTCTGCCGTAAAGGTTTTTAATATGCACCATTCCCGTTGAATTTTATATTTTATATTTGCAATTAATTGAATCTTATTGCCTTATATGTATATTTGTATAGTTTTATTTGTATACTTTTGTACACAATATTTATTTTTGTAAAATTTTAGAGCTCTTGTGTTCGCTCGATTTCCATTGTATATTTTTTATCATTGGCTGAATAAATAAATATCTATATCTATATCTATGTCACAATTTATCATTATATTTTTGTTCATTATAAACTTGAGTTGAAAGTGAAGTATATTATAAATAAAGACCACTCTTGGTATATAAACATGCAGTCCATCAATTAAATTTATTTTTGTACAAGACTTGATACCAAGACATAAATACCAATGTCGGCTTCATCTAAATCTAGAATTTGAAGGTTTTTCCATAAACAAAATGAAAAGGGCAAGCAATTATCAGATTTGATCAAGTGGATGTAATTACATTTAATTTTGTTTGAATTGTCAATTGGCTAATTACAACTTGTGGCCTTACTTTTGGGAATTATTTACTTTTTGACAACTCTTCTGCTGAGGGCAGGGGAAGAGGGAAAGCATGGATGCAAGCTTTCTTGCAACTTTATCATGTAGTAGTTATAAGCTTGTTTTCTAATGAAAGGCTAATTAGCTGATATCCATACAAGCTTTGAAGACTGCAGACATTAGCTATTTGACATAAGCTGCATTGTTTCTTCTCCACCCAATTACTATACGGCTGTGCTTTGAGTAGACTCTGTGGTACCTGATACATGAACATGGATGAAATGCACAATTATTAGCCAACTTTCAATTATGTTCCATGTACGGACAAATTATTTATAACCTGGAAATGGAAATATCAGGAGTGTAAAGACTCTTCTCTCACAGGGTAACTTTTCCTTGGTAAAGTTGGAAATACAAAGAAAGGGGAAATGTTTATATGCTCCTCCATGCTTCAGTGTCTTCAGTAACCCCCAGCCCCCCCACCCCGCCCCCCCCCCCCAATCAATTTAACCCCCACTTCCTGTCCTTTGAATTTGCAGCCAAGTTTAATCCAGTTATTACCATAAACCAACTTTGTGACTTTATGCCCATAATAACGCTGAATAAGTTGATCTGGCTACCTACAACCCTGGCAAACTATTTTCATATGAGTGTTTTTACATGTTGATTTACCATCTGGCATGGTTTTTGAAAAGCATGTGTTGAGCTAGTGTCAATATCATTATGCATATAATGAGGTTTGTGGTAGCACCATGTAACTATCTCTACAGTTTAATAGTGTTGGCTCTTAGAAGACAATCAGAGTATACTGCTTGAAACATAAAGTAATGTCACTACCAGTTATTGTCAGAACCAATGCTATTTACTACTATTGAAAGATAATTACTCTTACTCCTACTGTTCTTCAACCATGTGAAGATTCAAGGTAGTACATAATACTAATAGAGTAATTTGTTTGGGTGTGGGGGGGGGGGGTTGAGGGCTGTCAGTTGCCTTGAAACATTTTCATGTTATACCTGCAATTTTTGGCAATTTTGAGGGTCTTGAAAGTAGGACATGTCCTCTATACTTCCTAGAAACTTTTGATTGGATGGCACCCGTAACAAACCTGAAGTTGATATTGTAGGTAATCTTCTTGAAAAAACTCTTATTCAGTGGAATGTCTGCTAATAAGTACGGTGTGGTAGGCTTCCGTTTACTGACCCTAATTCACATACGTAGGTGACATGATGAACTGAGCGTCTCTGTCTCCATCTCTCTTCATCTCATCTATGGACCAAACATGAACAAACATTATGTATATAATCTTACAAAAGAAAGATTACGTTGAACTGATTACTCTAGCAGTTGAGAAATGAAACTGACCACAAAAACATAAAAAACACAATAGTCAGCCATGAATAACACATGTAAAGCTATTATCATTCACACACACACTTCAAATTATAACCAATGTTGTATTTTCCCTTTAAGAGGACAACGGTCACGATCAACAGGGCATGGAATCGGAGTGATAGTTTTAGATTATCTCGGTGACTGAAAATAATATCCCACATGATAAGGTCATATTATCATTGCTGCTGCATAAATGAACCAGTAAGTTTCAGTCACTGTGTTCATCTTAAACCAGGACACTTATTCCATGGCCTGTTGAAAGTCTGCTCTGATCGTGATATTGTCCCTTTAATATGGAAAAGTTAACATTAAGCATGCACAAGGGGGGAAAAACCTGAATGCACAACTTCATTTTTTCTAAATGAAAAATTGTTTCTGTCAATGTGATTTTGTTTGATAGAAAAAAGAAATATTTACATCAACTAATTTTTCTACATATACACACAAATTATTGGATAAAAAAATAAACTGAATCAATCCAAGATTTACTCTACCTTGGCAATGCTTTGTAGCTGTGAATACTGGAAATGGCATCAGGCTGAACTCTACATGGTGTTAATGCAAGTAAAAATACTGGCAGTGATGTTTTCTCATACTATAAAACAAAACATAACAGCTAATGAAATAATGGTGGATATGATGGACATGGTGCATATTAAAAATTGTACTCGTACTCGTACTCGTACTCGTACTCGTACATTTAGGGGAATAATGGTACCTGATGCTGTTTCCTCCAGTCCATGTTTGAATTTTCACTATGACCCCTTTTGACCATCTTCCCCATAAAATACATTGATGGTGGAAATTACAACTACTTCCCTGGAAATTGTTCTGCTTTCTAAACTATATCTCATATTTATCATGTCTGTATTGTAAACATCATCACAATAGCCTAGGAACTATCAAAAATAATGTGATGGCTAACATAATTTCATTATAAGAGTTCAGCATACAGCCACACAAAAAGCCCTCTGAGTATTATATTATCAAACAATATTTCTCTTTTATTACTCTTACCTGTCCAACAATAATGCTACAAATGCGACATTATTCATGGTCTCATCATGGCCTCATCATGGTCACCATCACGTTCAACAATCAAATCCCCGAGTGTTTACCATCATTGAGGTTGGCTGGCCCGTCAATGGTCGCCAGGCATGCGTCGTTTTATTGCCGTAGACGGTGAGCCTTTCTTCGCCCAGCCCGCTCGGTCGAAATTCTGGCGTTGATTTTGACAGATGGCCTTCCAAACTAAACAGTTTTTGTCACTTTTTTATTGGCGTTGATATGATGAAGGCTGTGACGATGTTCCGAATGAATGCGTCATTGTTGTTTCCAAAACTAAACTCGCTGGCAGTATCATAATTCAAAATACCCGACACAAAAAGCACCACAGTGGTCGAGACCCTGCTTTAAGTGTTGGTACATTTATGGCCTTAACCAGCAGGCTCACGCCTCGGGCGCTTGGCCGCGCTGGCGCCCATGGCTGTACTGATACAGTCTTGGTTCGGTTCCCGGGGTCTCGGGAAAGTGCCAAGACTTTCGTCTTTTTTGTCGATTTTGACAATTTTCACCCATTGTTTCATAATCATTTCACTTTTGTCAAGTATCAATGAATTATAAAAAATAATTATTCTTGAATTTGGTTCAGTAATAAACATTTTAAACGTCTGAAAGTGCGACTATTACTTTTGTCCTCGTGAGTTTTCTGGACAAATTTTGGTTCAACAAAGTCACATGACATTGTTTTTTGTACAATAACAGAAAAACAATGCATTTTTCAGGAGTATTTGTGTGGACAATTATATTCTACTTTTGAAAGATCTTTCCAACCATGTATGTAAAACAATGAAATATTGAGGGGCGTTTTTTATCGCCCAATTTCGCGCGACAAAGGCGGTGTGTACCTTTAACATTACGGAATGTTGACAATTATTCGCGGTAAGTTACCTTAAAATTAAGTCCAATGCGAACACAGCTTTAGGATGTAGGAGTACCCTTGGTCTGGGGTGGGATATTGACTGTGGATATCTGTAGTAGGGGTCGCCAAATATCGCTGAGGTAGAAGCCGACGTCTGGGATGCTATGTGTTGATTGGTGGGATGAGTTGAGCTGATTGCCAGTCGATTTGATCCTTGATGTGAGTGCTCTTCGATGGCTGACTTCTCGAGTGGAAGATTGATAGCCCTACCACAGCACGGAAAACATGTATAGGTTTTTAAGCCGATTACATTTCTAAAATATTACAGCATCCTTTTCGACGAAAGAAATTAAAATCTTTTCACATTATGCGGATACAGATGACGGCAATAACATTTTTACGCAAATTTCAGCATCAAATAGGCAACATTTCATAAATATTTACGTTATCATCTATCCGTAATGTATCCGTTGTAATTAAGAACCCTTGTCAGCTCCACCATATGAACACCACGACACCTCACCCTCATTATATGAAGTCACGATAAGCTACTAGCATCTTACTAGCATCTCAACCAACAGGGGCATATTATAGCTCGTAACATGTCTTTTGAAGGAGATTGCGTACAAAGGCTGAGTTTGGTTTTGATTTAGTGTGACTCGTCCTTTGACAGTGGTCACACACCGGGTCACTCTTGGTGACGACTTCTTGAATGCAGGTTTTCCACCCTTACCAGATTTATCAGTGCTAGGCTTTGCCTCATTACCTGATGTACTATTATTCAATTTTCTGTTGAAACCACTAGCCTGGAAGTGTGGTTTTGTATATAGGTTTTCCCAGCCAAGTTCGTTAATTTAGCATTCAAATTCGTTTTCTTGCGTCTGTATTAAAGCGATTTTGCTAATCCGGTTACCCAACCACAGTTTGAATTATGAATTTAGACATTCAATTTTGTTTCAGATGTTACATTTTGGATTTGGGTCATTCATTTTAGTGGTGCACATCTGTCATTCAATTTCGCCACATTGTCTTGAATGAGGATTTGAACTCGAGTTTCATTTTCAATTTCGTTTTATACAGGCAATCAATTTCGCAAAATGGGAATTATAGATTTTCGCGGTCAATTTCGGCAAATAAGCAGCCAATTTCACTTTGAAACATTCATATTAAAGCGATTTTGCCTCTCCAATTGCTACTGTATCTTGAATAAAGAATTCAAGCATTCAATTTCATTTTCAGGCATGCGAATTCATTTAGCATTATATTTAGCATATAGGGCCTATGTCGTTTTCTTTTATAGTAATGCACATATTTCATATTTATACTTTTATTCAAACTTTGTTTTCTTTATTCATGTGTGTTTCTCGTACATATAGTGCCTATCGGTCCTTTTTTTATCATACTTAGTTTTGTTTATTCTCTGATTAGAATCTATTGGTTTTCTGACCTGGGCCTAATTCTGTATTTTGGAAACGTTATGTTTTATTGGACTGTTTCATTAACCTGTTTTATTGTTTTGAGTGTGTATGTATGATTGTTTATCCTGGTTTCTTATTTTTTCATAAAAAAATATATGGGAAACTAAAGTTGAATGAATTTAAGAAAGCGTCAATTAAGTTGCCCAAATTCCACAAATGCCTGTCCAGTAATGGATTTAATTACCAAAATCATACGCGCCGCCAAAAGATCATGCGGAATTTAATGCTGTTAAATTGGATGGTTATTTTGGTTAAATTGCATGACGCAAGAGTACTATTGTTTACTCATAAAACGAAATAGAATGATGATTTTTAGCAGCATTTAATTTCGCACGAAAAAGAATGACGCGGTGTATGAACTGGCTGCTTATTTGCCGAAATTGACCGGGAAACCCTATAGGTTTATATCTATTAGGAAAAAATCGAATGTTTCGCATTGTGAGCCCCTTGCATGTTGTAATAACGCAAAGGCATCATGAACAAATATGTACGGTTGCGGAACTCAGTTTCATGTTATGAAGAGAAAATGGTATACCTTCTGATAGCTAGCATATATATCAACGATTTAAAGTATCGGTATTTCTCCCAAGCGACATACACTTGTCATAAAGAGTGTACTTTACAAGTGTGGAACTAAAGTTTCATGTTATAAAGAGAAAACGGTATACCTTCTGATAGCTAGCATATATATCAACGATTTAAAGTATCGGTATGTCTCCCAAGCGACATACACTTGTCATAAAGAGTGTACTTTACGAGTGTGGAACTAAAGTTTCATGTTATAAAGAGAAAATGTTAAGCACGAACTGGAAGATTATCTACGGCAGTTTATAGGAAATTTTCCCTTTGGCATAATATAATATAGACAGAACATCTACAGAGAACGGGGTAACTTTACGGAACTCAAGTACCATGTTGTTGTTTTTTTCTAAGAAAATTGTTCACCTCTCCAATAGAATATCCACGGCAGGTTAAATGCAATGTTTCCCTAAGCATACTAATAATGACAGCAAGTCTGCGCTTTTTGGAGTTTTCAGAATGGAGGGGAACCCTCCGTACTTTCTTTAATGTTCAGCCGATATTAAAAAGCCTTATGGATGTAAAGTTCCACAACATTTATTGCATGAGATCATAAAAACTGTCAAAGGTCACTGCGGCAGCGTGATAAAATTTTAGGGGGAATTTTTAGGAATTGTTGGTCAAATACAGTATGTTTCCCATATTTTCATGAATTTTCAAACTTGGAACATATGTTGTCATACATATAAGTGCCATGATCCAGAGCTTAAAGACATCCTTGTTTTGTAAATTTTGTTAATAAGTAATAATGTAATAATGTTCCTATTTAAATTCCCTAGTGTACCTTTATTTTGGCTAACTTAACTGGGGTGAGCACACATCCATTAGGTATGGGCGAGCAGTCGCTTTTGTCTAAAAATCAACACTTGATGTACTACTAACAACTGGACATTGGAATTCGCAGAGTCAATGGAATGCCGAGAATTCAGGATTCGCTGTATAAGTGAGAATTGCCAAATTCTCACCCTCATTTTTATTTCCTGAGTTTCGGGGCGGAGGTCTGCAGAGTAGCAGCGTGGGCGGAGAAGTTTCTCTGTGTGCCCACGTTGGGGAACGGCATGTTGTTTTAGTTGCTGAACTTTGAGTTGTTTTGTACGCCGTTCCTGCACGAATTAATTCGTGAAACCTCCAGTAAAGTTCATCGCCGCAGAAACCATGCAGTAAGCTGTTACTTACCAGCGCCAGTGGTTGTCTTCTTCTGGGAGTTTGCTCGCCGACGAGGCGAAGCTGAGCGTTCAGAGGGGCGTCGAACTTTACGCACACAGTGGCTCGTGGCTTGGGCACTGTGTGAATTCACCAGAGCAGGGGTCGACTGACCTTTTTCGTCTGTACCGGTCGTGTGAAGCGACGACGGTACGAGGGAGAGGAACAACCGCTGCCTACCGAGAACTATACCTGTTGCATTCCACAATTTTTCCCATCACATTTCTCGTGCTTTTGAGGAGATCAACAATCTACGGTAACCAATCATAAACATTGACTTTTGTTTCGACGAGTGACTTGAGGTATTTGAATAGTGGGTCTCCGACCCTAATTAGTAATTTTGCCTGGGCTGCTCGCCCTAGATCAAACCTTAATTTGTTCTATCCAATTCTTATGCTATAACACAACTGGTCAATGGATTTTTGTTTCGTAAATATTTAATATTAAATTTGATTGCACATATTTTATTTGATGTTTGTATTTTTGCATGTCTGTTTGACTATTTTGTTATCCTAATTTTCCAGTGCGTGGGCTATTTTTAGGCCTCGAGCGTTTTCGGAATGTTTGGGCCGTAACATAAGCAATAGTTCCATATTGCAATCAAACCCCTCATAAATGGGAAATATTATTTTAAACACAAAAGCATAATAACATGAACCTAAAAATCCATAACGAGATGGGTCATGTTATCAACAAATTTTTTACCCCCCCCCCCCCCCGTTCCAATAGTTTATGAATATCTGCGGCAGTTTTATACTTACGCAAGTGAACCACTTATGTATTTTGACTGCAACTCAAACATTTCTATTGACATAAATGATCTTTCTCACCGGATGATGATTTGACTGGGTATACCAGTTTTATTTTAGGTTATTTATTATCATAATGTGACTAGCTGTTTTAACAGTATCACCGTATAAATTGGTGAATACGGACCAATATGTAATTATATGGCCGCTACGACCCCATAAGTTGGGTCCCTACTCCTACGTTATTTCGACAAGATCCAAGTGGGCCAACCGGGCCCGAGTTCCAACGCAGGGGTCGATCAGATCCGAGTGGGCTAAACAAACCGATACCACACTCAGGATCCTCCCCTCCTAACTCTCTCGAGTTGATGGAGCTCCACTAGGCTAAGCGGGCAAAGTAGTAATATTAGTTTCCAGTTGTGCTATTCTTGTTATTATGTGGTCCACTATCTATCTACTATCAAAATACCTAAACAAAATAATGTTAAATATTTAATTAATTTGGCATAATTATTCCACCTCGATAACAATCTTAACTTGGATAATTCAACATTAGGGTGCACTTATGGTTTTAAAAATAAGGTGCTAAAATAACAGATGCTGAACTCAAGTATCATGTTTTATAATAAATAATAATACAGTAAAAATAAAACATTACAAAATGCACTCCAATGGGAAATATTCATGCTGTTACATAATACCGCGATATAAAAAGCGGGTGAAATTTTCGGTGTGGATCTCAAGTGTCATGTTTTTAAAAGAAAATATTAACCCTGTAATTGTTTTATAATTTCCTTGGCAGGTTATAGTAAATATTAAAAATATGAAAATTCCAAACAAATAGGCCTATAGGTAAAACTTGTAGCTTTGCATTGTCAGGAGGATGGTCAGGAGAGACTAATTCGTTTATATGTTTTCCTGTTAAATAATATGTGACACCGTATTTCAAAACCAGGCACAATTGGGCAAGAGGTTATTGAGTTTGAGTTATTGAAATATTAGTACAATATAGACCTTGCACTTTACAATGCCGCTTTCTTTTTTCAAATCGGATATTCCATAGCGAAGTTATTAAGATTTGAAATCGGACTGTCCGAATCAGTGAGATGATGTCATTTTCCTGGGGAAATACCTAATGAATTATTCAGTTCCTTTATTAGCGAAAGGTCTGACGTTTCCGGCAATACCACATTTGTATAGGGGCGATGCGATTTTACGTTCGGAAGTGAGCTCGAAGTTACGCTAAATTTGGCGTCATTTCCAAGCAAAATCTCGAACAAGGCATCATTTTGTGAAATTATAATACCTCTAAAAGTATTTAAAAAATAATTTGTCGATGAAATTTCAGTTAGAAATTATTTTGTAGCATTATAAATTTTCAAAAATTTAAAAATCGAAAAAAATCACCCCCAAGGCATTTTGCAGCTGTTCCTCCCTTCGTAGCTCTGCCCAATTCCGCCTGGTTTTGACATATCGCGTCACATATGAAGAGGGTAAGTAAGACTGAATGCGGTGAGACCATGTGAAATTCTCTATTGAGTAGTAATTAGTTCTGAAAAAAACCGGATGTTACAACCAATGGGCCTATGAATGACAGAGTTGCTGAAACGGTACCGGTAGCTTAGTGTTCGTTTTTAAGCGATTTTTGCCGTACAAATTTGATATGCTAAGCCTTGTCCAATAAAACGCTGTTAAGACTGTTTGACGATTGCTACCAGACGTACCACACGTTGCTTCCAAACGCAGTAAAATAATTAAAGCTAAACAACAAAATAAAAACAACCGATGTGCGTGTTATGTTTTAATACAATGCATCGACGAAATAAGAATTAACACTGTCATCGCCTAGAACCCCGCCCCCGAGAAAATGTAGGCCTACATTCACATCAAAACCATGTGTATTACTGCTTTAGATCACCTGGTGAACTGGAAAATTCACATTTTCTCGAAGGACAAATTATGTCCAGTAAATTTTTGTTGAAAAAAATATACATATATAAATACATTTTTGTACAAAATAAAGTTTTGTAAAAAATGTATATATGATCAAGGTGTTATGGTTCAGTACACATGGGTACAGTGAACAGCAATGTTGGGAATGGGAGTAAACGTGTAATTTTGAAATTGATAAAAAGGTATGTTAGCGGGAGAAGGGGAACATTAAGATGCAAAACAACACTTTAGTATTTATTCATGCTTTTTTCCCTTCCAAACAGCACCCCCGAACTTTCATTTCCAAACCAGTCTATGGGCCTAAATGCACATGGTTCTGGGACGGGGAGGGGGGGGGGTGGGGGGGTGGGGGGGGGTTATGGACTGATGGAAAAGTATGGAGTGAGTTTACAAATCATTCCAAAATCATTCCAAACATTGATGATTTATGATTGCTAATTGCTAATCTTAGACCAGGAAGTAAGAAAGTAAGAAACTATTACACATAGAAATAATACAAATGAAACAATTTGTTTTTATTTGTATTAGACTGCAGAGAAGATCAGTTCGCCTGCGTCAGTGATGGAAGGTGTATACATAAGAGATGGGTGTGTGACTCTGACCGAGACTGCTCTGATGGTTCCGATGAGGTAGATTGCGGTAAGTAGATAGACGTTTTCATTTGGTGTCACACAATATGACAGCAGCAATCATTGTTGAGGTGGAGTAGGGACTCTAGTGAAGTCATGAAATACAAGTCTATGGAATACATTTTGAATTGCGCATTGTGCATGGTATGGGACGAATGTAGGACACAGCTACATGGGAACGCCATCGACCCAAATTCTGAATAATGGGCCGGGTAAACCATTGATCTCTATACCAATTGGATAGGAGATGGGCGCTGATTGGCTTATAAAACTTTGAAGTAACCGGCCGCCATGTTGATTCTACCAAAAAGTCAAGAGTCAAATGTCATGTTAACATACAGACAATAACTGGTTCAGCAGCACTCGGCATTGTCGTCGGTCAGGTAGCAGTAAACCTGTCCGGCCGTCACGCATAAGCCTTCTTTCTTGGGGGAACAAAGATGGCGAACAACGAGCTTCAGCCAATCAGCGCGATCTCCTATATAGTTAGTATAGAGATCAGTGGGGTAAACCCAGCGATCAAATGCCGTCGAGGCTATCCTCGTCCCCAGGACTTTTCGAGCAGTTTCTGTTTACCTCGTACACACTGCTCTCTCAACCTGGAACTGGAATATTTTACTAAATATATTGATATTCAAATTAGGTGATAGTCTGATACCGTTTAATACAAAAATAGTGTGTGCTGTGCTGCAGTGGAAAGGTCGGGATTAGGCCATCCAGTCATTATTATTTCAGTAAAATCACTCATCCAAACATTTGATGTGATAATAAAAGTATAAAGAAAAAACAAAATGAATCACTGTTTTTCTTTAAAAAGAATATTAATTTTGTTTTAAATTATGTTTTAAGTAACCCACGACGTGACGTAAAACAACTTTCCCACCAGGGTCTAGTAGTGACAGCCAAGTAGACCCTGGTGACAAGGTTGCTACGAGGCCGCCTCAATACGAAATAAATGAGCTCTGTAACGTTGGTCTGCCAGACTAGAGAAAGCCAGGACTTTATTCAGCACCAGATTAAAATTGAAAGCGAGTTAGCGGATTACCGTTATGATAGAACAGAGGGCCCGTCAATACTTTGGTGTGGGTCATGAAGTGATGCAAGGTGCATGCAGACGCCTAGACAAAGTAAATGACATGTGGAGGGCCAGACTAATTCGTATTGCTGCAAATGTGTATACCATGCTCGATATGCAGAAGAGTGCAACCCCCAATGTCCCTATACACTAACACACTGTTCTGCTGTTAACGGACCTCCCCCTCCCCCCCGAAATCCTTTAAAGAATTCCTAAGATTCCTGGAACACAATGAAGACACAATTGGAGGGGGTGCGCTCTGTCGCATATCGAATATCATATGCAAATGTTACCAAGATGGATGCGCTGTATCACATGGTGGAAGTACCAAACTGTCCCCCACAGAGAATACTTAATCATGCGCACCTGTCCGTATTGCAACTGTAAATTCACCTACTCAGACAAAACCAAAGTACTCGCTTAGCATGAATGCTGTATACAGTTTGACGTTAAATTGCTAACCACTAACTGCAATGCTTGCAAAATTGCACCCAAAAATAAATATGGAATTTAATTGGTAAACCAGAGTCATCAGACGGGCGGTCCCGCTGGAAACCCTCCAACAACTTTTATACCAAAAAGTATTGTGTGGTGTCAGGCCAATCTAATAGTTCATGGCACCAGCCGACCCCCGCCATAACAGGAGAGAATCCGCGCAAAGATAACCACACAATGAATGCCCAGATATTCTGAACATTTGCTCCATTTCCTTGTTGACCCAAAAATAAGTCTGATATGTCTAATGCGCAGAAGAGGCAACTGTTATTCACCATCTATAAAATACTAGTACATAGAGGGTAGTGTCAGCACGACTGTCATCTGCGTAGTGCGCCATGGGGTCACTACTCGAAACTTGGTCATCTGAAATCTGTACAGAGAATCTGCCAGTAGGCTATATTCCGACTGCTCTGAATGTAAACCGCCTTTATAGACACATTTGACTTCAGGCTTTGCTGGACAAAAAAACCTCGACAGATGCATAATCAGGTCACACCGATAGGTCTGTTGATATACAGTAATTATGTTGACAACTGCCATGTTATCGTCAGAATAGAACTTAACCTTACAATTGGTTAGTGCTGGATCCAGCAATACAGGGAAATACAGGACAACTAAATTGGGTAAAATTCGGGAAATGCAATGGATGGGGATTTTCAAACTATGTAGCTTGACAACGACCCTACACCCACTATAAATTATGGGATAATCAGTACTGGACACAGCGGCGGTATATGAATCGAGAGTGCCAAGCACGTTGACATTATATATGTACTTTTTTTTCATTTATGACCTGCTAATGACTATGACTAGCTATACGTATCGGCTATTTTAGGAGAAAATCGGGAGTTCCACTTTGCAATTAAACCCGCATTTATGAAATATTCATGCGGTGCTAACGCATATGCATAATAACTTGATAAAAACTCTATAGTATAGGTGCGGAACTTAAATATCATGTTTCAAAAGAGATACTTGATAAATATCCACGGCAGTTTATTGTAAAATGTTCTTTAAATGCATTACTAACACGAAAACAACTATTTTAAGAACTGGCTAACAACATTATTTTGTTTTGGGGTAAGGAACTCCAGTTTCATGTTTTGAAGAAAGGCAATGCATAGATGTTATAACGCAACAACTGCAAGATGGGGTAACATGACAGGTGCGTAACCAAAATGTTAGATTGTGAAAGGGAGTTAAAACCCCTCCGTGGAACATTTACCATGACTAGTACAACAATCGATGTTCTTTTTCAAGGTGTAGGTGAAAACAGTGACAAAACAAAACAGAAATACACAATTACATTAAAAAGAAAAAGCTGTTTCAACACCCAATGTATATGAATATACATGTACCACAAAATGATCATCTATTGCACCAAACTTCGGTAAAATTAGTATACACGTTTTTTAACATGCATGCAAACGAATCCATACACATCAAATAAAAATAAAAACTGTTACAGTTTTATATTACTTTATCGTGTCTCAAACAGAAATATTTCAAGGGTATTTGATACTAACATCAACTTTACTGAAAGTGTAATCAAGTTTCATTTGTTGTAATGAGGCTTCAAAAGCTATTAATCAAATTCTAAAACTTGCATTCAATAGACAGTGCCAATTACATGTTGTGATTGTAACTAAGATTCAACTGTTTCCATTTCTGGACCAACTTGACTTGGTGTGATCAATGGAGACACCATTGATCACATATGCACACCATATACTTGAATGCTTTCCGAAGCTGTTCATATTTGAATCCATACAAGACTGGGTTTATAACAGAATTTACCAATGATAATGTAAATATGCTCCATATGATTAAATTATCACTGACACAAAATCGGATAACAATGGATCCATAAATAACCAGACTGCTCCAGCACTACAAGAATGAAGAAAGCCATGATAATGACAATACCAAGAGTGTTGGTGATGTCACTACTCCAGTTCACTCTTGGTCTGCGTCTTTTTCGGTTGCCATACACGGTACTGTGCATTATCATGCGGGACAGCGATTTTTTCTGCAGTACACTTTCGTTCACTATATGAATTTATATACAAAAATAAAAAAAATTGAGTTTTCTCCTAAAAAATCCTCCACAACTGTGAATTACTATTATATATAGAAAGGTTTTGCTTCTGATGTATAAAAATGTATAAAAAATTAATAAAAACAAATTTATGAAAATATTGAAAACCTAGTCTTGATTCCAGCACTTTGTACTTGCAAAGTGAGCATTCTAACCATTAGACTACCATGACAGTCTTTTTTTCTAATGGAATAATATTGAAGAAACTTTGTTTAATTAGATTGCTATGCCAATTTTGGAAGTCATTGAATAAGTGTACTGCAAACAAAAAGCTGTGGGTCAGTGTTCCAGGTCTTCTATTACGTGACCAAATCATAATTACAAAAGGTGTCCACTCCCTTGAAATGAACATTTCAGAACCACAATAAAGGTAAACTGATAACAGTATATCAGAGAAATTATACCGTGATCGGCAAAACAAATTTTCAGAAAAGTAATTCAAATACTGTACGATAGATTGTATTACCACCATTTTGATTTTGATTTTGCGGGTGAGGAGAAAGACGTCTTGAAGACGTCGTTTTTTGGCAACGGCCGCTGTAGTACACACGACTAGATAACGACCGTAAAACGATGTCATAAAGACGTCGTGTTTTTTTTTTTTTTGCAGGTGGGGATGAGTTCCAGATAGGGAGAAAGACGTCTTTAAGGCGTCGTTTTTTGGTCACGACCGCTGTAGTACACACGACTAGATAACGACCGTAAAATGACGTCTTTAAGACATCGTGTGCCCACTGGGAAAGAGGCCGTGGGTAACTTCACTCAAGTAGGCCTATCATATTTTAAAAAGAAAATGTTACCCCCTCGAGTAGTTGGAGAGTATCCTTGCTGTCCAGGATGGGGTCATGAGAAGCACACCACAAAGCCATAACAAGAATCAAGACCATCGTCACAGATGGGTGAGGGACCATATTGCATACACAAACTCTAATTCTGGCAACATAGTTGCTCAATCGAACTAACGACCACGTGGTTCTGATTCTGAATTCATTAACACTTTTTGCGCCGAGGACCGTTGGTCCCAGTCTATAACAAAGATAGAGCTCATAATTTGAAATCGGTTAAGCTTTGGTTATATACGGTATCTGAGAGTACCTCATAGTACAGATAAAATGATTTGTGGCTTATATGCTCGTGCTAGATTGTCAAAACTTCCTTCATTTGATGATGGTAGAGATGAGTTAGATACATACCTTAAACGATTTGAACAGCAATTGATTGGCCAGAAGATAGTTGGGCTACTTCACTTAGTGCATTACTTACAGGTAGGGTCTTAGAAGTATATTCACGGATGCCTATTTCTATAGCTCAGAATGACAAAGAAGTTAAGAAAGCTTTATTGCATAGATATCTTCTAAGTGAAGGTTTCAGGATCAAGTTTAGATCAACCAGACCAGAGTATGCCGAAACCTATACCCAGTTCGTAGATATAATCTCAGAGTATTTAACCAGATGGATTGAAGTAGGTGATGTAGCTAATAAGACGTAGCTTTATTTGAAATGATAGATCGTGAACAAACTATAAAGAGTTAGAGCTCTTCCTTAAGGATAGAAAGACTTTAACCCTTTCGATCCCACGGGCTCTAAAAAGAGCCTTTGTTGTGATACGCTTCCTTCCCGTGGGCTCTAAAAGGTGCCGGGAATCGGCATGCCCTTGACGACCACGGCGACTTAAATCACCACCTGAAAATGCTTGAGTGGTTTTGGGGTTGGCGCCCTCTATTGACAGGAATGCAGTGTATAAAAGTTTATGAAAAGAAAAGTGCGTCACTTTGCGGTTTTTGTATGGTGCTAGCGTCCAGTTGAATTTAGTTGCAATCATGATGGAAACGGACATAAATGATGGCATTTTGGCTGAGATTTTGGCAGACAGTGGCTCAGAATCAGATGACGAAGTAATGGATGACGACGACGACGACGTTGAACTTGAAGAGGTAGGCCAAAATCACAGTAAAAATGAATAACTAATATTAATAACAGTTAACGTTACTCTTCCTGGCCCAATGGCAATGCAAATTAACGTAATTCACTTATTTTCCTAGGCTATAGCGTAAATAGCGTTAGAACTGTTGGAGTTGAGTAATGTAAATTTAGAAAATGGATCCTTTTAATAGGATTGACCAAATCCCACCCCTGGACTGGGTCAAAACGTCAAGTGAAAATGTACAATTATTAGTAGTTTGTTGGGGTAATATTTGTATTCATTGAAACAGCAAGTTGATGTATAGATATAGCATAGAAATTTTAACATTTACCCATAGCCGGTCGTGCTGTTTAGCGTTAACAGGCTGAAAATGCACTCTTAGTCTGAAGCTTCCAAAAGAATAGCCTTGTATTCGAAAGGCCCTCATAAGTCGTATTATGCAAGAAGTTGGGGGAATTCACATTCACAATCCCACATTAAAACGAACATTTCTCGATAACGAGTTTTGGAGAGTGGATGGAATCTGCCATATTTTTTTTTCAGCACAATATTCATTTCGCATGACCCCCTGTGGCCTGTGTGCACATGCAGCAAAGTAGCATTGAGATATTGTATTTACAAATGTATGATCGAGATTAATCCTCCTTTGTTTTTCTGTTGCAGCCGACCTACCAAGGTGATAGCCGACCGAGATCAAGGAGGACGACAGGAAAGTTAGATTTCCGATCTGGTTGGGAACGACGAGACCATTACGAGTGTGGGACTGTGCAGTTCACTGGAAATTCTGGCCCCACCGGCGACTTTGCCACACTGTCGGCAGTAGAGATCTTCAAGCTGTATTTTTGTCAACTTGTGTGTGAGATATGCTCGGTCGACGAGACTAATCGCTATGCGCAGCAAACAATAGAATCAATTCCTGATGAACAATTATCCTGGCACCCAACCAACATTCCAGAAATGATGGCATTTGTGGCACTTCTCATTGCTATGGGCATAAACAAATCCTCTCAATACAAGATGTACTGGTCGACATCTGAAAAATTCTTCATCCCATTCTATCCGTCGATCATGTCCCGTAATCGGTTCAGTTCAATTCTTCGTTCCTCCACATCTCAAATAACCAAATTCCTCGTGAGCCTTGGCTAAACGGGACAAACTTTCCAAAGTTCGGCCCTTGATAGAAGTCCTCGTCCAGAAGTTTCTCAACCTGTATAACCCCGCGCAGAATCTGTCTCCAGACGAGAGTATGTTGAAATTCAAGGACGCTGAGTTTTGTTCAGTACATGCCTAACAAACCTATCAAACGGGGTATTAAAGCCTTCTCCTGAACGGAGTCCAAAACAGGATACACGTGCTTGGAAACTGTACACAGGAGCCGACGACACCCAAACTGTTTGTGATGCAGACGTAGATTTCAATTCATCAGACTGCCATCCACCAAACCCAACAGTTGCAGGAAAAGTCGTCATTGATCTGGTCCATGGACTTGAGAATAAGGGACACGTAATATATTGTGATAATTACTATACTAGCCCAGCTCTTGTAGCTAAACTTGCTAAACTAGGATTCGGATGTTGTGGAACTGTTCGTTACACTACACAGGAATACTAAAACCCAAAAACCATAAAATGAAGAAAGGAGATGACCCATTTTTTTGGTGAAAGGTGGGCAATTGTGTATCGTTTGGCAAGACAAAAATCTGTAACACTTTTTAACTAATGTAGGCAACACTGATTTGTCCAAAAGCAAATTCGGTGTAATAAAAGCACAAGTGGATTTTGTGATGTTATGAAGCCCAATTGTATTGAAAGATTACAACAAAAACATGGGTGGAACTGATCTTTGCCAACCAATGTTTTCAGTACTACAATCATACACACAGAAGCTTGAAATGGTGGAAAGAGTTTTTTCCATATGCTGAATATCTGTATTGTCAATAGCAGAGTAATATTCACCAGCATAGCAGGAACAAAATGTCAGTAATCTTGATTTTCGTATAGGGATTGTACAGGGCTTGCTGTTGGGTTGGGAACGTGCTTGCATAACAAGTCAATTGAGATACCATATTCCTATTGAGTTGACAGGGCAACAGCACTATCCTGGCAAAACCCCAATGGAAAGAAACGCGACTGCATTGTTTGCAGTAACCGAAAATTAGGCAGGCAACAAACAAAGATGAATCTGTAAACAATGTGCACACCCTATGCATAGTTCCTTGCTTTGAGAAATACCACATCACTTGATTGTAAATCTATATTATTTGCCTTCAAACCCCCCCCCCCCCCCGTTCAATGTTGGGAATGGTCAGACAAGCCGCAGATTACAGTCCAAACCAACATTGAATTGAGAGTGAGAGAAATGAATAACATGGATTGTGATGTATTTACACTGAATACAAGTAAATGGTTCATTTCCAAGTAGATAACCAAAAAAAATCCCCCAAAATCTCATCCAAGTGGTTTTTCACATGGAAAAAAAATCTTATACCTGTACCGTATTTGCATGAAATCACCCATTTGTATTACTTTACTTTAGTGTAAATACTGATCCAAATATTTAATTGTTTTGCTTTTACACTTACAAAATCTGCAGATTAGTCCAAACCAACATTGAATTGGGGGGTGTTAGCATGGATTGTGATGTATTTACACTGAATACAAGTAAATGGTTCATTTCCAAGTAGATAACCAAAAACAATCCCCCAAAATCTCATCCAAGTTGTTTTTCACATGGAAAAAAAATCTTATACCTGTACCGTATTTGCATGAAATATCACCCATTTGTATTACTTTACTTTAGTGTAAATACTGATCCAAATATTTAGCTTTTGCACAATGTTTTCCTCTCTTTTGTATACTCATTTTTACATACAAATGAGAAAGTTAAAACAATGTCTATTCCTGCCGTGTGAGGGCGCACTTCAATGAAATTGTGAAAAATCCACTGGTGCTGAAGTGACATTGGGCTCCTAATTACTGTGGTAAAGAAGGGTAATCTCTGCCATAACTGGCTGGTAATGAAAGGGTTAATAGAGCATGCTGTGGTAAGGAGGGCTATGCCTTACAGAAGTGGCTGGAACTGGAAAGTGTTAATAAATAGCTGATTTAGCTAATGTATTCATAGTGCATTGTTCTGTGATAATTATTATTAATGATATTTACATACTTCACTCATTGTTCAGACAAATATTGTTTGTTAACCCTCAAACCAAAAAAATAAAATAACAAATAAATGTAGGAAATATGTTTTCATAGTGGCACCATGCGACTATCTTTCTTGAGTTGTAGGTTCTTAAAAAGAACCGTTTGGTTTACAAACAATTTGTACTTTTAAGAACCTACACAACTATGAAAGATATTAGTCACATGGTGCCACATAGCTTTTATCGTGTCATTCCACTATGCATAGCCTGAAGTGTTATTTATCACTAAATTACTGAGTTAGGTTATTCCTTGCAAAAGAGTGCCAAAAAAGGCTTGGTGACTTAGTCATAATTATGTCTAAATTGTAATACTTTGTGTTTTTGTGCCAAGAAATAAACACTGCATGAATAAAACGCAAATCACACCACAGTTTTTGGTTTTTATTTGCTAAATTTTTATTGTTTTGACTTCTGTTTTACATTTCCACATTTGTGACCTACTCTCACAAAACCATAAACAAGTCATATTTTGTTGAGATTAAGTTTCTGGTACAGATGGAAAGAGGACAACGTTTAGCTTTAAATTTGACACCAGAATTATTGTTATTTTAATTTCAGTATGGGTGGTTTCATTCAGCTAAAGGAAAACTTGAGCACTTTTCTTGTTTTCATGGTTTATCAGAGGAATTGCAGGATTTTTACCAATTGACCGATGTTTGTTCTTGCAAAATAAACAAAAATAACACGGTGAAAAGATAAGAGATTAATGTCACTAAATCCACCCAAAACTGCAAATACTAAATTCACTAAATTTTCACCCCCATTTTATTTCATCCGGTCATAGTACAAAAATCAGCGTGTGCGACTTTTTTTTTTTTTTGTTGAAACAGGTCACATTTATTAGTTACATTAATTAATACTTACATATGTGCATTTTTTCGTTTGTTGAACTGAAATACCTAGCAGCAGGTCCAAACAAAAGGAAAAACTGTTAATTACCAGTACACCATAATTGACAATCTCTGATCCAGAAACTAAGTAATGAGTCATTTTTTAAATATTTAATATCAAGGGCATTACCGTCATTTTTTGGTTACACTGGGCCCAACACCAATTTTCTAAACAAAGTCTATTTTAACAATATACCCAATCCAAAAGAAAGTCCCTCCCTTATACTTTTTGTTCTAATTCACAAACTATTGAGCACTTTTTTTTTTTTTTTTTTGGGGGCTTTTGTTTTTGGTTGAGTGTATATCAGTTTAGTATACACCATTTGCAAACATAAAAAGAACTAGTGAATTATTATGAAATACCTTACTTTACTGTAAGTGAGTAACAGTCTCCAGCATCTTGTGAAATAACGGCACATGCTGTGCTGTGGTCCTCAAGAAAATTGGAATAATGTATCAATTGTCAACGATTGCCGGTCCGGCAATCATTGGAAAAAAAAACCCAACATTTTTTTTCAAACACTGACCACAAGACTACCAGAACAGCATTTTATTTTGGAGGGGGGGGGGGGATTTTCAAGAATCTATGAACACAAAACTTTAAAACAGGTCACCGTCACAATATTTACTATAATATGAATCCCCTAACCCATCCATGTTCGAAAATTACAGCAAAAGCAAATGGTGTATACTACCTTTTTAAACCGCAAAATGACAACGCATTTGGACATGTTGCACATACATAAACACTGTAAGTAGACAAATGAAAAGTGGTCATGAATATTACATTTTAAATAATTCATTCAAGATGCATTATTTGACTTAATCACAGACAATGTTTTGTTCATAGTATTTCTTAATATCAATTCATAACAAACAAATTAAACTCATTGACAAATATGGCGGGGGGGCGCGGATGTGTGTGAATCTATCATCAAATTATTTTTGGATTGGTTATAAATTATTTTAATAGTTTCTAGTACTGGTTTGATTTGTTAAAATTCCAATACGTGTCATTCCAGATGAACTCAACCAGAGAACCCAAAATTTGAGTTAGTCACCACGGGACCTCTGGGCGAGTTCATATGGAATGACCCATGTACAATTCTAACAACTTCAAACCATTTGAAAATCTTTGGTTTGAAATCGTCTTATTTGGGATGCTTAATTATTATCCTTATTGGCTATTTTTATTGGCTAAATTTTATTTGTTTTGACTTCTGTTTTACATTTCCACATTTGTGACCTACTCTCACAAAACCATAAACAAGTCATATTTTGTTGAAATTAAGTTTCTGGTACAGATGGAAAGAGGACAACGTTTAGCTTTAAATTTGACACCAGAATTATTGTTATATGTTAATTTCAGTATGGGTGGTTTCATTCAGCTAAAGGAAAACTTGAGCACTCTTTCTTGTTTTCATGGTTTATCAGAGGAATTGCAGGATTTTACCAATTGACCAATGTTTGTTCTTGCAAAATAAACAAAAATAACACGGTGAAAGATAAAGATTAATGTCACTAAATCCACCCAAAACTGCAAATACTAAATTCACTAAATTTTCACCCCCATTTTATTTCATCCGGTCATAGCACAAAATCAGCATATGCGACTTGTTTTGTTTTCGTTGAAACAGGTCACATTTATTAGTTACATTAATTCATACTTACATATTTGCATTTTTCGTTTGTTGAACTGAAATACCAGCAGCAGGTCCAAACAAAAGGAAAACTGTTAATTACCACAATACCATAATTGACAATCTCTGATCCAGAAACTAAGTAATGAGTCATTTTTTAAATATTTAATATCAAGGGCATTACCGTCATTTTTTGGTTACACTGGGGCCCCAACACCAATTTTCTAAACAAAGTCTATTTTAACAATATACCCAATCCAAAAAGAAAGTCCTCCCTTATACTTTTTTGTTTCTAATTCACAAACTATTGAGCACTTTTTTCTTTTTTGAGGGGGCTTTGTTTTTTTGGTTGCGTATATCAGTTTAGTATACACCATTTGCAAACATAAAAAGAACTAGTGAATTATTATGAAATACCTTACTTGACTGTAAGTGAGTAACAGTCTCCAGCATCTTGTGCAATTACGGCTCATGCTGTGCTGTGGACCTCATGAAAAGTGGACTTATGTATCAATTGTCAACGATTGCCGGCCTGCAATCATTGTACCAACCCAACATTTTCAAAAACTGACCACAAGACTACCAGAACAGCATTTTTATTTTGGAGGGGGATTTTCAAGAATCTATGAACACAAAACTTTAAAACAGGTCACCGTCACAATATTTACTATAATATGAATCCCTAACCCATCCATGTTCGAAAATTACAGCAAAAGCAAATGGTGTATACTACCTTTTTAAACACGCAAAATGACAACGCATTTGGACATGTTGCACATACATAAACACTGTAAGTAGACAAATGAAAAGTGGTCATGAATATTACATTTTAAATAATTCATTCAAGATGCATTATTTGACTTAATCACAGACAATGTTTTGTTCATAGTATTTCTTAATATCAATTCATAACAAACAAATTAAACTCATTGACAAATATGTGGCGGGGGCGCATGTGTGTAAATCTATCATCAAATTGTTTTTGGATTGGTTATAAATTATTTTAATAGGTTCTAGTACTGGTTTGATTTGTTAAAATTCCAATACGTGTTCGACATGAACTCAACCAGAGAACACAACTTTTGAGTTAGTCTCAACGGGACCTCTGGGCGTGTTAATATGTAATGACACATGTACAATTGTAACAACTTCATACCATTTGAAAATCTTTTGGTTTGAAATCGTCTTATTTGGGATGTTTAATTATTATCCTTATTGGCTATTTTCACTAGGGTATAATGAGACATCGGCTGTTTCAGTAATCGGCAGAAATGGACCTTGTTTTCCCTAAGATTTTGTTTAGTAACTTTTCCAAGTACACAATATGTTAATGGCAGAGCAGAATCAACTCAGAGTATGCAATTGTATCAGTTTGTGACCAGTAGCAACTCACAAGAATTACTACTACTACTTTGGTCATGAGGGTAGTAATTTTAATTTAACAATAGTCATTTATAAAATGCAATGATTGCATTATAGTGCCTCATTTAAATCATCTTCATTAATATTATCCAGTATGGAAATGTGCAAAGCAAAGGGACATGCAGGTATATCCTTTTGTTATTCTTTTGAAATTTGATATGAAAATGCAAATGTGTTCCACCTAACAGACATCATCTCAATCTTGTGTTCATCTACAGAGCCACCACTAATGTAAACCAAGGGCTGCTTTCCACTGCAAATGTGGGAGCGTCCTTATCAAAAGTTAGATCTCTTGCATAATGACTCTTGGGTGATGATGGACTGTTTGCCCTTCTAATAAAGCAGCATATCATTCCAAGGCAATACTTGTGCAGTACAACAAAAATCGTTAAGAAACACAAGCTCACTTATTTCTGCTCCAACCCAGGCAAATGTACCTGTCACTGGATTGGTGAAGGTTTTGAATAATGTTATTTAATGAATTCAATCGAAAAGTTTTGCCACAATTTGCTGGCCCGGTTATCTTATGTTTCTGTATTTCCCTCTCCCATATGCAGTATACAAATGTACTTACCGTATCTCAATTTTATTTTGAATCAATATTTCTCGAGCACAGTACAGCTACTCCATTGCAATTACAGCCAGACTGGGCAGCTTGGTGAAGGAGTTCAATTCACGTGAGAGTAGCCCGTGTATCTCCCATGCATTCTGTGAAAACATAATTTGAGACAGTCCGTATTATAAATATGACTGATTGGATTATATTTTTGACACTTGGTAGTCAGGGAATGGAAGGGAAGTGGGGTAAGGTCTTCCCAAAAAGTTACAGTACAAACAAAACAGGGACAATAGAGGGTCTACGACTGCAGGTATCTACAAAGCCGAGTGAGTGGGTGGGTAAAACAACAATGCATTTCTTTGGCCGTGCACGGACGAGGGAGAATATACAATGAATTGCAATCACGTGACAGTGCACAAATTATGTACAAGCCATCATGTTTTGCACAATAGAAAGAGTGCTTAAAACTTCCTTGTACTAATTCCAGCTTAGGAACTCAACTATAAATAATGGGACAGAAACTTGCAAACCAGTGGAACAACCACATTCGGAAACTATTTTCTGCCACTTTTCTCGTCATATCTAACCTATATTACCATCAATCATTGTAAATGCGAGTACAAAATGTGATTTCAGCAGAGATAAATTCAATATGGTGTGTACATTTGACAATGATTTCTGAGACCCTCGTGACTTTGCACACAGTTCAATAGTGGCGGCACACTGCCGATTTTGTATCAACATTTGTTAGTTTTTAAAGCGCAGCAGCATTAAACTTACAGTTGGTGAAACTATATCGTGCTTCGGAGTCCATGTGCTTAGAAAAGCAAAAGCAAAACCACTCAATAGATGTAAACTAGGCCTATATCATGCATAATTAGTACCATCTTATGAACCAGCGTCACTGCAGGCGTCTCGTTTGTTTACATGTAGGCGCCCTCTTCGTTATCAGCGGATGCATGAAAACTTTTTATAAAAAGGTGCGCATTATCGTTTTATTTCATTGGACACTGAAGGTTTCACTGAACTGGCGAAGAGTCCACATAAAAGTGTTTCCAAGTCCAAAATAGATTATGTATAAAGTACAAATATCACATTTGTACATTACGAACCTAAATATGCAATGATAATTATACAATAATTATGCATTATAACGTACCTGTATCACTTTGTGGCCCCTATTTCATAATGAATCGAGCAAGGTCAGTACGCCCTTCCGACTTCTGTAGATAAGCAGAGTAAATAATAGTATCAAATGATAATAATAATATAAAATAATAATATAATATAGAACAATAACAATAATATCATATAATAATAATAATAATAATAATAATAATAATAAAGATTTGTAGCGCATATCCATACTGCTGCTCAAGGCGCCGGAAACAAAGAAAAACATGAATACAAACAATATACAATGATATCATAGGGAGGATTATGTACATCAGTTGCAAACGCCGTCCTGAATCCCTTCTGTACCACAACATTTGCCACATCGTGCGAAGTAGGTCTCGGTAGATATCTAAGGCAGGCGGCATGCAGTGCAACATGTCCAAATGCGTTGTGACTACAGTCTGCTCGACTGCTGTATTTATGTATGTAAAATTAGCCGATCATGGCATTATTTTGATCGGTTGAAATGATTAACTGACAATATACTTTACCAATAATCCACGAATTGGGTTAAATTAACTTTATTGTCCTAACAGTCTTACATAAGTCTCACACAAGTCTTCCATTCTCTCAAAGAAAAAACCTTCAATGTGAAACATCTGTCATTATAGTGGATGCTTGTAAATATTCAAACATTCCTGAGTGCCCAATACGAGCGCCTGACGGTGATTGGATGTCACCAGGGTCTGCGAAAACAAACGGTAAGGTTGACGGTTTACCATTTTAAAGTAAAAGACTATTTTAAAGACTATCAAAATCTTACTAGAGATACCAAATGGTAGACCGTGCATGTTTCTAATGGGGTTGGGGGAAAAGTATATGGTAAAGTGGTAAACCGTTCACTTTTACAGGGACCAGCCTAGAGTCCCTTTGAAAATTGCACGGTGCACAACG
>CM055817.1:18405394-18450427 GCA_029582265.1 Zoroaster sp. YZ-2022 | reverse complement strand
ATTATGGGCATTGAAAGTTTTTAAGAAAACCACCATGCTTCTCATAAACGTGATCAACAGTTTTATAATTTTTCTTGAAAACTATAGGATTGGAAATGATCCCATACATTTTGTATTGGTTATCTTTCTATTGCGCTGATGACCGCCCATAGTTCAATGACATTGTTCCGAATCCATTCTGAGATCTATAGACTTACGGATCCTGGTTCTAGTCTGCGAATCAACAAAACACTGTACTGTGTCAGCTGTACTGTGTCGAGGACATTCAGCGACTGACTCCAACCTGCATGCATCACAGACCGATTTCATAATTTATAGCGTTTGAATTATCTGTAATGCTCTGAAAGTCACATTGTATTCTACACGCAGGTCTTGATTACGCTATATAAAGACTGCTGCAGAGAAGCGTTTAGCAGTGGTATAATTTGTGCTGGTAGTGGTAGGCCTATATTCTAGTTGCTGTATAAGGTAAGCTATTCGTCTATAGCAGATCCATGGTAGAACATAAACATTGTTATTTTTTAATGTTTACCACTGTAACATCCGATTATATTATTTTTAATAAGACTATGGTTATATCATATCGTATTATTTATAAAATATTGCTTATCGTTTCAAATCTTTGAATGATTGTGGACCATTATATATATCTGACTTGTTGAAATGTTATGGCCCTCTCGAAGTTACGTTCCAGTGCAAAATCTTTGCTGGCTGAACAAATAGTCAAAACATTCTTGGGGTGACAGATCTTTTGAAGTTGTGGCTCCACGCCGTTGGAATGATTTACCTCTGTACATTCGTGAATCTCAATTAGAAAAACGTAAAAATCTTATGTGTATTGCCTATAAGGACTACTAACATTCATTTATGCATATTATTTTTATATTTTGTTTAGTATTATATTGCATTTGCTAGTATTGTATGATTATCTTAATGCAAAGCGCCTTGAGCACTTCTTGGTGGATAAGTGCGCGTTATAAATCTTCTGTGTTGTTGTTATTGTTGCTATATATATCTATCTAATATAAAGATAAATCTAGCGGTAACAGTGCTATGCCTGCGCATGCCATTGTTTGTATATAACATCTTTATACAGTGTACCCTGGACGGGTCGTGGTATCAATCGCGCAACGAAGGTGACCGATGTTGAAACTGTCACCCTTAATGTCATAATATAAACACATTCCATATGCAGTTTAGGGTTTATCACTCCACCAGAGAACTATGTTTGTAATGCACAACATTTGTGCCCAGTGTTGCATATGCCGTATGTTATTGTTACATGTTGCTCGGCATTCATTTCCTTTTTGGAAATACAATCATGCTCGCATGCATTCGTAGGGTTTGCAGGCGGCTTCCATCGTAAACTCGTTTACATTCAACGCATGTTTTAATTAGATTATGATAGTGCAGATGGACATTTCCCACGGTTAATCACGTACCAGTAACATTTCGAGGTTTAGGGCCCACACTATAATGCCATAATAAATATTTCACTCATCAGTTTTTTTCACAGTAGTTGCATTATACCAAGATGTATTAGCACTAGGGGTGACAATATTGAATTTTTTTGATAGTCGATTATCGATGGCCATGATATCGGCGATATACGATATTATTGTCTCAATATGCGGATTGTTTAAATACATGAAAATGTTTGTATCGTACATTAACTACATTGGACACCGAAATATGAACTACTTTTACATGCAAGTTCTACAGGAAAGTTGCGTAGGTAATTAACAGTTCTGTAAATTATCAAAAATTTAATTGAATCGCTCCAAAACGAGCTGAGTTCTTAGATTTTTGCCGCTCGACAAACATTTCATAAAAGGGAAATCACCGTGACGTCCATAAATGCCTTCTTTTTTTAAGAAATATGATGTTAAAATTTACTTGTTGGTGCTGTGTCTGAAATTCTCGGCTGACTTTTGATTGACCCTCTCATAAGGCAAAAAAAAAAAATTGTTGAGTTGCCCTCCCGTGAAAATATTTGAAGGGGTCGGTCGGTCGGGATTTTTTTTTGTGTTTTTTTTTTTCTCTCCTTGACTGTCATTTTAAGATTGAAATGCATTGGAACTGAAACCACATACCATGTTTTCATTTGTATACCTATCAGCAAAAATTTTGCTTCAGAATAAAAAGTACCCAAGCATTTTTGTTGTATTTTTCCCTGTGATTGACAAAACAAATTCATCCATATTGCGTGAAATGCTCAACTTTCAACATGTGGTGGCCATTCGATTTGAAAACTGTAGATCGTGTCGCAATCGTTGACACACGACATGTACAGTGCAGACAGTGCACAACTTGTGAGGGCCATTCGATTGGAAAGCGTGTAGATTTGAGTCGCAATCGTTGCACGTGTGCGAAGCAGTGCACCATGTGAGGGGCCGGGGCCATTCGATTCGAAAACATGTAGATTGGTCTTATTTTAAAACGGAAAAAAAGAGGAAAATTTCACAAATAAAAAGTATTATGTTTTATAAAAAGAAAATTGGTAATTTTCATTAATAAATAGGGCTATGAATGAGGGAAAAAAAAAAAAAAAAAAACCGAATTTCAGCACTTTTGGGTCGGTCGGTGGGGGGCAACTCAACATCTTTTTTTGGCCTAATTTGTTTCCCCATTCAAAATGATGGCATTTTCATAATGGTAAGGTCATGGGAACTGAGGCACTGCGTCGCGATTTCGAACTGTTTTAGCTCTTCACGGTACCGTAACTTCGTTGATATTACCGTATGAAATTTGGAATAATTTATCACTTCGGCGATTTTTTAACAAAAAAGAGCGATAGAAATTTGATATCTGCGATATTTCGATATCTTCAAAACCTAACCGTTTAGCCAAAATTTTTTTTGGAACATCTTATCGTTACGATATTATCGTGACATCGTCCACCTGCTCAGCACAAAATAATATCAAAAATGTGTTATGTACACCATAATAACAGAAAGATGCTGTTACTCACTTTACATTATTTTGGAACATGCAAAAAATGTTATGTTTTTCTTATATAGCGTACATATAACACATTTCTAATTTTTGCGTGTGCTGAGAAAGGGTCTGGGTATAATGCAACTTTTGAAAAAAAAAATGATGGGTGAAATATTAAAGGAAATATGGCATTAGAGTGGTCCAATACTTAAAAAGTAACGTGGTAACCATGGAATTGCCCCGTAACAAAACAACTATTTAAAAGGGGTACCCTTGGTTTGGTTTTTTTATATCTAAAAATCGATCATCACTTCCTTTTGAAAGGAAAACAAATTCAGGGAGAGGGAGACTTTGACTTTTTGGGGGGCCCTTTGCGGTAAGGGAATAAGCTTGTTTAGTGTACAGTGGATGTGGTACTGTTTGTGTGTCTTCTAAAAACAATATAAATTCTTTAGTCTTTGGTAAAGGAAGAATCAATGAAATAAATACAAATTTGCCAACATTACCAAAAAAAATACATGGAAATGGTATAACAGATTTGGTCTTTTCACGTCAAATCACTCAATTTCGAGGTCAATCACGGATTTTTTTTTTAATTTGTTTATTTTCTAGGTTTGTTTATTGTTGAAAATAAAACTGAAATTTGAGCCTTTTTGGTCAGGGGTTTTTGTGGTTAACTTTTACCTTTCGTTGACCTCTACAACTTTGAAATCTGTAACTCCTTGAATATCGTAAGAAAGTGATTTTGGGTTTAAAATAAAGCTCTTATCATCAAATTATCAACTTTGCAATTTAAATTTTTTAAAATAAGTGGTCAACAAGTGTCTTTGACTTGACGCGAAGCCGTAAATTAAAATCATGAAATTCTGTAAACAAAGGCCCAAAGTATCTCGTTAGTATACAAAATGGCTCTCAAGTATTAAGGTATGGTGTATTTTTAAAAAGATGGGCGGCCCCCTCCAATGTGATATACAGTGTACATTTGATGCACATGTATAGTACATGTATCATACTGTCATAGTGTACATGTATGCATCATTTGATGTATACTCATAAACCAGTTTGATTGGGTTGGTTCAGCAGTGTGGTAGAGACGATGATTTACTTGGAGGTGGGGGCACAGATCTTGGTCCGGGTGGTCATGCAGTGTGTACATTTATAATCACTTAAAAATTACTTTACTTATTTTACTGAGTGATTCTGGGGTATTCTGTGATCAAGTACGCTACCTCATTTTCCAAATATTTTTCTCAATATAACTCGTATGTACCCTAAGGAATAAATATGGTAACACAAAACCTTAAACACAGAATTTTACCATAAAATTTACATATGCAAAAGGGCATGTCACAAATGTATTTCAGTACGACATGCAGTTCACTCATGGTTCACTGTAAGCCTTTTCTGTTCTGAAGTAAATTTTAGGGAAGAGTGTTAGGTCCTCCATTGCTGATTTCTGAGTTTTCCAGCAGAGTGGCACTTCTTCACAACTTCTCATGGGGAAAACAGCATCGATGGTGTTTCAGGTACCTAAACATCTTGTCTCAAGAGCAAAGCCTTCAAAGCCATCCTTATGACAATCAAATATTCACACCTCGACAACTGCACAAGTTCGCATGCAAAGAAATTAAAGGAATGAATTTGCTTCACAACAACTGAGTAGCACAACAAAGAAAATCTCTTGAAATATCGTTTTTGAAAATGCACACACTATCCATGAACTAAAAAAACCATTACAAACCAGTGTCAAAGAATGTGTTGGGGTCCCCATTCTCTAGCACTAGCCTACATCAACAAGAATATGTAACCACAGGTGTTACACTACTGGGAAAAATCTCCTAGCAAAAAAAAAAAGACATTAGTAGCTATAAAAAACAGAGTATGAGGGTTTTTGGTGGTTGGTTGTGTTTTTGGGGCCAAGCTAAACAGCTGAATTGTTAAGGTAAACCTCTGGCACCCACATGGCCCTGCTCCATCATTCTATTACCCAGTTAATAAAGACATCTTTGAATGATGCTTTTGATGTGTTGACATCAACCACCCATTTACGGCAATAGCGAAGACCTACATGTACACCCTTTCCCAGAAAAGATTCACTTGCAGCTAATTGCATTGGAGGAGTATTTCAGAATAGAAAGGTTTACAGTGAACACATGTATGTATACATTTGAAACATGTCCTTGCATGGTCTGTATTTCTACATTTATGGTAGAATTCTGTGTTTTAAGGTTTTTTTTGTATACCGAGTTGTATTGAGAAAACTATTTGAAAAAAAAGCAATAGAAGTAAAACAATTATTTAAGTAATTATGGAGTATACACCGCATGACTCCCCACCCCCGACCACGGTCTGCCCCACTTCCCCCAAATAAATCATCGGTCCCCTCACACTGCTGACCAACCCCGTTACATCTGGTGTGAGAGAAGATGCACAATGTACATCATGTACTGTATACATATGTACTATACATAGTATACATAATGTACACTGTACATCAGCGTTGAGTGCCCTGCCATCTTTAAAGTACACCCCACCTTAATTATTGGGGCCCATTTTTATATTTGGATACACAATGGGTATACTTTGGGCCTTTTTTTACGAATTTCATGAATTTTAATTTTCCAGCCTTGGGGTCAATGGTCAAAGTACACTTTGCGACAACTTGTTTAAAACAAATTCCAAATTGCAAAGTGGATAATCTTAGATAAGAGCTTATTTAGCCAAAATCACTTTTTTCGATATTCTTAACCGGAGTTACAATTTCAAAGTTGTGAAAGGGCAAACAAAATAAAAGTTCAAAGACCTGTAACTCACAACCACATGACCAAAAACGCTCAAATTTCAGTTTTGGGGTTTTCTCCTCAAAAAATAAACCTAGAAAGTAAAAAAGTCTGTGAGATTGACCTCGGAAAGTGTGTGATTTGATATGGAATGACCCATTTGTATCGCAGGAAACACGAGACCAATATCTAGCGTTTACCTCGGCCTTTTCTGCAACTTAGTAAATGCATGAAGGTAGACATGGTAAATGCATATCACAGATGATTTACTCATCAAGTTATTTTATCAAGATATGTTTATATTTTATCTTGCAGACAGGGGAAAAGGGTTTTTTTTTATGGATAATCGTTGGAGGATGCAATAAAAGACTGATGGCGTTCAACAGGGAAGAGTTGGTCATTCGAAAATGAGCAAAACGGAGATAGCTGAAACATCACCCACCGGTATTTGATATGAATTGTTCTGTCTCTGTGGTCCATCTATTAGTTTATCTGGGCAGGCCATATTTGTTGGTATTTTTGTTGGGTTGTTTGTTTGTTTGTTTGTTTGTTTGTTTGTATGTTGGGGTGTTTGTATGTTTGTATGTTGGGGTGTTGGGGTGTTGGGGTGTTTGTATGTTTGTATGTTTGTATGTTGGGTTGTCGTTTGCATGTTTGCATGTTTGTATGTTGGGGTGTTGGGGTGTTTGTATGTTTGTATGTTTGTATGTATGGTTGCTTTATTATTTCATGAATTTTCATATACATAGATTCATAATATTTTTCTATTTAGTTTGTGTTATAGTTCATGTGAACTGAAATTGAAAAACGTATACATCAATGCTTCTTAGATGTCGAAATGTTTAGTTTTCTCTCAGTATTAAAAAAATTGGAATTAAAACACTGTAATTTTAGGTTTTTATGATATTAATATCTGAAGGGTTGTATGATTAAACACTTGAGCATATTTTATGGAGGCATTTAGGTAACTTGAAAATAAAATTAAGAGTCCTTTCTTCAGTCTCTTTTCTATACTTAAATTTGTCTAGAAAACAACCTTACTCCTTTTGGATTAATATTGCAAAATAGCCAAGACTACCTTCTGGTTAAATATGACATTATGTTTCAGAGATGAACTCGTGTATGGTAGACAATCGGGTTTTAAACACATCTGTTCATTTTGTCCGCCTGTCCCGATGGCCAACTCAAGGTTAACAAAGTGGATCTATTGGTGAACAAGAACCGATCATCCCACCATACAGACCAGTATGAAAACACAGGGTTGGTGGTGAGACGTGGACAGGCATTTGACATAGAGCTTGGTTTAGCTCAGGATATGATGCATCAGCCAAACACAAATATCGCTCGAACTCTGGTGGGGTAAGTTCGTCGATGATGGACTTGTAATTGTGAAATGAAATATTATAACTAATTGTTGCTAATAGTATGGGGCCTATATCAATTTGATTTTTGTACCCAAGACACACTGTTGATATACGATGGTGACAAGGACATGTTTGTTCACGATAATTGTTAAGGTTTGCATTGACAACTATAAAGATCGAAAAGGTTGGGCCTTTTTAATTAAACATCTTGTAAATCATGTGTTAATAAATTTTGAACATTACCGTAATTTCATGCAACTATGATGTGATGACAGGATTATGTCAACATCAAAATGTCTCAGTTCAGTGTCATCACCGCTGTTCAAAATGCTCTGCAGGCGACATGTGGTTTGAGCGCATGCGCGAGATTTTGAAGGGTCATACAAAATGCATATTCATAACGTGACTTTACTTTTTTCCGTCGCGGAGTTCATTGATAAAACGCCTGTTACATACTGAAAATTAATTTCAAAGATAATTTTTAACCATAGGATTAAAAAAGAATGTCGTCTGCAAATATTGAACTAACATTACAGCAATATGGGCAAACGCGCGAATTTCCTTGAATTTTTTTGTGCACAACTTTGGCCCTTGACAAGACGCGCATGCTAAAAAGGGTAATATTTCAAAGCGGATTTTCTTCCTGCTGATGAATTTTCCTTGAGACATAAAAAGTATGATAGGTGAAAGAACTCTTATTTTAACTAATTATTACTTTGTTATTTGAGCAAACCCATAGCTAACTTTTAAACGGTGGGATTCCCTGCGGCTTTAGCGTTGTTAAACAAAAGATTTCTGGGAACCCGTTACGGTTTTGGGATGACATCATTGTGTGCATACACACACGGATTAGATTTTGGGCGTTTTCATTGTAAAGGGGTTAAATAATTTTTAATAACGTTAGAATATATTTAAAAACGGGGAATGATTTGAGTTTATAGCCAATATAAACCAATATTTAATACATATATTCTGTTCACTCTTCCATTTTAAATTAATTTAAGATTTTTTTTCCCTTTTTATGCACTCCAAATCCATTATTTAAACAGCGAAGATGTAATCAATAGCAATATTTCACCTTTTGAATTGCTGCCCAGAGGCGTTACTTGGGTTTGCTCAGGTATAATCACCATGAAACTGTTCTTCGTGAGTTTAACTCCTCTCTATGCTTGATTTTCAAGAAAAAATTCACGAAAGACGTACAATAACGTCAAAATGGACCAATAATTAGCTTCTCTCGATCTGTAAAATTTAACGGATGCTCAATATTTGATGCACATTGAAGACGCTTTTACACTTCGCGGGTTTCGATGAATTCACCCAGAAACGTGTCATCTTGTAAAGCCATGACTGTAGATTGATGTGTGATCTTTGTTCATTGAGGTCATTTGCACTCCCTTTGACGTACACCTCAGTCGATTTGCCAAATTTCAAAAGACGCGACCTTGTTTAAAGTTGGTGAAACAACACCAATAGAGGGCGCTTGACAGAGCGAAAAAGGCGTGCGCACAAACCTCTTGTCGCTCTGCATGCAGCGGTGTCATGACGTCAATATATGTTACCATGATGTTAAATATAAATCTACTCGACGGAAATCAACCCATGGACTCTCCCGACGCCCATGTCACATTTCCAGTTCGTCCGAACAGCACAGCCATTGATAACCTCGATGCCTGGGCGGCAAAGGTCTTCGAAACGAAAGAAACCAAATTGACAGTACAGATCTACAGTCCTTCAGACTCCCTGATTGGTCGATACAAATTAGTGGTTTGTACGAAGGTCGACGGGAAACAACCATATCGTTTTATCTTGGAAGGTCACATCTACATGTTGTTCAACCCGTGGTGTGCAGGTAAAACGTAATGTTCTGTTTTCATTCTCAAAATAATGAGCAATGATATACAGATTTTGTATGATTGCATCGATTTTTCGATATTAAAGGAATATTAATTTGAAGGGTAATTAGATTTCAGAGTTGGGCAAACATTTCTTGGGAGTAAATCTACCCACACAAAACTCGGTTTAGAAATTGAAAATAACAATTGTTTACCGACACCCCTATTTTGCCAACAAGTGAGCAACTGACCCCTCCCCTTTCGTCACTGATTGGAAGACCCTACATGTGAAAACTAACGAACTATAACATGAACGTATTATCTTCGTATAGAAATGAATAACCAGTGATATTAAAATTATGTCAGCTGCATCAATCGGCAACTTTAAATCGCTCTTTAGACTCGCCTTTTAACATGGTTGATCTGCCTTCCTCGTACTTTATTTTCTTCTGTGGATAGAATCAGTAAAATATGCTCAAGAGGTTGAAATTAAGTATTTTTTTTTAAGACCCGTTTTTTTTGGTATCTGGGGAAAACCTTTTTATGACCTTTTTACATTTTGACCTTGCAACCATTTTTAAATATTCGTTCAATCATGGTAATATAAAATGAATTTGCTTGTGACGATTTAGCACAACGAAACAAAAGGAAGAATATTTTCGAATGACATGATTTTCCCAAGCCGGGCGAAAAGTTGGATACCCAGGGTTTTCGGCCGGTGGGACTTTTAAAATGATGGGGCCCTGGTTAAAATTAAGTACAAATTTGTTTTGCGTTTAATGTAATACTTTTATTATATTAAACTTCAAAATTTGGGAAATGAGTTTGGGAAGTGATTTTGTTTTAAAAAATGTGAAGGATCAATATCAATTTTTATAAATTTGGGGCTGGGGTTTTAAATTTTTCTTTTCAACATCACTTTTTGTTGCGCATTAAATTTAAAGTGGACTTTCTTTCCCCTCTATTAACTCATGGCACCCCTCCCGGTGCAAAAAAAGCATGCATAATCCAAAACGCAAAAAAAGGGCAACCCCACTGTTGGTGAAAAAACGATAAAATACAAAAAGGCGTTATCTGGGAAATTTTAAACCCTTCTGCACAAAATAACATTGTAAAATTTAAACATTACATTATTAAAAAGTCAATTTCGTTGGCACCCAAAATTTAAGCCCAATTTTTTTAAAGTCGTTTACGGTTTGGAACCGAAAAATGGCCCGGGTAATGACAGTATGGGTGGCTATTGGATCCTAAAACCCGGCACACCCCTTCTATGAATACCCCAATGTCCCCTCTGTTTATTGTTTTTTTCTGTTCGGTGAATCATGGGTGTTTTGTCTCGTAAAAAAAGCAAAAAGCCCTTTCCCCTTCCCCACCGGAGATGCCCCGTCTTCTCTCTGCTTTTTACGTAAGGGAAAAGACAAACAAACAATGCTGGGTCTTAAGTAAAACAAAAGGTTTCGTTCAAAACAATTAAGTTCAATCAAAAATAAAAGGGAATCATACTGATGAAACTTTTTTATATAGGTTTAAAACAATAACTCTTACTTGAAACAGTTGTTTAATTTTTATATTTCCACCTCTGCAGCAAGTACAGTTTCTTTATATTTATCGTTATAAAACTCTTTGGGGTTTTGATCAAGAGGATCGCATTGAAGGATGATTTTGGGGTTTCTCTTTTTGTTTGCATTAAAAGGGAAAATCATTTTACTTTCGGGATTTTAATATTTTTCAAGGATAACGATGTTATGGGCGAAAGGCCCCCTTTTATTAAAAAAATAATGAAATTTCTCAACAACAAAAATTGTAAATTTTTCCAAAAATTTGGCAAAAAAAAAAACTAAAAACATAACAACCGGGATGAAGGGGGCGTGTTGATTGGTGGGTGGGGGACCAGGATTTTGGGGCCGATGCCCCTTTTGTTTAAAAGCCCTTTTTTTCCTGGGGAACAGGGCCCCCAATGAACACGTACCCCCGTAACCACCCCCCGAACCCCTCCTGAACCCCCCCCCCTGTCCATAGATAACACCACTGGGATGTTTGGGGAAAGATGTTTTTTGGTCATGACTCTTTTTGAATTTTTAGCTTTCTCAGAAACATGGTGTTCATTGAGTTGACATTATTTGGGTTGCAAAATTATATTAATTCTCTTAAAACCCAAAATAATGACATACATTAAGGAACGTTTATTATTGGTACTTGATGAAATGTGAACTTAAAATTTCCCCCATCGGGCCCAATTTTAAACCCTCTTGCACTGGTCGCAGGATGCAAAAACCGCAAAAATGTCTGGAAAAAAAAAAAGCGCCTGCTTAAATGAAATATATAGCATGTTTTGATTTTTTGGGAATGTGCGGGAATGGGTACTTTTCTCTATTTTTTTTTACAACATTGTGTCGGGAAACGTGCGTTTCCCTAAGCAAAATCCCAAACCCTAACCTAAAGTTTCGTTACAAAAGGGCTCACGTTTTAAAACAACGAAAAAACTTTGATGTTTTTTTAACAAGCACTTCAGAGGGAATAATTTATCGGATATTAACCAACACATCAAGAAAAATGAAAAATTTTTAATAACAAAAAAACAATTTAAATTTTCCCAATGACCTTTCCCTTTTAAAAGGCAGATGAAACTTGTACAAGTTTTAAACAATTTTGTTGATGATGGTCCAACCACCCTTTTTTTCTTACGTTCTATCAAAGAAGTGTTCATAAAACCAAGTCCAATTTTAATTTAACCCAAAAGTCCACATTGAAATGAGTATTCCTTTTCGTATTAACCAAACATTAATTTTACCACCGGTATTTTCTCTTTTTCTCGATTCAAAAAAAATATTTAAGTAGTTTGCTAACTTTACCAGTGTTGCCTTTTTTTTGGAACAGTAATCTCATCTTTGTAGTTTTTGGTCCAAAACCCAACTGATTTTTACAATTCTTTAGAATAGTTTTTTTAATACTGAGCAAAAATTTTCCGGGGTATATTTTTTTCATTTTATGATGCACTTCAAGAGACATTGCCCCAAAAAAGTACTTAATTTTTTATAATTATATCCTTTTTAAAATTTCCCGACCCCAACCAGCAAAAACTCATGTCTCCCCCGATAAACCCTTTACAATTATTTCTTTTCCCTTCAATGGTTTTGGAAAAACCCCAAATGATGGGGGAATTTTTGTTGGTAACTGGGTAAACACGAAGGAAAACCGAAACGGCATGGTCTGGTGTCTCCATTTTCGGGGGTTCATGAACAGGGAAACCCCTGTGTTTTGGTCGTGGGGGTTTTTGGGATATTTAAAACAGGTAGGCTATGTACAGAAATTTTTAGGGAAAAAAACAAAATCAAAAACAAAATATGAGGATCTCACCGTAAATAAAAAATTTTTGCCCAAACTTTTTCTTACAAGGTTGAATCATGTTCAATTTATAGGTGTTGGTTTTTTCGGGTACGTTGTATTTTTCATTTAATTCCCGTCATTTCAGTATAATTGACGGGAAAAAAACTGCAAACTTATATTTTTTGCAAAAAAATCATTTTTGTTACTCCCCCAAGCAGCACTGGTGCGTTTTTTCCCACGCCCGTCCCCAAACATGGGCCCACGATGCTGATGGTAATTTTTTTCTTTATCTTTTTGATCCCGATGGAAACCCCCTTGGACAATGACGACGGTCTGGTATTTTCTTTTTTCCCAATTTTGTCCCCTTGGGAACTCTCAGACGTTTAAATTTTAAATATCAGTTAGTTTTAAACCCATAGAAGGTGTGGGGTTTATTTTTGTGATATTTAACGGTTATTCAAATTTTTGTTAGTTCAGTCAAATTCAAAAAGATTTATCCCCCTGAACAAAAAAAAAACAAAAAAAAAATTCGTACTTGATTCATGTCTTAAATTTTTTATTTTTCTTCGTGGGTTCACTTATAAATTTGAATAAACCACCTAGCCAACCCCGGAAGGCAATTATTTGACCAGTACATGGGGTTTAAACACGGTATGTATAACCTCCCTTAGACATGGGGGAAAAGTTTTCCCCCTTAATTAAAAAATGAAGGAAATGTCTTTAAAGAAACTGGGGTTTATGCTGCCCCCAATATACAAACCCATACAAACTTTTTCAAAAACTTAAAACTGTCATTAATTCTTTTTAAAAATGCCCGGACTAGGCCTACTTCTTTTTAAATTTTTAGCGGGTGAATTGATTTATTGTTTAAACTCGGGAACTTCCACTTTTGGGAATGCCCTTTGGATGGGACCTGACCTCCCAAAGGGATAGGGAGGATGGCAAAGATCCCACCCCACAAGAATACAGCGACTGTAAATACATTACAGATGTTCGCCCATTTTTCCCTTAGCCCCCTGATTTTTGTGTTGTCATGGGTATCGATTTTTCCCAAAAAATGACAAAATAATTTTAAAAAATATTTCGAGCTGTTTACAGTGTTTAAATGCTCAATAATTTTGACGGGACCCCCAATAATTCATGTTTACATTATTACCATTCCCATTTTCATTTTATTTTGAAAATGTTAAAGGGGGAAATTTAAAGCATTGTTATCCTTCCCCCTGGAAAAATAGCAATGTTACAAAAAGGGGAAAAAATGCCGTCAAAATGGGAAATGGGCCCCCATTTATTGGTATAAAGTTTAGAAATGTTTTTTTTTTATGCAAGGTTGCTTTAACTTGCGCTTTTCTTTGACACATAGGTTTTTTGCGTGAACTCACGTCACAACGGAAAGTGAAAAAAAATAAAACCAAAATTTGCCCCAAACTATTGGTTTTTTTCAAAACACGTTAAACAAAATCCGAAAACAAAAAAAAGTTTGGAAAATAAAGGGAAATTTTAAAAATTGACCAAAATCATCTCATCCCGCTGTGACATAGGCTAATGTTTTTGAAAATAAATGAAAAATTTATTGGGCGCTAATTCATTAGCAAAAAACCAAAAGTGCAAAAAGTATCAAAACCCCCACAAATTGGAAATTTAAAAAGGGGGGTGATATTAACGTGGATGCAAAGTTATGCATCATAATATTTTCAGGTTAAACAAAGGTTTTTTCGGGTTTTAAAAGTAATTTCAAAAACTAAAAAAATACATTGAATCATTAAAGTCACAATTTTTTCATTACTCAGAGTCCAATAAACAACATCTACGCCTCCCTTTTCCCAGAAAAGTAAAAAAAAGTGGAATATAGATACGTTGTAGTCAATTGTTTTTTAAAATTTTTGATTTTTTTTTAAATTTTCTTTCCCAGTGTTAAAGTTTGTTTTTTCCAGTTCACAATGTTTGTCTCTAGATTTTCCCCACGGGGCCCTGCCCCCTACAGCTATAAAGAACGATGTGTTCTCAACTATGACAAAAAATTTTGTCTTTGGAAGCAACGCCTGAAAAAGTTCATGGAAACAGAAAAGATATCTTTGAGGTAAAAACTTTTATTTTTCTTTTGTTACATTGTCTTAAAAATGGTAAAAGCTAACCCCCTTTTATTAACCTACTTTTTATCGGGGTTTTTTGATTCCCTTTTGTGGTTACATTTATTCGAAATTCATTGACTTTTACATGTATTTTATGAGTTAATGAAATATTTGGGGAAAATTTTTTTAAATTATGAATTTTGTATAATTTGCGTTAGTTTTTTATTAATTTTTTTGGTTTTAAGTTTTTTGATGTAATGCAATTTGTTAAACTTCCCCTATTTTAAATTTGATTTTTTTTTCCCTAAAGAAAGTATATTTTCAAAAAATTTTAGATACGTTCCCCATGTTTTCCCTTTTAGCCCCCAAGTGTAATTTTTGACATAAGGCAGTTGGAACTGACGGAAAAAAAAGCCGTTGGGAAGATGGAGAAGAAAATTACAAGTCAATACAAACCAAAAGAAGGTGGGTCACTTTGTAGATAATCATTTTTGGTACATTACGATTAAATATGAACTTTTTTAAAAAAACAAGGGTTCAGTTTCTTTCATATTAAAACAACATAGGGAAATTTTCCCAAAGATTTTTTTTTTAAAACCCCAGGGACAATTTGAATTTTTTTTATTTTTAAACATAAATCTTAGAAGTTTTTCAAAGCGGAAAAAAAGATTTAAATTATACTTTTCTAAAAAAATTTTTAAATTTTTTCAAAAAATTCAGGGAGCAAGAGTCTTCAGTCTGTTCGCCAAAAGTATGTGGACAACATAAAAAAAGTTACCAGACGTAGTTGAAGACACCAGTGGATGTTGACCGCCGTAACACTCTTATCCAAACTTCTAGTCAACGCGAGGCTTAAAAAAATTTCCCCCCTTTGGAGGTTACCCGCTCCCCCCCAAATTTTTAACCCAAATTTATACGGGGTAAAGCAAAGACGATCTTCAGACCAGTGAGTCGTGGAAAAAAAGGAACCGGGGAAAGGGTATGTTGTAGAACCTCGGCAATATTGATCAAACAGTTAACTTTTTACAATATAAAGCTTAAATTGTTTGGGACTTTTATTTCAAAGCATGAATGCAAGTTTGCAACGTTCACGTTTTTTGCATTTGTGTTTTTTTAACATGTGACCATGGTTTTTTGTATTTGTTTTGTGTTGACAAATGAACATTCGATCAGTATATTCTGATTGTCTAAAAAGGTCCCCCCAAAGTATTCTTTTGTTTTTTTCATCCCCTAAAGTTTCAAATCTTTCTTTTTCGTTCGTTCGTTCGGGAATGATTAAGGCCCAAAGGGGTACCCCCTTGTTTTCCCTTCATTTGAATTTACCAGTTTTTTTTATGGTCCCCACCCCTTTGACAGTGCCCCCCTTTTTCGGGGATTTTTTCCCTCAGGGGTTGAAGATGAAAAAATTTTGTGAAACGATGGGGGAGTGGTTTGTTTTATATACTGGCCCATTTAGCAAAAAGCAATTAATCGTTTTTTGGGTTTCAGAAAACTTTTCCCAATTTTGAAAACCCCCCAATTTTTTTCCCTTTCCTGGGTTTCTGGGGGTAGCAGTAGTATCTGCCTCCCCTGGGGGATCAACCCAATATGCGTTTCTTTGTTACCATGTTCGTCGGGCCCAAATACGAAAAAAGGACTAATTTCCAGGTTAAAACCCTGATCTCGTTGGGTACTATTTCCCTTTGATTATCGACAACTTTTGTCAGTTTTTAAAAACTTTAAATTTACATCAACAAATGTTTCTACTATCCGATGAAAAGTATCCCCAAATGTTAAGTCTAACATAATGAAGTAAAAAAAGGGAAATTTTTTGCAGTTTTGGGGTTCTGTTTTCCCTTCCCCGTGTCTCAAATCCACTTTATTTTATGTAAAATTAATTTCAATCCCATTTTTGGGAAAAAAGTGCTGCCCCAAACGGTCTGAAATTTTAGTTACTGGCCTTTTTTAACCCCCATTGTTATTTAAAGACGTTGTTGCTTTATAACCATCAAGAAAGATTTCTCGATGGTTTGAACTATAGTTGCTGACTTTTTGTTTCTTTACGGGTTTCCCCAAGTCTGCCCCCGTTACGGTTTTCAGGCCACCGTGAGGGTTTCCAATCCACTTACAACTTGCGGGGCTTCCATACTGAGGCCCGGGGGGCCCAAAGAAAGAAGCGTTCAGGTACTAGACTTATACCAAAAAAACCATGTTTGAAAGTATTTTTTACCCTGGACAAATCAAGGCCCCTTTTAAAACGTCGCTTTCCTGGGTCAATTCCTGCCTTTCAAATTCAAAAAACATTTTTTTGTTCAAAGGAAAGAACAACATTGAAACTTTTTGAGTTCGGCTCGACAGGCCTGCCGTGCTATGGGGGGTTTTTAAAGTTTTTAAAGAGGGCCACTGTTTTCAAAATGCGACCTGGCCCTTTTTCGGCAGTTGGTCCGCCATTTTTTATTTTTTAAACCAATTGGGGGTTGAATTAAGGACGACGTTTGAAACCATTTGTTGTTAAAAATTTTAGGGGACTCGATTTTCCTTCATAAATCCTTTTTTTTTGTCATAAAAATTTATATATATATATATATATATATATATATATATATATATATATATATATATATATATATATATATATATATATATATTAATATTTTAAATTTTATTTTTTTTTTGACAAACGTTTATGAAGATTATTTGATTTTTAATTTCATTTTGAGAAAAACCAAGTTACAACCCCTCAGTTAAATTTTTTGGTTTTTTTGGGATCATCGGCGTAAAAAGGTCACATAAAATTTTGGGGTTTTTAAAAGGCCACCTGGTAAAAAAAATCATTGTTCGTTCTCATCCCGGGATCGTTGGGTTTGGTCAAAAGCTGTTCGCCCTTTAAAAACCCAATTTTTAAACCCCAAACCCCCGGCACGCATCGATAAAACGTTTCTTCAGGGTAACAGTATCAAAAAACCACATTTTTTTTTTGAAAAAAAATTCTATAAACTTTTTTATGAATCGTAGAAGTCATTTGGGGTATATAAAAAGGTTGAAGAATCACTTTGGTCAAATGACCTTTCCCAATTAAAAAACAGTGTTAATGTAATTTTAAAAGTTTGAGATGGTTTGGGATAAATATCTGATTAACAGGTAAACATCAACGAGCATAGTTTCGATATATCAATAATATCACTTTTTTTTTTCTAAAGAAACTATTTTTGACTCGGATTTTTCCATTTGGATCAAAATTTTAAAAACCTTAGTTAAATGACTAGACATTTATCTTATATTTAATTTGGGGGAAATGATTCAAAATCATTCTTGGTTGGATCCCAAAAGCGTTTTATTGTTTTATAATTTTTTTAAATTTTTTTAATTTTTTGGTTTAATTTAAATTTGTATCGGAAATTTTGATCAGAAATTGTTCAAATTAATAAAAATTTTAAATTTTTGTTTTACATTTGAAAACAGGTTAACAATTTTTAAACGAAAATAATTACTAAAGAGTTTTGATCTTTTTAAAATTTTATTTTGTGCGTGCGTCGTTCGTACGACATACATATACATACACACCTTGGGATTTACGCCCCTAAAGATTCTTGTGGAGCCTTATTTTTTTACAAACATTTAGTGTTATTTTAAAGATGTGTGGTTGCACAAACTGATTTTTATAGACATTTACCAATGTTTAAATCCTTGAAGGAAAAAGAATGTCAGATGGCATGATGTTTTTTTTACAAATATTTATTTAATTCTTGGTTTGGGGTTAAATACTTTTCCCAATAAAGTAAGGTAACATCTTAGCACGGATCGGGGTATCGCACAATCCTTCTGATATCCCATTTAACATTATTGCAAAAAACGTGTTAAATGTATTTTTTCTTTAAATTAGGCAAATAGCGACTTGCTATTTTAGGTCCGTCGTTTTTTTTTGGGCGGCTGTTTTATGCATAAAAAACAAACTACATGTTATATGTTTGATGTTAAAATTATCAATATCATCTAAAGGATGTAAACTGTTGTTTTGTTGTTCTGTTATGGTATTACGTTTCCCATACAAGTATATGTTTATTGTTTTTAAATTCATTTGACATAGCTGTTGATCAAAACCCAAAAAAATGTTAAAATTTTTGGATGATATGCCTGCACTTGTAAATTTTCATTTTAGTTTACACATTAGAAATTTTAGTTTATACTATACTAATTCATTTATAAAAAATGCATGCATACAATAACCTACAAAAAAAGGGTCTAATTGGGGGGTGATATTAAGCCAACAAATAGCAGGTGGGGTTGGGTAGGCACACAAACGACAATTTTATAGTTTGTTACAAAATTAATACAGTTAAAAATCATCAAGATGAGTTTGTTTATGTGTGTAATTTTGTTTTGATAATTTTTAAAAAGTTTTCTTTTCATAAAATCAAAGTTAGCCGGGTCCCAAGAAAACTCAAATACAGCTAAAAAGTTATAAGGTTATGTTTGAATTATTCAAATATAATTTATTTCAGTCTGATTATTTTGATTTTCCCAAAGAAAGGCCAACTAAAAGTGCGATAATCATAGTCTGTGGGGGCCCAAAATTTGACAACTCAATTTTTTCATTTGACTGAAAAGAATAATGCTTTTTTCAGTTTTTTTTTGGAAAATAAGTTTAATTTTGGGTTCCATTTTCCCAATTCCCTTTTTTTCAGTTTCCCAAAATTTAGATTTTACAATTTCTCATGGCGGCCCAAAAGGGGACTTTTTATTCTGTTTCTACTTGGAAAAGCACAAACTTTTGGGGAAAATCCCCCCCCACCCCCCTTCCCCCTTTCCCCCCCCCATTACCCCACCCCCCACCCCCCCTTTCTAGGGTTGGTGGTTCTTCAAAACAAAACCACAGGTAACACCCCCCGAAAAGGGAAAAGTCGGCTCAACCCCCATACAAAATCAAATGTCCCGGCTCAAAAAGCCCCAGTTACATTTTGTTTTTTGTTTACCAATCACCCCGAAAAAATGTTCTCGTGGGATAATTTTGAACACATTTTAGAGACTGTGTTTGGATGGGATTATTAAACCCGGAGCGGGGAGGTGGGGCTGTTATTTCCCAACGGGGGAGGCAATTCTTTTAAAATTTCTTTGCCCCCCCAATTTTTTCCCCATAATACCTGATGTCTTATTTTTTTTCATTGCCGATCAGCAAAAGACTACCAAATTTCCCCTTAAAAATTTTTTTAAATATTTAAGCCCCCCCACTTTTCTGAATAGTTTGAACAGATTATACTGCATCAGTTTGTGTGCATTATTATATTTTCCCCCGCCGCGCCCCCTTTTCAAAAAGGGGGGGGCCTCTGTGCGTGGGGCAACAAACCTCGGGTCCCAACCCCGAGGGTAACGGACCAAAGTAATAGTGTTTTTAACATACACACCAAACGCCCGCCCCAAACCAATGAGGGCCCTTTAAACGTCAATGTCCTGGATAAAAAAGGGGCGGGGTAGGGTGGAAGGGTCTTTTATGGCGGGTGAAGGGAATGGGCGAACATTTCCCCAAAGGTTCAATCTGCTTTCGGCTCGTAGAAAATCGAAAAACATTCCCACTTTGGACCCAAGAGAAAATGAAAAAATCTAAATTTTGGATAGCTAAAAAAGGGGAAATTTGGGAAAATGGGTTTACCTAAACGTTAAACTATTTTCTCTCCCAAAAAGTAGAAAACCCCCAAAAAAATGCATGAAAATTCTTTCTGCTTTTTTCTTCAAAAAACAGAACATTGAGTTGTCCCTTTTGGTCCCCATGCTCGTGAACTGCTGAATTACAAACCCAAAAATCAAACCCTATCGCTTTAAAATTCACCCCTACCGGGTAATGGAAAGACTCGACATATTAATTAAAAGGGAATTACATGCATGGCGTGTGAATGTATCATTCCACCACGGTAGGGTGCAAATGGGATTGATAAAAGTATTTGTAATGACCAGCAGCCCAAATTGATCTCGACAGAGAACCCCCCTATAAAAAGTCTCGGTTTTTGGGTCTCCGCGAGCGTCCCTCGGCCCGCGTATGCCCTTTTTTATTTTTTATTTATTTTTATTTTTGGGCTTTAAACGTGCCCAAATTGCAGCCAAAATCGCTGGATCGTTTGGGAATTTTGCCGTGCTGTTTTAAGGGACTTTTCACATAGGGGTTAAACTTTTGCTTTGGGGGGCCCTTTAACCCCTTGGGATATGGGAAATTGGGGTAGACATTTTCCCACGTATAAAATTAAAAAAAATTTAAAAAAAGGTACCACGTTTTTTGACCCCATAACCGGGCTTTTTCATTAGGTTTGTTTTGTGAAAAGGGTTCCAAATGTTCTGTCGGTACTCTGACGGGGGAACCCCATCGTCTTTCCTGCAGTATTAGGCCGACACTTTTTGATTTTTTTATAGTGGGGTAAACCCTGATCTTTTTTGATGTATTGATAAATGGGACATGGCGATATTTTCTACAACAGAGAAAATTGGGTGGAACTAATAAAAACCGTTTACCCCAGTTCAGTTGGTGAACCTTCAATGTTGTAAAAACCCCAAAAAACAACTTGGTCCGATAACCTTTGATTACACCATGTGTGCATAAGCACCGACAACTACGTCAAATGTTTTTTGGGGACATCATTTTGATGTTAACGTGCGGGTTTTTTTTGGTTTCACCCTTCATCTGGCAAAGCATGGTCATGAAAAATTGAAAAAGGGTTGTTACGCCCCAGTGTAAACAGATACCAACCCAAGATCTGTTGGATATCACCTTGTTTTACGCTCGAAAAGAGGGAAACAAATTCCCCAAATGTTGCTTCAAAATGGCGCCAATAAAATTTCTAAAAACACTTTGGGCTGTGAGTTCCGGGGTTTCCCGCAATTTTCCCAAAGGTTTAAAACTTTGTTGGGGTTGGCCCCGGCCCCCGGGTTCGCACCAAAAAGGGTTGACGGTGTTGCGGCCGCGGTCGGTTAAATCTCAATTTTGTGGAATTCTGCGGGAATTGGGGAATGTAAAGCCGGACCACCCCACGAATCCCAAAGGAAGGGGAATGCCTTCGTTTGCGGGGGGGGAACGAGATCGCATTGCCAGGTGTCTTCCCCTTTAGGGCAGACCCACCGCCGTGCCCAACGGAAACCCCCCATCATTCAGCCCCCCCGGTGCCTGATATGATTCGACTTTCATGTGTGGTGGCAATTCCCCCAAAAAAGAATGCCTTACGAGCCACCCACCGCGCCTGCCCGCCGGAGAGACCCGACTTTTGACACTTTCTGAAATGGCGCCGATACGGACGCGCTGAACACCCGAATGATCCCCCATTTCACTGTCTTTTTTACATTATCGACATGAGCAGGACAAGGCGGGGGCCGTGATTTGGGTTATGACCACGACCAAGATTGTCGGCAAGGAAACTTTTCATCAACAATGGGGGGCGTTTTCCATCCCGAAAGGACGTTTTTTCGCTTTTTAAAAATCCCCCCTATTTCCTTTTACCACAAACGTGTTTTCAGAGGCCTCCTGCGCTATAGTCGACGACAAAGATCCGTTCTTCCCGCCCGGGAACCCCCTCCTTTCGGGTTTGCCCCCTCCCTTCCCAGACGTTAACGGGGGGTGTTGGGAAACCCGATTGATGCCAAACATTGCGAAGAAGTCGTAAAAAAGTTGCATCCCCATATTTTTTGAAAAACAGTTGTTCTACTGGGGTGATGGTAACGACGGTGAGATAGTTTTGAATATTATGATCTAATTTTTCCGGGGTCGAAGACGAAAAAATCAAAAAACATTCTCCTTTAATCTGTAAAAAAATTGAACAAATGAGAAAAAGGAAGCTAGATAAAAATGGAAATGTTAAAAAAGATTCTGTTTTTTTTTAATTGAGATAAAAATGTAATTAATAAAACCCTTTTAAAATTTGCTAAATTGAAAAGTCAAAGTCTACAAACAGTTTAAAAAAAAACAATTAAAAAGAAAATTTTGTGAAAATTCCATTTGTTTTCTGAAAAAAAAAAACTTGTTGGGGGGCCGATTTCAAAAAAACCTTCTTATCTTAGGATCGATCCAAGTTTAAAGAAGAGCCCCAGTTGTGTTTACCGAAGATTAACCCAAAGATCGATTTCCCAAAACGCGTCTTAAGAAAGACGCACCCTAAAAAACCGTGTTTTTATTGAACGAGTAAATTTTTCATGCGCGGCTAATTTATTTTTTTTTATACCTAAAAACCCTGGGGACGTCATCGCTCAACACGATTAAGATGACTGATTGGGGAGTTGACGTTGTCAATTTTTGGGCCCCAAACATTTTCATGTTTTTTGGGAAATGGTCTGAAACTCTGCGTGAAATGAAAAAACGGATATAATGATCGTGGTTTAGCAAAAATTTTATATAAAATATCAACCCCACTGACAATGGTGGCGCTAAAAAAATTAAAACAAAACGTTGCGGGTGGGTTTTTTAAATGGCATTTTTTGACGGTCTTGAAAAAAAAAAATATAACGTCCGTTTATTATATTCAAATTACCCGTGTTTATGTTGTTTTTTCCCCAAACCCCTGTCGGCGTTGTATTACCCCTCCCCGGCGTATATGGAAATTTTTGTCGTTCAAACTATCAAGGGATTCCGTCTGTCACGAATGATTGTTTTTTTAACCCCTCTGGCTTCGTGGTCCCAATTTTACCTCGGCCATTAGCATCGGTCAGCAACGACGTACAAATATAACACAAATGCATCACTAAGAAGCCCATACCCCGATCTTGTTAAAAAGGGGGCCCCTTTTTGGGGCTGGGCCCCTTTAAAACCCCTTTTTATCTTTTTAAAATGTTCAAGCGTCAAAGTTAAGACAGTTACTCTTCCTAACTCGAGATAAGCGCGTCTTGTGTTTTGTAAAAATCCCCCAGGTTGATTGTACCTTGCCCAGAAAATTTACCAATGTTTTTCCCCTTTTAAGAAAAAATCGAAAAAAAATAAATAAAAAATAAAAAATAAATACAAAAACAAAACTAAGGGAACAGTTTGGTTTCTGTCTTTGTGTTTTAACGTGTCTAATTGCGCCACAATTTCGGGATCGTTTGGGAATTCTGCCATGCTTGCTTTAAACATAGGAGGAACCTTTTTGGAGGCCTCCAACCATACTGTAAAAAAAAGTGTCATCGCCCCGTTTTTAAACCACCAAAAACCCGAAACCGGAATTTTTTTGGTCAAACCCATCATTTTTCATATTGAAAAGTGTTAATTCATCCTTGTTTTGGGAAAACAATGCAATTTTTTTTGCGCATTATTTGCATATACGTGTAATTTTAACAATAAACCCTTTTGGGAATTTATTTTGCAAGTAACCAAAAAAAAATGGCTTTAAAAAAAAAAAAAAAATATTCTATGAATAATTTTTTTTTTTAAATTTTTTCTCAGTGAAATCAAAAATTTTAAAACTAGGGTCCCATATCGTTGAAAACCCAAGGAAAATATTAAAGAATTTCCTTGTGGCACCCATATTAAAGAAAAAAAGATCTAACAAGTTCCATAATCATGGGTGAAGCATACATGTTCTAACCATTTGATAGATGCTGTCACCGATCTGTCATATCAAAACACGTCTGAGTTTCTCGCTAATCTTATGTTCTTTAAAAAGGTTTTTTCCCCAGACCCCAAGTCGGAAAAAAAATTAGTGCTGAAGGGTGCTCCCCAATCCGGTTATAACCCTCCAAAAAATTTTAGCCCTGAGAAAATAAAAATAATTTTTCGGCTGCGTGATTTTTTACGTGCTGTCGTAAAACCCGACCCCCTTTTCCAATTTGTAGTGATTTTTGATATTACGTTGATTTAAAGCAGCCTGCCCTAGCCTTTACCCGGGCGGCGCCGGGAAAAAATACGGGTGTTTGGTTTTAACAAACATTAGGTGTTCGGGTTTTTCATTCAATGAAAAGGTATTGATGACGTCGTTTTTTTGGAAATTCAAAGAATTCGAAATTTTTTTTTATAACACCAATTTCAACTTTATAAATGTTATAGAGTATTTCTTTTTAACTTCCTTTTTTGGGACCGGAAGGGTCACCCAGGTCATTTAAAGGTTTTATAATACCTCCTCTGATCTTTAAAAAAATAATGTTAGTCCCTATTTTAGTTCGGGAGACATAATTGTTTATAATTATACAACAGAAAAAAACCAAGTCGGGGAAGAAAAAAAAACGGCCCAGATCTTTTTTTTCAAACAGAAAACCCCATTTTTTTTAATCACTCTTTTCAACAGTCACTTTCAGCTCACAAATTGGCTTTTTCATTAAATGGTGTTTAAAAATCAAAAGGGTTTGTCTTCTTTTGAAAAAAAAGACCTCGGACTTGGTTTTTTTTCCCAATTTTTAAAATTAAAAATTATATAAGTGCTATGTTGGAACCCTTGTTTTTAAATTTTTCTTCACAAAATAATAAACTGGGGGTTTTTGATTCTACAAATTTTGTGAATTTTGTTCAAAAATTTCTGAGATAGGGAAAATTTTTCCTTTAAAAATGTTGGGGGCGCGGGGAGACGTCATCAAAATTATTTTTTTAAAACGATAAATATGTCATAGTCCTTTATTCTCATATTCATAGTCAAATTTAATCCAGTCGATTGTGCCTGTTAAAAATCTTGGGCAGTAAATTTAATAAACAAAATACTTTTTGAAAACTTTTTTGGGAAAGGATAAAAAAAAAGACGACCGATAAAAAACGTGGTTATGTTCATAGCGGACCTCGACTTATGACATTTAATTTCGGGCAAGTTCCACTGGACCAACAACCCATTACCTTGTATTGGTAAACCAATCGTTATTGTGCCATGTTACAAAAAAAAAAAAAATAAATAAACAGCTGGGCGGATGAGAGCCGTGAACGGTGACCATTAAATGCGTGGTCATGTTCAGGCGGAATTAACACATTCTTTGCAGTCAGACCATTTAAAATCTGGACCAAAAGGCCAACATTTATGTAAAAAATTGATTTTGGGCAAGGGTTTCAACTTGCCGTAGTAAAAATTCTTTTTCATTTCCTTGTTTTGCCATTAGAAAGGAACGAAAGGACTTTTATGATTTTTTAAAGGGTTTTAAAAATTCAAAAAGAACAAGTTTCTGCCAATTTTTAATTGATACATTGGACGTTCAAATAAATTCCACGAGAAAGTTGGGGGGAAAAAAAATAATAATAACTAAGGGATTGAGTTTGAAAACAAAGTCAAGGGGTTCAGGGGCATCATATGTGATGACGCTTTTGTTATTAAAAGAAAGAATTACTTCAGGGGATATGAGTTTTCATAATATAAATTAAAAAGACATATAATGTCCATACTGAATACTTTAAAGGGGTTCATCGGGCTGGTTTTCATTAAAAAAATAATACATTGGATTTTTTATCATCATAAATGTGGAAAAATTTTTGATAATTTTTAAGATATGAAAATATTCCCTTTTTAAAATTTTGCTGGGGGGCTCTGATCTGTCATGACGTCATCCATATTTGTTAACGATGAGATATGACTGTCACGGGAAATCCGATATTCACCTTCCCCATCACATTGGCTGCAGACTTATAATGTTGGGAAAATTTTTTTCTGTTTAACTTCCCGGCCAGAATTTTGACCGAGCGGCTCGAAGAAAAACTTCTCTGCAAAAACAAAACGACCCTGCCTGGCGACCTTGATATAACCCCAAATGATGGCAAACACTCGGGTATTTTATTTTAAAAGTGATGGGACCATGATGATCCTGAATAATGTCGCATTTGTGGATTTTTGTTGGAGGGAAATAAAAAAAAATATTGTTTGATAAATAATACTCGGAGGGCTTTTGTGTTGTATGCGAACCTTTTGATGAATTTATTTGGGGATCACATTTTTTATAGTTCTATGCCAAAATGATTTGTGATGTTTAAAAAAGACGTAATTATGAATATACTTTGAAAGCCCTTTTGTGGACTGGAGGAAAAAACTAGTCAGTACGGGAAACAGTCAATCAGTACGAGTTATATTTAAAAGGTTTTAATATGCACCATGTCCCTCATATCCCCTTATTTCATTAGCTGTTTGTTTTTTTTTTAGTATGGAAAACATCATGCCAGTATTTTTCTTTCTCAACACCCCTGTGAGTTCACCGATTCCCTTTCCCTATTTTTGCACAAAGTTCCAAGGGAAATAAATCTTGGATTGAACAAAATCAGATTTACGAAACAATTTTTTATTTAAAAAAAAGAAGTTGTGCCTTTGGTTTTTCCCCCATGTTAAAGTTAACATGTCCTATTAAAAGGGCAATATCACGATCAGAGACTTTCAAAGGGATGGGATCGGTGTCCCATTTAAATGAAACGGGCTGAAACACTTCATTTATGCAGCAGCAATGATAAAATATTTTCATGTGGGATATTATTTTAGTCACCAGATAATCTAAAACTACCTGATTCCCTCCCCTTTATCTTTTTCCTTAAAAAAAAAACATTGGGTTTTAATTTGGGGGGTGTGTGTGTGAATGATAAGTGTCTGTAGCACTAATAATTATCAAAGTAAACTTTTTGTGTTATTCATGGCTGGCTATTGTGTTATTTATGTTTTTTTGGTCAGTTTCATTTTCAACTTGGAAAAAATTTAGTTAAAAATCTTTCTTTGTAAGATTATATCATAATGTTTGTTAATGTTTTCCCCTAGATGAGAGAAGGAGATGGAAAGAGACGAATGTAGTTCATCATGTCACCTATTGGAAGGGTGTCAGTAAAGAAACCCCCACCCCCTTACTGAGACACCACTAATAATTTTCTCAAAGAACCTATATCATCTTCTGGGGTTTTTTGGGGCCCTCCCAATAAAAATTTATAGGAATGTAAATGTCCACTTTTAAAACCCTAAAAAATTTCCAAAATTACGGTATCTGAAAATGTTTCAAACAACCACAGCCCCCCCCCCCCACCCCAAACAAATTACTCTATTAGTATTCTTTCACTGAAAATGTTGAATTTTTGGAAAACTTCACTGGGTTTAAGAACAGTAGGAGTGGTAATTTTCTTTTAAAGTAGTAAATAGCATTGGTTCTGAGACAAGGGGTGACTTTTCTTTTTAATCAGTATACTCTGATTGTCTTAGGGTGATGAAGGAAAAATATCCCAAAAAACTTTGTTATCTCACCACCGGGTTTTTCTAAACCAAAATTTAAACTAAATAGTTCATGGTTTCTACCCTCATTTATGCATAAAGTAATACCAACACATGCTTTTTAAAAAATGAATGATAAATCCCTGTAAAAAAACCAAAGAAAATAGTTTGCCCCGGGTTGTAGGTTTCCGATCAACTTATTCAGCGTTTTGGGGATAAGTCAAAATTGATTTATGGGTAATGGATTAAACTTGGCCAAATTCAAAAGGGCAAAAGTGGGGTTAAATTGATTGGGGAGGGGGCTTGGGGTTTAAAAAATAAGCTGGAGGGGATAAATTTCTTTCCCCCTTTTTTTTGTTTTTTCCCAAATTTGGAAAAGTTACCCTGTGAGAAAGGTTTTAAATCCCGTTTTTTCCACCCCAGGTTGTAAATAATTTTTTTTTTAAAGGAACATAATAAAAATTCAATAATCTGCATTTTAGGGACCCGAGTCTTCCCAAAACACAGCCGATGTAGTTTGGGGGGAGAAGAAAAAAAAATTATTCAATTAATTCGCGTCCAAAGCTATGGATATGAAAAATTTCATTAGAAAACAAGCATAACATGCATGATAAAGTTGCAAAACTTGCATCCTTTTCCCCCTTTCCCCCTCCCAAAAAGTTGTCAAAAAAAATTCCCAAAAATGGCCAGTTGTAATTAGCCCAAATTTAAAAAAACAAATTAAAAGTAATTTCATCCACTTGATCAAATCTGATAATTGCTTTCCTTTTCATTTTTTTGATGGAAAAATTCAAATTTTTGATTTAGATAACCGACATTGGTATTTATGTCGGTATTTAAATCTTTTCAAAAATAAATTTAATTGATGGATGTGTTTATATACCAAAAGATCTTTATTTATAATATATTCACTTTCAACTCAAGTTTATAATGAAAAAAAATAATGATAAATTGACAATGATATAACACTGTAATCAGCATTTCCCTTTTTGTGACATGTTTTTAAATTTTTTTTTTGTTTCATATTTAAAAAAAATTAAAATCATTTATTAAAATTTTAAAAAAAATTCTATTTCTTTTTTCATTTTCATATATATATTATATTATATATATATATATATATAAATTTGTTGCGGAAAGAAAGTTTGGCTGATGCTGGGCTGAACCCCCGGGTCTCTCGAATACCAGACGGCGCTCTCCCACTGAGCAACCCGCCCTATGTTGGTGGGCGGTCACTTATCCAATTATCTTTCCTATGGGGGCCGTTCAGAGGCCAACCATATCTGCCGGGAAAGGGATAAACCCCGGGTTTCAAACAACCCCGGGAACGGCATGGGGGATCACACAAATATATATATATATATATATATAATATATATATATATATAAATTTAAAAAGGGGGGTGGCCGCTTTCGTCCCAAACCGGGCCTTATGAGGCTTTACAAAAACAACATAAAACTTATTTATAGGGAAAAAGGGGAAAACAAAGGATATGGGGCGGGATCCAAAAAAAAAGGGGAAAATGACCAATTAAAAAATAAGCATCAGTTGAAAAAACCAATAGGAATGGAAATGAAAAAGGGGGGTTATTGAGCCCACAAAATGGGTGGGGCTTATGGGGAACTAGGGGAAGGAGGTTATTGACCACTGGGGGAGGGGCAGCTTTAGTAAAGCTGGGAAACTGGACAAACACAAAGGGGTACGACAACAAAAAAAGGTTGGGGAAAAGACCAAAAATAACAGGTTAAAAAAAATTAAAATGAACAGGTTGGGGCAGGGCCTGAAAAAAACGGGGGAAAGCAAATCTGAAGATGAAAAGGTTAGGACATGACCGAAAAATAACAGGTTAAGCAAAATGGTAGAACAGGTTGGAAAAGACCTGAAAAATAACGGTTAAAAACAAAACCTGAAGATAGAAATTGGGGCAAGACCTGAAAAGTAACAGGTTAAAGCTCCCGAAGATAGAACAGGTTGGACATAACCAAAAAACAGGTTCAAATACGTGAAAATAGAAAAGGAAAACAAATACCCGAAAAGGGAAAAGGGTTTAAAAAAAAATACCGAAAATAGAACAGGTTGGGAAAAGACTGAAAAATAAAAGGGTTAAAAAAAATACTTTAAAAAAAGAAAGGGTTTAAAAAAGATACCCCAAAATATATATATATATAATTTCTTTGTTTGCTCCACCCGTTCATATTGGTGATGCCGGTCGAACCCGGGCCCCTCAATACCAGACGAACGCTCTTGACTAACCAGCCCCGTTGGTGGGCGGTCCACTGCCAATTATCTTTTTCTCATGGGGGAGGGCAGAGGCCTCATTCTGGTAGCCCGGACGCCCCGGGCAGTCAAAAAACCTGGGGAACGGGATGGGATCACACAACTTTTGGGCACAACCTTTTCGGGGTTTTCACAAAGTAGATTTATAAGGGCACCCGAAAAGGTGGCCTTCTCAAAAAATGCATTTTAAAACCCTTTACACACCCTTACAAAGGTATTTTGGATACCGAAAACCTTACTAAAAAAAACCCAAAGATTGCTGTTCGGTTCGTCAAATGACTTCTGGGCTTCCCTTAACGGCTTCCCAAACCTTCAAAGAATCTCCGAACAGACGCTCTAAGGCCTGACTGTGCAAGGAAAACCCTGGTATCATCCTTCGATATCCATTATCGGAAATGCGTTCCCACCGTGCCCAAAAAACCCCCAATCCCTTCATCCTCTATTTCAGGCTTTCCGAGCCAACACCTGCTACTTCCCTCCCTTCCCGCTGTACCTGAACAGGGGGTAGGGGGCTTTTCAGGGGGGACACGGGGGGGGCATTGCTTTTCATTGGGGGGGCCCAGGGAGGGTTTTTCCCCTTTTTTTTTTCGGGGGGCCCATCGGGGTTATTCGTGATCGGGGGGGCACCTGGGGCTTAAAATTTTTGGGGGCATCCCCCCCCCCACCCCTGGCTGCCGCTGTACCTGAATGTGACTGCTTTAAAAAAAGAGGGTCTGCCCTCCGTTCTCATTCACAACTTACGGGTAAAATCGATATTTTTAAACTTTTCCCGTCCCCAAAGGTTTTGGGGTTCTGCCATTATCGGTGACCGCAGGCGGAAAGTCAAACCCCTCGCGGGCAAACCGCCATCTTTGTGCAAGGTTGCCCTTTGTCTGACCCCTTTGGGGGCGAAAACAGGGGGGGGTGGGTTGTTGTGATTTGGGAAAGTTGAAACTTATCGCGCGGCAAATGCCTTTCCTGCGGGAAATTTAAACCACACGCTCTTTTTCCTTTTTTTAACCTTTCGATCCCGCGGGGTCCATAAAGGCTTTGTTTGGGTACCTTGATCCGCGGCTCTAAAAGGTGGGGAATGTCATGTTTACGAAAGGGGACAAATCACCACCTGAAATGTAGCGTTCTTTCTTTGGGGCCCCTTTTTACGAAATAAGTTTTTTAAAATTCAAAAGAAAAAGGTCACTTTGTCCGTCCCCCGCTTTTCCCAACGGTCAGTTTTTAGTTAATCATGGGGAAAAGGACTAAAGGGCATTTTGGGTGACTTTTGGCGAAAAGTGGCTCAAATCGGATGACGGGAACGGAGACGATAGGCATTTTTAACGACGACGCTAGAAGAAACGGATTTCAAGGGTAAATCACAGTAATGGTAAAATTATTTAGCCCCAAACCAAAAAATGATTTTCATATTTCCAACGTTATTGGATCATTTGTTTATATGCTCAAGGGGTTACAACTGTTGGGTTGAGAAAGGGTTTGAAAAAGGTCCCTTGAATAGGGTGACCTCCCCCCCTGGACTGGGGGAAAATTCAGGCATGGTGCAAGCCAAAGTGCTCAGTGAAAATGTACAATTTTAGTAGTTCGTTGGGGGTTTTTTGTATTCATTGAAAAAGAAAGTTGATGTATAATATAAAAAAATTTTCTCCACCCATGGGGCGTTATTTAGGGCAACAAACTAAAAACACTCTTATCTTGCTTCCAAAAGAATAGCCTGTATTCGAAAACCCCCCTGTCGTATTATGCAAAGTTTTTTCCCTTCACAATCCCCCATTAAAACGAAAATTTTTTGGGAAGACTTTGAAGTGGAAGGCCCCATTTTTTTCTCCGTATATTCATTTTGCGCATGACCCCCTTGCCCGTGCACATGCAGCAAAGTACAGGGGAATTTAAAAAAGTGGACCAGTTAATCCTCCTTTTTCTTTTTTTTCTGTTGCAGCCACCACCAAAGGGGAAGGGGCCGGATCAAGGGGGACGCAGGAATTAGATTTGTCCGGGTTGGGGAAGACGAGACCTTTCGAGGTGGGGCGTGCGTTCAAAACCGGCCCCACCGGCATTTGCCACACTGTGGGGTGGAGATCTTCAAGCTGTTTTTGTCCCCGTGGGGATATGTCGTCGACGAGACTAATCGCCAGATGCGGCAAACAAAGAAACCCAAAACCTGATCAACAGTTTTCCCTAAAATATTCCGAAATGAGGATTTTTGGCACTTCTCATTGCTATGGGCATAAACAAACCTCTCAATACAAGATGTACTGGTCGACGTCTGAAAAGATTCCCTCCCCTTTTATCCCTCGATCATGTCCCCTAATCGGTTCAGTTCAATTCTTCGGTTCCCCCACCTCAATAACAAAATTTGTAGAGTTTAAAAGGCAAAACCAAAATTCAGCCCCTTTATAAGTCCCCATCCAGTTTCTCAACCGTCTCCAGACGATGTTAAAATTGGGACTTTTGTTCAGTACTGGGAAAAACCCATCAAAATATTAAACCTTCTCCCCAACATCAAAACGGATTACGGGTTTTGGGAAAATGTACACGGGGCTGACGATACCAAATTTTTTTGGGCGTACGTGTTGATTCCCAATTAAAGCCATCCCCCAAACCCGACAGTTGCGGAAAAGTCGTCTGATCTGGCCCATGGACTTGAGAATAGGGGGGAATTTTATTTACTATATAGCCTAGCCCACCCCTTTTGAACTTCTAAAAAGTTGGATGTTTTAGAATTTTGTTATATAAAGGGGAAAAAGGGCAAACCCAAAAAACCCTAAAAAGAAGAAAGGAGGTGGCGGTGGGTGTATGTTTGGGAAAAAATTAAATTTTAACTAATGTGGCAAAGGTTGTCCAAAAGCAAATTCGGTGTAATAAGAGCCAAGTGGGTTTTGATGTTATAAGAATTTAAAGGTTCCCAAAAAAAGGTAAATTGTCTTCCGGAATGTTTTCATACCTCCCACAGAAGCTTGAAATGGTGGAAAAGGGTTTTTTTCCCTATAATATCTGTTTTTCAAAACAGAGTAAACACCAGCATAGAGGGAAAAATGTCAAATTGATTTTTTTAAAAGTAAGGGCTGTTGGGGGAACTCACAATATTATTCTTATTGATTGACAGGGAAAAGCAATTTAAAAACCCCATGGAAAAACGACGCATTGTTTGGTAACCGCAAAATTTGGCAGGGGAAAAAAAAAGATGATCTGTAAACAATTCCCTTTGGTTCCCTTTCTTTGAAAAAACCCCACCTTGTTTAATCTGTATATTTCTTAATGTTAGGAAGGTGGACGCCCGCAGATTAATCCCAAAACCCAACATTTTAATTGGGGGGAAAATCTGAAAAAGGAATGGTTCTTTTAAAAAAACAAAATAAAATCCCCAAAATTTATCTTTTTTTTCTGGAATGAAACTGATACATTCCGTATTTGTTATTTATTACAAATTTCTGAAATATCACCTTTGTATTACTTTTTCTTTAGTGTAAATCATCTAATTATTTCATTGTTTTTCTTTTTTTTACAAAATAATGCAATATTTTTTTCCCTTTTTTCCTTTACCATAGTTTTTTATACAAAAAATATCTGACCATTTGGTATGTACGTAAAAGGTAAAAAAAGTGTCTATCCTGCAAATGAGGGGCATTAAAGTTGAAAAAACCCCTGGGGTTTAAGAGACATTGGGATCCTAATTGCTGTGGAAAAAAGGGTTTTTTTACATAAGTTTAATAAAAGGGTTTAAAAAAAAAAAACCCAGGCTGTCCAAGTTGCCCATTCAGGGGTTTTCGGAGAGGGCCCTTGCCCCAACGTGTCGGGGGTGAAACTTTGCCAAATTTCTGTAAGATGTTCCGCCCTTTTTTGACCTGAAAAACAATTTTTTCTTTTTATTTGGGGGGTTTAAAATTTTTCCCCTGTTTTTAATAGTTTATTTTACGGCCCAAAAATACACCACATGGCATTTAGGTTTTTGTTATGTCTTTTTTAAAATTCTTTATGATAAACCCAAAATTTCCCAGATTTTTTGTTTTTTTTAAAGTAAAGGAAATTTCCCAAAAAGGGTTTTACTTTTTAAAGCGTATTGGCTTCTTGGAGCCCCTAAACCGTCCCCCGGAAGAGTTAACCTTTGGAAAATGGTGATCCTTTTTTAAAAACCGTGTTTAAAAAATGATTTTTTTTTTTTTTAAGCCGTTACCCCAATGGGCAAAATCCCTGATTTGGCCCCCAGGTGGTCCAAAATGCCTTTTTTTAGTTTTTTTAAAAAATCCCCTTTACGTAAAAATGGTTCCCCTTAAATAAAAGTAAGGCCAACAATTTAAACTGAATAGTTTTTTAAAAACCTTTTGGTTTCAGGAAGAAGGTCAAATTAAATACCTTTTTGTAAAATTTTTTGACAAATAACGATCTTTCAATTCAAAATTTGAATTTTCCCCTTGTGGAAAATTTTTTTAAATATTAACTTTTACTTCGGTTTGGGCGGAAAAAGGTCAAATAGGGGCACCTTTTTTTAAATATTTGTTGACAATTAAAAACTATCCCAAAGGTGCAAAATTAATCTTGTGGTTGTTGAAAATGATTTTTTTAATATTTTTTACTTCCGTTTGGGCGGGGGTAAAAAAGGGGCTCTTTTTGTAAATATTTTTTACAAAAAGATCTGTACAATGGAAAAATTTTTTTACCTCTTGTGGTTGTTGAGATATGATTTTTTAAATATTAAACTTTTTACTTCCCGGGTTTGGGCGGAAGAAAAGGCAAATTGGGGGCACCTTTTTTATAAAAAATTTTCGACAACTGATTTTTTACAAAAAAAAATTTTGAATTTTCCTCTTGGTTTTTTTGAGATTATTTTTTTTTAAATTTAAACTTTTACTTTGGTTTGGACGGAAGTAAGGTCAATGGATTCACCTTTTTGTAAATACACAATTTGCGATCTTACAATGGTCAACAATTTTAATTTTCCCTTGTGTTGTTGAATGATTTTTTAAAAATTAAACTTTATTCCGGTTTGGGCGGAAGTAAGGGAAATGGGGCACCTTTTTTAAATTTTTGTTGACAATTAAAATCTATCAATGGGCAAAAATTACTCTTGTGGTTTTTGAATATGATTTTTTAATTTAAACTTTTTACTTGGTTTTTGGGGAAGTAAGGTCAAAAGGCCTTTTTTTAAATATTTTGACAATTAACATCTTACAATGGTAAAAATTTAATTACCTCTTTTGGTTGTTGAGATATGAATTTTTAAAATTAACTTTTACTTTTGGTTGGGCGGAAGAAAGGGCAAATGGGGGCACCTTTTTTAAATATTTTTGAAACGATTGTACAATGGTCAAAAGGGGAAATTTTCCTCTTTTTGGTTGTTTAGATATATTTTTTTTAAATTTTTAATCTTTTACTTCCGGGTTTGGACGAAATAAGGTCAATGGGTTTACCTTTTTAAATATTTTTTGACAATTAGGATCTGCAATGGTAAAAATTTTGAATTTACCCCTTTTTGGGTTGAGATAATTTTTAATATTAAACTTTGACTTCGGTTTTGGGCAGGGAATAAGGGCAAAAAAAAGGGGCACCTTTTTAATATTTTTGACAAAACATTGCAAAGGTGCAAAAAATTTAAATTTTCCTCTTTTGGGTTTTTGAGATATGATTTTTAATTATTAATCTTTTACTTTCCCGGTTTTTGGGCAGGAAGGTCAAATTGGGGTCACCTTTGTGTAAATATTTTTTGATAATTTAAAAATCTATATTGATAGCAAAAATGTGAATTCACCTCTTGTGGTTGTTGAGATATGATTTTTTTTAAAAATATTTAAAAACTTGACTTCCCTGGTTTGACACAGGAAGCAAGGTCAAATTGGGGGTCAAATTTTTGTAAATATTTTTGCCACTAACGATCTGTACACGGTACAAAAATTCTTGAATTTACCCCTTGTGGTTGTTGAGATATTATTTTTTTTAATTATTAATCTTTGACTTCGGGTTTGGACAGGAAGTAAGGGTCAAATTGGGGTCACCTTGTAAAATATTTTTTCGATAATTAGCGATCTGTACAATGGTACAAAATTGTGAATTTACCTCTTGTGGTTGTTGATAAATGATTTTTAAAATACAAACCTTTACTCGGTTTGACAGGAAGTAAGGTCAATTCAGTCACCCTTTAAAAATATTTTCTTGACAATACCAGTTGTACGGTAATAATGGTGGCAAAATTGTGAACTCTCACCTCTTGTGGTTGTTGAGATATGATTTTTTAATTATTAATCTTGACTCGGTTTGACAGGAAGTGGCACAAATATTAAATACCCTTTGTAAATATTTTTCGACAACTAGCGATTTGTACAATGGTGCAAAAATTGTAACTTTGTATCCCCTTGTGGTTGTTGAGGATATGATTTTTTAATTATTAATCTTGACTGGTTCCGCCTACAAAGTAAAGGTCAAATTGGGGTCACCTTTAGTAAACATTTTTCGACACCAGTTATCTGCAATAACCAGTACAAAATTGTGAATTTACCTCTGCAGGTTGTTGAGATATGATTTTTTAAATATTAAACTTTGACTTCGGTTTACGGACAGGCAAGGTCAAATAGGGTCACCTTTTTGTAAATATTTGCTGACACCAACAATCTATCCAATGGTGCAAAAATTACATCTGCGGTTGTTGATATATGATTTTTTTAAGATTAAACTTTTACTTCCCGGTTTGGACAGAAGCGCGTCAAATAGGTCTCTTTTTGTAAATATTTTGACACCAACGATCTGTACAATGGTCCAAAATTGTGAATTTTAACCTTGTGGGTTGTTGAGAGATATGATTTTTAATTATGAATCTTGACTTCCAGTCGATTTTCAGGAAGTGGAAGTCAAATTGAATACCTGTAAAATATGTTTGAGAATTAGCGATCATACAATGGTAACACGTAAATTTACCCCAGTGTTGTTGGAGATACATTCTTTTTGAATATTTAAACTTAATTTCGCTTTGGACAGGAAGTATGGTCAAATCAAATACCTTTGGTTATAAATATTTTCGACAACTAGCGATTTGCATACCTATGCAAAATTTTGAATTTCACTTTGTGGTTGTTGAGATATTATATTCTTTTTAATTATTAATCTGACTCCGGTTTGGACAGGAAGTAAGGTCAAATTAAAGTCACCTTTTGTAAATATTTTTCGGACAACCACGTTACCTACAATGGAAAATTTAGTTCCCACTCTTGTATGTTGATATGATTTTTAATTAATTGACCTTGACTCGGTTTGGACAGGAAGTAAGGTCAAATTGGGGGTCACCTTTTTGTGTAAATATTTTCGGACAATTAGCGATCTGCACAATGGATTACAAAAATTGTGTGAATTCCACCTTGTGGTTGTTGAGATATGATTTTTTTAAAAATATTTAAAACTTTGACTTCGGTTTGACAGGAAGTGGCACAAATTAAATACCTTTTGTATAAATATTTTTCGACAACCAGCGATTTGATCCTGACAATAAAAAAATTGTGAATTTACCTCTTTTGGTTGTTGGATATGATTTTTTAATTATTAATCTTTGACTCTGGGTTTTGACAGGAAGTAAGCACAAATTGATTCACTTTTTGTGTAAATATTTTCGACAATTAGCGATCTGTGCAATGGTGGTACAACAATTGGTTAACCTACTCTTTGTGGTTGTTGAGATGACTTTTTTTTAAATATTAAACTTGACTCGGTTTGACAGGAAGTAAGGTCAAATAGGTCACCTTTAAAACATTGTTCGAAATACCAATCTATCCACGGTGCAAAAATTACATTTTTCCCTTGTGGCTGTTGAGATATGATTTTTTTACGATAAACTTTTACTCCGGTTTACAGGATATGAAGGGCACAAATAGGGTCTCCTTCGTAAATATTTTTCGACAATTAACGATCCAATAATGGTGCAAAATTGTGAATTTCACTTTGTGGTTGTTGAGATATGATATTTTAATTATTAATCTGACTTCTCGTTTGGACAGAAGTAAGGTCAATTAAATGTCAATTTTGTATAAAAGATTATTTTCTGACAACCAGTTACTTGTACAATGGTGCAAAAATTGTGAATTTACCTCTTGTGGTTGTTGAGATATGATTTTTTTAATTATTAATCTTTGACTTCGGGTTTTACAGGACATAGCGGCATCAAATTGGATTCACCCGTTTTTTTAAATACTGACAATTAGCGATCCGTACCAAAATGGTGCAAACAATTTTGAATTTATCTCAAAATAAGTGAGATATGATTTTTAATATTAAACTTTGACTCCGGTTTGACAGTAGTCAAGGTCAAATGCCTTTGAAAATATTTACACAATTACCATTGTACAGCACGGTGCCCAAAAATTGTGAATTTACCTCTTGTGGTTGCTGAGATATGATTTGTTTAAATTATTAATCTTTGACTTCCGGTTTGGCAGGAAGTAAGGTCACCCATGGGGTCACCTTGCGTTTAAATATTTTTCGACACCAACAATCATGAAATGGTGCAAAAATGTGAATTTACCCTTGTGGTTGTTGAGATATGACTTTTTAAATATTAAACTTTGACTTTCCTGGCTTCGACAGGAAGCAAAAGGTCAAATTAAAGGTACCAGGGTCAAATTTTTTGACAATTAACGATCTGTACAATGGCACAAAAATTGTAAAAATTTACCCTTGTGGTTGTTGAGATATGATTTTGAATATTAAACTTTGACTTCCCGGGGTTTGACAGGCGTAAGCCGAAATTAGTCACCTTTTGTAAATAAATATTTTTGCCAATTAACGATCTGCGTACAATGGTACAAAAATTTTAATTTACCTCTTGTGGTTGTTGAGATATGATTTTTAATTATTAATCTTTGACTTCCGGTTTGGACAGGAAGGTCAAATTGGGGTCACCTTTTGTGTAAATATTGATTAACAGCGATCTGTACAATGGTACAAAATTGTGAATTCTACCTCTTTGTGGTTGTTGAGATATGATTTTTAAAATATTAAACTTTGACTTCCGGTTTGGACAGGAAGTAAGGTCAAATTAAATACCTTTGTGTAAATATTTTTCGACAACTAGCGATTTGTACAATGGTGCAAAAATTGTGAATTTACCTCTGTGGTTGTTGAGATATGATTTTTTTAATTACACCCTTGACTTCCCGGTTTTGGACAGTAAAGTAACAAATTGGGGTCACCTTGTTGTAAAATATTTTTCGACAACTAGCGATTTGTACAATGGTGCAAAATTGTGAATTTACTCTTGTGGTTGTTAGAGATATGATTTTTAATTATTAATCTTTGACTTCCGGGTTTGGGACAGGAAGTAAGGTCAAACAATACCTTGTGTAAATATTTTTCGACACTAGCGATCTGCATCCAATGGTACAAAATTGTGAATTTACCTCTTGTGGTTGTTGAGATATGATTTTTAAATATTAAACTTGACTTCCGGTTTGGACATAGCGGTGGCACAATAGGTCACCCTTTTGTAAATATTTTGTTCGACAACAACAACCATCCAATGGTGCAAAAGGAATTACATCTTGTGGTTGTTTGATATATGATTTTTTATTATTAAACTTTTACTTCCGGTTTGGACAGGAAGTAAGGTCAAATAGGGTCTTTTTTGTAAAATATTTTTTGACACCAACGATCTGTACAATGGTCCAAAAATTGTGAATTTAACTTTGTGGCTGTTGAGATATGATTTTTTAATTATTAATCTTTGACTTCCGGTTTGACACAGGAAGTAAGGTCAAATTAAATCACCTTTGTGTAAATATGTTTCGAGAGAATTAGCGATCTGTACAATGGTACAAACATTGTGAATTTACCTCTGTGGTTGTTGAGATATGATTTTTTTAAATATTAAAACTTTGAATTCCGGTTTGGACAGAAGTAAGGTCAAATGAAGTCAATTTTGTATAAATATTTTTCGACAACCATGATTTGTACACGGTGCAAAAAAATTGAATTTAATTTCTTTGTGGTTGTTGAGATATGATTTTTTTAATTATTAATCCTTGACTTCCGGTTTGGACAGGAAGTAAGGTCACCTGGGGTCACCTTTGTGTAAAATATTTTCGACAATTAGCGATCTGTACAATGGTACAAAATTGTGAATTACTCTCTTGTGGTTGTTGAGATATGATTTTTTTTAATATTAAACTTTGACTTCCGGTTTGGACAGGAGCGGTCACAACAGGGTCACCTTTTTGTAAATACTGGTTGACAATTAACAATCTATCCAATGGTGCAAAAATTTCTATCTTGTGGTTGTTGATATATGATTTTTTTTTATTAAACTTTTACTTCCCGGCTCGGACAGGGAAGTAAGGTCAAATAGGTCTCTTTTTTTGTAAATATTTTTAATAATTAACGATCTGTACAATGGTACAACAATTGTGAATTTACTCTCTTGTATTGCTTGAGATATGATTTTTTTAATATTAAACTTTGACTCCGGTTTGGACAGGAAGTAAGGTCAAATTGGGGTCACTTATAACTCGTGTTTCATCTACTTGTTGAGTTCTAAGTATATGCCAAGTTTCAAGTTCATGGAAGTTTTGCACATAGTGTTTGTTACCGGACAAAGCATGGGGAGAAGAAGAAGAAGAAAAGAAGAAAAGAAGAAGAAGAAGAAGAAGAAGAAGAAGAAGAAGAAGAAGAAGAAGAAGAAGAAGAAGAAGAAGAAGAAGAAGAAGAAGAAGAAGAAGAAGAAGAAGAATAAGAAGAAGAAGAAGAAGTAAAAAAAAAACGAACAAAAACAAGAGGTGTTCGCGCTGTAGCTCGAACTCATAACAAGAGGTGTTCGCGCTGTTGCTCGAACACCTAATAAACGCGTTTAGGAATGCGTTTAAATGCCAAATGCCCATCCTCTGTACATGACACAAAGCTAAACGTGCTCAGCTCTAGACACATGCTCATATGGTGCTAAGCACTCAACAACATCACAGAAAGGGCAAATCTAAACATGTTTGGACCAACCACGGGTTAGGTTAAGCGAGTACAAGCTATGTGTTTAGAGATGTATTTGGATTCTAAACACCGCATTACAGTGATGGATTTTGTATACTATGCGGGGGCATTCCGCCTTAAATGATGTGCACTGCAAGCTCGGGGATCTCATTTTCGAACTCACTTCGGTTACCTGTGGCCATCCCTATGAATTATGCACACTACTTTGGGCACTCCTTTTGAATTTTGTGCTCTACTCAGCACCCCTTTGAATTATGCACACTACTTTGGGCACTCCCCTTTTGAATTTTGTGCTCTACTCGGGGCACTCCCCATTGAATTATGTACACTACTTTGGGCACTCCCCTTTTGAATGTTGTGCTCTACTCGGGGCACGCACCTTTGAATTATGTACACCACTCGGGGCACCCACCTTTTTATTTATGTACACTACTCGGGGCACTGCCCTTTTATTTATGTACACTACTCGGGTCACCCCCTTTCATTTATGTACACTACTCTGGGCACTGCCCTTTTATTTATGTACACTCCTTGGGGCACTGCCCTTTTATTTATGTGCAATACTCGGGGCACCCCCTTTTATTTATGTACACTACTAGGGGCACTACCCTTTATTTACATCCACCTCGGGCACCGCCCTTTATTTATGTCCACTACTAAAATGCCTTATTTTATATCCACCCTCGGGGCACTGCCCTTTATTTATGTACTACTACCGGGGCATCCCCCTTTTTAATTATGTATAGTTACCGGGGGCACTGCCTTTTACATGTGCATCACTCGGGCACTGCCTCTTTATTTATGTCCACTATCATCAGCACTGCCCTTTTATTTATGTCCACCATCAGTACCGCCTTATATTTAAGGTACACCTTCGGGGCACTGCCTTATTTATGCACGCTACTGGGGCACTGCCCTTTTTATTTATGACACCTCAAGTATTGCCCTTTATTTATGTCCACTACTGGGGGCACTGCCCTTTTATTTATGTACACTACTCGTAAGCACTGCCCTTTATTTATGTACACTACTGGGCACCCCCTTTTATTTATGTCTGACTTAGGGGCACTGCCCTTATTTTATGTCCACCGGGCACTGCCCTTTATTTATATACACTCACTGGGGAACTCCCTTTATTTATATACACACCCGCCTGGGGCACTGCCTTTTATTTATGTACATCACCAAGCATCCCCTTAATTATGTCCACCCTTAGGGCACTGCCCTTTATATGCGCGTCCACCTCAACACTACCTTTTATTTATGTCCACTGGGGCACTGCCCTTTATTTGCGTCCACCCTCGGGCACTGCCTTTATTTATGTGCCACTCACTGGGGCATCCCTTTTTAATTATGTACGCTATCAGGGGCACTGCCCTTTATTTATGTACACACTGGGGCACCCCTTTATTTATGTCTGATTCTAGGCACTGCCCTTTATTTATGTCCACCTCGGGGCACTGCCCTTTATTTATATACACTACTGGGGAACTCCCCTTATTTATATACACTACCGGGGCACTGCCCTTTATTTATGCACACTACTGGGGCATCCCTTTTAATTATGTCCACCTTAGGGCACTGCCTTTATTTATGTTCACCCGGGGCACTACCCTTTTTATTTATGTCCACTACTCGGGCACTGCCTTTATTTATGTCCACCAAGTACTGCCTTTTTATTTATGTACACTACTGGGGCATCCCTTTTTAAATTATGTATTACTGGGGGCACTGCCCTTTATTTATGTACACTACTCGGGGCACTGCCTTTTATCTGCATGTACACACGGGGGCACTGCCCTTTTATTTATGTCCACTACTGGGGGCACTTTACTCTTTATTTATGTACACCCTCGGGGCACCCGCCCTTTATTTATGTCCACCCTCGCACCGCCCTTTTATCATGTATACTACGCCCCAGGCCTTCCAAAGCCTTCTCCATGCCACACAAAGGGTTTTACATAACGTCTAAACAAAAACCAGTGGCGGCACCATAATGGTTTTTAACTCGTGAGTCGAGTGTGACCAAAATCCGCTCTGTTAGCGCTTCTTATTGACATCTGTAGAGTGTCGTACCGAGCGGTCTAGTTTCCATCGGATCCAAGTCAGTGTTATAAGCAGAATGTGGGTTCGAATCCTGTGCCAGACACTTTGGTGCAAGACACTTAACCATACTTGTTTCTTCAATTCAGGGTTGGCATGGGTACCTGTGAGGCAGAATTGGTTGATTAGCCCCATATGCGCTGTAATGACAGCAATTGAGCTGTATACTCCCCAGGGAGCTGAGATGGTTTCAGGAATGCCTTATGAGCCTTATGAGCAGGGGTAATAATATAATGCGCCTTGAGCACCACTTAGTTGGTGGATACGTGCGCTATATAAGTCCACACACACACACACACACACACACACACACACACCCTCACGCACATTGATTTGTGGGGTATTCCTTTGTTCGTTCTATTATCCCTTTTTCCCTCATAATTCTCCTGTGGGTACAAGATTTTCTATAGTTACCTTGTGGGGTCCAATTGTTCTCTTGTGTTTTGGACCCCACAACGAATGGTGTGTACGTTCACACACACACACACACACACACACTGTTGTCGTCGTCGTCGTCGTCGTCGTCGTCGTCGTCGTCGTCGTCGTCGTCGTCGTCGTCGTCGTCGTCGTCGTCGTCGTCGTCGCCGTCGTCGTCGTCGTCGTCGTCGTCGTCGTCGTCGTCGTCGTCGTCGTCGTCGTCGTCGTCGTCGTCGTCGTCGTCGTCGTCGTCGTCTATACATTATATTGGCGAAAACAATCGCTTGATGGCATTGCTTAGGGCACTCCCAATATCCGGGCCTTCCCCTTTGATTTAAGGTCCACTGATTGGTGATAATGGTCTAGCTAAGGTGAGCAAGCGAATGTTTTAGGTATTTTCAACTAATATGGACCTTAAATGGGAAAGGCATGTGAAACATTGAAAAGCGAGCTTAACGGCAAACTGTATTATGTTGTGTCTGCTGGAACGTGTTAAATTCTAGGTTTTGTATTGAACGTATACAAAAGTGCCTCTTCGAAGTGTCGGAAGAAGTACACAGCAAATGAACTGCTTCAATTCTAATTGGAAGACAGTCGACGATCACTTTGTAATTCGTTTATGGAAATAACTCTCAATAAACAATACCTCGTCAGTACTTTCCAGCACCTGAAGACAAGAACTGAAAGACAAAAGTCAAAATTTTTGAGTTAGGAGACTCAAAATGAGAAACTGTGCATTGCCATACCTTGTTCGTCATTTCCATACTAGTTGAATATACCCTCCTTTTGATATTTAAATGTTTTACTGTAAGGTTATTTTATAATTTTGTACGGTACCTTAGTCACCTTTGTAATGATTTTCCTGAATGTTGATAATACACTCTTTTTATTTTATTTTAAATGGCTACTGACCCTTCTGTCCTTCTGTCGTTTTTTCTTACTTTTTCTTTTCGGGGCACTCCCCTTTGAATAATGGTCAAATCCACAAGGGCACTCCGTCCTTTTCAAGATCCAACCACAAAGGCAGCACTCCCTTTGAATCAAGATCAGACCACGGGACACCTCCTTGACTCAAGACCAAACCACACGGGACACATCCCTAGAACACCAAAACCAAACTCCAAGGGGTGATCCCCTTATGTGCACCGCCTCACTAGTCAAAGCGCCTACCGTTCGAGGGGTACCCCACCTTAATTAGGGTGTTCGTTTTTCTTCTTCTCCCTTCTCGATGAGAATTATCTAACAAAAAAAATAGTTCCAAAGTTCACAGAGCCTTCAAACTTGACCCTGACCATAACATGTGTTGTAAATAAATTTATGACATATAGTTTCAAAAGTTGTGTCGGTGACGTCATCAGACATTGAAATACGCCAAAATCCAATTTTAATATTTCAAAAATCATATCTCATGAACCAAAAGATATTTACAAAATTGTTGCATCATCTTAAAAAACTTGAATTATGTGACATTTCGTACACAGACAGAGCCAATCTGACCTCTCCTTCCGGTCGAAACCGGATGTTTAAGTGCAAAAATATTCTTAAGGGTCTGCAACCAACCGTGGATAAAATACTTTACATGTGACCTTTTCAAAAAAAGTGACCGATGACGTCATCACCTTTCACAGTAGCCTCTGACGGGGTTTAGAAAATAATAATTTTTTATCTGAAAAACTATAGGAAATTTGAATATGACTTCTGAATAAAGTGATTAGTAACAACTTATCTTTTAAAATATGTTTGATGACGTCATCAAAGTTCAAAGTGCCCCTACGGCATTTTTAAAAGGATTGTTTTCCAACTCAGATATTGAATGATATTGAACAAAAAAAGGTACTAATGTTATTTTTTCATGATCATGAGAAGTTTTATTTGTTTATATATGACCTTCAAATCGCCTGATCTGACATTTACT
>CM055817.1:18385138-18404894 GCA_029582265.1 Zoroaster sp. YZ-2022 | reverse complement strand
CACATACCATAACCCAGGCTTTAGTGATGTATACCATTCACAGTTATTATCATCCAACTGAAGAGACTTCACGCCATGTTCATCGCGGTATTGGAATGAGTCTTGATCTACTTTTGGACTCTGACCTGAAAAGAGAAATGCAAGAACTTTAATACGATTCTCTATTGTATTTATAAAATAGGATAATAGGGCCAATGCAAATGTTTCTACGAGCTACGGACGCCTCATGACGAACATTTTGTTTCAAATTTAAATGTATTTGTAATAAAACAATAGTGACTTTCAATTTGTTATTGTCAATAAAATATACAAATGGAGTTTGTATGTATTACAAAATACAATGGAATGATATACAGTTTGTCTGCTCTGAAAAGAAAAAAAAGGGTTATAGGAGACATTTTTTATGACAGTCCCCTCCTCCATAAATATTTGGGTCAGGACATGTCAACCGTCCACAAGGGATCGCCGACAATGCCTACCAGTATCCGTGCGGTTGGTTGCGTGCAGAATGACAACCAACCATCCAGCTGTTAGATACAGCCATACACACAGTCCGAGTTATCGATTATAAGTTTAATCTATACCTACCACTGACATTTTTAGGGTTCCACACATTTCCATCTTTTATCTGTACTTCAAACACCTAAATTTGCAAATGAATGTTTGGTCCAACTGGGAAAAATTAAACACCACTGAAAATAAAAATTAAATTGAAAACAAAATTGTCAGAAATTGCATTAAAAACAGCGAAAAAAACCCACTATTTTCCCTAGTGCAGGGAAAACCATGACAGCAAACCTTATTATGTGTAGAAATACGGTTTATAATTAATTGGTTTACGGTCAACTCACTTGCTAAGTGCCTTTTAATGAGTCGTAGCTAGTGCGCCTATTGTTAAATTTACGAGACTGTCTCCGGCGAAATTGATGCATTTTTTATGTGTTTTTGTTTTTATCTTGTTTTTTTTTTTTATTTTTTTTTTTATTTAGCTACATTTTTCAGTACACTGGCTGTATGACCTTGTTGCAGTGAGCGATATGTTTATTAAGGGTATGAAAAGAATGACGATAGCAATTATCACCTGGTACAGTTTGCGGTGATAGTATTTGACTTTGCTGAGAACCATGCATGTCCATTCATGGCAAACGCGAAGGCAACAGTTACCTATTTAAAAAGGAATTCGACAAATAGCTGATATATTTAATAAAGATGAAACAGGAAATATAGACAATTTATTTGATAATGATTTTATATTTTCCCCCAAACCAACGTATATTTGAACCACTGCATAGTCAGTGCTGTCCAAATGCAGGTGGAAAATGTTCAAATACGACTCACATGCGAGATTTGAACCCACGACTCCGATAGGGCGGTAAGAATCCTATAGCAGCCTATTTAATTGATTAAGGAAATACACGTCCGTCTAAAATAAATGCACTGGATGTTTGATGACTAAAATTTAAAATAAGTTTAGACAGTTTGCCATAGCCCGATGCATTGTCAACACATTGACGTACAGTATAAGAAATGGTAACAATAGCAGCATCGAATTCAAACTCTCATTTCCTTTGGTGATAATAACACAATACAGACACTTGATATCTTCCAATTGGACAATTTGCGTGTGAATATCTTCATCATACAATCATAAAATAACTGTTTGATGTTTTTTCATGATGGAAACAGGGAACAGCCGTTCAAAATATTGTCAGATGATCTTCCAATGTTTGATACAATCACCAGAATTGCAAAATGTAAATTTAAGGTAAAAAATTGCGTATGATTGTTATTTCAAATAAATTCCATTTTTAAAAGCTGCCTCCAAGTCTTATATTGTGCATTTGTCTTATAGTATTTACTGTTACAGATACAACAAAACAGATACAACTCAGATACAACATAGCAAAAGGCGTTCGTAATAAGTTGTCATATAATTGATGTATAAACTGTGTATCTATGATATTGGAAAGAACATTTTAGATCAAAATGTACTTGATTATGAGTGTATATTAAATCAAAAAGGAGGTGAGAACATCATTGGTCCAACTAACTACATTGGTAATAGGTGTGTTTACTGTTAAAGTGAACCCCAACAAGTTAGGTCACCTGCTGAAGACTCAAATTTATAAGTAAAATTAATTGCGGTGACACCATGTGAAATTCTCAATTGAGTAGTAATTAGTTCTGAAAAGAACTGGAGGTACAACTCGACGTTTCGATCAGTGTGCTCTGATCGTCCTCAGGAGAATGCCGGACTCTGGGAAATGCTGCTGCTTAAGTAGACTGCTAGAGGATTACGCGATGACAGGATGCTGGAGGATTAGTTCGTTGAGGCGTGCAGGCGGGAACTGATTGAGACTAGGATCCTAGGAGTTGGGGAAGGAGTGTGTGCTCACTGAACCGAATCAGTTGTTGTCAAGCACTGGGGGAAGGAGGATGGTTAACTTAGGATATAGGAGATCCCTCAGTCTGGGTTAGGTTGTGGACTTTGGATATAGAAGATCCTTCAGTCCGAAGTAGTGGTCGCTAAATATCGCTGATGTAGAAGCCGATGTCCTGTGGCACAGTGTCGTGTTTAACGATCTCGATGGCCTCTCTGATGCGTCTGGGGTGCCATGTGTCGATGGGTGTGATGAGTTGGGCTGCCTGCCAGTCGATTTGGTGGTCCTTGATGTGTGAGTGCTTGACGATGGCTGACTTCTCAAAATCTCCTCTGCGGCCGTGTGCTCGGTGTTCTTTCAGTCTAATGGGGAGATTCCGCTCTGTTTCGCCGATGTAGACCTTACCACACTCACAGGGGATCCGGTAGACTCCCGCTCTGTTGCTGGGATCCGGTTTATCCTTGTGAGTGTGTAGAAGTCCTTGGAGTTTGCTGGGGGCTGAGTGGTAGACTTGGATGCCTGCTTGTCTGAGGATGCGTTGGAGTTTATGTGACGTCGAACCTAGATAGGGGAGAGAAGTACAAAGGGTTAGATTACTTGCAACCGGCTTCGATGTGCTGATCTTTGGGTAGACTGTCCTTGTGACATAGGTTGTAGGCGCATTGTACGAGGGTACGGTTGACCGATGACTTGATGCTAGGGTGATAGAAGGAGCGCTGGTTGAGGTAAGGGTCTGTGTGCGTGGACTTTCTGTAAACGTTGTGGTGTAGGGAGCCGTCTGGGTTCCTGGAAATGCTAGTATCGAGGAACAAGATCTTGCCATCTTCCTCTGTTTCCATGGTGAACTTGATGCTAGGATGTTGCTCGTTGAGATGTTGTAGAAAGTCCTGGAGTGTGTCTCTGCCATGTGGCCAAACCACAAAGGTGTCATCCACATAGCGGAGCCACAGGTTCAGTTGAAAGTCGGCAAGAAAATGTCAGCAAGGACCGGGGATAGAGAGGATATCTCATGGAGGTCCCAGCTGTCTGCTCGTAGAACTTGCCCTGAACTCTCCTTATAGGTTTTCTCAGTAACGATTTTTTCTTTAGTTATGTGTGCATTTAAAATTTGAATGTGCTTGATTATACATGTACTTTTAAACAAAAAGGAGCTGAGAACATCATTGGTATGTCTGAATGCAATAGGTGTTTTTACTGTTAAAGCAACGACAAAAAACACCATGTACCATGTATACGTACATTACTTTATATTGTCAATGAGTTCAATGATTTGATTTAGATCTTCTTTGCTGCACATGTGTTTGAAATTATATTACTAAAAAGCAAACTGTGTGATTTTTTTTGTTCTAAGGAATTTCACTACGAGATATTTGGCATCTTAATAATATCTTAATAAACCTGTCGGTTTTGTAATCATTTAGAAATTTGATTTAAACATTTTGTGTGTAATTCTTAAGGTACCTGTGGAAGAAGATACGACGTTGTTGCACTCAAATGTTTTAATGTATGTAAATGTATGCACTGTTGCACATACGACCTTGGTGCATTTTTAGATACGTTCTTGTTGCACTGATGCCACGATATCCTCCAACATATGTGTGATGGGTTTCCCTAGTAACGAATGTCTTTATTATCTTATCCAGTAAAACGTATTGTTTCAGACGTAATTATGTTATACGGTTTAGAATGGCGAAGAATATTGCAAACCAATACGTAACATTTAAGTTATTGTTGATGACTTCACACATAAGTTCACGTTGAAAGAAATGGCGATAAATATGAAGTATGTAAAGGTTTGAATTTATATGCACTAAGTTGATTATAAACTAACTGAACGGCTTGTTTCACTGAAATAACATTACAAAGGGAAACTGCTTCACTATTTCTTCACACAATTTCATTTTCGCATTCTCAAGAAAAAAACAAGCAAAGTGGTATAATTATAAATTGAAATCATTATACAATTTTGAATTGCACTTGCCTATGAAATGCAATTGTTTCGCGTTGCTACACAGTATTTTACGTTATGTTACTAATGTCGGGTAGAGCCAATTTATTAGTAATATCATAGGATGTTATAACCAATTGATCAGTGCTTTATGTATGCATAAGTAGCAAGACAATAGAGGCATGACATATATTCGGTATATTCGATCTTACTTATCAAAGAAGTCTCGAATACAAATAGCACTTTTGGTATTGATGTCAGAAACAGCAAATATGTGTTTTTCGGGTACACCATGTAATGATCTCTTTTTGGAAAAAGAATTGATGGCTCTGAGAAGAGCCGGTTAGTTTGTTTTCAACGTTTCGACTAGTCTGCTCTAGTAATCATCAGGATGACTAGAGCAGACTAGTCGAAACGTTGAGAACAAACCAAGAAATTAATGTTGACTAAATTCGACTTAAAGCGATTAATGTTATTAATTAATTGAAATAAAGTGGTGAGGTTAGAAGTTCACTGTTATTTTTAACAAACTTTTAGATATCTAATCACTGTCTCGAAGAATGCGAACCCTGATCATAAAATACATTACGTAACAATTTATACATTAGTTAACACACACCACTGTTGGTTGTCAAACATCCAATGTTCTCCATTCGATTTGCAGCTAAAGGAATTGTTTTTATTGTTTGTCCAATAATTGATCAGATCTACTATCTGAAAGCTTTGTGAAATCTAACCACTATATATCGATCGATAGTGAACTATTTCAAACATTCATAATGTATTGATTGTTAAGAAAGCAATCTAACAATATCTCTTTACGACATATATACTGAAACACAGAATACATTAAAATAGGACACTGATTTAGTACATGACTGTTAATATGTAGTAGTGTGTAATCATGTTTTGTCTCGTCTTTTTTGCATTCTTAAAAATCACTTCTTTAGAATGGAGGTTTTAACATTATCTATTGGTAAGCAAACTCCTATTATTATACAATGTCTGATTTGTTCTAAAATAAAATGTTTTACGAAAGACTGGTACACTACATGGATTGAAAAACACTAAAACCATTTTCGCTAAACACAGGACAAGCATCGCCTCAATAAATGCAATACACTTACGGTTTTAAAGTCCAACAAAACAAACGCTACAGCATTTTGCTATTACCAGATTATCAAATCAACGAACTATTATCTAAAAGCTTACACGGTGTTTAGTTAGTACATCTACCATTCATTCTGAACATTGTTTTTGTCTGAAGTGCTGTCATCTTAGAGAAAACTGGATTTGTTATGTTGAATTTACAAAAGCTACAATTATGCAATTTTTATTTTAAACATGTAACAGTTTCAATGTTTTTTCTCAAACACGTGATCACATATTGTGATTAAAATTTCACAGTTTAGTTAACATAACATTTTGTCTTCATAATTAAACTAGAGGTTGAAATGAACATACACTACAGAATACTAATGTTATTCCTGCCCTTTAACATTGCAAACAGAGAGCATCCTGCCAACACGAAAGTGTTAAAATAACACCAGATGGGTCAACTTTATTCTTCCACGGTGTTTATTTTAGGCGACTTGCCCATTATTAACAACAGCGGTGTAGTTGTTAACACCTTAGCTTTGGCAGTGTACATATTGTAATGCTAAGTAGGCCTAAGTAAATGTGTTTAATTGTCAAGTTATATTATTTTTAACATGCTGGTACAATAACTGTATTATACAATACTCACCTAGCTATACACATGTTTGTTGTTTGTCATGGGACAAAATGTAAAACATATGGGAAACTCCATAACTAATTTAACTAATTGATCCACGTTTATTATATTTCGTTTTACACTAACATTTAAAATACTATTTACAACAAGAAATATCGATATTACTTATACCCTTTTACTGTAAAAGGGAAAACAGTACAACATTGGTAACAACCTGATAACGCAAATATCCCGTTATTATCCAAAAGCTAACTTGATGTCAAGTTGGTAAATGTTCCAATCATCATAAACAAATAATGATGCACGTGATTTAAAGAAATAAAATATTTGAAAAAAAAAGTGAAATGCTGAATTAACAAGTTGCCATCCAGAAACTTGGTCTAAAATATGAGAACACAACAAAAGGATCGTGTTTTCTCAGAAAAGGGAGCATCTGTTTTGACGAAACTTTCACAGATTTGTTTTATTTCTGGAAAACTGTCATCACGAAGTGACACTTTTTGTAAAACCAAGAACAATTCTTATATTTACGTATCTTGACTTTATTCACCAAAGGCTACAATGTCACGAAGTTTCGTACTTGGCAGTGTTTTACTTTCTTAATTAGAGTTATTATCACAGGCATAAATTGTGTGGAAATTACCTTCTTTTCATCGAACAGACAACAAACGCAATTCACGTAAGATTTATAAACTGTGAGCACCCTGAAGAAAAGGGATTTTATACAACGTAATACAGAAAGTCCGTTCACTCTGTTCACATCAGAGCCCTATGTAGCGATGTAATTAATTTGACCCAGTGTCTTGATGATAGCCACTTGTGCGTCAAGTGAGCGTTGTGCGTACACTTCATGTGCGTGTTGTGGTGATTCCTTCTGCCAGCCCCAATGATCTTACATCATCTGCCAAATACGCCAAACATAACGCACTATTGCGACTCTTCGATGGCAGTGACCTAACAACAATCATGTAGTCTTTACAGCTCATGTATGCTGCACATTACCTACATGAAGACAGTGTGCCAGTCTGCCACAACCCAGTCCACGGCATTGTTAAACTAGACGTGGATGAATTCGCTAAATGTGTACAGCGTAGCAGATAATACAAAAGTGTCACTTTGAAATTTAACACAAGCAGCTGTGTTAACAGTATTCAAGAACTGATGCATGTTTACTCATTCAGCCAATAATTTCCTGTTAAAACGTCAGAGAGTCAACACAAAATCAAATCGTTCAAAGCTTTAAAATAGAGAAAAGCGCGTTTTGAAATGGATGTGTTCTTCAAATGTTAATTTTATCCTGTAGGTAGTTGAGTGTCACTTCCTGGTAACGGGGACGATTTTATATAAAATACTAATGTTGTATTTTCCATTTAACGATTATGATGAATGTTGTACTATGCCGTGTGTCGTCTTCACAAACACTCGATGTTGACATGTTAGGCTTATTCATCATCTAGAAATATGAAATAAAAAAGTATGGTTTATATTTAGAAATGTTCACGGATGTGCAATTGCACAGAAATAATCACAAATTGAATACATGTCTAGTTTATTAATCAATTATGATTTGTAACGTCATTGGTTTTAATTGATATTTAAATGATTAACTTCTTTCTGCCTCTGTTTGATTTGGTCAGTCACTATGGGTGCAGGTGTTTTGATTATAACGAACAATTGAACAAAAATACCTCTGAAGTATATGAACAATCCATTCTTCGGTGATGGCGATGTCCTTTCCGCATCAAATAGAAGATCCACCCCAAATACATTATCTAGACCATCAGGGCCGCTGAAACACATACCATGACCCAGGCTTAGTGACGTATACGATTCACAATTATCATCATCCAACTGAAGAGACTTCACACCATGTTCATCGCGGTATTGGAATGAGTCTTGGTCTTTTATAGGATTCTGACCTGAAAAGAGAAATGCACAAACTAAAATACGGTTCTCTATTGTATTTATAAAATGGGATAATATGGCCAAATGCAAATATTTCTACGAGCTACGGACGCCTCATGACGTTCATTTAGTTTCAAATGTGAATGTGTATCAATGTATTTATAATAAAACAATTGTGACTTTCAATTTGTTAATTGTCAATAAAATATGCAAATGTTTGTCTGTATTAGGAAAAAATACAGTGGAATATGATTTGTTTGCTCTGAAAAGAAAAAAAAAACAGAATTATGGGAGACATTTATATGACAGTACCCTCCTCCATACATATTTGGGTCAGGGCACGTCAACCGTCCACAAGGTATCGCCGCCTATGCCTACGAGTATCCGTGCGGCTGTTTGCGTGCAGAATGACAACCAATCATCTAACTGTTAGATACAGCCATACACATAGCCTGAGTTATTGATTTAGGTATAATCTGTACCTACCACCGACATTTTTAGGGTTCCACACATTTCCATTTTCTATCTGTCCCTCTATATGATCGTGGAAAGCCTCCCATACAGCGTGAGCGACATTGTTGTTAGGATCAAATGTCCACCTTTAAGACAAAACATTTTAAGTTTTAATTCTGGAACTACATATGACTTGATTATTGTGTTTTTGTCATGAAGCCATAATTATTTTGGTTATATTTTGACTCATATTTACTGACTTTTAGTGACATTCATGGTTCACCAGCCACACGCTGATGAGGAGGTTTCGAGGTTATTTCAACTTATTTTCCGCATTTTCGTGGTAAATACAATTATTGGGCACCAATATGGCCGCCATTTCGTGATAATAATAAATATTTGTATTAATAATATTCATACTGAGCAATAATATGCTGCTAAAAACTCAAACTATTGTGTTGTAATCATTTAAAGCCCATAGTTATATATTACTGAGTAGTCTAGAAAAGCATAAATGATCACAGCTTACCTAAAGTAAATGCATGTTCACTATTGTCTCGTTAACGACACAATGGAATTAGCTGAAACTGCAATATTGGTATAGATACATGAACATTTACCAAACTTGGACGTATATTGTCATTAACTGTAACTGATAATTATGTGATGTACATGTGTACCAATTTGGTTGAAATTTTGGGAAAATACTATATTTTACTGAAATGGAGAGGACACTCCAATGCACTTATTGACGTTTAAACTAACTATGACGTCACGTTCAAATACACGGCTGTGTTATTACTACATAATTGCCGAACTCAATTAATTCCAATTCGACACGACATGATCGCTAGACGTTTGAAACAGGCCTGGCATATCAGTTGTAATGAAATACGAATTACATTACATCTAGCCATGATGGATAAAATTATATTGAAATGTTTGCCATCTTTGAAATTACAAAATATTTCATGAATCAGTTTACCTGTATACCGTTCTTGCCGAGTCCCTCGCCAAGATCTCAGCACTGTTTTCTTGAAGAAAATCCGGTAGACGACTAAAACAGTAGTCAGAATTTACATCACAGTTGCCATAATTGTCTGAAAAATTGTATAAAAGGATCGAACTTTAATAAGCCACTCCGAGAACATTTGCCTTTAACATACTCAATAAGTTTACCGAGGTTTTCTGCTCCGTGCATGACCTGTTGAGGGCGCACAAACCTTTAACAAATATGGAACTAACAAGTGCGATGAACTCACTCGTGGATAAACAAATAGTGTGGGACAAAGCCTAATTTGGTTTCGCTATCAACGGATATAATATAATCTTGTTTTTGTTTAAGAAAATAAAGTTTGATATCGTCACTGTTGTCATGAAGGTTAATTTCGAAAAATATGGCTAAGAAGTTGCACGGTAACGGGTCTAAAACGTATTCCGTTTGCAATAAGGTTCGCTTTGCTAACTGTTCCTTCGTGAAAACGCAAATGTCGATTTTCTGAAATGTTCTATTATAGCGTACGTGCACAACAGAATATACGGGCAGCAGTTTATTTATTTATTTATTTTATTTATTTATTTAATTTATTTTATTTTGTATTATCATTTTTCCTCACTGGTCACGTTATGATAAACAACATGCTTTTCTTTTCTGTACTCACAAAAACACTTTTTGAGCTGTTGTGTTGGACAAAATATGTTTAAAATGTTTTTTTTTTTTTTTTTTTTAAAGGACCATTGTATTATATAAACAAATCCATTAGCTGTAATTAATTGTTCTATGGCATAAGTTTGAAATATGTACTTTCACAGATACACACAATGTACCAATATACTATAATAATTATAGATTTATGACATTCTTGCGTCGAGGAATAAACAATTTATACGATTTTGCCTATACACCGATGTATGTATGAAACACTGTATACTCAGTGCTTACTGCGTGTCTGTGAAAATAATCGTATACAAATAATAGTAATTTCATAAAAAGAAAGCAACTTAACACTTGATTTTCTGGTAACTTATTTTTAAATTGTCCCTTTGTGAAAATGGTGAGGATATTTTCAGCATCATTTAGTGGTACTTTAATGTAGTAATAGTGGAATCCTTGCTGATATTATGATCATTTGCCATAAAGAGTTTCCATGTATATATTTACCCTGCAGTACATCGGTGACTGATGTTGGCCACCCGCTGTTTGCCTTGTACCACCAGAACTGTCTCCATCTAGCATTGTCTACGTTAATCACAGGGTAGGCAACTGACCAAAACAAATCAGACCGAATCATAAATATCTAAAACCTTTATATTTGTTAAATATTCAGATATACAAAATATATAAAAACATACTTATAATGAAAAGTTATGTTTTCCATAATGATGTTTCTTCTTCATCATATTTCTTCAACTTTTTGTCAGAACACATTTTGTCATAAAATCTACAGTTAGAATGAGAATGCAATAAATCCGTACGTGTAAAAACAATGTTAACAAACCTGTAGTCTTCACTTCTGTTGTTGGTGCTTCACTAGTCGTTACTTCAGTCGTCACAGGCGTGGTGCTTTCGTCAGCAGTCGTCATTTCTGTAGTCTGTATTTCTGTTGTAGATGCTTCGGTCGTTGATGGTCGGTTACAAACAAATACAATTAAATCGTAAATACCTAAAACCCTATGTTTTCAAATATCCATATAGAAAATATACCGCTATCACACTTCTTGTTGTTCTTGTCACTTGGCAAATAATTTTAAAATATCACTGAAGCGTGACTGGTTCCGCTACTGTAGGCTAAAACAGTAGATTAAAAAGCCCAATAAATCCCGAATGAAATGATTTGCAGACTTGTAACTTGATACAAACATTTATTATGATATGTAGATGTACCTAAAATTCTTTAAAACAAATAATGGGCTAAAACAATGGAAATGCAAAAAGCATAATAACTCCCAAATGGAATGACGTAGAGACTTGCAAGTTTTACACAAACATTTCTACCACAGTGTAGATGTATCTAAAATAATTCAATCTATATAAACTTAAGTGGTTCCGGTATTATAGGCTAAAACAATGGAAAATGTAAATCCTATAAATGCCGAACGAAATGATTTACAGACTTGTAACTTGGTACAAACATTGTTATGGTATCACAAAGTCACAGGTTCCGGTTTAATGGGCTAACACAATCAAAATATAAAACAAACAAACACAACACTATAACTCCTTAATAAAAAGGTGTACAGACTTATAATGCTCCACTATCAATTGGATTTACTAATACACGATAAGGAAGCTCGGTTGCCCAGTGGTGAATGCGTCTGACTGCATTCGGCGGAAATCTTCTGTACAGCTATTTTTTACATTGTAAGCGGCCTCTAGAGGGCGCTGATACCATAATTAATTCTCTTGTTTGGTGCGTCTTCCGCCGACAGACAGGTTCAGTGGAACGTGTCACAATAAGCCTCATCGGAATTGTGCGCGCAATGAATTATGGGAGTCGGGTTTGGAAAACAAGTTGTAAACAAACGCACAGGTTTATGCACAAAGTCAAGGGAGGATAAATGTGGTCGATCAGAAAAATTACGTTTTTTTACGTATTATTAGCAACATTTTTGGGAAAAATATTAGGAATTGTTTAAATTACATACAAAACATTTGTATAATTAAGAAAATAATCATTTTTATTCCCAGAAACCACGCAAACGGAGGATTTCTCAGCTGATTTCTGGAGTGACAGTTATATTCTAATTTGCTCGTCGCACTGTATTTTTAGGCAAACTCGATCACTACTAACGGCCGAAAAGTTTCGGAACTTATTTCTTTTAGAAATATTCTCCCTATCGACACAAAATATATATATTGCATATAAATTAAAGGATGGTAATAAATAGAAAACAGTGCCTTGTGTCACTTGCTTTTTTGATATTCAATTGTTATTATTTTTTGTAATTAGCGGTAGGAACAATAATTTATTTCCGTTTGACAAAAGCTATCATTAATACAATATTAATCCCGAGGGGATTAAAATAGGCAAGTCTTATTTCAGATCACTTATTCACTTATTGTTATAATATAAATCATAAATCACTTACCACATTTCAGCCATTTTCGAATCTCTTTGGGGTCGCTGCTGATCAGAAAGGAGTCATAGTAGGTCACTTTGAAGTGTCTACATGGTGTGTGAGTATTCATACCACCTGGTTGAATCTCGGTACACTGACATGGATCCTCAACTGGAATTAACCAGCGGTATATATTGTTCGAGTTGGGATCTGGTTCTCTTCCTATAGAGCAGATCATACCTTTAAAAAAATAATAAAAATAAACACAAAGTTTCACCAAAAATTACAATTATTGTGATTCATAAAATCGTAAACTTTACATGTTTCATAATCAGTTTGATAAATGTTACAGTTGTGATTAATGGAACAATAAGCCCCAGAAATCCAGATGTAATTATACCAAACAGACCAAATAATGCTAGTATTACAAAATCAATTTGATAATTTTTTAAATTGTGATTAATGAAATAAAAAACCTTATCAAGATGTAATTATACTATACAGAACACACAATTCTAGTTCAATAGGTTTGATTTCAGTGGCAAATGTGTTGTGTTAGGAATAAGTAGTTAATTTGTGGCATTAACACATATTCCATTTTCTGACTATTTGAGAGACTGCAGAGTGGAGAATAGTGGATTTGCTTATTGACGAAACATAAGAACAAATAAAGTAGAGCTTACCTTCAGTACTATTCGCATGTAGAACAAGTGACAGAATTGTCAGCATTCCCACACAAAAGGCCATTCTGAAAGCTGTTCAAGTCACCAATGTAGACCATGAGTCGACTCCAAGGCACTGGCTGTTGCAAGTTATCAACGTTGTAGATTATACTGAAATCGAGTGTATATACACACAGGATCTTGAGTAATCACAATTTATTCAGGTGTCAATACAGGGCACAATATTGTTCGTCAAAACCCAGTGCAGAATCAGTAAATAAAAATCCCTCTCAGAAACTACACAAAATGTCTACATGTAAGTCTACTCAGGTTGAGCTCCAACCCAATACTGACTATGATCTATTTCATTTCTCAATATTAAAGGCCCCTGCGTGTGGCCGAATTTGGTTGGTTAGTTATCATGACGTAATTGCCGTATCTAACACAATGATAGACAGCGCGCAGTGTGTATGCGCACGCACGTACTATATGGAAGACTTCAAGAACACTTGGATCAATATATCTTTAATCTAAAACCCTTTGTTGTCCAATTAAAAACGTATTTCATATACGCGTGAAATATACGGAAGCGTTAAAAGTGCAATACGTCACGATCAGAGCAGACTCTCAATACAGTATGAAATTGGTGTATTAGTTTAATGCATACTGTACAGGACATGTTTGAACGTACGAGGTCGCAATTCACAATCGTACCCACGACTCGGTTATTGATTTCGATGTACAATGTACGTGTGTGGGCTCCATCCGGGTACAGTGCACCGTGTGTGTGTGTGTGTGTGTGTGTGTGTGTGTGTGTGAACGTACACACCATTCGTTGTGGGGTCCAAAACACAATAGAACAATTGGACCCCACAAGGTAACTATAGAAAATCTTGTACCCCACAGGAGAATTATAAGGAAAAGGGATAATAGAACGAACAAAGGAATATCCCACAAATCAATGTGCGTGAGGGTGTGTGTGTGTGTGTGTGTGTGCGCGTGCGCTGGATTTAATGGTCCAGTTATCAGTACAGAATAGGGGTAGCGTGTGCGCACTACGCGACAACAGCCTTGGTCATGTCTATATATGTCACTATTTACGTCATAATATTATTCACTCCTGTCTGATTAAAGAACTCCTCTTAGCTATCAACAATGGTCTCCTTCTCCAACCTACATGCACACAATCTTCTTAATATAAGCCAAGATTATTTTTTCCTATATTTTCACCATCATTTGAAACTCCAGTGGTTATGAATCCACTGGGTAAAAATCACCAAACGGTTGGATCTATTAACAGAAGGATGATTGTTGTGTGAATTTTGTTCGCATTAATTTTGTGTATACATTAACTCTTTCAGTGCCCGCGCCGTTTAAGCGTTTTAACCCTAAAGTGCCCAGCTTGTTGGGGTTTTTCGAAATTCTGTAAAAAAATTAATAAATAAGTTTTACTCACGAAACATGTTGTATCTTGTTCTTTTGTGTGTCCTTGGTACATCCCAAAGTCAATAGTATCGTTTTTGGGTGTGGTAGATTCTGAAACAATGTCCTGCACACAGGGGAATTAGGCACTTTTTGCAGGGGGTGTGACAGGCCTATCATCATTAGAACTCTCATTATCGCTCTACACATAACTACATGTAGGCATATCATTATCACTAGTCTCCTCTTCAATATCCCCACCTTCATCTTCTGACTCACCATCCTGGTCTGATGATAGTTCCACATCTGAATCCGAAAACAAATACAACAGGGTCCAATTGTATAGAGATGCGAAGCACACAAATTTTGCTGCGCACAAAAATTTTAATTCGTGCTTAGTAAAAATTATCTTAATTGCCACGTATTGTAGGCCTGCATTGCTTCTGGCAGGTTCTGAGCTACATTTTGTTTAGCAGATATATTTGCTAAGCAAGATTAGGTTAGATTGATGAACTTCTTGATTCAGGTGATAAACACTGGTTGTGTTAACTTACATCGTTCAGTGTGAATGAATACGAACAATCTGTATGCATTTTTACTATTATCCTATTAACGACATAATGAAAGAGGCTAAATCTTTCACAGTTTGTTAGTTATACAAATGTCTTGATTTTTACAATATATGCATGTTTGTGCATTTCCGAACATTTTACCGCCCCCCACAAAGCGACATCAATTTTCAGTATTAAATATTTTAGGGAAAAAAATATGCGTCTCTTTTTACGAACACGCAAGAAAACAAGACCGCGCATTTTCAGTTCGTTTCCGCGAACTGACACCAACATGATCTTTCAGCAACTAATTGTGTTTTTTAATAAGGTCAGTGCTGCTTAACTTGCATAGCCAGCATGTTCAACATGAACGACGAGAGAGTACTTGGTTAATTTCCCACAGGGCAAAGGCGTGTTTTTCTGTGCAGGTTTATGCATTTTCCATGTAACATTTTATTTATTATTATTTTTTTTCCTCCAACACACCACAAAACGTGCATGACTGCATTATTACATTATCAATTTATCACATCCTAACACAGGAATGAAATGAACCAAACATTAATGTATGGCATTATCAGAAAGCCCATTAAATTCTCTTGAAGTTGATATCCAGATCTCAAAATGTGAAATTTTTGGGACATTCCTCATTTCGGTGAAGCGGGTCACATATAATTGTCTCACCTGTTTTGCAAAGATACCTATTAGGTAATATGTATTTGATGTATTTGTTATGTTTCTGTGGTACAAAGTGTTTAGGCAAAACAATAATATATTGGTAACAAACACAGAAAAAAAAAAAGCAACACCTTACGATAGTAATCAATCTACCCCTATCAAAAAAAAAAAAATGAACCCCCCTTACTGTTAATGCATTATATATGAAACCAAATCCAAATTATCTACAAAAGAGTAACCAATTAATCAACACAGACAACATACAGATAATTATATCTAAATATCTAAAAGGATATAAATAACTAAACATAATAGTAATAATAACTCCAATGTAAAAACAAATAATAACAAATATCAGTTTGACTGATAGGCAGTGCGTATGGATCAATACGAAGCTTCCGGGCAGGGGAGATATTTAGTTATTCATTATGCATACCAACAATTGCCATTGCACAATTGCTTATATCATGTATCATGTAACTGTAAGCTTAAACTGAATTACTTTTCTTAAAATTACACAGCCGTAATTACCTAATATTATTATTATTTATTATTTAGTTTTTATATTTTTTAGTTTTATTATTTAACATAAAAACATCAGGTAGTTCAGACTTCTATGAAAACAATAGAATATTTATAATATAAAGGTTTGCATCAGAATTAATGTTGTGATTAAAATAAGTAAATAACCAAATCCATAACAATAGTTCCAACAATGAATTGGAATCGAACCTGGTCCACGTGACTGCAAGGAGAGCACGCATGTCAATGTGTTACAATGTAATTAATTACAAGGTCTTAACTACCTACACAATGTACCAGTCTATAAAAGCAATTGCGACTGGATCGCTATTTGTTTGCGCGCTATTTGTTTGAAGACTCTGCCTATTTTCTGACGTGTAGCTGGAGCGCAATAATGATGTCGGAAACAAGTCCATATTATATGACTAGTCCGAGCTGCAAAGGATACTTTATTCTTGCTTGATGGTCTTTGCTCAGGTGTTGGAGGTTGGAGCTCCGCCTTTGGGGAAAACTGGGGGTGGGGCAAACTGGGAATGCCAAAAAATAAATAACCGGGGAAACGAGGCCACTGCTAATGAAGACAGTATCGAGCATCACAGCTTCATGATTCGAGTGGGTGTTCTCCACCTTAGATATTATTTCTTACAGAGCTTTGACTTCTGTACACGTGACCAAACAGCACATTGGGCTTATCCTAGCCATGGTACATAAATGGCCACTCCAGTGTTTTATTTAGTTGTTTGTTTGTGTTTATTTATTTTATTATTGAGTTAAACTGAGGTACCATATGTCATCGAAATTAATACTGTTTTGCAGGTAGCCAATCCATATTAAATTGCATTATCAAAGAAGTCCCAGCGGGTAACCAAATTTTGGCAGCCAGGAGAAACCAATGTCTTAAAAAGTAAACTCATAAAATTACATAGTATTTTGTTGACATTCCCAATTAAACAAAAACAGATGCATACAACAGCGTATTTAAAATAATCAGTAACACAATTTGGATATCAATAACAAATTTGATTCAAAGTATAAATGATTAAAGGGAAGGTCAATCATTACAAATGTAAAACTACTTCTTGACTATACTTACTCATTTTGAATCAAGATATATATTTAACAATCGGCCTGGGAAAGTTTAACCTTATTACGTTATGTCTTTACAAAATAAATAGTAAAACAAGTATTCAGATGTGCATATCCATTTAAAAGTAGAATTTAAGAAGAAGTACACTTTTCTAAATTCTCAAAATTATTAGCAAAAGTTTCACTTTTCATCAAAAACGACATCTCAGAATAAATTGTGTACAGGGAATCTGCGGAGAGGTTTATTAAATCCACGAACGCATTCATCGCCTAAGTACACGACCGAAATTACCAACCCTCAGCAAACGCCTCTTTAGCATTATTAGCAATAGTTTCACTTTTCATAAAAAACGACATCTCAGAATAAATTGTGTATAGGGAAGATTAATACCACCATCGGCTTTGCACAACTCGGTTAATTAAAGACACGCGGAGAGGTTTATTAAATCCATGAACGTATTTATCTCCTACGAACACGAGCGAAATTACCAACTCTCAACAAAACGCCTCTTTTAAAGCATTATTAGTACAATAGTTTACACTTTTTCATAAAAACGACATCTCAGAATAACAATTGTGTATAGGGAGAGATTAATACCACCATCGGCCTTTTGCACAATGTCAGGGTTAATTAAAGACACGCGGAGAGGTTTACAAATCCACGAAACGTATTCATCTCCTGGCACGAAATCAACGAAAGCAGAAATTACCAACTCTCAACAAACGCCTCTTTAGCATTATTAGCAACAGTTTCACTTTTCATAAAAACGACATCTCAGAATAAATTGTGTATAGGGAAGATTAATACCACCATCGGCTTTGCACAACTCGGTTAATTAAAGACACGCGGAGAGGTTTATTAAATCCACGAACGTATTCATCTCCTACGAACACGAGCGAAATTACCAACTCTCAACAAACGCCTCTTTAGCATTATTAGCAATAGCTTCACTTTTCATAAAAACGACATCTCAGAATAAATTGTGTATAGGGAAGATTAATACCAACCATCGGCTTTAGCACAACTCGGTTAATTAAAAGACACGCGGGAGAAGAGGTTTAATTAATCCATCGAACGTATCTCATCTCCTACGAACACGAGCAAAATTACCAACTCTCAACAAACGCCTTACTCTTACCATTATTAGCAATAGCTTCACTTTTCATAAAAACGACTATCTCAAGAAATAAAATTCTGTGTATTGTAGGGAAGATTAATACCAACCCATCGGCTTTGGTAAACAACTCCGGTTAATTGTAAAAGACATCGGGGAGAGGTTTATTAAATCCACGAACGCATTCATCTCCTACGTACACGAGCGAAATTACCAACCCTCAACAAACGCATCTTTAGCAATATTAGCAATAGTTTCACTTTTCATAAAAAACGATATCTCAGAATAAATTGTGTATATGGAAGATTAATACCACCATCGGCTTTGCACAACTCGGTTAATTAAAGACACACGGAGAAGTTTATTACCCTCAACAAACGCCTCTTTGCCTTGATAAAAAAGCCTCTGTTTGCAAACTCTCTTGATAAATTATAATCAGCTTCGCTCCAAAGGTTGTCATTTAGTATTACTGCTATTCTGAGCTATGTTAATGCAATATACATGGCGTATTATGTCAATCGCCAGTTGTGTGAATCTTGTTGTCTTGGAAACAATATTATTGCGTATCCAAGGCGGATTGTTAAATCCACGAACGCATTCATCTCCTACGTACACGAGCGATTTTACCAACCCTCAACAAACGCATCTTTAGCAATATTAGCAATAGTTTCACTTTTCATAAAACACGATATCTCAGAATAAATTGTGTATATGGAAGATTAATACCACCATCGGCTTTGCACAACTCGGTTAATTAAAGACACACGGAGAAGTTTATTACCCTCAACAAACGCCTCTTTGCCTTGATAAAAAAGCCTCTGTTTGCAAACTCTCTTGATAAATTATAATCAGCTTCGCTCCAAAGGTTGTCATTTAGTATTACTGCTATTCTGAGCTATGTTAATGCAAATGTGCATGGCGTATTATGTCAATCGCCAGTTGTGTGAATCTCGTTGTCTTGGAAACAATATTATTGCGTATCCAAGGCGGATTGTTGTTTATGTAATTGCGACGAAGCCAAGTAAAGAAGATGCTAAATTGAATCAGCACAACACATGTATGTCGCTGAAGTATGATCCATGCATAATTTATGTTTGTTTTGTTTTTAATGTACCGCGTATACATGTTTTTTAACTCTTTGTTAAAGTTACATGTAATTTATTTGCCTAAAAGTATTAAGAAAGATGTGTTTATAATTTTAACAGTTTGTAATTACAAAACATAATTTATTGAATACTT
>CM055817.1:18367007-18384638 GCA_029582265.1 Zoroaster sp. YZ-2022 | reverse complement strand
GTGTAATCAGAGTTGTGTGTAATATTTAAGACACTTTTAATTTAATGTTGTACTAAATACAAGAACGGCTCTATCAATCCGTATGACAGAGAACTTTTAAAACACCATTTTAGTATTAAATGCATACATTGTCTTGTTTATATTCGCTAATACTAACGTTCACAGTTCTTAAGTTTTATATTACCAACCCTCATTACAGCCTGTGTAAATAATGATCATGTGTACATAAGGATGTCATAACCAAATCGTCAGTACTGTATGTATACATAATGAGCAAGGCAATGGCGTCTGTCTTTTAAACGATTCAAAACGTAGAACGATCAATGCTATGAAACGTCAAGATTAAATAAAGTGGGTGACATATATCAACTGTGCATATTGTATTTGTACTTAAAATATACATATTATTTTAAAATTAACGTTTTATTTTCACCAAAAGTTACAATGTCATGAAGTTTATTAGCTGACAGTTTCATACTTTATTAATTACACTAATTAGCACATCACAGGCATAATTTGTGTGGATGTTAACATTTTTGGTTTCACGAAGTGACACAAACGCAATTCATTTAATTGATATAATTGATATAATTTAATTGATATATGTTTAAAGAATAGACCAACTTTACAGGACCACAGAAATAGAGACGTAAATGCCATGGAGATACTAAAATATGGTATTTTTAATGATAAAAAGTAAATAGCTCATTGATTTTTAGCGAGCAACTTATAATTTGATTAACAAGCCCCTAAAAGGGCCATTTGCACTGCATCCTGAACGTCTCTATGAACACCTAATTCGTACATGACTGTTAATGTTTACAGACTGACGTATTATTATGAAATCAAATTAGTTTGTATCAAATTGTAACTATGTTTTGTCTCGTCTTTTTTATTCTTCAAAAGCACTACTTTAGAATGGAGGTTTTAACATTATTTATTGGTAAGCAAACTCATTATTATACAATGTCTGATTTGTTCTAAAATAAACTATTTTACGAAAGACTGGTATACTACATGGACTGAAAACACTAAAACCATTTTCGCTAAACACAGCACAAGCATCGCCTCAATAAATGCAATACATTTACGGATTTAAAGTCCAACAAAACAGACGCGACAGCATTTTGCTATTACCAGATTATCAAATCAACGAACTATTATCTAAAAGCTTACTTGGTGTTTAGTTAGTACACCTACCATTCATTCTGAAAATTGTTTTTGTCTCAAGTGCTTTCATCTTAGAGAAAACTGGATTTTTTTGAGTAGAATTTACAAAAACTACAATTATGCAGTTTTTTGTAAAACGTGTAACAGTTTTCAATGTTTTTTTTTTCTTAAACACGTGATCTCATAATATTGTGATTACAATTTCACAGTTTAGTTAACATGACATTTTTTCTTCATAATTAAACTAGAGGTTGAAATGAACATACAGTTACAGAGTACTAATGATATTCCTGCCATTTAACATTGCAAACAGAGAGTATCCTGCCAACAAGAAAGTGTTAAAATAACACCCAGTGGTCAACTTTATTATCCTACGGTGTTTATTTTAGGCGACTTGCCCATTATTAACACCAGCGGTGTAGTTATTAACACCTTAGCTTTGACAGTGTACATATTGTAATGCTAAGTAGGCCTAATTATATGTATTGAATTGTCAAGTTATATTATTTTTAACATGCCGGTATAATAACTGTATTATACAATACTCACTTAGCTATACACAAGTTTGTTGTTTGTCATAGGGCAAAATGTAAAACATATTATGGGAAACTCCACAACTAATTTAACTAATTGATCCAAGTTTACTATATAGTATTGTACTTACACTTAATAATATTTACTTAAATACTATTTACAACAAGAAATATCGATATTACTTATACCCTTTCACTGTAAAAGGGAAAAAAGTACAACATTGGTAACAACCTAATAACACAAATAACCCGTTATTATCGAAAAGCTAACTTCATGTCAAGTGGGTAAATATTCCAATCATCATAAACAAATAATGATGCACATGATTTAAAGAAAAAAATATTTGAAAAAAGTGAAATGCTGAATTAACAAGTTGCCATCCGGAATCTTTGTCTAAAATATAAAAACAGAATAAAAGGAAATCGTTTGTTATCGTTTTCTCAGAAAAGGAAGAATCTGTTATGACTAAACTTTCACAGATTAGTTTTATTTCTTGAAAACTAGATAAAAATCAACGTCGTCATTCTATTTATTTATTTATTTTGTTTCGTTTCACGAACTAACAACAAACGCAATTAACTGTAGATTTATACACTTTGAGCATCGTCAAGAAATGATATTCACGAAGTGACACTCGAGTTTATACAATGTACTACCAGACGTCTGTTCGCTCTGTTTACACCGGAGCCTTCTATAGTGGTGTAATTAATTAAACCCAGTGTCTCGATGATAGCCAATTGGGCGTCAAGTGAGCGTTGTGCGTACACTTTATGTGTGTTATGGTAATTCTGCGGTGGCACGCTTCTGCCGCCAGCCAATGGTTGGATATGAACTGGCAAATACGCAAAACGTAACGCACTATTGCAACCCTTCGATGACAGTGACCTAACACTAGGTAGTCTGAACAGATCATGCATGCTGCGCATTACCTACATGAAGACAGCCTGCCATAACCCAGTCCACGGCATTGTACTCAAAATGCGCGCACGCACTACGAGCATAGTAACGAATGTTACTACCCTGCTGTAGGGCATCATGCGATTACGCACTCTATGCAGAAAGGTACTTCATAGAAGTAGACGCGATCTTAAACTAGACGTGGATGAATTCGCTATATGCGTCCAGCACAAAAGAAAATTGAACGGTGTCACTTCGTGAAATTGAACACAAGCTTTGTTGACAGTTTGCGTATTCACGAACTGATACATGTTTGCTCGTTCACCGAATACTTTACTATTAAAACGTGAAAGAGTCAAAGACAAAATTCAATCGTTCAAAAGTGTGTAAAAGGGAGAAAGCCTATTTCAAAATAGACAACTTCTAACGCCGTGTTTTTCAAATGTTAGTTTTATTATGTGGGTAGTTGAGTGTCACTTCCTGGCATCGGTGACAATTTGATATCAAATACCAATGTTGTGCTTTCCATTTAATAACTACGGTGAATATTTTCCTATGCCGTGACTGCATCATACCAGCGACCATCATCACAAACACTCAATGTTGACATATTAGGCTTATTCATCATCTAGAAATAGGAAATAAAATAGTTTATGTTTAAAAATGTTCATGTGCAATTGCACAGAACAAACACAAATTGATCGAATATAATTATGATTTGTGGCGTCATTTGTTTTAGTTGATATTTAAATGATTGACTTTATTTTGTCTGTCTCTGTATGATGTGTTCAATCACTGATGGTGTATGAGTTTTAATTATAACGAACAATTGAACAAAAATACCTCTGAAGTAGATGAACAATCCATTGTTTGGTGATATCTCCTGGATCAAACAGTCTGGATCAAACAGAAGATCCACACCAAACACGTTTTCTTGACGATAAGCGCCTTTGCGACACATGCTGTGTCCCAGGTGAAGTGACGTATAACAATCACAGTTATCATCATCCAACTGAAGAGACTTCACGCCATGTTCATCGCGGTATTGGAATGAGTCTTGATCTCTTATAGGATTCAGACCTGACAAGAGAAATGCAGGAAGTAAAATGGACCAATGCAAATGCTCCTACGAGCTACGAACGCCTCATGACGAACGTGTCACTACATTTACTTTCAAATTTGAATGTATTTGAACGCATTTATAATAAAACAATCGTGACTTTCTATTTGTTAATTGTCAATGTAGATACATTTGGCATAAAAAAAGGCAACTGAGGTTTAGCTGTATACGAGAATACAATGGAATGACGTATACTTTGTCTGCTCTGAAAAGAAACAAATAGTATAGGAGACCGTCACCTCCTCCATAAATATTTGGGTCAGGATAGGTCAACCGTCCCCAGGGGATCGCCGCTGTCCATGCATAGGAGTATGCATGCGACAGGTTGCATGAAGAATGACAAGCAACTATCCAGCTGTCACATACAGCCATACATACAGTCTGAGTTATCGATTATAATCTATACCTAAGTATAATCTATACTTACTATTGACAGTTTTAGGGTTCCACACATTTCCATTTTGTATTTGTACCTCGATGTGATCGTGGAAAGCCTCCCATACAGCGTGAGCAATATTATTGCTAGGATCAAATGTCCACCTTTAAGGGAGATTAGTTCAACTTTTAAAACTAAATGAAACAAAAATCAAGTTAATTTACAAATGCAGTCACAATAGTTTTGGTTATAATTGTTTTAAAATCGACCACTCTAAGATCTCTTTGCTGAGTTTAATGGTTGTCATGGAAACTGAATTTTACTAAATTTTGAACTAAATTTTACTACATCCAATACATTCTGGAAATCTAATATGGCCGCCATTGCTTGAAAATCACATAGTACTGATTTTAGTCAGTTTCATATTGGACAACAAAGGTTATACCTCGTCTGACAGATATGAATAAAGTCAACGTCCCTTTCAAGTTTCACACATCTACGGAATATTACAGGGAAAATATCGAGAGGGCGGTTTAAGTGCACTTAAGGGCATCTTATTTTAGTATGACGTTTGAAACCACTACTGTGCTATGGAGATATTACCCAACTCAAATCAGTTGAGTTTGAAACTGGCCGAAGATTCCAATTTTAATGAAATTGTTAATACATTACATCTTGTCATGAAATATTTGCCATATGTGAGATTACAAATTCTGTCATAAATGAGTTTACCTGTATACCGTTCCTTCTGAGTCTATCGCAAGTATCTCGGCACTGTTTTCTTGAAGGAAACCCGGTAGACGACTAAAACAGTAGTCAGAGGTTACATTACAGTCGCCATAATTGTCTGACAAAATAATAATACAAGTACTCGGACTTTAAGATAACATTACAATAACATTTGAAGTCGACACACTTAATAAGAATAATTCCATATTTTAAATTCGTTATTATTTTGATTATCAACATAATGGTAGTGCTTGATATCGTAAATAATTTCGCTCAGTGCACAACGTATTGAGGGCGCACTTCTCACGAACCCTCGTGTTGTCAGAGCATTTACGTAGCTAACATTGTGAGTTATGGCTTTAAGACTCTGAAGTGGAGAATTTAGTCAAGAATTTGATTAGCAAGTGCTATTGAATCCATTTGCATTTAAGTGTTAGCGGTTACCAGGGAATGAGTTTTTCGCTGGATACAAAGTACTTCTAGAGTATAACATGGCGTCAGGGGATTAAAAATCGTTTGTTATTGACCCCAATTGGATTGAAGTGTTATAAGTTACAAGAGAATAGCTTTTAGTATTTCTATAAGGTAAAACCGGCACCAGGAAGTATTTTTGGGCCGATTTCATAGAGCTTCTAAGTAGTGCTTTTCATAGTTCAGATACTTAGCATAAAATCTGTGCAGCATGTTTCTTGGTTATCAGTGGATTTGTAATACAAAAAGCTCAGACTTTGGCTGTTTTCTGTTTAAAATTAAAACAATTAAGGCCTATGATTTTTTTTATTTTTTATTTATTTATTATTATTATTTTTTATATTTTTTATATTTTTTATCAACCGAAAACATGTAATATGTTCAGCACAGTTTGAATGGTACTTCAGTGTAGTTATGATGGAAGTCATGCGAACTTTGTCATGTCTATTTGTCATAAAGCTTTCATATGAATTTACCTTGCAGTACATCGGTGACTGATATTGGCCAGCTGGTGTGTGCCTTGTACCACCAGAACAATCTCCATCTAGCATTGTCTTCGTTAATTACAGGGTAGGCAACTGGCCAAAACAAACCAACAAACAAATCGAAAATAATTATAACTATCACTGACTCAAGTGTCAAGAGTTTTAAATATCGTTATTTGCTTCCAATTTTAAAGTGACTAAGTTCCATGCTGTATCATTAAGGAAAACTATTCCACCTTTCAAAGAAGATAAGTTAGACCACACTACTATTGGCAGAATGCTCTGAAACCTTCACAAATTGAAACTATGAACAAAATCATTTAACATAATGTTCAGGAATGTTTTTTTTTTTTTTTTTTTTTTTGTGTCAGGGCCAGTTTAACGTTGACATTTTTCCCAGGCCGCTAACTTTTCCCTATTTTGACTAATTATTTAATTATACTAATTGTTCCATTACCTTTAACACTTGCAGGTATCTTGGTCGATGGTGTATTTGGTGTATTGCTTATCGACGAATGGTATTCAGAGAAATAATCAAACATATCTTCAGGAATGTTTTTTTATTACTTTTTTTTAAATTTTATTTCTTAATTTTTTTTGTCAGGTCCAGTTTGACTTGGACATCCCCCCCCCCCCTATTTTGACTAATTATGAAACCATACTAATTGCTTCTTCACATTTGTAGGTACCTCGGTCGTTGGTGTTTTTGGTGTATGGGTTATCGACGAATCGGTATTCAGAGAAACTATGAACAAAATAATTTAACATATGTTCAGGAATGTTTTTGTTTTTGTTTTGTTTTGTTTGTTTGATTGTTTGTTTGTTTGTTTGTTTTTCGGGGTCAGTTTGACTTTTTACCGCGGCTGCTATGAACAAAATAATTCAACATATGTTCAGGAATGTGTTTTTTGTGTCACGGCCAGTTTATTTTCTTCCTTTTCGCGTTGGTAGTGATATGACTACGTAGTCATATCAGTAATTACGAACCGTTTCGCCATGTTTTGGATGGTATTTGTTAAATGCCCATTAAGGTAATCTGATTGGATGAAACGAGATCATGGGAGAACATGAACATGTAGTAAAACAATCAAAGTAGCGCGTATGTTCGTCACGTGGCAGCTGTTGGTTGGGGCTATTGCCACGTGCGACTCGACAAAAGGCTACCTTGGGGTAGGGGCACCAATGATAGCTATTTTGTATCGATTATAGTGAAGACTCAGTGTGTCTTTTTATAAACAAATATTATTATAAACAAATACAGGATACACTACTGAAAGTGTCAGTTGAACTGAACCTGTTCAAAATAAACGGTTGACACCCAACATCGAGGGGAAGGGGGTTCTAAAGAATAGTAAGAACAAGTCAAAATATTTGAACGTGATTGGTTAAACACTTACCCGAACAATTGAGCCATTTTCTAATCTCTTCTGGATCATCGCTGTACATAAACGTGTCAAAGTATTTCACGCTGAAAGGACGACATGGTGTACGTGTGCTAAAACCACCAACATGAAGTTTAGTGCACTGGCAAGGGTCCTCCACCGGGATGACCCAGCGATAACGATTGTTCATATTGGGATCCGGTTCCTGGCTTATTGTACATATAATCGCTGCATGACAGAATACAATGAACGCAATTAAAATCATAATAATCATAATAATCATAATAATCAAAATAATCATAATAATCATAATAATAATAATCATCATCATCATCACCATCATCACTATCACCACCACCACCAAAATATATAAAATTGTATTGTTTTTAAAATCATGTTGATATACGATATTTTATATCACACACTGCAATCGTCCCTTTCTTTGTCCTATTTCATTCTCCTTGCAAACGGGGACCCTATTGTTTCTTATTGTGATAGCACTCATGGACCTATTGTCCTTTTTGTTATATGTCCCCGGTTTAAATGTCTACACAAACTCACACACATCCACACACCCACTTTTGTTTATGGTGTATACCGAGGACCTCCCCTCTATTGTGATAGCAACCTGGGACTATTATTCTCCATTGGGAAAAAAAACTGTACCTTTTGTTATTTTAAGTCCTTGGTTTGAATGCCTACAGAAACTCACCGTCTTTTAAATAAAAAGTGAGGTTAAACAATAACCTTATCTAATAATATACAGCATATATAGCTCACATTTGTATTGAGCCTAATAAATACATTTGCAATTTTTTTTTTTGGGGGGGGGAGTTGGAAAATGGTAGAAAATCTAACAACAAATAAACAGAAGAGGAACAAATCGATTATAGTCAAAACCAGTGTAAAAGGAACAAAAGGCGAGCAAGCATATCACCCTAGCCCTTTTCTCACTATTTCCTGCACATACCCGTGTAACTGATGACTCATCTACCCTGATTAGTACTGATGCGGAGATTAATTCCACACCGGCAACTTTAACCCATAGATTTAGGTAACCCGCTCATTAGTGGGGTTTTCGTGTCGCGGCATGTTAAGACTTGGTCACGGGATCATAATTGTGCAGTGTGAATATGGTTTGTTCTACTCCGTGTTTGTATCGAACCCTGCTCATTACGTAAATCTCTGGGTTAAAGTTGCCGGTGTGGAATTAATCTCCGCATCAGTACCAACATTAAGTGGGATGTGGAGACAAGTACACATTATGATTCACAATATATCTACTGCATGTGTCAGTTCATACATTATAAAGTAAACAAACATGTGTGAAAAACAAACTGCAAACAATTCACGTAATCTAGAAAGAGAAACGGCTGTATAGTGGAATAAGACGCAATGGTATCTACAATTGGGCATAATATGAAATTGTTATATAAAATTATTATCAAAAATTCCAGTTCAAAGTCTGCTCAATAAATAAACGAATCGCGCGTTGCAGCAGTAGAATATACTATAATATACATTTTAAACGTTTAATTTACCTTCGATATAACATGCAAGCAGAACAGGCGAAAGACCAATCAGCATTTGGACAAGCGTCGGCATCTTTGATGTAAGCCCAAAGCTCTAACCACATTTGTCAGCTCTAACCACAGTTGTGGCTAACGAGGCAACCATCAAGCGTCCTAGCTTCCAACTGATTCGAGTGGGCGTTCTCCACCCTAGATATTACTCATCACAAGGCTTATAATTACATACACAAGGCCAAACAGCTAACTGCGTATTGCACTAATCTTAACCAAAGTACACAGGCTAATGACATTTGAGGTTGCTTGATGTAGTTAATTGCTTGATGTAGTTAATTGCTTTAAACAATATTATTTATCCAAACTGATATGTTATATACCATTAAAATGGGGACTGGTCTACAGGTAAATTATATAGTAGAACATAAACATTGAATTGTATTAACAAAGAGTGGCAGCGGTATGTTGGCAAATAGTAGACCAGTAAAATTACATATAATTTTGTAATCATTAGAAATGAATAAATAAACGAATAAATAAATTAAAACATAAATAAATAAATAAATAAATAAATAAATAAATAAATAAATAAATAAATAAATAAATAAATAAATAAATAAATAAATAAATAAATAAATAAATAAATAAATAAATAAATAAATAAATAAATAAATAAATAAATAAATAAATAAATAAATAAATAAATAAATAAATAAATAAATAAATAAATAGCGTTCGACGGCGCAAGACGTGTTTTCGAATTCGCTCCTCGAATTTGCTTTTATTTACACCTATTTGTGCTTCTTGCCTTCTACAAGAGTCATATTCATCTTTAATTGTGAGTAGAGACTAATACGAGATATATTTGGTGCTATTTTTATCTGTTAAAGGCCTCTTTGGCCTGGTTTTCGACAACCATGAATCGTGGTCGTACAACAGGACGACCATCATGGGCAGCCATGTTAAGACCCCAGGGCTCGGTCACGCTCAAACGCCAGAACACAATACGTTTCAACGCTCGCCATATAAATAATCTTTCAGCAAAAGAGGTGTATGACGCAATCAACAGTGAGGTTGGCACCGTAGAAACAATAAAGTGCATCGCCCCACTGGACAGTGGTTGGTATAATGTAACATTTGACAATGACGTCGATTGTGAATGCGTGGCAAGAACCGGCATCTTCTTGAAAGGAGTGAGAGAGGAATGAACGCGCCAATGTCCTCAATTCAGTAGTAGTCTATGTTAAAGCACCATATGAAATGGCCGATGCCGTTGTGGCAAGTGCTCTGATGCAATATGGTACAGCAGCTAACATTAGACGCCAAACACACGACTTCGACAGCCACGTAGAAACAGGAGTCCGCAGTATCTTACTTAAGAACATTAAGAAACCTGTACCTAGCTTCATCAAGGTTGGCGGGTACACACTACCAGTGCGACATCGAGGGCAGGAGAAGACGTGCAAGATTTGTAGTCAACCCGGTCACTTCGCCCGCGATTGCGACCTGAAAGGGAGGTGTCTAATATGTGGTAGCGTCACACATCGAGCTGCTTGGCACAGATACAACGACAATGACAAAGACGAACAAACATCAGAATTTAACGAAGGAAGCGGCGAAGAAACAGATGGAGAAATTTCAGACGGGGAAAAAGAAGCGAGACCAGCAGAAAGAGAGAATACTAATGATAAAGACAACCAGGAAGAAACCCAGACAACGGGAGACGTAATGGACGAAGAAAGCAGTCAAAGAATGCAAGCCAAACCAATGAGTTTTGGGACGAAGCAATGATGGCAAACGACACAAGAAAACGCAAAGCTAGCAACAGTGAAGAGGAGGAGGAGATAAGGAAAGTCTCTAGAGATGACAAAGTAACAGATGAAGAGAGCGAACCAGAAAACATTGAGATCGACCATGAAAAAACAGATGAAGAGAGCGAACCAGAAAACATTGAGATCGACCAAGAAAAAACGGAAGTAGACGACACACCAGAAACACAGGAGGTAGAAGTGCGAGAAATGAAGGAGACAGACCCTACACAGATAACCAGAAAGAATCGGATGATGAAGCTGATTTTGTCCCATACGTCAGACATGGGTGCAACGTTTTCGCAAAAGCGTATTTCATGGGAAAGGAAAACTAACGAAGAAGCCACGTCGCCACCAGTCGCATCTAACAAACCTGACAAACCTGACAAAATCCAGTCAATCTAGCCATGTAGGTCACACGAGCAAAAACAGTCAATCCAGCAAATCTAAGTTAAGCCAATCTGCACAGCCCAAGCCAAGTCAGTCCAGTCAGTCTCATAAGCCCGACTCAAGCCAGACCAGCCATCACGAGACAAGCCAGACAAGCCAAACCAAGAAATGCAAGAACACTCGGCCTGATTGTGAACAGACAGCCCAATCCAAAACGGACCATGGCCAGTCCGGCCAGCGCGAAAAGAACCAAGGAAGCCAGATGAAGCCTAACGCCTCTATCCAACATGACTACACGACCAATAAAGGAAGGGGCAGAGGACGATCAAAATAGATAAGTTTTCATTCCATTCACTGGGTTTATGAGGAACTTACAAATTACTTTTTGTCTTTGCATAATGGTTTTTCTATCTGTAGCCTCGGTCAACATCAACGGCCTAAGAAACAATTTAAAACGTAAAGTTCTCTTTGATTATCTAGAACGTAGAAAATTTAGCTTAATTCTTATCCAAGAAACTCACAGTGAGTATAATGATGAAGTTGAGTGGCATGAACAGTGGAATGGTAAAATGTATTTTAGCCATGGTAGTCGGCAATCTAAAGGGGTTGCTATACTCACCTCCTACAAGTCGGGTTTAGATCTTTGCAATGTTGATAAAGATGACGAAGGCCGATGGGTTAAAGCAGAACTCAAATTAGGAAATAATTATATCAATATAGCCTCTGTGTATGCTCCTAATGAGATTTCTGCCAGATCCAAATTTTTTGACAATCTGGTTGATTGTATCGATAACGAAAATGATTGGATTGTTGGAGGAGACTTTAACTGTAATATTGACAGTGAAAAAACTAAAGATGTGAGCAAAACAATTCTCAGAAATGTTCTTAATGAAAAAGATCTCTATGATGTATGGCGTACTACTTACCCTGAAGATACCTGTTACACACATTATCATAAAGCCACCAAACAAGCGAGCAGAATTGATTACTTATTTATTTCTCCAGCAATCCTGAATAATATTATTGATGTTGGCGTTAACCCTTTGGGGTTATCAGATCATTATATTGTCTCCTTAAAATTGGAAGACTCTCGCACCCTTCATGGGCAGGGTAGATGGATATGTAACAACAGTCTCCTTAACGATGAAGATTGCGTTTTAGAATCGATATTTTTGGAAATTTTGGCATGGTCAGAAAGATTATTACGATTCCTTGGCCGATTGGTGGAATGGGGTAAAATTAGAATTAAAGAGATTATTAAAGAGTACGGTAAAGAAAAAAGTTGGAAACTTAAACAACAACAAAATGATCTCCAAAGACGCTATAACGATTTAATTAGTAGCCCGGAAGGTGCCGAGCCTGAAGATATCAAAGACTTAGAAACTCAAATGAAAAAGTATGAAATTAACGAATGGGAAAAGGCTCAAATCAGAACCCGTAACATCATGAAAGTTGAGGGTGAAAAACCTTCTAAATTTTTCCTGCAATTAGAGAAAAAACAAGTTAACAGTACTAAAATGGACAAACTTCTCAATGTTGAAGGTAAAATGGTTGATAATATTGATGATATGTTTAAATGCGCCAATACTTTTTATGGTAATTTGTACAATTCAGAAGACATTTCCATATTTCATCTGAATGAAATAATTACCAATATTGAAGATAAAGAAATTCCTTACGACAAATATTCTAATCTTGAGAAGGAGATCACTGAAGAAGAAGTCAAAATTGCTCTTTCTCAGATGAATAAAAATAAATCCCCAGGTCTGGACGGTTTAACTGTTGAGTTCTATCAAACCTTTTGGGAAACCATCGGTTCTGATATTTTAGAAGTTTTTAATTACTGTTTCCAATCGGGCTTCCTTTGTCAGTCGATGAACAATGCTATTATTAAACTCATTTACAAAAATTCGGGCAACAGACATGAATTAAAAAACTGGAGACCTATTAGTTTACTGAATGTTGATTATAAAATTCTTTCTAAGGTCATCACTAATAGATTGAAAACTATCATGCCTTTTCTCGTTGGAGAGGAACAAACCTGTGGGGTTATCGGGAGGAAGATACATGATAACCTTATGCTTCTTCGTGACATTATTGACTATGCCAATTGGGAGAATCTTGATGCTGCTTTAATTAGCGTTGATCAAGAGAAGGCTTTTGACCGTATTAACTGGAATTATATGTTTACTGTTATGTATAAAATGAATGTTCCTCCTAGCCTCATTAAGTGGATTAAGCTTTTGTACAGTAACCCTAGTAGTCATATCATTATCAATAATTATATCGGTTCCCCTATTCAAGTAAAAAGAGGAATAAGACAAGGTTGTCCATTATCTCCACTTTTGTATGCTATATGTGCTGAAGGTCTCGCAGTTTTAATTAGAAATAATATTAATCTTAAAGGTATAGCTTGCCCAAGAGGAGAATGCAGTATTCGATTAATTCAACATGCTGATGACACTAGTCTCTTTGTGAGTAGTAATAATGATTTTAGTGTTATTAATGATATTCTTGAGACATATTGTAGAGGCAGTGGCTCTAAAATTAATGTTGATAAATCTAAAGGTCTGTGGTTGGGGAATTGGAAAGACAGAAAAGATAAACCTTGTAATTTTAGTTGGGACAATAAGTTAAAAATTCTAGGTATCATTGTTGGTAATGCGGTGGAGCCTGCTGATAATTGGAATCCCAGAATTAGTAAAATGCAATGTACACTTGACAAATGGTCCAAACGCAATTTAACACTTAACGGGAAAGTTGTTATTGTCAATACTCTTGTAGGGGCTGGTATTAATTATCTTGGCAGTGTAATCTCTTGCCCAGATGATCTAACTAAGAAAATGAGCAACATGATCTGGAAATTCTTTTGGGATAAAAAAAGAGATAAAATAAAAAAAGACACTATCACAGGTCCTAAAGGATTAGGAGGGATGGGCCTCATCGATATAAATTGTAAGTTAATGAGCTTAAAGCTACAATGGTTATCTCGTTATTCTCGTGAAAATGGTAAATGGAAAATCCTTTTTGATTATTGGATAAGTAAAGCTAGTGGAGCTAACCACTTAGAATGGTATATTTTTGCTAATGTAAAAAAACCTTTGAAAACTACAATTTTTTATATAGATGTAATTTCTGCCTTTCAAAAAGCCGGAGGGAGATTAGAGTGTAATTTTTCTTCTTTGCTTGAATGTGGTGAGGTTCCCTTATGGAATAACTCCAAAGCTACTATTGACAATTCAGTCCTAGAGAGCCCTACGCTTAAGTCTAATGGTTTTCATTATATTAAGGATATTAGCCGTCATGGTGAATTAATTACTTTTAAAGAAATTGCTAGTATTTGTAATATTAAGAATATTAATGCGGGGAGAATGGTAAGCAGAATCAAAAATCATATTGACTTTTCCTTAATTAAGGAAAAAAGACAAGGCCACCTAGTCAAGTCAGCAACTGTTTAATAATGGAGGATCAGAAAATGATTCCATCCTTTTCATCAATGACACTAGCACCAAATCTATTTACAGACACATTATTTTGAGAAAATTCACCACCCCTAAGATTCAAAAAAAGTGGCAAGAAATCCTTCACCTCAGTTTTAATCTAGAATGGTATAAAGTTTGGGATAATATATGGAAAAATCATCTCATGGATCATGAAGACAAACAATTTTTATACAAACTAAGGTTTCGTGTTCATGCCACTAAAGATCTGTTATATAAGATTGGTATAGTTGATAATGTAATCTGTCCACTTTGTGAAACTGAGAATGAATCTCATGAACACCTGTTTATTTATTGTAGTCGCACTATGGATGCATGGGTCTATATTGAACAACTTCTAAGACAATTCACGGGCAATAAGTTTCTATATCTGACTGATTCCGACAGAATACTTGGTTATAACTTAAAGGGAGTCTCGGCAGTAATTGTATGTAAAATGCTTCAAAATTTGGAATATTAGGTGTGAAAAGGTTTTCAATAGTAGTTTAAACGAAATCAATATCATTGCCAGATTTAAACAAACCCTGAAACTGTTTCTCTACTTCGAAAAGGAAAGGTTAAGTAAAGAGTTTTTTGTAAATTACTATACACGTAATTCTGCTTTGTGTTCGTTGGGAAAGGGTGACCAAGTTAGTTTTAGCCTCTAATTTTTGTTTTCATATTTCCATCTTTATTTGATCTCTACTCTCATTATTTTTAAATGTATTATACCATTGCAAATTTTGTTTTTAGATACAACCTTTAATAATTTGAGTACTTATTGTTTTGAGTATGTTATGTGAAATTTGTATTGAAGGTTACTGAATAAACGGAGTCGTATAACTCCACATTCATGATAAAAAAAATAAAAATAAATAAATAAATAAATAAATAAATAAAAAATAATACAAAAATACAAAAATAAAAAAAAATAAAAAATAAAAAAAAATAAAACAATTTAAATATAAAAAAAACAAATCTATCAATCAATCAATCAATCAATCAATCAATCAATCAATGCAGTTTACACAGAACTCATATAAATCTCGGTATCAAAAACAACTTTGATTCATTATTTATAAATGAGTAATGGGAAGGTAAAGCAATACAAACGTTTTCTAAAATCTTGAAATTATTGGCAATAATAACCTTTCATAAAACCGACAGCATCTGATTCTAAATTATGCATAGGCATGGTTAATACAACCATCAGTTGCACACAAGAACGTTAATTAAAGTGGTGGTTTACTTAAATGCACGAATGATTGGATATCCTTCATAATAATGACGAAATTGCCCACCCTCAACGAACGTCTCTTTGACTTGATACCAAATCCTCTGATTGTAAACTGTGTTGAAATAATTTTATAATCAGTTTATTTCCGAAGGTTGCCAATTTGGGAGCCATTCTGAGCAAATCTGCCGTATATTGAATCGCCAATTGTGTGAATTTAGCTGTCTTGAAAACTTTGTTGCGTACTCGAGGCTTATTTTGATCAGCATGGCTATCGCTGTAACCATCAACGAACGTCTCTATGTCTCGATATCAAATCCTCTGATTGCAAATCGTCTTGAAATAATTTTACAATCAGCTTATTTCTAAAGGTTGCCATTTTGGTAGCCATTCTGAGCAAATCTGCCGTATATTTAATCGCCAATTGTGTGAATCTAGTTGTCTTGGAAACTTTATTGCGTACTTGAGGCTTATTTTGATCAGCATAAGGCATGGCTATCGCTGTAACCATCAACGAACGTCTCTGTGTCTCGATATCAAACCCTCTGATTGCAAATCGTCTTGAAATAATTTTACAATCAGCTTATTTCTGAAATTTCTGAGCAGATCTGATACAGAATGTATGCATGTATAAAGCTCTGTGCTACTGTACTCAACGCTACAGTGGCTATCAAACACAACAACTCCTGGGTGAAAATAAGTGAAAATAAACTAAGGACTGAAAAGCGCCACGGCCATGGCCAGGATTCGAACCCACATTAGGACGTCTCTGCCATCAGAACACGTTTCTGATGCGCCGCTCGGCCATGACACTGAATGTGTGGTCCATCTTACATTAACGGTTGACGTTCAAGTGACCGCTAATTACATGTTAAAGTTATTCATTAGTGGGACAATGATGAATAGGGAGCTTCCTCAGCTGGCTGCACTAAGTTGTATGGGCAACTGGTTCAATATGGCGGGTCTGCTGCATACTGCAATCTGATGGTGTATGACGGTCTCCTGACTCATCGTCAGATAGAAAGTGAACCGACAGAAGTGTGGACGAGCTGGCGATTGAACAAGAACGGGTGGACGTGATGGCGTCTCCTCCATCGTCGTTCCCCATTACAATAGAAACAACAATTTAATTCAAAGTGACCGAGCGGAAATGAGCAGTAATTACCGCATACAAGGGCGGTAAGTACTGACTGTAAAGTCTCCTTGTGAGCCATTAGCGATAAAAGAGCAATATTAAACACAAGGCTAATTTTGAAAACGTCGATGGTCTTGTTTGAAATCTGAGGAGAATGTAGCCTTTACACAATGAGCGCTCAGCATCCCAGATATAAATAGACTACGCACCGAAAAGCAGCTTGTAACGAGCGCCTTCGCCAGCGCATTCGGCTGATATGGTTTTGCCTCTGACCTGGCCCCATAGACCAATAGATAATTGAGATAAGTGGACCGCCCACCAACATAGGGCTGGTTAGCTCAGCCAGTTTTTCTTTGCTCGCTTCCCTTTATATATATATATATATATATATACTCATCAAACAAAGTTAAGGACCACTTTTTATTTTTAACATATTTTCTTTATAGCACATATTAAGGACCAGAAAATGCCTACATATGAATGTCCTGTATGACCTCCAAGACACAGTAATCGATTTCTGGCCATGTGGTTTGTTTCAATTGTTGCATAACTTCTTTATAAACTTGTCGTACAATCTGAAAATGGATTGTTTTTGTTGTGTCAGCTGACCACATAAGAGATGGTACAAAAGTCCTCATGCAAGTGCTTTTCCTTGCATTCCCACCAAACTCAGGCAGTATTCTGACAAGAGAGATGCCTAGACGCCACCCTGAGTGAAGTAGAGGTTGCACAGAGCCATAAGGATGTGCTGGACGCTGGCTTCAGCCAGCGACGAGTAGCTTGAGATGATGGTGTGTGTCTCACAGTGTCATCAGTCCGCGCCGTAACCAACGACACCGGGAGACAGGGCGATACTCAGAGACCCCGTACTGGCCGCCCATCATATAACTGCGAC
>CM055817.1:18319879-18366507 GCA_029582265.1 Zoroaster sp. YZ-2022 | reverse complement strand
TTTTCCGATACTGGTCGCATTTAGGTAGCCTCCTGCAGGTTGCTTGTGGGCTCCTTTGAAGTAGTACGCTTCCTGAAAAAACATCAAAGCGTGTAAAGGATTAATAAACTTATAAGAAATTACACAAATGATACAAATCCTGTAATAAGTTCATATATTTAGCTAAATCATTGAGTAGTCATTGAAATATGACGTACATGTAATAATGACCTTGTACAAAGTATTTTATTTTATATAGCCTAGGGGAAAAGGAATCTGAGCGTTTCGTTTTGCCACAATATAAAATATCGTGGTATCATATCCAATCACAGGCCACATGGTATGTATTGCTTTCATGGTTTCTGACTGGCAACCTGGATAAAGACCTTAACTAAATTGGAACCAACCACATGGCTGGGTAGCTCAGATGGTAGAGCACTGACATAGTATTTCACAGTGGTCGCAGGTTAAAGTCACACTTTAGTTAAGTTTTCTTTGGCCACAGAAGTTTCTAGAAAATGTGTGTGTGTGTACGTGCGTGTGTATATGTGTATTCTACTCTGTGCATGCAGTGTTGGCACACTGTTTCAATTTCTCTGCAATTTTGTTCTCCTTGTGACAACTTTAAATCAATAATTATTAGTATTTATACTACCACTGTAACACAGGTCATATTCATATCTCAATGACTACTTATGTTTCATCTGCAAAGTCTCCACTGCCTTTGTTCAAAGCTAATGTGCATGAAGTAAATCATGAGGGAGCAGCATGGGTGGAGATGCAGGCATGATTTTGTTTCAAATTCTAAAAAGAACATGTTGCAGAAGGGAAGAATAACAGTTAGCACAGACAGCCAAGTGCTGCTTTGTCCACCCCAATGAATATTAGGGTTATCTTTGAAAATGAAAATTATGATGAAATAAAAAAAACTGGCACACAATTCAGAGAATGGGGGTGCATATTCAAATCATAATGGCACATCAAACCACCATTTTTTTCACTTTCTGTTCGTGGGGGACTACGTACGTTACATGATGTAGGCATACATGTCCCCTGCTGTGTACATGTATATGTACACAGCAGAGAGCATGCACTTCTAATCCAACTTAACGTGACTGGGTAACCCCTTTTTCAAGTTTTACAAACGACAACTTGCACTTTTCGTATGCTGAATTTAACATTACGACGCGACGATCCAGCAAATCTAACGTTACACAGCAACCATCCCGCATTATATTTTTGTTAAAAATATGATCGTAACTCCCTGCCATGCCTGCCTAACTTGTTATGTATGGCTACACTACATACAGTTACGATCGTATTCTTAACTAGATCTCTTAAAACATATTTAACTTGCAATATTTACCCAGGAATGTCTGCTCAAGGTCCTCCAGACCCCAGTCCATCAGCAGCTCGGTCAGTGTCGCCGCCATGGTTGATGGTGTGTGTACGCGCGCACGTACATATCATCATATCATACTAATGTCATCGCGATGTCCACGATTACTTTGCGCAACGTTGGTTAATTTTAACCTCGTGGTGCGCATTTGCGCAACGTTGGTTATTATTTTAACCTCGTGGTGCGCATTTGCGCAACGTTGGTTAATTTTAACCGCGTGGTGCGCAGTTTGCTTAGCTGTTGTATTAGTTACCGCTCACATTCGATCAACATTTGTGTAATGAAACGCAGTTACCCAACTTTTTTATTAAACATCTCTTACTCAACGTTGGGCAAAGAAAATACTTATAAAACTCGCGAATTTCAACATAATGATTAAAATATTGCGCAACAATCGATGGAAGCAATTTAACCAACGAATTTTCAGCAACTTTTTTGCAGTGTGGGTCTTAATCGTACAAACAATTTTGTTGACGTTGAAGCAGAGATATAGCGATTTATTTAGTGTTTTTATTTGATGTTGATACTGGTTGGACATTTTTGTGTAAAATAAACGACAGTAATCCATAATGCATGACAGTGACAATGATATAGACTAGTAGTATGTCAGATGGGCGTCCTGGCGCACCCCTTTAAAAATATAATTTTTTGGTCAAATCCCTCGGGTAGTACAGGGGATTTTGACTAGGTTTTTACGAATTAAAAAAAACGATTTCTAAAAACAAATTTAAAAACAAATTTAGTTTCTAAAAAAGATATTTTTGAACAAATTCGCTGGGTAGTGGTAGGGGATTATTTTTTGAATTTGGTTTAATTTTGTTTAAAAAAAATTAAACTTCACTGATTTTAAGTAATTATTAAAATGGAAACCACCAAAAATGATTAAAAAGGGAGTTTCCCTAAAATGAGGTAGCCTCATCAAAAAAAAATCGATGAGCCTTCATCGATTTTGAGTGTATTTTAAAAACGTAGTTTAAAAAGTGAGATAACGAATCGATATTATCTCGTTTAATAGTAAAGATGGAGATAACGAAATATTTATCGAAATGGACATTGAGAGAATTGAAAGATTTTGCGCGACAACGCATTGGTCGATTAATTCTCGTGCAAAACAGCAAGAATAAAGTAGATAAACGCGGTTGGTACAACGCGGTTAAAAAGTATATAAATCAACAAAAACCAAAACCATTATATGAATTAAATTTAGCGGAATTACGAGAGCGCGTAGCGGTAGAAAATATTGAGCTACCGCGCGGCTCGGGAGCGAACGAGCGGTTGATTAAAAAAGACTACATTAACGCTATTAAAAGGTTTTACGGTAGAGAAGAAGAAGAGTTGAAATTTAACAACCACCCCCCCAAAAACGGTGGTAGATATTTACGCGAACATTTAATGATTGTTCCGTTTAATCACAGCAAAGAAAAAGATTTAAATGTATTTTGGCGAGCGGTAACGCCAAAGATTATCGCCGAGTTTACTAAAGACTTGGTGGATTTTAAATCATTCAAGTTTATGATATTTATAGTAGTTAAATTACGTAAAGAAAACTTTGCAGGCACGAACGATTTTGCCACACCGAGTTTTCATAATAATAAGCAAATTGTTTTATTGAATTTAAACGATATCGAAAACATACTCGATATAACAATTTCACAAATTCAAGAGTCTTTAGAAAAATGGACTCAAGAGGGTAGTGGATGGATAGTAGATCGTATCCAAGAAATGAATCTAAGAATCGCGAAATATCAACCTCTAAAAGGTGGTTCTTATATAAAACTACCCGACTACTTTAAAAATAAAAAAGCGTGCATCAACGTAAAAAACAAAGACGACGATTGTTTGCGGTGGGCTCTTCGCAGCGCTCTTTTTCGCGTGAAAAAGGATGGTGATAGAACGAGTAAATACCCAATAAAAGATGGTTTAAATTTTAATAATATCGACGCTCCTACACCGATTAATCAAATTAAACGAGTAGAAAAACAAAACAATATAGCGATAAACGTTTTCGGTTGCGAGTCAAACACGATAATCGTTTACGAGATAAGCGATCAACCGGTGGAGATGGTTCGTATAAATTTACTATTGATTCACGCTGACGCGAAGAGTAAAGAAGAAAAATCTCACTACGTTTGGATTAAAGATGTGAATAAATTACTTCACGATCAAACGAAACACAATCCTCGTAAGCATTTTTGTTTGAGATGTTTGCAAGGTTTTTCGACGGAAGCGTATCTCGAAAACCACGTAAAAATGTGTAAGGGAATAAACGACAGACCGACGACTATCGTGATGCCTGAAAAGGGTAAAAACGATAAAATAAAGTTTATAAATTATCATAAAAAGATGCGAGTTCCATTCGTAATATACGTCGACTTTGAAAGCATTATCAAAAAGATTGTTGACGAAAACTCTACCAATACTAAAAAACTACAAGAACACATCGTTTGCGGCTATTCGTACGTCGTTGTTTGTTGCGACGGAGCAAGTAGTTTTCCCGTTACGTATAGGGGGGAAGACGCGGCTAAACATTGTTTAAATGAATTACAGAAAGAAGAAGAAAAGATTAATACGATATTTAAAAATCCTAAAAAATTAAACATGACCGAAGAAGACGAGCGAGATTACGACTCTGCTAGCGAGTGTTGGATATGCGAAAAAAAGTTTTTTAAAGACGACCGTAAAAAGGTTAGGGATCATTGTCACATTACCGGAAAGTATCGAGGCGCTGCGCATAATTATTGTAATTTAAAACTAGGTATAAAACCAAAGAAAACTTTTATTCCGGTCGTATTTCATAATTTGCGAGGTTACGACTCTCATCTCATTATGCAGGTCGCCGGTCTCGTAGAAGGAAATTTAGCGTGTATCCCGAACAATATCGAAAAGTATATTTCTTTTAGTATTAATCAACTACGATTTATAGACAGCGCTCAATTTTTACCAGCTTCGCTAGACAAACTCGTAAAATCAAACGATTCTTTTCCAATTACATTAAAACTCGAACCCTCCTCGGAAAAATTTAATCTGTTGATAAGCAAGGGTATTTATCCTTACGAGTACATGGATAGTTTTGAACGTTTCAAAGAAACGCAACTTCCCGCGCAAGCGTCTTTTTACAGCGGTTTAAACGATAGTCACATTACTAAACAACAATACGAGCGCGCTAAAAACGTTTACAGAGAGTTTGATTGTAAAATTTAGGAGATTATCACGATTTGTACGTGCGTACCGATACTTGCTTGTTGGCGGACGTGTTTGAAAACTTTCGTAATACTTGTTTAAAACAGTACGGTTTGGATCCGGCTAATTATTATACGAGTCCTGGGCTAAGTTGGGACGCTTTGTTGAAACATTCTAAACAAACTTTAGATTTGTTTATCGATGTAGACAAGCATTTGTTTATTGAAAAAGGCACGCGCGGAGGAACGTGCATGGTGAGTAAACGATACGTGAAAGCAAACAATAAATATTTACCCGACTACGATAAATCAAAACCATCGAGTTACATTATATACTTGGACGCTAATAATTTATACGGCTACGCCATGAGTCAACCTTTACCGACCGGTAATTTCAAATGGTTATTGCAAAAAAAAATTGAGCGACTCGAGAAGAAAGGATTTAGAAACAATAAAGGATACATTTTACAAGTCGATTTAGAATATCCAGACACATTGCACGATGCACACAACGCATTTCCACTAGCGCCAGAGTCGTTGATAGTACCGAAAGAATGGATGTCACCGTATCAAAAGAATTTACTAGGTGACAAGCCGGCTCCAAACGTCGCTAAATTAGTACCAAATTTATACGACAAGAAAAACTACGTGCTTCATTATCGTGCTTTACTATTGTATTTACAACTCGGAATGAAGCTGACTAAAATTCATAAAGTTTTACAGTTTGACGAATCGTGTTTTATGAAATCGTACATTGATAAAAACACACAACTCAGAAAAGACGCGACGAGTGATTTTGAAAAAGATTCATACAAACTAATGAACAATTCAGTTTTTGGAAAAACGATGGAAAATGTACGAAAACGCGTCAACGTAAATTTGAAGCGGCTAAACGATGAAAAACAAAACAATTTAATTCGTTCGCTCATCGCGAAACCAAATTTTGCAGAGGCTAGGATTTTCGATAACGATCTAGTGGCTATTCACATGCACAAAACAAAAACCGTTCTAAACCGACCAGTTCACGTAGGAATGAGCATATTGGATATATCCAAAACTTTCATGTACGATTTTTATTACAATCATTTAAAGCAAAAATACGGTAACGATTGTGAGTTGATTTACACGGATACGGATAGCTTATTGTTGGAAATTAAAACGGAAGATGTTTACAAAGATATGGAAAAAGATAAACATTTATACGATTTTAGTAATTATGAGTCGAGTCATTTTCTGTTTTCTGAAGAAAACAAAAAAGTGATCGGTAAAATGAAAGACGAGTGTGCGGGGATGATAATCAGTGAAGTTGTGTGTTTAAGACCCAAAATGTATTCGATACTTTTATCGGACAAAGCTGAAATAATAAAAGCTAAAGGAGTTAAAAGACAAGTTTTAGAAAAACATATTACGCACGAGCGATATAAACAAGTTTTATCGCTTAAAAAAACTCTGCATCACGATATGAGTTTTATCAGGCATGAAAAACACAGGTTATATACAACGCGAGTAAATAAAGAATCGCTAGGTCCTTTCGACACAAAGAAATATATTTCAGAAAACGGAATAGACACTATAGCTTACAGTAATCGCACATACTTGATTAACGTTTAACGATAGGGGGATTCATTGTATCTCTAGGAATAATTTGTATTTCTTCTCTTACAAAACTACGAGCGGGGCCTCCTTCTACACCCAACGACGCAGGAGTTAAATAATACAATATGGGTTGATTCGCAGCCTTCATCGTTTTAGATATTCTATAAATTTTTATACTCCATATAGGATCGGTCGCTCTGCGCCTCGTATCTTTTTCAGCTTCACCGGGCGCGTATAAATACCGAACTAGGCTGTTTCTAGGGATTCTTTTTTCGTTCTTTACAACAACTGGCGAGGCTGGATTTTGCTCGACGCTACGTAGTTTAATCGCGTCTTTTGGTTTCGAGTTAATCAGTCGCGTCGTCTCGTTATTTAACGCTTTTACGACCGCCGGTAATCTTTTAACCCATTCTCTATTTCTCGTATCGGTAGCAATTTCTTGACCGTATTGATGCGAAAATAATCTTTCGCTCAAAGTTTTATTAAATCGCTCCACTATACCCTGAGCTCTGTGATTTCCAACCTCTCCTCGCTGAATTTTTACATTATGCTCGATCATCAACGCATTAACGCTACTCATGAATTCTTTTCCGGGATCGACTTTTATAATTTTAGGCCAAACCAACGGCGATCGTTTATAAATTTTTTCAAAAGCATCGCTGACTCGCGCGGCTGTTTTATCGATTAAAGGTTGCGCTTCTTTATATCTGCTGGCTTCATCCACGACCGTTAACGCGTACTTGTACGTAATTCTACCGACTTTATCGTGTGGAAGAAACAACAAGTCTGCTTGATGAACCTCGTTTGGTTTTTCGAGCGTACTATTTGATGAAGTCGGTCTCGGAATATATTTAGGATAGGGTAAATAAATTTGCCACAGCGCTTGCTTTTTTATCCATTGTCGTTTCTTTAGCCAGCTTGCTGATTGCATCTAGACCTTTGTAGTATCCAACTGGACTATAATAAACGTTTTCGAGTTTTGTTTTCGTACGTTTATCCATTTAGTATTTATAAATATTAATTGGACTATAATTTTAGTTCATCCATTTTTATATTGTACAATATTTTTTATTCTTTAGGCATGAGCGAATCTGGTAAAATTCCTCGTTTAATTAACGCCGTTTGAGTTCCACCGGCTAATGCGACCGTCACGACGAGTTTTACCCCATCTTTTACGCTAATTTTTCCCAAGTTGGCTGGTTCTACGCTTAATGCTTTTTTACCGATCATACTGTATAAAACTAAAAAAACTCCAAAAACGAGGCTGTGATAAACCGAATCTGCGATTGTTTTCGTATCCATTGAAGACATATTTATATAACTGTAAATATAATATTAAAAAAAAAAAAAAAAAAAAAAACTTTTTATTCCATTTCAAAAACAACTCGTTTTTCTCTAATCGTAGTTGGTTCTCTAATCGTAGTTGGTTCTCTAATCGTAGTTGGTTCTCTAATCGTAGTTGGTTCTCTAATCGTAGTTGGTTCTCTAATCGTAGTTGGTTCTCTAATCGTAGTTGGTTCTCTAATCGTAGTTGGTTCTCTAATCGTAGTTGGTTCTCTAATCGTAGTTGGTTCTCTAATCGTAGTTGGTTCTCTAATCGTAGTTGGTTTACTAAACAAGAAATAAGCGATACCTCCGATAGCTAAACCAATAGCTATATAATAGTAGTAGCTCGTCGAGTTGTTTTCTTTATAAATAGGCGCTTCTTTACTATCGCTAGACGTTACAACGATTTTTGCGGGTTTAGCGAGTTGTAGTTTTTTCTGTCTATTAAGTTCGGCGAGTTTTTTACCGGCAGCGACTCTGTTTGGATTTTTTACTCTAGTCGATGTTTTAGTCACTGTCTTTGGAGATGTTACTTGTGACGTCACGTTTGTTGGCTCCATCGGCGTAGTTGCTCGCTCGTTCGTCTCCATCGCTTTTATTATCTACGCAAGATTCTTCTTTTCTTTTTAAATGTTTTGCCGTAATCAGCGAAGCGCTGAGCGGAGCGATAAACATACCGTACTTGTAGTATATTTCGCACGCCACTGTATTAAGCATGCTATTAATGAACGGATCTTTTTCTAAATCTGAAATTAATTTACCTTCATCGTCAATTTGAAATTTATGGCCGTACAAATCAATACGATTTAACCCAAGTCCCAATAGTTTAGCGTATAACGTTATAAAGGCGCTACCTAAAGACTGAGTAATATCGCGACCTAATTTAGTTTCGTATTGCGTGTGTAATGCTTCTCGCTCTTGCCCGCTCAAAGCTTCAATATCGCTAACGCTTAGTTCTTTACCGAAAAACTTGGTCCAGTCTCCTCCTATTACGACCGATAAAAGACGTAGTTTTTTTTTCAACAATAAGCTATCGTCGTTAACGCTAACGTCGTTAACGAGCGGCGTCTGTATATTTTCGTTTAATAGCTTATGTACTTCTTCCATTTATTATACGTACTTGAAGAATAATTAATTATATTTATTAAAAAATATAGAAACCAATAATTAATTTTAGATAACCCATCAACGTTTAAAAGTTTGTTAAGATTCAACAATAAATCTTTTACTCGTTCAGCATCTATACTCTTAAATATACCTTTTACTTTTTCAGTATTATCGTTTAATACTTGTACCAACTCGCTTCTTTCTTTCGCGGTATTGACGAGTTGGTTAAGATTATATATAAAATCAGTTACTCGTTCAACAGATATATTCGTAAATACTCGTTCAACATTCATATTTATAAATATGTTTTATAATATTTATTATAATGCTTTTAACCTATGAGTAATTGCTCTTTTCCTATGAGTAATTGCTCTTTTCCTACGAGTAATTGCTCTTTTCCTACGAGTAATTGCCCACGACTTGACGGTAATCGCTCAGGTTAATTGCTCTTTTCCTACGAGTAATTGCTCTTTTCCTACGAGTAATTGCTCTTTTCCTACGAGTAATTGCTCTTTTCCTACGAGTAATTGCTCTTTTCCTACGAGTAATTGCTCAGTCGCGTATTTCCCAACCGGTAGGCTGATCCGTTTTTAAAATTAATTTACGGTGTTTAACTCGTTTTAATTTTTCATGAATTTCCATTCTCAACTCTTTCGTAGGTACAACATCATTTTCTCTAAGACAATTCTCGTACGAGTCTCTATCTTTACAATAAAATAAACACGTCCATTTGAGTTGTTCTCTAAAATCTTTCAATACGCTATTATATTTTTGCGAAAGAATCCAACAGCTGTGTCGTACGTGTCTACCGCTAAAAGCCAATTGCGTGATCATACATTTATTATTCTCATCGTATTTTTTATAATGCAACTGTTTATTCGCGCTGCAATCGTCTATAATAAACAACGTTTCTTCCGTTTTGAAAGCGTCGCTATAAATTTGTATAGCCCTATTCAGCGATATGTCGTTTAAATCGTTAACGTGTACGTTATCGTCGTTTAGAACCCATTTTCTATTTTTGTACGTATCGTTGTTGAAAATGGTGGGGCATAATATAACGATATTTTTAAAATATTTAAAATATTCATTTTGTAATAAATTTAAAACAAATTCAGTTTTACCGCATCCCGTTTGTCCTCAAATTAACGCGGCGTGTGGATATTTAGGTAACATTTTCTTTTTAATATTAAACGTTTAATAATCACTCTATGAGGGGATCGCCCTTAACCTATGAGTTAATAATCGACCGATTCAAAACGCGAGTTTCTTATGTTTAGTTGCGCGTCCATGATAATAAAAGTGTACATGTTTAGTACGCCCGCACTCTCGGCTTCTTTTTCAATTTGAATGGTAATTCCTTCGGACAAGTTTTGCACTCGTCTCCCACTTCCGTGTAATACATTATCGGTACTCGTTCTTAAATCTAAAAATAAACCGTATCGATTTAAATAATAATTCGCTATTTTGACGTTGGATAAATCTAGAGATTGCGCAACTCGTATAGCGTGTTGTTTTCTCGAATCACCAAAATATTTTGAAATCTCTTCCCATTGTTGATATCTTTTCATTCCGTGCGCGTAGAGTTGATTGGGAACGCCTTCGATGGTAATACTAACTTTTGTTATTTTCGGATTATAAAAACTGTTGCACTCTTGTACGTTGGGTTCTTTGAATAGAAACAATATTCCTTTCATACTTTTTGCCGGAGTATTTAAATTTATATTCCACATTGTATCTTTTTTGTTTAACGTAGTTACGCTTTGTCTCAATACGCGATCAAACAACACGGACGTTCTATCGCTGTATTGATTTCTAATTGTTCTAGCGAGTTCCGGCATATGAACTACCTCAAATTCTAAAGAAATTCCGCTTATAATATATTTCACATCATCGTCGGTGCTTTTGATTACGTTACTAAATTTATTAAACACGAGTTCGTAAGTCAATCGATCTCCGATGCCCGACTGATAGTAAGGTTGATGATCGGTCAACAATTCAAAATCGAGCGGAATGTGATATCTATTTTTATACGCGTCCGCGACGGCTTTATCTTTTCCGCCGTTTGCGGTTACATCTTTATCGCTAGCGTCTATTCTTATTTTAGTCACGTTTTCATCTTCTATTCCTTGATACGTTAAATTTTCGCGTTGATCTTTGGTTAGCCATTCATCTTTAAAACAATTGAATACATCCGCATCGTCTAAACTAAATATTTCGTTTCCTTCCATTTTAATTATTATATGTTTTACGATGCATCTACCTATATTTTGTACCAACGTTCTATTTTCATCAGATGCGCTAACGAGTTCAATGTTGAAAGCTAATCGCGTTGTATTCGGAACGATAACGTCGTTCATTCCTAAATTTGGAAAACGAACCGTCAACAATTGGTTTTCGTTAATGGTACTCGGATTATTTGTAATGACGACTTTTTGGCGCATTCCTTTTATACCTCGAGGTTCTCTTATTCTTCTGTATGGATCTAACGCATCTCCGTACATGTTGGACATGATATTTAACAAGTATAAACATAATAATTTTTATATATACGCTAGTATAATTTTACATGTTTTGTAAAATAAACTATAAATACAAAATGGTGTCTGTAGCGATGATGATTGGAGGAGCGTTAATTAACGCGTTTGCTTTTACCGGTAGCAATGCTTTATTTAGTAATTTACGCGGTAGCGACGAACGAACGAGACACGATTTAGCGATAGAGCAACTTTCGAAAGCTAGAGAAGAATTTAATGAAAAACGTTTAAAATATCTAGATTATTTGAATGAAAAAATCCAAAAAGAATCGAGCGCCGTAAGAACGTTTAATAATATCGACGATGCGATGTATGAATATTCACGAGTTTCAAATACACGAGTAAATTTACCTCTTAATTTACGAGAAGAACCGCAACTAGAAGATTTTTACGACGCTAGCGAAGATTCAAAAACTGACGAGATGTTGATTATCATTATTGGTATGAGTATAGTGGGTTACGCGAGTTATAAACTATTTAAAAAAGATAAAAAGTGATTATAAAATGACGGAAGGAAGACTCGCTCTTATGGAGGCGGATCCAGAGTATAATCGGGAAGAAGAAGAAGAAGAAGAAGGTGACGCGTCAAGTGCGTATGATGAAGAAGTAACAAAAATAAACGAGCAAGCTGGTGAAACGTCTTTTAGTATACCGACTTTATCTCAAAAAGATAGAGCACTTAGACTTACGGTCGATGTTTTTTATGCGAGTATAGGTCATGAAAACGTTATTAAAGACTACGATAGATTTGAAGAGCGTATGGATAAAAATAAAAGTATACTTTATTTCAAAAAAGGTGATAAAGAAATACGTTTAACGAGTACAAGAAAAGGTTCCTTTTTAAAGTTGGGTAGTTTAAAAGGTTTAACTTTAAAAGATTTTTTACCATATGATGAAACTAGAGAGGCTTTAATGGATGTAGTAACCGAAGCGAAAAAAACAATCAAAGAGAAAACAAGCGGCGGTAGAAAATTACCAACTCCACCGTTACTAATTGTAGAACAATCTAAAAAAGTACAAGAAGCCATCGAAACGGTGGTGGTGGTAATGGAAAAAGAAACTCAAACAGAATTAAATGTTCGAGAACTAGAAGCGCTCGATAAAATCATGGTCACGAATAGAGGGGAACAATTGGATCTTTTAACTAAATTAAAAATAGTCAACCAAAAAATAGGCGATGCCGAAGAAGGAGAATTACAAAAACTAAAAGAAGACAAACTTGTTTTGGTTGAACAAATTGATGCGCAAGATTACGTTCTTCGTAGTCAAATCAATAGAATAAAAGAAACGGTCCAAAAAATGTTAGAAAGAGACGTTACGTTGGAAGATAAAATTAGAACTTTATTTAGAGAACAAGGCTTAACTATCGTTAGCGTATTAACGGCCGTTGGTTTAGCTATTACCTATATAGTCGAAGCTGTCGTCAACGCCGTGAGTTCAGTTTTACCACCAACTCCTATTCCCCCAGAACCAACTCCACCCATACCACCCGATGGTGATGGGTGGATACAAAAAACGTTAAAAAACTTTGCGAATGTATTATCTAAACTGGGGGTGAAAGCTTTAGCCGCTTTACCAGCTATTATCGGTAGTATTACAAGTTGGTTATTTAAAATAGCTTCGAGCGTCGTTATGCTCGCGGCGCAACATTTATGGTTAACCTTGACCGCGGTCGGTGTTTTAATTATAACTTGGATGATAAAAAAATAAAAATCAATTATAAAATGGCGGAAGGAGGCGATATTCCGATGGAAGATTTTAACGTTGATGATGATTATGCCAATAACGAAGATGATGTAGAAGAGCGAGTTGATGTTGGTCAGTTCGATAGAGCTGGCCATTATATACATGAAAAGTATGTCGTTGATGCATTTTACGAGCAATTGAATAAACCAAACGTTGTAAAAGACTACAATAGATTTAGATATAGAAACTCGATACTTTGGTTTATGAAAGAAAACGGTGAACAAATACGGTTAAGTAGCATAAAGGAAATGGGGAAATTTTTAAGAGAATCTACTTTAAAAAAACAAGGTAAAGATTTTTTGTATGAACTTTATGGTTTACCAAATATAGAATCAACGAACGTACTTTATCCAATTTTACCACCTTTGACTAATGACTCTGACGCTAAAACATTTCGATTGCAAAAAATCGATGATATTCAAAAGGAATTACGAATCGAAATAAACGAACGCGAAGCCGTATATAAAAAATATAATAAAATCATCAACGTTTGCGACGTTGTAGAAACTATAGCAGAAATGGGCTGTATGGGAGCGGGGGCCATCGGAATAGCCAGTATCGCCGCGGTCGTATCGCTACCGACGGGATTAGCTTTGGAATGTTTAGCTTTGGGGTTGGGTGGGGGAGCGTTCGCTATCAAATACGCGAAAAATAAATGTTATAAAAAAGCTAAAAAACACGATGAAATACGAATTTTAGCGTTGAGTAAACTCAACACGATCGAAAACCACGTTAGTAAAGCTATAGAAGACGGTTACATCAGTCAAGAAGAATTTACGCTCGTGCGCGAAGAGCGAGATAAATATTACAAAATGAAAGAAAAAATCCGTAACGCTGTCGCGAAGAGTGTACCGGTTAAAACAAAAGTAAACTCTAATGTTGTAAATGCAGAAAAAAAAATTCTTATAGAAAAACTTTTGAGTTTAAAGTAGCTTTGACGATAAATAAGAGCTATTACGCTTCGCGTCGGCGTAATCAAAAACACGCTTCGCGAGTAGCGGAGCGTGTAAAAACGTTCGATAGACCTCCCCCGTACGCCCCAGCGGCGCAAACGCTGTAATTTATAATTTTCTTTTTAACAATTCTTTCATCACTAAATTAAACGATCGTATATCTTTTCCTCTCGCTACATTTAATATCTTCTCGCATTTCGTACACGAGCCCGCCTTTGCTTTTGTGCCATTTTTACATCTACAACAAGGAAGTGGTACGCTCCGACCTTGCCGAATACGCCATCGATGCATCGGGCAATAGACATCATCGTGAATACTCATTCTACAACACTTGTAGTTTTTGCCTACTAAAAGCCATTCACACAAAATCATCGTTCTCTCCATCTTTACTATTAAAAGAGATAATATCGATTCGTTATCTCACTTTTTATAAGTATCGTTAAAGTTCTAGCAGTACTATTTTATATGGGTATTCCGGATTTATTTTTATATATTTATGAAAATCTATATAGGTGATTCCGGGATGCGTTAGTTCTATCAACTCGATCGCTAGTTGAAAATGATGAGCGTGTCTAGCCCATCGCATCTCATCGTAGTCGTCTTTATTTTTTACGTTGATGTAAGCTTTTTTATTTTTAATATAAAAAGGGTTAAATTTCAACTCTTCTTCTTCTCTACCGTAAAACCTTTTAATAGCGTTAATGTAGTCTTTTTTAATCAACCGCTCGTTCGCTCCCGAGCCGCGCGGTAGCTCAATATTTTCTACCGCTACGCGCTCTCGTAATTCCGCTAAATTTAATTCATATAATGGTTTTGGTTTTTGTTGATTTATATACTTTTTAACCGCGTTGTACCAACCGCGTTTATCTACTTTATTCTTGCTGTTTTGCACGAGAATTAATCGACCAATGCGTTGTCGCGCAAAATCTTCCAATTCTCTCAATGTCCATTTCGATAAATATTTCGTTCTCTCCATCTTTACTATTAAACAATATAATATCGATTCGTTATCTCACTTTTTAAACTACGTTTTTAAAATACACAAAAAAATCGATGAAGCCTCATCGATTTTTTGATGAGGCTACCTCATTTTAGGGGGTTTCCCTTTTAATCATTTTAGGGGGTTTCCCTTTTAATCATTACTTAAAATCAGTGAAGTTTAATTTTTTTTAAACAAAATAAAACCAAATTCAAAAAATAATCCCCTACCACTCCCCAGCGAATTTGTTCAAAAATATCTTTTTTAGAAACTAAATTTGTTTTTAAATTTGTTTTTAGAAATCGTTTTTTTAAATTCGTAAAAACCTAGTCAAAATCCCCCTGTACTACCCGGGGATTTGACCAAAAAATGATATTTTTAAAGGGGTGCGCCAGGACGCCCATCTGACATACTACTAGACTGGATGTATTCGAACAATCTTGAAAAGGGCATGAACAGGTGAACCTAACAGGTGAACAGTTTTACCTAACAGGTGAACCGTTAACCGAACACAGTTTGTGTGAACGTATATATTACTAACAATGATACAGGCTGGATCTTTTCGAACAACCTTTAACAAATGAACAGATGAACCGTTGACCGAACACAGTGTGTGTGAACATATATAATACTACTATGTGTATAATTGCTGTACGTCTGCCACCATTTTACCATCGTTACACCATTGCCGTTGGCTTCCTGCTGTAGAATTAGCCTGTTATGGTAAGGTAATTCCACTATGAACCAAAATGGGTGAAAGTGGGTGCTGTTGGCAAATAAACTTTGTGTGCCTGATTGTAATTCATATTTCATAGGCAGCCGGTCTTAATCCGGCTATTAGTGAATTTCTTGGATTAAGTTTGGTCCAATCAGATTGTCTTTTGAATGACGGATAATTATGTATGCTTACAGCAGTATATCGTTTCGTCCTGTAGTTTATGCATTGTAATTTCTGAACTGCTGTAATTGTCGGAGTTTATGCATGGGCGGATCCAGAACATTTTTAGGGGGGCTGAGAATCAAAAACAATTATTTTTCAGTACTACAAAAATTACAATGAAATAATCAAAGGGAGAGAAAAACAAAGCGCAGTGAGGGGGAAATGAGAGTGCGTTCTCCCCTCCCCTCCCCCTTCTCTCTCTTTTACTCTCCCTTTTTTTAATTTTAATTTTTTTAAACGATTTTAGGGGGGACTACAGCTTCCTTAGCCCCTCCCCCCCCGGATCCGCCAATGTTATGTGGTTGTTACTGACGCTAACGTAGCCCCACATTCTAGGGCCAGTATCCGGACTTCATCCGTATCCTTGGCCCGAGCCCCACATGTACAAAAAGGGCGATTTTTTAACCTTTGGTCTGCTAATTATTACGATCTAAAAAATTGTGTGAAGGTAAGCTTGCCCAAGCAGACACTTTTGGCAAAAAGATTACTATTGTGAGATCGGTAATTTTGGTGAAATTTTAAATTTTATTATAATTATTTTTTTTAATTTCAAAAAATGTTTCATGAAAGTGAGATATTCTAGAATAATGGATTGTATGCCAAAAGTGTCTGCTTGGGCAAGGTTATGTAATTACTAAGCTTTAGGTTGTAATTAGCAGATCAAAAATTGAAAAAATAATACTTTGTACATGTAGGCGAGGGCCAAGGATACGGATGGAGTCCAGTGCATTGGCCCTAGAATAGAGGTAACGCTAACAGGGTTCAATCCCAACTATAATAATAATAATAATAATAATAATAATAATAATAATAATAATAATAATAATAATAATAATAATAATAATAATAATAATAATAATAATAATAATAATAATAATAATAATAATAATAATAATAATAATAATAATAATAATAATAATAATAATAATAATAATAATAATAATAATAATAATAATAATAATAATAATAATAATAATAATAATAATAATAATAATAATAATAATAATAATAATAATAATAATAATAATAATAATAATAATAATAATAATAATAATAATAATAATAATAATAATAATAATAATAATAATAATAATAATAATAATAATAATAACTAGAGCTCAATTGTATTCGTGAACGAATACCCAGCTGTTTCGCTATTTTTTATCACATTAACTTCCACTTTGAGCGGCTCTAACAACATTGCTGTATTTGAACTTCTGGTTTCGACCGGAAGCAAAAGTCACAATAAGGTTATATTTGCACGAATTGTCAAGTGGGTAACGACCTACAATATAGCTCAAAGATCATAATTATAGCTATTGTGGTTCAAAAGTTATAAATTTTTTAATAGTTTTTCAATATTAATCTCGAACGACTTTCTCGTCAGCCCTACTATAAGTTATCAAGTAAACTTGATAACCAATAAAAATGTATACCGTCCATGATGTTGCTACTCCTGCAAATGAACACCATACGTATATGGTGACTTATATATACCCGATTTCATAAATCACGTGAATAACACCCATAGTAAAGATGCAATTATTTTCTTTTATTTCCTTCTCATTTATCACTAGCAGTACACTCTTTTGTTTTAAGACCTGCTGCAGCTGGCCATGTTCAATTTGGCAGGGTGTCAAGTTGGAAGATTGCGAAACATTACGACACCCGGCCGGCATCACGTTTTCCCGCCATGCGGTCGACCGTCGACCGTCGACGGTCGACATTTAAACAATTTGTTGCTATATTTATCAATGATGCGCCTTCACGATGAAGGTTTGCCAAATTAAGAGGTATACATCTGCAATTGGAGATATCTAATTTTAAATTGGGGTTATGGCGTTAAGTTTTCGCAATTTGCTGAAAACATGCACGGTCGACCCCTATAATTAGAAATAAAGTTATGATTATATTTTTACTTATTACTGTAGTGGTCGATCGTCAAATAAAACAATGGTAACAGTTACAACGGGAGGTAAACACGCGTAGCACGATAAACGTAAGAATTCTAGAAGATTTAAGACCACTATTTATCAACTTATATTCATTCGAAGGTATCGGGGATGGTCATTTTACCTGTGGTCCCCTAGGGTTAATCGTTGTATGACCGCCCAACCCTATAAACTAAAACTTTATGTATTATAACCACATGCCACTTTTTTTTTACACAATTACTAAGATATAACACATTGGAAAAAATACGGCCGGACAAAGTACATTTTTCACAATTGTATTTAGTATGAGGATGGTAGTTAAATTTTTTTAGGAGAGTTTTATATTAGTTATGATTTGGATAGAGGTGGCATGCATTGTAGAGTCATTGTGTCAGGCCTTATAAAAACGGGACGTTCTAGCTACGACTGCATCATTACAGCTCATCCGCTAACCCACGGAGGTCACCGGCCGGCCGTGGGAAGCATTTGTTTGTTGGGCTTCGGCCCTATTACGATCCGTTGGCTTCGGTCAATAGTTGGACTTCGGTCCTAGTGTGGTCTGACGGGTCGACCGCGCCCCCAGCTCAATGTTGTAGAGGATTGCGTGTATGTTTAGGCTGTCTATTCCTACCTCTATGGTCTGTGCGTACAAAGTTGGGACTACATGCAATCACTCAACATTGAGCTGGGGGGGTGGGGGGGTACAATACTTCTCTGAAAAAGAAATAACTTCACACAGTCAAAGTAGAAAGTTGCTTCAAATGTATGTAATTAAATTTCATCTTCCCATATGTGCACTTTAACAAAAAGGCAATTCCATGCAAAACAGGACTTACTTCTGATGATGTACATTTTGTAAAAATCAAAAGTGTAACTGAGTTATGATATTTTTAAATATAAAATTTAAAGGGGGACTGACATCCTTTATTGTGTGTGTACTTAAGGCGTTTGTAATAAAATATTGTGTTTGAGACCCAACTGTGTCTATTTAATCATTGATTTCTGAGTACAAGTATTTTAAAACAATGTTTGAAGTATTTGGGGAGGCAATCCCGCCCCATGGTGGAAGCTTCATTTGCATAAGATATGTGACGTAAGGTCGGGAAGATCCGATGTGTACATGATGTCCATATACATACAAACGTTTCATTACACGTAGCGTCGATTTCATTTATTCCGTGATTTTGTTTCCGGAACTAATAAAATGCCGGGAAGATGTGTTTCTGCAGGATGCAGCAACACCACCAAAGACGGTGTTAGCCTTCATCTGTTCCCAATGACGAACACCATTAGAACTCGATCTTCAACCAGAAGAGGGCGCTATTTCATGCAAAACTCGGAGCCAGCCGTGTGTAATTGTTTTCTCTCTGCAGCACACGGTATCTGTAGAGCTCTAACAACGTTGCTATAATTGAACTTTTGTTTTCGACCGAAGCAAACGTCACAATAAGGTCATATTGCACGAAATTCTCAAGTTGGTAACGACCTACAATATGGCTCAAAGATCATAATTATAGCTATTGTGGTTCAAAAGTTATAATTTTGTTAATAGTTTTTCAATATTAATCTTTAACTTAGGGTAACTTGACACCTGATGATGTCATAATGACGTAATTTGTTTTGATATTTAAGTTGATTCCTATGCTACAATATGACATATCATTTGTGGTAATGTGACATTGGCAAGTGTACAATTGAAAATAACGTCTTTTTAAACCTGTCGCTAGAGGGCGCTCTTGCATATGATGACGTCATCAAACCTACTATCCAAAAGAGTACGCCCTACTGATGATTACATACACAGAAATCATAGCATTATTTTTTATCGTATTGGCTGTAGAGCTCTTTAAACTTGAACTTCCGGTTTGGACCGGAAGCTAAGGTCAAAATGGGGTCATGTCTGTGCACGAAATACGGAGTGGGTAACGACCTACAATATGCCACATAGATGAAATTGATATCGTATGTGGTTCAGGAGTTATTAATTTTTTAATGTTTTTCATTATTAATCTTTGATTTAGTGTAACTTGACACCTGATGATGTCATTATGACGTCATTGCAATATGCACACTATTGCACTATTGCCTTTGGTCCCCTTAAGTTTCATTGCAATCGCATTTATGGAACACTGCAAAATGGCGTTCAGAATGAAACATGTGTTATTGCAATGCACTTCCGGTACGGAAAGCGCTGAAAAATTAAAATAAAAAAATAAATAAATAAATAAATAAAATAAAAACTTTAACAAAAACAACAGCTGTTTCGCTGCGCTTCGCTGCGAAACAGCTAATAATAATAATAATAATAATAATAATAATAATAATAATAATAATAATAATAATAATAATAATAATAATAATAATAATAATAATAATAATAATAATAATAATAATAATAATAATAATAATAATAATAATAATAATAATAATAATAATAATAATAATAATAATAATAATAATAATAATAAAGGCGATCAACACTTGGGCTGTGTCGCTGATGAGGTACAGTGCAGGAATTGTCGAGTGGACTAAGGCAGATCTAGATGTTGCTGACAGGAAAACGAGGAAAGTGATGACAATGTACGGTATGTTACATCCACGGTCGAATGTCAGCAGACTCTATCTACCGAAGTCAGAGGGAGGAAGAGGATTACTTAGTGTGTCAGACAGCGTTAACATCGAGAGAAGGAGCTTGCAGTGTCATGTAAGTAGTACTCGGGAAAAGTTGTTGAAGGTTGCACAGAAATACATGAAGGCACACGAATTAGGTCCAAAGGAGTATAAGAATCAAAGAAGAGAAAAAAGAACACGAGATTGGCAGGAAAAGCCACTTCACGGCCGATTCCTGAGATGTACCGAAGAAGTGGCAAGTAGCAAGACTTGGGAATGGTTGAGGAGAGGAGAACTAAAGAAAGAAACTGAGGGTCTGATTACTGCAGCACAAGACCAGTCTCTGCCGACGAATGTGATGAAGGCAAAGATCGAGAAGTCAGATTCTCTTCTATGTGCAGAATGTGCAATGCGGCGGAGGAGACTGTATTTCACATTGTCAGCGAATGCAGAGTGCATGCTCAGATAGAGTACAAAGGCAGACACGACAAGTTGGCCAAGGTGATCCATTGGGATCTGTGTAAGAAGTACGGTGTCAAGGTGCAATCGAAGTAGTACGACCATGTGCCGGAAAAGGTTGAAGAAACGGAGCATGTCAAGATTCTCTGGGACTTCAACATCCAGACAGATCATGTTATAGAACATAGACGGCCGGATGTTGTTGTCTTGGATAAGCATGAGAAGATGTGTCATCTTATTGATGTAGCTGTGCCGGGTGATAGTAGAGTAGCTTCGAAGGAGAAGGAGAAGGTACAGAAATATCAGGATTTAGCGAGAGAACTCCGCAAGCTGTGGCAAGTCAAGGTAAAGGTAATTCCTGTGGTAGTGGGAGCACTGGGTACAATCCCGAAGGCGTTGGAGAAACATCTCAAGGAGATAGGAACATCTGTTAGAGTAGAATTACTACAGAAGGCGCCACTCTTAGGGACAGCAAGGATTCTGCGAAAGACACTCGAGATCTAAGGCTACGGACGTAGCTTGACTCGAGGTGTAACCGGCAGAACGGAAAACAAGATCTTTCTTTTCATGCTGTGCTAATGCGAAACAACAACAACAATAACAATAACAACAACAACAATAATAATAAATAAATAAATAAATAAATAACAACAACAAATAACAACAATAACAATAACAAATAATAACAACAAATAACAAATAAATAACAACAATAACAATAAATAACAATAATAACAATAACAACAACATAACAATAACAATAACAACAATAAATAACAACAATAACAACAACAACAATAATAACAACAACAACAACAACAACAACAAATAAACAATAACACAACAACAATAACAACAAATAAATAACAACAACAACAACAACAACAACAACAACAACAACAACAACAACAACAACAACAACAACAACAACAACAAATAAATAACAACAACAACAACAACAACAACAACAATAACAACAATAATAATAACAACAACAACAACAACAAACAATAACAATAATAACATAATAATAATAATAATAATAATAATAATAATAATAATAATAATAATAATAATAATAATAATAATAATAATAATAATAATAATAATAATAATAATAATAATAATAATAATAATAATAATAATAATAATAATAATAATAATAATATGGCGTCGAGACAAGAAACACTGCGACAGATCGGCTCTCGATTCAAGCGAAAATATTTGTTGTTTCCCGTCGTATAATCATCACCAAAAGTGTACTCCTTGTAGGTGCTACCGAGTAGACTCTACAGGGTAAGTTTCAACATCGGCCATTAAAGATCTTGTGGCTTTTTACTGTAAAAACCTTTTGGATTTCTCCGATTTCGGAAGACTCTTTACAACGTACGTTACTCAGTGTATAGTTAGCAGTGAGACGCGCGTTCCATTTGCGTCCTTTAGAACATCTTGATAGCAACTAACGCTGAGTGAACTACTGCAGGGTGAAATACACATCGCTTTTGCATGTAATTTCCCCTGAAACAATACAACTTTTCTCACAATTTTGTGATGATAATAATGAATGCTATGCAGCATCAACTCAACGGTGAATCAGCGACAAACTCTCAAAGAGGAAGTCCATCGCCCGTTCTGGTCGGTATGCTTGAGCAGGTACCGCCAGATCGTATACACACTGCTCAGAACAATAACAGAATTCGTGCTGTAAACAGGAGAAAGTGGAGTAAGGACGATAACAGAATTGCAATGGAATGTTTTATAAGGAGCAAGCCAGAGAACAGAGGGTACAGAAGGAGAATGATTAGCATATGGCAGGATAAAGGCATGTTTGAAATAAGCGAACAGCGGCTTGCCGACCAGGTAAAACAAATCAAACATAATCAGTGGCTAACGAAAGTTGAGGTGGAAGAGATGAGGAGAATAATATCACGGACAGAGGCTAGGGATGATGCTGACGAAGTGCAGGAGGAGGAACTGGACAACGTGGTCGCTGGTGAGCTGGCAAGTTCCCAGAGTGCGGATGAGGTCAGTGGAGGAGTAGAAGAGGAACAGAAGACTTGACGGAAGAAGAGCTAGAGATTAGGAAGAGGATTGAAGAGGTAATGGTATCGGTAAAAGGGACAGGTAAGTGGAGTATTCCTGCATTGCGTCAGGTCCCAAGCTGACAAATGTGTCAGCTATGGTAAGTAGAATCCTTGGGACGGTAAGTACTACTAATCTTTCTGAAATTAACGATCTTGTCTTTGCAGGTGCAGTTGTAGTAGCGGAGAGATCAGGGGTAAAATCTTCACATTCACAATCACGACATAAAGATAATAAACCTTGGTGGAAACGCAGACTTGAGGGCCAAATTAACGATTTACGCAAAGATCTCAGTAGAATAGAGCAAATGGATAGAGGTGCAATGAAAGATTCAGATATGAGGAACAGATTAATGAAGAAGTATCAAGTAAAAGGAAAGGGGATGAGTGTAGTTAAGGAGGAAATAAAGCAAAGGGTTAAGGCGAAGGCTGCGAAAGTAAAGAGGTACGATGACAGAGTCAAGCAGTTTCATCAAAATCGCCTATTCAATACAAATCAACGTCAATTATTCAAAGAAATGGACGGGAAATGTGACAACTCACAAGTGGGCCCAGAGCCAGCAGAGGCAAGGAATTTTGGGTGGCCTTTGGGATCAGCCTGGTGATCATAACAGACAAGCAGAATGGTTAGCCGACGTGAAAGACGAGTTAAAGAATGTACAACAACAAGAGGGATTTCAGATTGATGTGAGCAAGGTGAAGAAACAGTTGAGGAAAGTGCCGAATTGGAAAGCCCCGGGACCAGACCAAGTGCACGGATACTAGCTAAAGAACTTCAGTAGTCTTCACGAAAGAATAGCCCAGCAGCTGCAACAATGCTTAGTGCTTGGCAACGTTCCGACGTGGATGACTGAAGCAAGAACGGTTCTCATCATGAAGGACATTAAGAAGGGTAACGTTGCAAGTAACTATCGACCTATTACATGTCTACCCATGATGTATAAACTTCTGACCGGTATCATTGCAGAAGATCTGTATAGCCACATAGAAGATCAGCAGTTATTTCCAGATGAGCAGAAAGGTTGCAAGAAGCGGTCAAGAGGAACGAAAGACCAACTCATCATTGATAAGACGGTGCTAAAGGACTGTAGGAACAGGAAAACTAATCTGGCCATGGCATGGATAGATTACAAGAAGGCATACGACATGGTATCACACTCGTGGATTATGGAATGTTTGGATATGATAGGGGCAGCTGATGCGGTGAAATGTCTTCTAGGTGAGAGCATGAAGACATGGAGAACAAATCTGACGGCTAGTGATGAATGTCTTGGTAAGGTAAACATCAGACGAGGTATTTTCCAGGGTGATTCTCTGTCTCCACTGTTGTTTGTTTTGGCGCTGTTCCCTTTGACGATGATTTTGCGGAAGGTTAGTGCGGGATACGAGATGATGAAGGATGGATGCAAGATTAATCATCTTCTCTTCATGGACGACCTGAAGTTGTTTGCGAAGAACGAGAAAGAGATTGATTCCTTGGTGCAGACTGTACGGATCTTCAGCGATGACATCGGCATGAAGTTTGGTCTGGAGAAATGTGCTGCGATGACCATGAAGAGGGGTAAAAGGGTACATTCGGATGGAATTGCTTTACCAGATGGCACACAATTGAGGGCGTTGGGTGAAGAAGAAAGTTATAAGTATCTTGGAGTGCTTGAAGCAGATCATGTACTGCACGAGGAATCGAAAGAGAGCCTTAAGAAAGAGTATATAAGACGAGTAAAGAAGTGTTTGAAGTCCAAGCTGAATGGAGGGAATATGATAAAGGCGATCAACACTTGGGCTGTGTCACTAATGAGATACAGTGCGGGAATTGTCGAGTGGACTAAGGCAGATCTAGATGTTGCTGACAGGAAAACGAGGAAAGTGATGACGATATACGGTATGTTACATCCACGGTCGAATGTCAGCAGATTCTATCTACCGAGGTCAGAGGGCGGAAGAGGGTTACTTAGTGTATCGGACAGTGTTAACATCGAGAGAAGGAGCTTGCAGTATCATGTAAGAAGTACTCGGGAAAAGTTGTTGAAGGTTGCGCAGAAATACATGAAGGCAGACGAATTAGGTCCAAAGGAGTATAAGAATCAAAGAAGAGAGGAAAGAACACGAGATTGGCAGGAAAAACCACTTCACGGCCGCTTCCTGAGATGTACTGAAGAAGTGGCAAGTAGCAAGACTTGGGAATGGTTGAGGAGAGGAGAGCTAAAGAAAGAAACTGAGGGTCTGATTACTGCAGCGCAAGACCAGTCTCTGCCGACGAATGTGATGAAGGCAAGGATCGAGAAGTCAGATGTCTCTTCTATGTGCAGAATGTGCAATGCGGCGGAGGAGACTGTATTTCACATTGTCAGCGAATGCAGAGTGCATGCTCAGACAGAGTACAAAGGCAGACACGACAAGTTGGCCAAGGTGATCCATTGGGATCTGTGTAAGAAGTACGGAGTCAAGGTGCAATCGAAGTGGTACGACCATGTGCCGGAAAAGGTTGAAGAAACGGATCATGTCAAGATTCTCTGCGACTTCAACATCCAGACAGATCATGTTATACAACATAGACGGCCGGATGTTGTTGTCTTGGATAAGCATGCCAAGATGTGTCATCTTATTGATATAGCTGTGCCGGGTGATAGTAGAGTAGCTTCGAAGGAGAAGGAGAAGGTACAGAAATACCAGGATTTAGCGAGAGAACTCCGCAAGCTGTGGCAAGTCAAGGTCAAGGTTATTCCTGTGGTAGTGGGAGCACTGGGTACAATCCCGAAGGCGTTGGAGAAACATCTCAAGGAGATAGGAACATCTGTTAGAGTAGAATTACTACAGAAGGCGGCACTCTTAGGGACAGCAAGGATTCTGCGAAAGACACTCGAGATCTAAGGCTACGGGACGTAGCTTGACTCGAGGTGTAACCGGCAGAAAGGAAAACAAGATCTTTCTTTTCATGCTGTGCTAACGCGAAATAATAATAATAATAATAATAATAAAGATTTGTAGCGCGCACATATCCACCCTGCTGGGCGCTCAAGGCGCGGAAACAAAGAAAAAACATGAATACAAACAATGTACAATGATAGCACAGGGAAAATTATGTACTGAGATACATGTACCTACAATGCAATTACAAATATACATCATCTTTGAATATACATAAATATGCATACACGCTCTGCAAACGAATTTGCGATTTATTGTGATGCTTGTAGAGGGGTATATATACCTATGGTTATCGGCTCTAAAGCAATCATGCTGAATGAAAACAATAATAATAATCACGATACTATTAAAAATCGCGAAATATGTTTGCCGATATATCGTGGATTGAAATAAATCGATACCGCCCAAGCTTAATTTGGTGAACAATATGTATACGGTATTTATAATAATAATAATAATAATAATAATAATAATAATAATAATAATAATAATAATAATAATAATAATAATAATAATAATAATAATAATAATAATAATAATAATAATAATAATAATAATAATAATAATAATAATAATAATAATAATAATAATAATAATAATAATAATAATAATAATAATAATAATAATAATAATAATAATAATAATAATAATAATAATAATAATAATAATAATAATAATAATAATGTGGACTTATAATGCGCACGTATCCACCAAACTGGTGCTCAAGGCGCATTACATTATTATCAGGCTCATAAATCATTCCAGAAACCATCTCAGCCCCCTGGGGAGTATACAGCTCAATTGCTGCCATTTCAGCGCATATGGGCTAATCAAACACAACAACCAACTCTGCCCTCACAGGTAACCCATTTGCCCCTGGGTGGAGAGAAGCAATTATGGTAAAGTGTCTTGATCAAGGACACAAGCACCCCGGTTGGGGCTGAGATTCCAACCCACATTCTGACGATTCGGCCATCAGAACACAAATCCGATGCACTAAACCGCTCGACCATGGCACTCCATAAACCGCTCGACCATGGCGCTCCATGGTATCCTTTGTTGGCTGAACGAGATGTGTTTAAGTGATATTCTTGCATGAATATTAGGGAATGCATTCAATAACATTTTACCCATATCAGGATACAACAATAAAAACCTTCTAAACCACAATCAGCTACTTATATATAAAATCATATGAAGAACTTTCCCCCTATTTTGTGCAACAAATGAAGCACCTTCTCATTGTGTGGCTCACACGCTGTGTGCACTGACTTTGATACAACTGAACGCACACCACACTTGTTGCTCTTGGCAACCGGAAATGGAATATTCCATTAACATAACAGGGGACGAAAATACTGTTCGTATACAAACAGGCAGAAAACAAATAATTTCTTTCTTTTCTCCGTGTTTTCTAAAAAAAGAAAAAGAAAAAAAGAAAAGAAAAGGTGTAACAAATATAGAACGATAAGTATACTCTATCCAGTAATAGTTTTAAGTGACACACCATCCGCAATATACACCTCTATCAACTTAATGCAGTGATCCAGCCACAATGGGTCCAATAAAACATGGGAATACCTTCAATCCGTGTGTGTAAAAAAAGGGTATATGTTTATCTCAAAGGTATGATTGTTATAAAACTATTGTTCAAGCAAAAAGATAATGGTTTGAAACGGCGAATAGCTTTTAAAACGGCGAGTTTTGCTTCGGGACGTTGTTGTATTTACGAGCGAGTTCGAGCAGGTCTAGTTCTCATCCACGGAAATCGTGAATCATATGGAAACGTAGTCCAGGCTATCAATAAACCAAAGGTCGTGCTCCCCCAAAACGGGCTTCATAATTTGACACAAAAAGTGCCCTTCTTTCCAGTCCACCAATCAAAATAGATTTTATATAGATTGAAAGCTTATTTTATCTAGTTTATAAAACCTGGTGAATTTGCCATTCAATTTAGTGGAACGACCTCCGGAAAACACGACTAAAACTTTGTTGACCTCCATACATAACTGAGAATTTCAGACCAAAAGCACCTTTTTGAATCAGAAAAGGTCCTTCTTTACCGTCACATAATTATAACAAAATTACACTCTTTTGAAAGGGGAATAACTATATTTTCAAATGCCGAAAGGTACTTTCTGGAAATAGAGGAAATAATCTTCCCAGCGTAGTGATTTGATGGGAATTTCCTGTGTTGAACAGGTCGCCGTAGACGGCGTTGAGCAGATGCACGCAAGTTTTTCATATGATTCTCAAATTTTCTTGCAGATTTGAATATTTTGGTCTTACAGTTACAATTATGCCATCGATCCGACCACACCAAGAAGGAGGATGGGGCTGGGTCGTTGTTATAGCTTCATCCCTTTCCGGTATGATCATCTTTGGAACTTTAAAATCCTTTGGAGTTCTCTTAATTGCTTTGAAGGATGACTTTAATACTGATTTGTGGATCATTGGCTCAATAAGCTCTCTTCACTTTGGTGTGCATTGTCTTATTGGTAAGGTTTTTTAAAATTTAATCTTTTCCGGCCAATTTCAATTATATTTGTTCAATTTCGTTAAAGAACATTCAAAATCATGCCATTTTTACTGATTCGATGTAATATCTCATTTCAAAGTATATTATTTTCTTTTCAACAGGGAAATTATCATTATTATCATTTTTATTCCTTTCCTCGGGTAAAAATGTAATTTACCGAAAAAGAATCAAACTGCCGGATAATTAGAGAAAAACACGGGCGGTACAAATTAAAGCGAATTTAACAACTGAATGACATTATTTTTGTTTACATTGTTACGATGCGGATAGGCTTTTAAATTCAACAAACACAATATAATTGACCACAAAGAACTCCTGGTGTAACGGCAGATCATTTCCCCCTTAAAGTTGTATTTTTAAAAATTAAATTATGTTGTTTAAATATGTATCGCTCATGTATCGCTTTTTTAACGGAAATTTGGTTTTATATCACAACCCCACCATTAATTTAAAAAAAAATAATAATAATAATTTAAAAAAAATAATAATAATAATAAAAAACAGATCAAGAAATAATGGGTATATGTAGACAGCTCCCCTCATCCCCTCCTCGTGCCAAATTATCCTTGTCACACACAATTGGTGGAACGGGCATTAATTACGAACACACTTTCGTACAGATTGTCCTCTATTACAGTGTATATGTGACAACCCCATTGGAGTGGGGTTTGTAAAGAAAAAGTGTGTTCTTAAGCCCTGTCCGCACTGGACTTTTTTTGGTAAAACTTACCGAGACGATGGGTACTTTTCCCATTTTAAGTCCAGTGCGGACAGCCTGGGACATTTTCCTCTCAGTTACTTTTCCTGAGTCCAGCGGTTACTTCTACTGGCCAACTGCTGCCCAGGAAAACTGACCAGGTAACTTTTCCCGAGACGATAAGTCCAGTGCGGACAGTGCGAGTCGGTAAAAGCGACTCAGGAAAGCGTACATCCGGCCCGAGCGCAAGGTCGTGCTACGCAGGGACACCACGCATGCGCTTTGCATTGTTTCACCGCGCGGTGGGGGCGGGCCGGGCGCATTTAATGCATGTGTAGCAAGTTTTCTGTGCGTTGTTGTTTGCAGATATTATCATTGATACAGTCGGAAGTTTAATTGGTGCTACCAGTGCATCATTTCCAGATGATAATGAAGGACGTCAACGTCGTGTCTTACGACGAAAGAAAGCACGACAACGGATGTGTCGGAAAATAGCTGTCAACGTCAACGTAGAAAGGTCACGCAAAGCGCCCTCATGAGTCATTATACTGACAGCTCGTTTACTTCTACCACGGTCTCGGTAAAAATTTCCCGTGTCGAAAGTCCAAGTGCGGACAAAGGCCACATTTGACCATTTTTCATTTTACCATCGTCTCGGTAAAACCTTCCCCCCAAAAAAGTCCAGTGCGAACACGGCTTTAATTAATGTGGAGTGAAAAATGGGCAGTTCATGATACCAAAGAGACGGCTTCATCAGGCAAAGAATAGCATCCTGATCACTAATAAAAATATTTTCTTCAAAGAAAGACTTCAGTTCCTACATATAGCCTACTGTAACTTGCAGACTCAACAATGGTGGAAGTGCACCTTATGTGTTTTATGCATGCGTTTCTTTAACCATGTAAATTCAAGTTTGGGCTCATAAAATTATGCGTGGGATATCTCTGCAACTTATTTGTATCTACCTACACAAGAAAAATATTCTCCAAACATTTCGTACAGGTAAAATGCAACAGAAAACACATTTCAAAAAGTGCACATTGGTCATTTGTATCCCTGACATAAACCATAGTAGTATGACACTAACCCCAAATGACCGTATTTAGACACAATCCAGAGACCTCTTAGTGTACTGGAATTAAATTTAAACTCTTGGAAATGCCTATTTTGTGAGAGCCTGGAGAATCTATTTGAACAAAACAAATAAACAAATAAATAAAAATTGTATGTATTTCCATACATAAATTCAAGCACTTGTGGAATGTCTTAGATATTGCCAGAACATCATTTAAGGGTATTCAGAACTTAAAATTCCAACTTTTCAAAAATTCACTACACCCTAGTGTGTATTTCTTGTTATTACGTTTTCAGCACCAGTAGCAACGGCATTAGCACACAAGGTTGGTGGCCGTAAAATGATTGCATTAGGTGGACTACTCGATGGAGTTGGCTTGTTACTTGCATCAATAACTGACAGTGTCTTCGTTCTTGCTATTGCTCTGATACTAATTTCAGGTACGATTTACAATAAGAGAATACACATTTATCGCACATTCTTCACTGCAGGTTAATTACCGGTTTTGGGCGTGATCACACGAGATAAGGATGGAGCCAACGGCCATAAGGACCGAGCCGCACAAAACACCTGGCAAACAGCTCGCACATACGCGCTGCTCTGATTTTGATAAGCCATGTCTTTACCATCTGTGAATACACTCCCACGTGACTGTCCAATCAGATTGTCTAAATTGTCTTAGGCATTAACGCATTTAACAATTGTCATTATTGTTTGTTACCTATAAATTGATTTTATTAACACATTCTGTGATGACCACTTTATAACAAACACCTTAGAATATGAGACTGAATAGAAAAGCACAAACATTAAGTGCTTTATTGTGTAAAATTAATTTAGCATCAATCTGCACACAATAATGGGACAACAAGTAAAACACTTTATCGTGCACATGCATGTATTATGTACAGTTAAGAATTTCAGATCCCACATTTGGGTTGAAGATTTAAAAGTAAATTATCAAATAACTGTAACAATAAAAATACAGTTACTAAATAAATAGAGCAAGATGATTGATTATTTCGTCACCGGTCTCACGAAGTGACACAACTAGACAAAATTTACATTTGAAACTTAAACTGTACACAATCTAATACTTACGTATTTACAATGTAAAGGTTGTGTCACTTCGTGAAAACGTTTTCTTCGGTCGGCCGCGGCGTTCACATTGTCTACGGTGAATTGAGTTAGTGTCAGTTCGTGAAAACGCACATGTTCACTTTTACACAAGTTTTGTTTTTGCTAATTAGTAAAATTAAGAAAATAGCACACTTCCAGCTTCAGAACTTTGTGACATTGTAGCCTCTGATGAGTACCGCCAAGTATGTAAAAAAAAAATTAAATCTTGAATTTCTGCACTTTGTGGCACTTCGTGGGACCGGTGCCGATTTGTACTTATTAGGATTTGCTTGTATAATCATGAATTTTTAAAATCGTGAACTAATTACAAATTCCTTTTTTTTTTCACGAGTCAAGACTGTTTGGGGTAATGTATTTTGTTCATCGTTAATTTGGAAATTTTGACTAATTTGTGTTTTTGCCTTCATTTATTTCAGGGACAGGAGCTGCATGTGTCCATGATACACTGCGTGGAGAAATTGCTTACTATTTCAAGGATAAATTTGCTCTAGCTTTTGCCGTTTCAACGGCAGGAGCCCCTGTGGGAATAATTATATATGGACCAATGACACAAGTTCTTCTGGATACGTATGGTTGGCGTGGAGCAATGCTTTTGTGCAGTGGATTAAGCTTCCATTTAATTGTGTGTGGTGTGGTTGTAAGACAGCATGGAGAATATTACACAGAACTCCCATCTAATGATATCTCATCTGATTTGAATACATCCACACCACCTGATCAATCAAAAATAGCGACATGCAAAGTATTTTTCACAGCGCTTGGGCTAGACAATTTTCTTAATCCCCAATTTAGTATTATTACATGTTCAACAATGTTCATTTACATTGGATATGCTGGGCTTATCGTTTACATGGTTCCTAATGGTATTTCACTCGGGCTCAGCTCAGTTGATGCGTCGTACCTGACTGTTGGTTTTGGAGTTGGGAACGTAGCAGGGATAACATTGTCCACTCTCTTATTTCAAATAGACATGATATCAAACCATACCATCGTATGCATTGGTGCGGCCATCGCTGCTTTGTGCTATGCTATGGGGCCATTTGTTTCAACATTTGTTGGCCAGTTCGTAATTGTAACTTTTGTAGGATTTGGAACCGACTCCTTCTTCCAGGGCACTTATATAATGACCAGGCTCCTGCCTAACGGAGGTCAACGACTGGGCAACATGTTAAGTTGGCAAGTTTTCATGTCTGGAATAAGTTCTTCATTGGGAAAACCTCAATATTTGTGTTATTTCCTTCATGAACAAACCTCCAAAATTAGAGTGCTTTCAAAGATATTCGAGAAATATATTATATTTTGATGATACAATCAATTTAAAAATACACTTTAATATTAAATTAATAACTTTGCCCACACAAAATAGCCATTAATATTAAATTAATAATTTTGCACACACAAAATAACCGTCAATGTTAAATTGATGTCTTTCCCACCGTACCACACACAAAAACCTTCCGATGTCACCATTCATTGCAAATGTTATGACAAGTTATGCAACGAATGTCTTAGAATACATTTAGTGTAACATAATCTAGATACATTACACTTATTCAGATTGTTTGCATTCTCGCAACTCTGAACATTTCCCAAAATTTCCATCTAATTAAGTACGGTAAACTATTTCCTGAAGTAAAGAGGTAATGAATATTAATTTATTTATCATAACAATAATAACAATAATAACAAACAAGAACAAACAAGAACAAACAGGAACAAACAGGAACAAACAGGAACAAACAGGAACAAACAGGAACAAACAGGAACAAACAGGAACAAACAGGAACAACCAAGAACAACCAGGAACAACCAGGAACAACGAAGGAACAACGAAGGAACAACGAAGGAACAACGAAGGAACAACCAAGGAACAACCAAGGAACAACCAAGGAACAACCAAGGAACAACCAAGGAACAACCAAGGAACAACCAAGGAACAACCAAGGAACAACCAAGGAACAACGTGGACTTATCGTATCCACAGCAGCAGCAGAATACGCGTCACCGCACTGATTTTGAAGCCGACCAGAAACTGGAGACATTTTTTTTGCCTTTTAATTATTTTTGTTTTAACATGTTTTCTTATTTCAGGTTGGCTTTATGAAGCTGGGGAGTTTTGAGGCAACTTTCTTTATGTTTTGTGGAACTGCGGTCGCCTCAGCATTGTGTTTTGTAATAGATTATCTCTTCATCAGTTATCAACAGTATAAGAACAAGCAAGTAGTGTCTAAGTGATCATGTTTAAATGGATTTTCCTCGTGGCAAAGCCAGCATACACTTGTTGCGTTTGAATCCTTACTTCCTCGCAAAATGAAAAGGTGTATGTTTTACTAATTTTAAAGAGAAAATATACCTGTGTCTGATCCGAGAGGTTTCCAGTTCCAAGGTTACTCACGTTCGTTTTTGAGGTACTGGGCCTACTCTTAATGCCATAATTTCCTTACTTATATGTTTCACTCATCAGTTTTTTTTTCACAGTAGTTGCATTATACCCAGACCTTACTCAGCGCAAAAAATAGTTTCAGAAATTTGTTATTCGTATGATGTATAAGAGAAAAATGGTGGACATGTCGCGTTTTATCATATATAGCATACATAAACACATTTCTGAAATTCATATTTTTGTGCCGATTAAGGTCTGGGTATAAATCAAAGCACTGCCGTGCATAGGATACTGCCGTGCATAGGATACTGGCCAAGAAGTTAATGCCGAAACACCGAAACATAAAATTGAAAAACAAATTTGCGGTAAATGACAGTAACGATTTAACACAATTAATTAATTTAAATACATCTTCCATATGCATAGTGCCTCATGTAACACCAAAAGAAAGCCAATGAAAAATAAAAACAAATTTTCTGAAACATGTTTAAAGTTAACTAGAGCTTAAGTGTTTGTTAGAACAAACACACGGTGTTCGAGTCAACTTCCGGTTCAATCAAATTATCATCGATGATGTCAATATCATATTGTGCAAGGGTTTATCATCTTTTATAATAACAATATCAATTTCATATTCAAAACACATATCAATTTTGCGTTAGAATGTGTTGAATTTGAACTTCCTGTTTGGACAGGAAGTAAAGGTCACATTAGGTGGTTTGAAGGTCATATATGACCTCCTCATGATTATGAAAAAATAACAAATTTGTCAACTTATACATCAAATTGAAGCTATGAGATATGACCTTTTAAAATTTGTAAAAATCGTTACTTCGTGTGCCACTAATTGGACCATTGGCAAAGCATTTATGGTAACTCATTTCACTTGGAAAAGTTGGGAGATTTAAGCAGTAAATTAGAAATTAACAAGTGTGACTTGGAACACAATGTTTTTTATTTTAAATATTGACACTAGCCCAACACATGCTTTTCAAAAACCATGCTAGATGATAAATCAACATTAAAAATCACTCATATGAAAATAGTTTGCCAGGGTTGTAGGTAGCCAGATCAACCTATTCAGCGTTATTATGGGCATAAAGTCACAAAGTTGATTTAGGGTAGAAGGGGACTACATGTATAGTAACTGGATTAAACTTGGCTGCAAATTCAAAGAGCAGGAAGTGTGGGTTAAATTGTTTGGGGGAGTTAGGGGTTACTGAAGACACTGAAGCATGGAAGACCATATAAATATTTCCCCTTTCCTTTCCTTCAGCTAATTAGCCTTTCATTAGAAAACAAGCTTATAACTACTACATGATAAAGTTGGAAGAAAGCTTGCATCCGTGCTTTCCATCTTCCCCTGCCCCCCGCAGAAGAGTTGTCAAAAAGTAAATAATTCCCAATTCAAACAAAATTAAATGTAATTATATCCACTGGATCAAATCTGATAATTGGTTGCCCTTTTCACTTTGTTTATGGAAAAACTGTTCAATTTTAGATTTAAATGAAGCCAACATTGGTATTTATCTCTTGGTATTAAGTCTTGTACAAAAATAAATTTAATCTTTATTTATAATATACTTCACTTTCAGGTTAAGTTTATAACAAAAATATAATGATAGATTGACAATGATAGTGACACTGTAATCAAGCATCTCCTTATTGTGACATGCTTATAAACTGTCTTTGTTTTCACCTATACTGCAAATAATTAAAAAATAATTTATAAAATTTGAAAACAAATTCTACATTGATTTTTACATTTTCAAGGTTGTACACGTGATTGGCAAAATGTCTGTAGCTGCATCCATACTACAGAATTACAACCTAAAGATCAAATGCCATTTTGTACATAAATTGTTAGACATTGAAATAATCAAAGAGTTGTATGGGTGCTTGTAAACTGCTAATAAAGCAATGAAATACATATTTATTTTAACTGTCTGTTGGGTTTCATGACTTGACTTTTGTGGTTACACACTTCCCTCCTCCACAATCAATTGAAACCACTTTGTTGACCTGTTTAACCTACTTGTAACCAATCTAGAAATGAGTGTACATGGTCTTACACATGTAACAAGTGAAATGACTTCAGTGTAAATGAACCCAACCATGATCCTTTGTTGACAAGAAAACAGAATCAATCTGCATTTATAATAAATGTACGCTCTGTATGTACGATTTAGTGACAGTTCAGAATGGGTGACATTCAGGGGTTGTCATTGGAATCGGTAATTTTGGAATAAAATGTCTGCCCCCTCCCCCCAAGTTCTTGGTGATGGCATGTACTGCCACTGCTGATGAACCAACACATTTGTTTTTTTCCCTAAAATTCTTTGGTCTATCATTGCAGCACTAGAGAATCCAAGAACTAGGGAAGGGGAGGGGCAAACAAGCAATAAAAGTATAAGGGGCCCAAATTACCAATTCCATTGACTGACGACTGGTGCTTCATTATGTCGAAAATCACACCCAGCATCAATTCTGCATAGCTGAAGTTGCAAGATGTTTCTGCCCTCTTTCCAAAAAGGATTTAAGATTGAAAATAGGAGTAAGGGCTTAGATTTAAATAAATGTTGTTTAACTGACATGGATTGGAAAGGTGGTTATCAGATACACCCCTTCTCTTGGACTGAAATGCCAGTACTGCTATAGCAAAAAATAACAACAAATTATACTAAACCTTAATTTTTTGTAATAAACAACCATTAAAACTAAATGAAATGTTCATCATTGGTATATAGACCCTCTCAAACGATCTGTTAACGTAAGACATTAAACCATACCGTCGTGTAGCCTAGAAACTGAAGATTGTTGATGACTTGAACAGTTACGATACTGCATTTGGATGTGGTGTCAACGCCGTGTCGGGGTGCTGTAGGCTGGAACTCAGTCTGAGCCATGATACATCGGAGTCAACATGCTGTAAAAAAAATAATAGTTAAGTTTATGGAAGTACATGGAATAAAGTATTTGAAATTTCAGAGAAGTTCTAATTTATGTGAATGAGGAAAATAATATGTCACAGTGAACATGCTGTAAAAAATAATAGGAAGGTTTTATAAGTACATGGACCAAGAATAAAGTATTTGAAAATTCAGAGAAGTTCTAATTTATGTGAATGGGGAAAATTTTAGAGTAGCTGGATCGGACCATTGAAATTGAAAAGGGCATTGGTTTGTTTTCAAAATTGGACACAATTATTCTTGACAATGTGTAATATTAAAGAAATGTTCTCGCACGAAACTCACATCAAAAGAGAAAGGTATTTAAGGAAATTGCAGAGTCTCATATACTCATATAATTTCATGTGATTGTGAGGGATGTCTGAGAGAGGCCTCAGGGAGCAGGACCTACAAGTACATGTATTGCGTCATGAATATTGTGCATTTTTCCTGTGAAATAATTGTCTATGTAAGTTTATTTGTATCTGAGAAGGGTAAACAATTAAGGAAAAGTGCAGTAAACGATCACTAGGCTACTTATTTCATTTGTGCACAAACTGAAGATTTTTGGAGAAAACAAAAATTACAAAATATGGCATATAATTTCTACTGAAAAATTGCCATAACCTTAACCACTGAATTTTCCTATCCTTATTTATATTCTAAATACATTTTGGTGACATCTGTTCATATTTTGTTAGAAAAGTGGCGAGTTGTTTACTGTCCAAAGTATGTTCACGTAGGCCTAAGTAACGTTAGTTAAACAGGAACAATGCAACGACGAATGGACAGCCAACCGAACGCTTAAAAAATGGCTTTTCTTGTATAAAAATACGAAGATAAATACAGGAAATCCTCTTAAAAAGTAACTTCAAGATACCTACCCTTTATGACTGTGTTGGCGATCCATTTTTACACGAAATCCAAGACCTATTGGGTCAAAACTCCCTCAAAAAGACACAATTTCGTAGACAGAAGACTGTGACGAGCCTAAAAAATTACGTCTGGGCCATGGGCACCACACGCAAACAGCGTCGATATCGATTGTACATGTAGCTCCATTGTAACCAAAGATCGTGTAGCGCCTCGTATTGTACAAAAACAATAGGTGTTCGCGCTGCGCGCTCGAACACCTAATTAAATTATCTAAAGGACGTAGAATAGCATGTATTAATGTGTCGGACCCTGTTATAATCTCAATTATAACCGATTTAAGGTGGTCCGACGAACGTTACTTTCAAGGTGATTTCTGCTTCTTGCCTTTGTGTGAATCACCCGAGGCTGTATTTTATCCCTCACGTTTTTTGTTACAATGTTTCTAAACCAACCCCTGGAGGAAGGGTTCAACTGTTGTTCCCACGATGTTATCTGCTGACTACGAAATTTTTTCGTCTCCGGAACTGCCCCAAGGACATTACGCAATTTTTGCAAGCTCAGTAGTTCCTTTGTTTTAGTGATGGGATTTTTGACCACGCCGGCCAACGTGGCATAAACATCTCTCCAGATTGGTCAATCTCTAGTGTCCACGCTTTCTTCAAGAGTGCCGTCCACTAATCTTTTGCTGATTGGTCCCAACTCCTCTGAAGGCGAAATTTCGTCATTGTTTTAAAATTTAGACCAATCAAATTGTCAAACCCCGCCTGTCCGAGTGCGTGACCAGCATGGTTTTATCCCCTGTTCCGCTCCTGTCTCCTCAGAAGCGAACAAGACCTAGATGTGAAAAGAACCTATTCTCGAAAGTGCCCGACTTCGCACTTTGTGTAGTTTTCCTTAGGAACGCGTTGACTTTCCCTAAAGTACGTTCCTAACATATTTTTTCTTACGTCCTCTACCACGTGCTCTGTTGATACAGGTAAGCTACTTTCCATGTATAAATATATTCTGTGTGTAATTTTTCAATGATTGTGATTTGATTTTTCAACAAACTGGTTGCAGACAAACTCAAGATGGATGGAACAGTCCAATATGAGTTTCAGACCAGTCGCTGTATATTTGTAGAACATTGCCTTAATGTATATTGAATTGTATAAAGTGATATTTCATTGTGTAATCTTTAATACTCATTGCGCGTACGGAAACGATTCAGGAGTCCCGTTAGATTTAACTGACCGCTAGATTTCCATGCCACCCTTTAGCTAGTTATTGTTCAGTTTTGGTGTATTTAATTTGTTACTAATTTCCACACCCAAGCCTATTCTACTGTTTAGATGTGTTTATTATTCAATGATCCAGTTTTCTTAATTTATTAAGGTTGGTTGAATCACTCTTCTAATTTAATCCAAATTCTCTGCAAGTTGATTATCCAAACTAAACTGTTTTACCGATTAACAGTATATTGTTGTATACACTTGCGCATATTGTATGGATGGTCCTGGCTGGACTATGTCCATGTCCTTGTAAATAAGACAGTTATACACATTCCTTTCAATTTAATAGCCTATACGACTGTTTGCTGTTGAGCGTATAAACAACTGCGACCTGTGCCCTCAGTTGACCACAGAAGTGTTAGACACACACACATAACGATTATCATGTTCGAACCTATGCTTGAACCATTTCCTTGATTTTTCTCATTCATGATTCATTATTGAAAAGCAAGTAATTACTCTCGATTATTTTTCTAGAAAGAACATTTCTAAGTTGTCAAATTCATTGGCGAAGCGCATACTGTATTTACAATCTATTAGGTTTCTTTTACTATTTTTGGTTAATTTACTTATTTCTAGTTAGTTGTATTTTGAAAATTATTGACCATTACGAAGAAGCGAACAAGACCTAGATGTGAGAAGAACCTATTCTCGAAAGTGCCCGATTTCGCACTTTGCGTAGTTTTCCTAAGGAACGTGTTGACTTTCCCTAAAGTACGTTCCTAACATATTCTTCTTACGTCCTCTACCACGTGCTCTGTTGATACAGACACGAGTCCACCGGGTCTCGCTTGGTGGAGTTGACCCGGTTCATCTCCCCACACTGCCCCGCTTCTCAACCCCTTTTTCGTCGCCTCTTCCGGAGATCGCCAGGACGTTGCACTCGGAGACCACCTGAGTCGTCTTTCAAGATTGCGTTCTTCCAAGACCCAGTTGAAGCACGAAAACCAGCTAAGACCAATTGTTATATCCACATTTTGATTATTGTATTCATTGTTGATTATTTTCTCCAGTGGTTCACTCTTGTTATTTCTTCCTTGATGTTGATTACTTTTCACGGTTGGTGAAGTAAATTCATTATTCAATTTAATTCTACAGATCCATTGTCGCTTGACACTGTAGAGAGACCACTGTAGGATTTAATAAGTTTTCGTATGTTTGCCAATTGTTCATTGAATTTTCTTAGTTTGAATTGTTGACAACTCAGTGGTTTAATTGCATATTTTCTCTTATATTTCGTATTTGATCTTACTCCCAACTGAACTTACCCAGACCCGATTTGCGAGTTATCATTTGTTGTTTTTTATGATCAAAGTCATTGGTAGATTATTAAACTTGAGTTGGTATATTACACCACAGAAGTGTTGAAATTGCCTATGCTCTCATCCATTTATACTGTCTCAACTTAAAATTTAATGATTCATTACTGATACTGCTTTGTTGATTTTGATATGACAACATAATAACAATAAATATTTTGACAGCCGGTAAAGAGGATCAAACTAAATTCACTGTTCGCTGTGTTTCTTTTTAAAGAGCAAAGTTCCGTTTTTTAACGATCGAACCATTCGCAGGCTCTTAGTAAAACAGAGGTTCAACCTGTGACAAATGTAAGAAGTCTTCCTGATAAATTAGATCAATTAAAGGTGCTACTTAATGACCAACCCCTTGATATTCTTGCTGTTAATGAAACCTTTCTTGATGATACTATTACAGAAAATGATCTAAACATTCCAGGCTATGTATTTAAACGTAATGATAGAGGTTCTCGTCATGGTGGTGGCGTAGGCCTGTACATACGCGATAATGTACAATATGATATGTTTCTTGATGACTATATTAAAAGTACTGAAGTAGAATCAATATTTATTAAAGTAAATAGACCTTACCAAAAAACCATTATTGTTGGAACCATGTATCGCCCTCCATCCAAAGGTGAAGATTATTTTAATTCTATGTTGGATGTTTTGGAAAAGGTTCTTGTTGAACATGACGTTATATTGTTGGGTGACCTAAATTATGATTATACATTTGATGAATCTCTAAGTAATAACAACGTATTTTATATGGAACAATTGTTCGGATTTACGCAATTAATCAAAGAATCAACAAGAGTCACAGATACTTCTTCAACTTTAATTGATGTTATTTTGTCCACCAATGTTACTGAACATAAGACTTCTGGTGTTATTAAGGTTTCACTTAGTGATCACTTCCTTACATACACTATTTTAGATGGTAAACCGGTTACTAAACAACAAAGGGTTGTTACTACTAGAAATTATAACAAATTTGATGCAAGTATATTTTTTGATTCATTGAATAGTGCAATGTGTGATTTAGATATTCATCTGTCTCGTAACGATGCATCACTGGATACTGCATGGGATATGTTTAAACACACCTTTAATAACATTTCTGAAAAACATGCACCAATAAACAATGTGAGAGTAAGAGATCGTTGTAATCCTTGGATAACAAGGGATATTATAATACTCATGATGAAAGAGATTTCCTTCATAGGAAAGCTATTAAAAATGCGTGTAGTGATACATGGAAACATTATAAATTAAAAAGAAATCAAGTTGTTCATGAAATTGAAGAAACTCAACGTGAATTTTATAAAACACAAGTTACCAAAAATAATGGCCCAAAACACAATTTGTGGGAAAATATTTAAAAACTTACATTGGTAAAATGTCGTCTGTTCAACTAATATTGATGTTGAAAAATGTAATAATATTTTTGCCACAATTGGGTCTAAAGCTAGCTGCTAAATTCAATGAGAAGGTTCATTACGAGTGGGAGTTACCAGAGAGTACCTACACCTTTAAACTTGAATCAATTAGCACCGATAGGGTACTCGAAGAACTTAATAATCTAAAGAGTAAATCAAATCTAGATGTGTTGAATATGGACTGTAAACTGCTTAAAATTGGAGCACCTATTATAACACCCTTGTTAACTAAAATTTTAAATATGTCAATAAATGAAGCTAGTGTCCCGGAAGATTGGAAATTTGCTAAAGTCACTCCCATTTATAAAGGTAATGGTTCGGTTGAGGATTATGGAAATTATAGACCAATCTCTGTAAGAAGTCATGTATCTAAAATTATGGAAAAGATTATTTTATCGCAACTAAAAGAATATTTTACGACCATCAATTCATAACTACTATCAGTGGAGTGTCGTGGCCGAGCGGTTTAGCTTACCGGACTCAAGTTCTGGTGTTAGCAGCAGAATGTGGGTTCGAATCCCGGTCGTGACACTTGTGTCCTTGTGCAAGACACTTAACCATAATTGCTTATAGGGGCAGAGGCAGTTTAACAACTGCCTTGTTCTGGACTAGTTACCCCTCCCAGTCCTATTCGCACCGTGAAGAGGCTGGTTATTAGCTCGTCTTGTTTCGGTGCGAGGGGCTGGTTTCTTCAGTGTGGAGTCGTTGTAACAACTCAATAAATTAGTAGCCATTGGGAGTGGCCATTGCGTAACAAAATATAAGATACAAAAATAATAAAAATAAATAAATAATAAAATATAATAAAATATAATAAAACACACACACATACATACACAGTCTACAAATACTGCCATACACAAGGTTGTTTGAGATTTTTTAGAAGGTATTAACTTTGATGAAACTAATGCTTTGTGTTTTATTGATCTCCAAAAATGTTTCGACACTATTGATCATGAAATTTTATTGAAAAAAAAAGAAGATAATTACGGTATTAAAGATTTGAGTTTGCAATGGTTTAAAAGTTATTTACAACAACGTAAACAAACAGTTAATTGATTATTGTATAACTATACTAAACAGCAAAATAAACGCAAGTCCGAGGACAGCAACAGAAACGCAAGTCCGAGGTCTTGTCAAGTTTTCAAACAGAAGACAAACTATTTTGATTCTAATCACTCATTTAATGAAAAATGCTTTCAATTTGTGAGCTGAAAGTGACTGTTGAATGTGAAAATCTTGCAATGCAATTTCAACAGTCACTTTCAGCTCACAAATTGAAAGCATTTTTCATTAAATGAGTGATTAGAATCAAAATGGTTTGTCTTCTGTTTGAAAACTTGACAAGACCTCGGACTTGCGTTTCTTTTGCTGTTCAGTATATATGGGCTATGCACCTGATATACAATTAAACAGAGTTGGCACGCTTACTGACAAATAACTACGATTGGAGTATTAGTCCATATGACCTTCTTAAAATGTTAAATATTCCTACAGTTTACTCAGAGACGAGATTATTTTAATGGAATTTTAATGTATAGGTGTTTAAATGGTACAGCCCCTAATTATATGTCTGATTTTATATCGACGGCTTCTGATTTTAATTTTTATAATACCCGTAATGTTCAAGCTAATATGTTATATGTTTCAAAACCTAGAGTGGAACTTTTTAGTGAATGTACTATATAAAACAATGTTTCCCTTCCCATTCAAATTCGACGTGACCCATCTCGCTTTCCACAACTGTGAATTACTATTACAGAGAAAGGCTATGCTTCTGAATTCATTTAGCAGTTAATTAAATATGTATAAAAAATGTATAACCAAATTATGAAATGTTCTTGAGTTCTTTCGGGAACACCATCTCCTGACGCTGACTAGAGCAGACTAGTCGAAATGTTGAGAACAAACCAACTGGCTCTTCTCAGAGCCATCACCTTTTTCAAAAAAAGATCATTACATTGTGTACCCAAAAGAACTCAAGAACATCTAACTCCACCATGCAAAGTCTCAATTCCTACAAAATAATGAAAATGTTGATAAACCTAGTCTTGGTCTGGGTACCTTCTGAGTGCAAGGCGGGCGTTCTAACCAAAAGACTACTGTGTCACTCGATTTCTATGCTGAATTAATTATTGAAAGAACTTTTTAAATTAGATTTTTATGCTAATTTATAAGCCATTGACGAAGTAAGCTGCAGACCAAAAGCAGGGCATCGACACATCATGTAATGATCTCTTAAAGTATGTCAGTCTGCTTGCTCTGATTGGCCAATAACCGAGCGTCTGGACTGAACAGTATTGTTGTTTTTATGAAAGGAAACAAAGAGTGTGCCAGATGTGCTGGCAGGATGCCAGGACGGTTCGCGCCTTTTCATATTTCCGCCTTTTTGTAAGGAGAGTGTTGTTTGTTATTGCATGAGGCAGTCTAAAGTTGAATTGATTAATATAGGTTTTCCCGGTCATTTTCGGCAATTGAGCGGCCAATTTAAACGCCGCGTCATTCCATTTCGCGCGAAACTGCAAGCACATCAACATAGTCATTCAATTTCACTTCATGTGCAAGCAAATGTTCACTTGCGACAGGCAATTAAAAAGAATCACCATTCAATTTAAAATTCCATTCGAACAGCATTCAAATTCGCAACGGCTTTTTGCAGCGTGCGTATAGTCATTCAAATTCGTTTTGGGGCAGGCATTTCTGAGAATTGTCCAGCTGATTTGGCGTTTTGTTAATCTGTAATTATGGTTGCTACCGCAAGATTGTAAAATGTATAAAAAGGGTTCACTTCTTGTATGAGAATCACTTTGCTGATGTCCCCTTCGATTGCTTGTAATTGAAGATTGGAAAAAATGGCAGCTCGTTTCGCTACGCGAGAATATCTAATGTTGATCGGGAACGGCTGATTGATGCATTCGAAGGAATGATTTAGATTACCTTGAGCTTGCAGACAACTTGAACATCAACAGGTCCACAGCAAGATCGATTGTCGCAACTTATTTGAGATCAGGACGAAGCGAGAGGTTGGACAGAGGAGGGCAACTCATTTCAGGATGGATGATGAGATGCGACACCATTTGCACGACATCCTGGACACCAATCCCTCTTGACACTTAAGCAGATGGAAGCCAGTCTGATTGAGCACCACCAGACAAGCCCAGGGTTTCAACTACCACCATAACCAGGGCCTTAGATGGAATGATGATGACGTTGAAACTTGTGGAAGATGTTCCTGATGCCAGAAACTCCCTGCAGTTCTCGATCAACGAGTTCAGTATGCCGAATGGTTCCTGGAGCATGGTGTTCTGGCACACCTTATATTTATTGACGAGACAGGATACAACATCTGGACCCGGCGATCCCAAGGCAGAGCCCCACGAGGGATTCCAGCAAGACGAGTCGTCCATAGACAACGAGGGAGAAATTGCAACGTCATCTTTGCTGTTTCCAGTGAAGTAGGTTTAGTGCACCATCGAATTGCATTTTGAAAACTATGACACGAGAGAGATTTGAGGAGTTTCTTGCTGCCACAATCGAACAATGCGCAGATCTGTTCCCAGAAGACGAGCCCGTAATCCTCATTTGCGACAATGCAAGGCCTCACGTTCGTGCCCAACTCCCTGAAGATGTCAACCCAGTGATCTCTCTCTGAAGCGACTCCCTCCATATTCCCCTTTCCTAAACTGCACAGAGATGGCACATTCTGCATTTAAGGCTGCAGTCAAGCGGACTCTTGGGCTACCAGAGTGGCAACAACGAATCGGAGACAGACAGGCTGCACAGGCAGGAGGGATGAACATGCAACAGTGGAGATGTGAGATTCTACAACAAGCAGCTGTACAGAATCTAGATGTCATCACCCAATTGCCAAGCAAAATGCGCGCAGTGGTATAACCATAGCCAAACCTACATGCCTAGATGCATGGCACGCCAACAGATAGATGGTTAAGAAAACACACTAAATAAAGAAATAAAGAAATAAAGAAATAAAGAAGTAAAGAAATAAAGAAATAAAGAAGTAAAGAAATAAAGAAGTAAAAGAAACAAAGAAATAAATAAATAAAGAAGTAAAGGAACAAAGACATAAAGAAATATAGATGTAAAAGAAATCATAGTGTGCATTTGTTTGCTCATTTTGCGAAATTGGTTGTCACAAAACGAAAACGTAAGTAACAAACTGGTAGAAATCTTTGCTTGCGCCTACTCTGCTAAATTGAATGCCGATTTCGCATGGCTAAACTGAACGACTGTTAAGTTCAATTGAATGCAATGCTATATAAATTCGGATGCATCAAAGTGAAATTGAATGACGGTTTCAACTGAAGAGGCAAAATCACTTAAATACGAATGCATGAACACGAAATTGGCCGCTCAATTGCCGAAAATGACCGGGAAAACCTATAAATAGATCAGTTCAGTTGATATTCTGTGTTGTGCTTATTATTTTTGGCTTTTTGCAGCAGACTCAATAAGAACTCAAACAGGAGTACACTACAGTATGATATCGAGAAGAATGAAAACGACTGGTAAGTCTGCTGCCACCTAGCGTCTCAAAGGTGTCTCAAAAGTAGCCTGATGATTTACGTAACGCTTCCATGCTCGTAAATTACGCAAGATTAGTCTTACATATCCTCTTCACCATGCAAAGTGAGGGTATTTCTGTTTTGTGTACGTGTAAATTTACACTCGTACATGTACTGGAAACATACATGTGTATGAGGTGCCGTATATGACTAAATGAGCATTTACAAATATATAAGACTAAACTAAATATAGAAGAGCAAATCCATATATTTAAGAGCAAACTCATATATTTAAGAGCAAACTCATATATTTCAGAGCAAATCCATATATTTAAGAGCAAACTCATATATTTAAGAGCAAAACCATATATTTAAGAGCAAACTCATATATTTAAGAGCAAACTCATATATTTAAGAGCAAATCCATAAGAGCAAACTCATATATTTAAGAGCAAAACCATATATAAAAGGACAAATACAAATATATAAAGGGTCACAGACAAATATAAAAGGATCAAATATATATATATAAAGTGTCAAAAACAAATATATAAAAGACCAACACAAATATAAAAGTTTTGAACAGCGCCACTCTGTATAATGGACGTAACTTCAAATATTGAAGACATGGACATTTCATATATTGAAGACATGGACATTTTCATATATTGAACATGGACCTTTTTATT
>CM055817.1:18286232-18319379 GCA_029582265.1 Zoroaster sp. YZ-2022 | reverse complement strand
GAATGATGACCCAAATGTTCACACAGGGGTATTTTTGACTGGTCATTTTGACTACCCTGAACAATATAAGACAATGCTTTTACCAGTCACAAAACGGTTGACTCATTTACTGTACTTTACTACACGTAAGGTCCGACAGTGTTCGACTTTTAAGTGACACTAGATACATGTACATGTATACCTTGGCAAGTATACTGAGACGCAATAGAAACTTACCACTTTTTCGACCTTAAATTATCAGTAATCACAATGCACAAATGTAATATGTGCACTTATTTTGGCAAGTCAGTGTACCCCCTACAGACAAATCGGTCACACATAGTCACGTGACCTTTGAGTCGTTCTCTTCATGGCCCAGGTGCGTAACACCTGGTTTGACCATCAGCGATTGCTCAAGAGGTATGTGATGATTAATCCAAATTTTTGTGTTGTCTTATTTTGAACCATTACAATTTTATGCTATTCCAAAACAAGTGGTAAGTTTCTATTGCGTCTCAGTATATTTCAACATTTTGACTCATTTTGACCTTTGCAGTTATAGGAGGGTTAACCCTCCTATATGCCCAAGCTGAAATTTGGCCCAGTTAGCACGGCACCCACAGACACTCACTTGAGTATTTTTGGTTGCATTGTCAATTGGTAGGTCAAACCAGAGTCACACAGAGCTGTGTACTGTCAGTGGTTTTGGTTTGACCTTTGTGCACTACACAAAGTCAATGGGTTGGGAGTTACATACAAATTTTGAGTGTCTTTGGGTTTGACCTCCTATCACAGCCACATGTGCTTGCATGTATTTGAGTGCACTGCACAAAGTCAATGGGTTAAGAGAGACATACAAATTTTGAGTGTCTTTGAGTGTTAAACCTATAGGAGGGTTAATCACTGCCATGTGTTTATCTCGGCTATTGCTGAAGGTTCTGGGTTCTGCATAGAATCTCTTTCAAGCAACTCAACCATCAAGAAATGACCCCGAAAAGTCCCCCTGGTTCTCCCTGAACCACGCTCTCACTTTGCCACAGTTGAAAAACAAGTTGCCTGATATTGGTTCTCCCGTGAACCATAATGTCACTAATAGCGACAATTATTGAGATGCGAGTTGCCGGAGTTCTAGTCATTGTGTTCTCATTGGATTTATCGTCCTGTCCAATAAGTGTGACCCTTACACCCTTTTTTCACAAGCACTCGGGTTGGAAAGTATGTGGTGCTACACACAAGTCGGTGTAGGGCAAAGATAAATCAATTGTTTATCATCTGATGCAAGAATTTCATCAATCTATCCTTATTTTCACATGTACAATGTACATCCATAACAATATAACCTTGGTGATTATGCCCTTAACCCTAACTCCCTAGGCCCATTTGCTTAACCCTCCTACTACTACAAGGGTCAAAATCAGTCAAAATGTTGATATACTTACTAAGGTATATCTAGTGCCCTTAAAAGGCAAACATTCTCAAACCTTACGTGTAGTATTAACATTTACAGGTCAAAATGAGTTGACCGTTTTTGACTGGTAAAAGCATTGTCTGGTATTGTTCGGGGTGGTCAAAATGACAGTAAAAACCTGTCAAAAATGCCCGCTGTTTGCACATTTTGGGTCAACTGTCTATCAGTTGACTGATTTTGATCTCTGTAGCAACTTCCCACTAAAGTGCAACAACTGAATCCTCCAAAATCCTTCAGTAGTAAAGCAAGCACATGACATGTATGCACACATGTTTCTAATTTGCACACACGTGTTTCTAATTTGCACACGTGTTTCTAATACATGTACATGGCCAGGGACCCTCCCTGCATGCATGGAGCAATAAACAGTGTCCACTGACCCATGCGCTGACCTTGCAACCACTACAACAAACATGGATGTACATGTACCACGGAAAGGCAAGTATGCCTTATAACCTCAATCCTTCAAAATCCTTTACTTTAGCAAAGAGGATTTGGGAGGATATTGTTTGTGCAAAATCTGTCTTTACTGTTCTATAAATATACTCTTAATTTACTTGTACACTATGTATTTGTAGTTTTATGTATTTTGGTATATAAATTTTTCCAGCGCCTCGGAATATGTTTGGTCATAGATAGATGGCGCTTTACAAATTTTGTATTATTATTATTATCATCATTATTATTATTATTAACCTCCTACTGTTTGACCATTTGAAACCATTCAAAATTTCCACTTACCAAAATGCGCATTGGTTTTGTACACACCTGGTGATACCATTTGAACAGTGTTGGTAGCAAGCTTAACTACCATTCATATCCATTCAAATGGTTTTGAATGATTGTTACACTACACCTTGGTGTGTTTCCATGGCCGAATGGATTCAAATGGTGAATGTACTTCACAGTGGCTTATCATTCAAACGGTTTTAGATGATGGATACATTACACCTTGGTGTGGTTTCGCATTGCCGAAAAACAAAACCTGCATTATGTAGATAAAGTGGACTATCCATCATCTCAGTACCCTATGGAGTTTTAACACATGGTGGCCAGTGTACAAGTAATTGATCTACCACTTAAAAATGGCACTAGGGTCTTTAGGGTATAGCAGACCTGTCATTCAAAACCATTTACTCATGTCACTGGCATAGAGGGTCCATTAACCCTCCTATAGGTTTAACACTCAAAGACACTAAAAATTTGTATACGTGTCTCTCTTAACCCACTGACTTTGTGCAGTGCACTCAAATACATGCAAGCACATGTGGCTGTGATAAGGATGTCAAACCAAAACCAATCAAAGACACTCAAAATTTGTATGTAACTCCCAACCCATTGACTTTGTGCAGTGCACTCAAATAAATCAGTACGTATACACAGCTCTGTGTGACTCTGTGGTTTGACCTAACAATTGACAATGCAACCAAAAATACTCAAGTGACTGTCTGTGAGTGCCGTGCTGACTAAGCCAAATTTCAGCCTGGGCATAGGAGGGTTAATTCACCACTTAGAAGTATCCAAACAAGGTTTTGTATTAGCTGACCTACCATTCCAAACCATTTGGGAATCAAAACTGTACAGTTATTTCACCATTCAAAACCACAAAGTGAATGGTTTCAAATGGTGAGCCAACTTGTATGAAAAGGCACCAGAAGTAGGAGGTTAAGGTTAGGGTTAATAGAAACAAAACATCAGCATTTGATTTTGTTCTGACTTTTTTTCCTATGTATATATCTATCCAACTAGTATGTTCATGTTGTATTCACAGTATGTATTTGATGTAATAACCAAATATAGTTAATAATAATAATAATGTGTGGACTTATATAGCGCACGTATCCACCAACTGAGTGGTGCTCAAGGCGCATATTATTACCCCTGCTCATAAGGCTCATAAATCATTCCTGAAACCATCTCAGCTCCCTGGGAGTATACAGCTCAATTGCTGCCATTACAGCGCTATAGGGCTAATCAACCAACTCTGCCCTCACAGGTACCCATTTAACCCTGGGTGGAAGAAGCAAGTATGGTTAGTGTCTTGCTCAAGGACACAGAACTTGAGTCCGTAAGCTAGACCGCCGCACGACACTCCACAGTTGCAGCTATTCAAAGTAACGTCAGGACACCGTAATGGTGACCACTCCCGACTGGGGCTAAAACTAGGGCAAATGAAATGAGATAATAGTTTAGTGCGCGCGCTGCTGTCCGTATGTCTTTGGAGTAACTGAACATCTGACAATAAAACGTGGTAAGCACATAAAAAAAATCATGCATTCAATTGCACTTACCAGCTGAGGGTTGTCCAACCTTCTGTTCGATAGTATGTATAAAGATGATGGAATCTTTCATTTCGCCAATCTTATCTTATAGTTAGCGGTAGCACTAATGGCCAGTTGAGCAGGTTGTTTTGTTCCATTGCATCCCTTCCTACAGATGATGTTTCTCCAGCTGGATCTCTAGCAGGGCTGGTCATTTTAGAGTTGTCATCCTGTTGAGAAATCGAGCTAGATGCATGGGCATGAAAATGGAACGGTCCAGTACCTGTCGGATGCTCTACGTTTGATGTGTGTTCTTGTTGTAAGCACACATTTCTTGACTGCTGAATGGACTGCAATTCGCTTTCACGTAAATCAAAATCTCTCTTTAGTTCGTTTGCCGTGTACATTTGCAGTGCCTTACCATCTACGCGTTCTTTAAAGATTTTCTCAGCTAGGTTGTCACGGATGCCACAATCAGTTATCAGCCATAATCTAACATCATCGCTCGTCCAGTCTGCCATGTTTGCTGATGACCGATTGGTTTTATCCGTTTTGATTTGATATCAGACTCACTGTCTACAATGATTACCTGTCCTGGTGTCTTTGTTTCTGAAAGTATAAACGTAATAGTAATACAAATCTGTTGTTATTATACCATTATGCATGATTCAGCTCTGTAGCTAAGCTCCATGTAGCAGTGTATCATGCCTGTCAGACAACACTACATGTACATCATCTCCCATAAACTTAGCCCCCATTCTAGGGCCAATACACTGGAGTCCCTCCGTATCCTTGACCCTAACCCCACATCTACAAAAATGGAGCATTTGTTTCTCATTTTTCACCTTTTGATCTACTAAATAGTTATTTAAGGTAACCTTGCCCAAGCAGACATATTTGGCATAAAATCTGTTATTCTGGGATAGCTCACTTTCATGAAATTTTCGAAACATTTTTTAAATTAAAAAAATAAAAAAATTAAAATTTTACCAAAATTACCGATCTCAAAAAATAACAAACTTCATGCCAACAATTTTTAGGTTGTAATAATTAGCAGATCAAAAGTTGAAAAATCGCTCCATTCTGCACATACAAGGATTCGGACTGCAATAAATTTCAGTCGTTTGAAGACCATGTACCTATTTCGCATGATACACAAGCAAATTATAATGAAAAAACTTACCTGACAGATATCATGAATTAATTTCCCAGGGTAGAATGTCGTATCCGACCGCCACTTTTTCTCATTCAATAACCAATAAAGTAATCTTACCTACCTAGTAAGGTGGAGAACATATGGATGATGATGGACATATACTTCAAATTATTCCAGGATATTTATTTCATGAAAAATCAGGCATTTTGGTATACATGACTTCACTCTACGTATGTCAGTCTGATCTTGTAAACTCTCCATTAGTGACCAACACAGTCTGTATGCATGAGTGGCAACTATAATAGGATTCTTCTATTTTCTGAAGGGGAGGATTTTTTAGAAGGGAAATCAAGTCCAAAAACCATCATCAAAGTGGATTTTAAAGATAGTTTTCGCTTTCTGTACCACCAACAGTCGATAGAATCATTTTTGACTGGTTATATATAGTGGTTGCAAAAAAATTCCAAAAAAAACCTTAAAAAGTGGCGGTCGGATACGACATTCTTTCCATTTCCCATTTAAAATAATGGAAATAATGTCCACTTTTATGATGGTTTTTCGAGTTTATTTCCCCTAGGGCTGTGCCGGGTATCCGGGTACCCGACCGAAACGGTAATTACCCGGTTCCATTTTTTTGGTTCCAATTACCCGTAAACGACTTTTTAAAATTCGGACTTAACATTTGAGCGGTGGGAACAGAAATCTGTCACTCTTAAGCAATGCACTTGTACAGACAATTATCTTTAAATTCAAGAGATTACACTCTAATGAAGAAAAGATCGATAGTATGGTATCCTCTGCATTATAAAAGTCAATTTGTTACCATTTACAGTACATGTATTTGGGCACCACCAGAGGCATGTTTTCAACAAAAATGAAAACGGGTATCCGGGTATCCGAAGTTTCCTGATTTCGGGTATCCGGTTCCAAAAATATTCGAAAATGCACAGCCCTCTAAAACACCCGCCTTCAGAAAATAGAAGGATCCTAAAAATAGTTGCCACTGCGCATGTACAATGACCGTGTTGGTCACTAACGGGGGAGTTGACAAGATCAGACTGATATGACTGAGGAAGTCATCGTATACCAAAAATGCCTAATATTTCATGAACTACACATGTAAATATCTTGGAATAATCTGAAGTTATATATGTCCATCATCATCCATGTTCTCCACCTTACGAGGTAGGTACATGTAAGATTACATTATTGGCTATATTTAATGAGAAAAAATGGCGGTCGGATACGACATTCTACTCGAATAGGTAAAGTCACAGACCACAGCATACACTAACGTTAGCCCCGATAGGACCCTATCTACAGTGCAAAGTACACTTCCGATAGGGTCCTGACCAAGAGTTCTTCCCGTTCGTATACCTGTAAAGTTTGCACTGAATTTTCTCCTTTTTTTTTTACCTGTCTTTGTTGCCTGAACCAAGGAAATGCAGGCACTGTAACGGAAAGAATGTTGTATCTGACCGCCACCTTTTAAGGGCTTTTTTGGATTTTTTTTGCAACCACTAACCAGTTAAAAAATTATTCTATTGATTTTTGGTGACGAGTACAGAAAGCGAAAACTATCTTTAAAATCCACTTTTATGATGGTTTCGCACTTTATTTCCCTTCTAAAAAAATCCTCCCCTTCAGAAAATAGAAGGATCCTATTAGTATTATAGTTGCCACTGCGCATATGTACAATGACTGTGTTGGTCACTAATTGTGGAGTTTACAAGATCAGACTGACATGACAAAAAGGGTCATCGAACCAAAATGCCTGTTTTTTTATGAAATAAATATTCGGGAATAACATGAATAATGTCCATCATAAATTCCATATGTTCTCCCCACGAGGTAGGTAAGATTATTTTTATTGGTTATATTGAATGAGAAAAGTGGCTCGGATTTAATTCACCCACTGAAAATTTTAACTCCCCTTGGGAGAAACTTTTTTGCGGGAAAAGATGAAAAAAAAAAAGGGGTTTTCCCCAGACATTTCTCAGAGCATGGGCCCAAATTTCGGAAAAATTTTCATCCCGTCATGCTGAAAAATATATAAGATTTGGGGTAAATCTTTTGGGCGGAAGAACAGGGCCCCTTTAAATCCCGGACCAAAAAAGTCCAGCTCATTTGGGCAATTGATGCCCGCCCCAAAATCGATGTTCTGACCTCAAGGTGACAAAAATCCCCCAAGAATGCCAAAAAAAGTTTGTATTTAAACAGAGTTTGGGGCCTTTTTTTTTGGGAAAATGTGGGGAAAACCTTTTTTTCCTTTTTTTCAGAAAAAAATTGTTTTCCTTAAAGGGGAAAAGAAGTTACACTGCCGCATTTAAATGGGGTTCAGCCAAAAAAACCCGGGAAAAAAAAAAGGAAAAAATTCGGGAAAACCCACAGGTATATGAAGGGAAGAATTTTGGTCGGGACCCTATCGAAGTGTATTTTTTTTTGGGTGGGCCCTACATTTATCACGAGGGTTTTAAGCAAAAATTGGTACAACTAATCAAATGTAGCAGGGGCCACACCAACGTTACTTCTTATAAATTTATGTAATCTAAATTTAAAAAATAAAAACCGGTTCCTGGGTCAAATTCAAAAAAAGGGAAAATTTTCCCGGGCATTCAAACAGGGGAAATTGTTGTACTTGTACGTAGTATAGGTACCCCACATCAAAAAAACAAAAGAACAACCTGAACTAAAACATTCAACCCCCTATGGAGCAAAACAGTAAAATGATATACATCAAAAACAAAATTCTGTGGACCAACATTTCGAAATTTCTAACATTTGTACCCAAAAATCGAAAAAACCAAAACAAAACTGTAAAATGTAGCAGTTTTTGTCAATGGGGGGATCCCCGGGAATTTTCCGGAAGTGTTGAGGTTTTAAATTTCTAAAAGGATTAGGGCCCTCAATTGGTATGATTTTGACAAGCAACATTATACTCCGGGTTTTTTTTTTTTCAAAAAAAAGGGAAAGGATTTTTTTACTTTTGGGGTTTAAGGATTTTTGGCCCAAAAAAAACCCCAAACATTTTCCCTGAGTTTCTTACAAGCACTAAGCAGCCACTATAACATTAACAGCCCCCATTTTTTTGTGCTAAAGTGTTTTGAACCCACAAGTTTGTTTTCCCTTTTTTAAAATTAGTGGATTTTTATTACACCTGGAATCTACTGGACGTTTTAGGGAGTATTTGTACATTTGTTTTCTTATAATAAGTAAAAAACTTTTTTTTTGTTGTCTTACGCCCCTTACAAAAAAGGGCCGGACCCTGGTACCTTGTGGAAATGTAGATACCACAGAAATTCCCACAAAAAAAGCAAATATCATCCAGAGTACCACACACATTTATGGGTAATGCCAATGCTGGGTACCCCAAAACCTGTGGTATTTTTTGTGGTTTTATGAGATACCACAGAAATTACCACGGGAAAAAGACATCACAGGAGTACCACAAAAATTTATGTGGTAATCCCAACACGGGGATCCCAGTCCTGTGGTATTTCAGTGGAAATGTGGTTTTCCACATAAATTACCACAGGAAAAGAACCCCGAGTACCACACAAATTTATTTTAATGCCAACGCTGATTTTTGCCCCGGGTATTTTGGGGTACATGTAGATACCACAGAAATTACCACGGGAAAAAAACATCAGAGTCCCCACAAATTTATGGAAAGCCAACACGGGTTCCCAGTCCTGTGGTATTATTGTGGTTGGGTATTTAAATGGGGTATAGATTTAAAGAAAGTTATTTTTTTCATTTTGGGTTTTTGGGTTTTCCCCGGCTTTTTTAAAAAGATTTTACAGTCAAATTTACCAGCTATCATTAAATTTTTCATCCACAAAATTTCACAAAAACCCAAAATTTTTTTAAAAAAAACCAATTCATTTGCCATTCAATTTAAAGTTTTGTCCCCCCTTTTAGAACCCAATAAGAACACTCGCCAGATAAAATTTGGGCCCGGCTGTTCAAATTCAAATTCCCCACATAAATCAATTAGAAGAATTTGATTTCACAATTCGAGACTAGAAAAAAACTGAATACCCGGGGAAAAAAAACAGTGTTTAAATTTTATTTGCCATTGTTTGAATTTACTTAATAAAATTTAAACGCCAATTTATTTGTTGAAGTTAACGGGATATTGTTCACAAAAGATGAAAAAACTTTTTGGAAGTAAAAAACCCAATGTTGATGGACAAATTGAATTTTTTCTTTAAATGATGTAATTTTGTGATTTTATCAGAAAGGTTCATTTAATGGGGAAAAATAAAGATACAGGTTTACCAAAACCAGGAAAACAGGAAATGCCCAAAGGTCCCACAGGAAGGTACCTAAGGGGTTATTCGTCCCCTTTTCATTTCAAAACCAAGAACCCCTAAGAATTGTAACGGGACCTGGAATTTGAAAATTGGAAATTTGTAACGGGAAAATAATTTTCAAAAAAAATATTGTATATTTTTTTTTTTGTAAAAAATCCTATTTTATTTATTTTTTTCCCCACATGTAGGGCATGCTTTTTTTTAAACTTTTTTTGGGTACTTAGAATTTTTCTTGAAATTTTTGATTTTTTAAAAAGATTTTTTAGATTTGTCAAAAAAAATTTGGGTCCATTGACTTTGTAAAATCATCTACGAAAGGGGAACTTTTTTTTTTTAAATGGCCATGTGACGCAGAGTACCAATGAGCACCAAGCCTGTGCAGCAGTACAGGATAATTGATGAGGGCATGTTACCAGCTAAAAACCGTTTATTCAGTGCACATGTTTGAAATGTTATATTGGCTTGAACATGTACATGTATTTGTAACAATTTGTCAATTTATGTATTGAAATAAAAACCCACTAGTGATTATAGTTATTTAAAGATTAAAAGAATAGAATCAGAGGGAGAGGCGATGAATTTTTTCGAAGTTGACATATAACTGCACTAATTAACTGACTGTTGTTATTTGATGCTGGTGGAAATTTTTGGGAGAAGGCCAATACATGTACAGATGTAGTGTACAACACAGTTTACATTCATGATGGAAGGCCGCATAACGTTGTTGGGAACCATGATGGACAAGACATGAATACGAAAAAAGGGAAAAGAATTCCATATCCCAAAGCCTGAGAATCAGACATTTTGTCGCAGTTTTCACGAACTGATGCAAAGCTCAAAAATTTAAAAATTGATTTTTAATTTTACTTTTTAATTATCAAAATAATAGAAGGTACTTTAATGGTACCACTTACTGATACCTTTTTTTTCGCTTCAAGTCTTGAAACCCCCATGTACATTACGTTGGTTAGAACCATCATGTTCCCATTTTTGGGTTTGTTTGATATGAGAATACATGTACGTCAAATAAACCCCGTGCAGGGTTTGGGATGCAGGGTTTTTCGTTGTCAGAATATCGTCTTTGTTCGCATATCCTGACCAGGGCCAGTCACCCTTTTTTACAATCTTTGGGCCCTTTGTAATTTTATTTTGGGCATTGTTCTTACCAGGTATTTTTTTTTATTGCTTACACGATGGTCACTGCGCCAGGAGCGTCTCTTTGACGGATACCGGCGCATTACAAATGTTCATTATTATTATTATTATTATTATTATTATTAATAAATAATAGTAAGTAACAAAATTCATCTTTTTTTACTTTAGAGTGTTTCAGGGATCGTCCCATTCAGATGAGAGCAAAAGAGGAAGTAAAAGTTGTTGGGGGGCCGGAAGTTTAAGAAGAGTAAAAATTTTAATGTATATTTAGAAAAATACAGGAATTAAAAATAGAGTATTACTGACTAAAAAGGGAAAAACAGATAAAGTAGTAAATTGATTTTTGTCATTGGTGATTCGGATGTTATTTTTCAAAATGAACATTTTTTTTTGGGTCTATTACTATTTTTTTCGAGAAAAACCCCTTTTTGTTTGTCTATCATCCCAAAAATTAGAGGTAATTTTGAAGGAAAAAATCAATTAGAAAATGGAAAAGACAAACACCTACATGTAAATAAAAATTAAATCTTCCAGGGGAAAATTAATATTTAAAAATTTTTTTAGATCCATTTAGGGGCTTTTTTCCCTGTTTATGATTTAACCTTTCACTGTTAATTTAAAATTCTAGGGGCTTTTGTGGGTTTTTGGGTTAAAAAAAATTTTAACCTTCAAAAGCTAATTTGGGGAAGGGAAAAAACAAGAAATAGGTTCTTTGGTGACTTTAATTAGTGCTTGCTGCCACATGTTTGTGATTAATGACTTTTAAAATTTTTATGCCCAGTGATTATTGATTATATTTGGGAGAAATGTTATCTATCCATTTTGGTGCTTGTTTTTTAACATTTATGATTTAAAAAAATTTTCATTGTTACTAAGATGATTCAAGTGTCTGAAAGACAATTTTGCCCTTTTGAAACCTGGTGCTTTTTTGATTAACAAAATTTCAATCAAATAGTCTCTTTTGGGGACTTTAATTAGTGCTTGCCTATTCCACAATTTATGATTAATGACTTTTCATTTTTTTTCCAAGATGGTTGTACGGGGTTTGAAAGACAATTTTTTCTTCTTTTTTAAAAAAGCTTTGGGGAGTTTGTGATTAAATTTTAATCCCTTTAAAAAACCCATTGTCTGATAGAAAATACAATATAAAATGTTATTTGGTGACTTTAATTAGTTTCCCCCAAGGTCAAAATCATTAATCAACTTGAATTTAATTTTTTAAATTGAAAAAAAAATGTTTAACAAAAACCCCAATATAAACTGCAAAATTTTTCAGTATTATGGCAAGATCCATCCAGTTATTGCCATTGCTCAACCTTCCCAGTGAGATGGTTTTTACCAACAAAGCTTTTAATTTACATGCAAAGGGTTGAAGTCCGGTTGTTGAATGATGCCATTGTAAAAAATTTTTAAATTGGGTTTAAAAATTTAGTGACTATTAAAACATATTAAAGAGATGCTAAATCTTGTAAGTGTTTGGTTAATGATCCAAAATTTTTAAAAGTGGAGATGTATAAATAACAAAAACTTTGGGGAATTTCAGCTTTTTGGGGCCCTTTAGGGGAAAAAAAACGGGAAATGATTTTGCCCTTTTTTAACACATTGTATTTGGGTTAAAAATTATCAAAGCATGATAATTTTTTAAATCACAGTTCTTTTTCCTATTTTCAAAAAAAAAAACAATACTAGATAGTATCTTTTAAGGGTATTTTTTTATTTATACTTTTTTTTAAAAATTTATTACATGTGTTGTATTCTCTATATGGAATTTACCAGATTTAATAATTGTAAAGAGTTTTTAAGTAATATTGATGCCGCCTGATGTTGTCCAAAAAAAAACAAAAAAAAAAACCAAAATGGATTTATTTTGTAAATTATTTTGAAGGGCCCATAGGCTTCCATTCAGAAGGATTTATTTTTAAACCATTCATCGGGATTCAAATGGGAAAGGGGAAATTTTTAAGGGATCCCAAAAATGGGTTCCCATTACAGATATCCCAAACCCCATTGGGTCCCTTATTGGACCCCCCGGGGCCCATTCAATGGGGCCCAAGGGAATTTTTTTTCTCATAAGAAACATTAACAAGTTACATGCCTATGGTACCTGTGGTAATGTTCCTTGGAATTTGTTTGGCAAATTGGGTTTTTCCCCAAAGGAAATTATTAAAAGGGTCGTTACCCGGGAAATTACCACAGGTACTATAGGGAAAAAAATAGGGGTTTTTAGAATTTCAGGAAAAATTACCAAAGGGGGTAACCTTTTGGTAATGTTCCTGTGGTACCTGTGGTAATGTTCCTGTGGTACCTGTGGTAATGTTCCCGTGGTAATTTTTTCTGTGGTAACAAACCTGTGGTAAAGTTCCGGGGAACGTTCCTGTGGTAATTTTTCCCCGTGGTAACGTTCCCGTGGTTGTTCCTGTGGTAAAGTTCCCCGTGGTAACGTTCCTGGGAATGTTCCTTGGGAATGTCCCAAAACCACAGGCCCGGTTTAAAGTCCTGTGGTATTTTTTTTGGTAAACCCGGGCATTTTTTTGTTGATCTGTTAAAAAATTTTTGGGTCTTCTGTTATTTGTGCAGTCAACCTGATTTAGATTATAACCCGAAACTAGAGATTATAACCCCGTAGCTTGACCACAAGCCTTTTTTCCCCAAACATTTTTTTTGGGTCAACAACTTTTTGATTTGGGCAATGGAGGTCTACATCCTGTTTATTCACCCGAATCCAACCATTTTGTCTCAATGACTCATCAAAATGGCTCAAGATGCAACCCCCCCGATTGTTCCCCCCTTTAAAAACCGCCATCTTAAATTCTTGAGACGTCCTTTTCAAACTAATAATTCATCTGCCACCCACCTGGGAAACCCTTAATTTTTTGGGGCATAAACCCAACTACCCTGGACCTGAAACACTGATCAAAACACCCACAAACCAAAGCTCCATAAAAATTTTCCCACAGCCGAATGAACCACTAAACTTCGCAATGCTCATGGGGTTTCTGATGTAGTTTTTCTTATTCCCGCATTGAGTCAATTGAACTGTCTTTTGGGAAAACTTTCTAATCAACCCCCCAAAAATACCGCCGCCCCATAGAGGTAAAAAAAACTGGTGCCCTAGAATGGACAGATTTACACAACTAGCACCCCGTTTACCAACCCCAGCAGTGAACTCAAACCACATCAACAAGCGACATTGGCATAACTTCAACTCCAAATGTTCACGATGAGTCTAACTTCAGCTCTGTGTCTCGAATACTAATCCATATGTAACAAATCGGATGAATTTGTTGGACTTTGTAACTTCAAAACAATTTGGATCTTGTTGCCATAACCGAGACATGGTTTTTAAAACCTGATGATGATTTGCTACCCCAGGAGTGTACTCCTGCTGGCTACTCTCTCCATCATATTCCCCCAGACCAATAAAGACCGGTGGAGGGGTTGCACTCACTTTAGGGTCCAGTTTATCTGTCAGCATGAAAAGGGTTACACATATTGACTACCTAACATTTGGAATTTTCTGCATGGCTGAGGGTAACGTGCAACCTAGATCTGTTCGCCTTGTTATTACTTATCGACCACAGAAAGGGATGTTGATGGTAAATATGTAAACTTCTCCAGTTTTCTGCAGGAATCTGAAAATTAATTGTCGATTATCTCTTACACCCATCTGCTGACATTATTTTTAACCGGCGATTTTAACATTCATATGGGATTATTTCAAACAATGGCGTAACCGTTTAAAAGATCTGCCTTCAAGCTCATGGACTTATAACAGCACATCACAGTACAGCACCCACTCATCGGTATGGTCACTGTCTTGACCTCATGATAACGCGATGAAAATACTTCACCCTCTTATCACGAATATAACTATTCATCCTGGATTATCTGATCATTATGCAATCATGGCAAATTTGAACCTTAAAAACCTCCCCATACCTACCATATTTCTGTAACGATCGCCACTGGAAAAAGTAAATATTAAAGATTTATGTCATGATGTTGAATCTCAACTGAAAATAAACCTTGAAGATGGTGAGCTGGATTCTTGTGTCAGTCTATTTGAATCTACTGTCCGTAACATCTGATGATCATGCTCCGCAAAAAAACTCGAACTGTTAAACTACAATCTGAATCCCCTGGTTCAATGATGATATCCGTGCTGCAAGGAAAATCCGCCGTCAACTTGAGCGAAGATGGCGTGACAATGGGGAAACTTGGAGTACATCGGCAAGAATACTGTAACCAACGTGATATTGTGAAGAACATGATTAACCAGGGCAAAAACCTCACTACTCATCTCTTGTGGGAAGATAGCTCTGGTGATCAGAAAAACTCTTTAACATTGTTGAAAAGCTGTTCATATAAACCCAAATCCAGTGCTTCCATCTACACACTCCGATCAGGACCTCGCAAATGCTTTTCAAACTTTTGTCACAAAATTGGAGAATATCCGTCGTTCTTTTCTCCCTCAGTACCTGCCATTCTATCACAAACACCATCACGCAAGGATCCACAATGTAGACTGTCCATATTTGAGCCTACTGGTGTTGCGGAGATCAAGAAACTCATCACGAAATCGCCATCAAAATCACGTGAACTTGATCCAGTGCCAACTTCGCTAATAAAACAAAATATTGATGTGTTTGCTAAGTATATCACAATTATTGTAAACAGATCTCTTTCTTCCGGTTGTTTTCCTAATAGCCAGAAGGTTGCTCATGTTAAACCACCTCTAAAGAAACCCAATGGACAAGGAAGTTTTCAAAATTACCGACCAGTAGCGAATTTAAAGTACCTTGGAAAACAAATCGAGCGAGTTGTGTCATCACGGATCTCTGACCATGTTCGTGCTAATAACCTGTCGGAGACATTTCAGTCAGCCTACAAACCATTTCATGGAACAGAAACTGCTCTTCTTCGCGTCAACAGTGACATTTTATCTGCCATGGATGAGGGGAAATCACTGCATTAGTTTTGTTAGACTTAAGCGCCGCTTTTGACACGGTCGATCATAAAATCCTTTCTCTCCGCCTTCAATATCATCTTGGAATACATGACACAGCCTGGATTGGTGTAAGTCCTACCTTTTAAATAGGCCTCAGCATGTTTGTATTGGTAACGCTATCTCCGAGAGCCTGTTATTCTTGACTATCTGTACCCCCAAGGCTCTGTGCTCGGCCCACATTGTGGTTTACTGTAATTATACCTTCCAGTTCGTGATATCATTTTGAAGTATAATTTAAATTACCATGTTTACGCTGATGACACGCAGCTTTACATTACTTTTAAATCTTCTCAAGAACCTGCTGATTCCTGCATTAAAACACTGGAGAAATGTATTCAAGAGATTCGAAGTTGGATGAGACAAAACTTCCTGAAATTGAACGATGAAAAAACATAATTTGTTCTATTTGGATCACGTCAGCAATTGTCTAAAGTTTCTCTTCCATTTATTACAATTGGTGACTCGCAGATAACCCCATCATTACATGCACGTAATTTGGGTGTTATATTTTACTCGACAATGACTTTAAAACCACATATCTCCAACATTGTTCGCATATCATCATTTCATATCAGAAATATAAGCCGAATTAGGAAATACTTGAATAAAAGTGCTGCTGAACAAATTATACATGCGTTTGTCACATCACGGCTCGATAACGGGAATGCTCTCCTTTACGGTCTCCCGCAGAATCAAATATCTCGTCTTCAGCACATACAATGTACAAAACACAGCAGCTCGTGTTGTGACTTTGTCCAGAAAGTCATGCCATATCACGCCAATCTTGAAAGAACTGCACTGGCTTCCTGTTTCACAGAGAATTGTTTTTAAACTTATGCTAATTGTTCACAAATCTTTTAATAACATTGCTCCAATTTATATTTCTGAACTGCTTAAAGTCTACACTCCATCACGCAATTTGCGCTCCAGCAACATGTCACTCCTAAAGGAACCAACTTCAAAACGGAACTGGGGTGATAGGTCGTTTTCTGTCGCAGCTCCCAGACTCTGGAATCATCTTCCAACTAAACTCAAATCTTGTCATAGTATAACCAGATTTAAGTCGATGCTTAAAACTCATCTTATGTCACAACTCTTCAAAGATGATGTATATTTGTAATTGCATTGTAGGTACATGTATCTCGGTACATAATTTTATTTTTTTCCCCATTGTATATTGTTTGTATTCATATTTTTTCTTTGTTTCCGCGCCTTGAGCGCCCAGCAGGGTGGATATGTGCGCGCTAAAAATCTTTATTATTATTATTATTATTATTATTATTATTATTATTATTATTGATAAACAATCTCTACATAAAACTTCGAATGTTTTGTTCTGTAAATTAGGCGAAGTAAAAAAAAAACATGTTTAGCGTCCCCGCCCGCTTCCTTTTTGGGGGCCGCATGGAGTTTTTTTTTTTTTTACCAATTCAAAATGAGATTTAAAAAACGTACAATGTCAACCGATCCATTGGAAAAATTAATAAAATAATTGCAAGTCAGAACTTCTAATTTATAGATTCTGTCGGTCCAGTCGATCGTACAATTGTGCAATCTCCAGTCCAAGTACGTACATCCGTGTGTTTCGGGTTTATTTCCTGCGCGCCGTGCGTGGCCAAGCCATCCTTGTGTCCTACCGTGGAGCTGTGGTACCACGACTAACGTTAGTCTGGTTTCCCGGACCAGATACATACATTTTATCGTCGTTGCCAAGTCAGGTACAGACGGTATGAGCTCGTGCAACTTCGAGCCGGGGACAAGTCGTTGAACAGTACCGGTAGTGTTTTGTTCAGTGTAGGCGCCGCTATTATACCAGCGCGGAACGCTGTTGTGAAGCGGCGGCAACTAAACTCGGCTAATTATCGACTTGATTTCAAGTCTAACGTTCCATGAATGACGTGTTTCTCTAATACGTAGACAGCTAGCTGCATGATCGACTGCCGATGTGTTGTTAGCACTTGTCAAATGTTTGGAATTTTTAAAGAAAGCACTACAGAACACGGGATGGAACCTCAAGTTCAATGCATTTTTATTTTCCAACTTTAAATTTATTCTTGTGAAAGTGAGCTACAGGGTTTTTAATACTGAACAAACTATTTAATAAAACCACTGTAAACATGTTCAATGTCTTGTCCAACATGTTTCTTTCATTATTGTGTGTTTGAACAGTGGAAAAACCAATGGTTGTTCGAAATTTAAAAAAGAATGGCGGCCATCTTGAAAATAAAAAATAAAATAAAAAGCCCCTCCCGCTTCCTTTTTTCAGAAACCCGGACGCTAAACATGTTTTTTTTACTCGGCCTTACACGACTCCAATGTTTTATTGGACTCTAACCTTTTATAACCAAAATAACATCACAGGTCGCACATGATAATGTACTTACCGAAATTGTTTATAGTCTGTTTGATACCTTCAACAAATATGACGGACCCGCTGCCTGACTCGATCGTTAAATCAGTTAATGTTGGGTACTACTTATAATACATGGTTGTGCACCCCTGATGTTTGCCTTTCTAACTCAAAGCAGTTCCTCCAGAAGCTCTAGATTTTTCCTCTGGAATGCAAACATAATATGATGCGTCTTCTTAAGTTCCTCCAACCTTCTTGGTATTAGAATAATAATAATACTAAGATTTCTATAGCGCCATTCCATCTAGATCATGGCGCTCGGCAACACAAGATAGCGAAAAACAGAACATTATCAAAGGGCAATTGGAAATAAGTAAGTTTTCATGTTTGTTAAGCAACTTCTCTTTTATAAACCCAGTTGTCTCTCGGGTACATACAGCCCGCGGTTCACCTTTCTTCAAATCAAAATCTTTCAGTAGATAATACTTTTGCCTGTTACACGCTCATAATATGAATAAGGCTGTGCGTTTTTGGTTATTTCGAGAATCGGATACCCGAAATTGGAAATCTTCGGATACCCGGGTACCCGTAAACAATTTGTAAAAACACATAGGCCTAAATACTCCTGAATGTATAAAATAACCAATATGAACACAAGTTCCTCTTGTTTAATTAGAGTCATAAAATGTGAACTTTAATACTGTACTAATTTTGTTTAGTCTCAGTATATTAAAAACGACTCGTACCATCCCCATTGTGGAGTGTCGTGGCCGAGCGGTCTAGCTTGCCGGACTCAAGTTCTGGTGTTGGCAGCAGAGTGTGGGTTCGGATCCTGGCCGTGACACTTGTGTCCTTGAGCATAATTGCTTATAGGGGCAGAGGCAGTTTAACAACTGCCTCGTTCTGGACTGGTTACCCCTTCCAGTCCTATTCGTACCGTGAAGAGGCTGGTTATTAACTTGTCTTGTTTCGGTGCGAGGGGCTGGTTTCTTCAGTGTGGAGTCGTTGTAACAACTCACTGACTGAGTAGCCCCACCTTGGAGTGGCCATTGACCTTGTGTGGGGCGAATTACATTTTTAAAAAAATTAAAAAAATTCCCCACACAAAAAAAGTTAACAAAAAATCGAAGACTTCTGTTTGTGTGGCTTAAATGTTCAGTCCAAATTTTTGAAAGTCGTTTACGGGTAATTGGAACCGAAAATGGAACCGGTTAATGACAGTTTCGGTCGGGTATCCAGATACCTGGATAACCAGATACCTATATATCCAGATACCTGGGCCCATATTCATAAAAGCCTGCTAAACTAGCAGCCAACTAGGCCTTTGCAGGCTACTAAATGCCTAGTTGCCTGCTCCATAGTTTCTTGCTATTTTCATATTCATAAAACCCTGCTAGGGACAGTGCCAGGTAGTTGTCAACTAGGATTTAGTTGGTTGTTAACTTAGCAGTTGGCATTGTTCCAAACCACAAAACACAATATGGGTAAGTTTCACTTTCAATATGAGTGGCATGTTTATGTGTCTAACAATAGAGCTGTGCATGCACGAAATGTGTGTGTGCGCCTATCGAATGCAATGTACAGGCACCCGCTCCGTCGAAATGAGACTTGTCCCCCAGATCTGACATTCATAGATATGTATGCTAGGTTAACAAGTAACTCACGGGCTTTCCAATGATACAAATGTTATTTCCGTAGCTTATTCCATTCCGGAATTATCGAGCGATGAAGACAACCATCACTTTGCGGCCTGTTTCGTTTTTGAATTTCGCGCTTCGGAGAAAATCAACATTAAACTTGGTCCACACACGGAGCAAGCGCGCGAGCTATCGTTCGATGTACAACTCATGAATAATTAATCAGCCCTTGTACCAAACACCGGCTGTACACACCGGCCCGCGTATTCATTCCGCCTGCTGTGTGTGGAGTCGCGGCGTATACAGTGCATGCGCTAGGTATAGGCTAGGTGTATGCAGATAGCCAGCTTACGGAGCGGCGGGGCCCAGGCCTAGACTCTGGTCTGTATAACCGGCTAAGCTGGGCCTAGAGTTGGCCGAAAGATCGTACGTCATTAAGGGTGACGTCATTCATTTTCTGGTAAACTGCGTATGCTCAGACAACTGGTTGCTTACTGTTGTCCAATCAAAGAGCTGTATTTCTTCTACCTTGCCGATGATTCGGCTCGTTGGCTAACAATTTATTTTGCGGCTTAAAACTACTATTAGAGCTCCATACTGCTTAGTCATTGCCACAACAGTGCGCAGTTGAGGTCATGACCTTTCTTTTGATACCAAACACGTACGTTTAACGTTAACGGAAATACTCGTGTTGCTGTCTCGAAAACAAGGATATTTTGACCTGTTTGGATTTAACGAAGGCCACATGAAAGACAAACATGATACAGACATTGTCCAGAAATCGTCCTTTTTTATGGATTTATTAATATTTTTATGAAAAGGTAAGACCACCATAAGATTGATCGAGATTTTATCAAACTAAAAATATAAAAACCTAGAAATCGATATGCAATGTTTTTCGATTTTTTTTTTGGGCGAGCACAAGTTCAGAGTCGAATTACACGGAAACCTCCGTTGGGGGACAAGTCTCATTTCGACAGAGCGGGTCACCTATGTTCTCAGCATCGTGAACACAGAGTCAAACATACAAATGAAGGGTTTAGTTGTCAACTAGTGACTTAGAGGTACCCAAGATCACCTCTAAAGTTAGCAGACAACTTAGCAGTCCACTAAGCTTAGCGGCATTTTATGAATAACACTTAGTATCCAACTAGGCTTAATTGGCAGTTAGGGGCCAATTTAGTTGCCAACTAGGCTTAGCAGGCTTTTATGAATATGGGCCCATGGATACCTGTGCCGATATTCATAAAAGCCTGCTAAAATCCGTAGTTTCCTGCTCTGCGGTTACCAACTAATTTTGTATTGAATGTTGCCAGCTAGTTGCCAGCTAGATATTTCTAGCAGGCAGAAATAGGACGTTAGGCAGTTCGCGAAACCACAAAATCGGAGAATGGCAATTTGCATTTCAATAGGGTATGGTGTTGTTTTGGACTGGCAAGACCAAGATGTGTATACGTCTCGCCATGTTCGCTGCTCGATGTGTAACCCACAAATGATTTAGTTGCCAACTAGTGACTTAGAGACACCCCAGATCAACTCTAGCGTTAGCAGCCAACTTAGCAACTTCCTAAGCTTAGCAAAGTTTTATGAATATCACTTAGCTTCAAACTAGGCTTAGCTGTCAACTAGGGGCCACTTTAGTTGCCAACTAGGCTTAGCAAGCTTTTATGAATATCGGCCCAGGATACCTGGACATCCAGATACCTGGATATCCGGCGCAGCCTTATACTTGAACTTGCTAGCTGTGTTTTCATGGAAACCAATTATACCCAACAACCAACACTCACCATTTTCTCCCTTCCAATCTGCCATATCTAGTGGAAGTTTGCGTGTGCTGCTTGGTGTTTGGACGACAGGTAGTATTTCCTAGCTCTCCGGTATGTTGTTATGTTTCTGTGTGTTCCTCTCTAAAGAGGTAAACGTGAAGCAAACTTCATCAATGACAGTTTTGATGTATTGCTTTGCGTAGTATTGCTCGTTTCAGTTTGTGGTAACACCATGTTTTTTTTTGGATAAGACTAGAGCACGATAGTCAAAACTGCCACATGGTTCTTATAGAAACCACAATCTCACTATGCAGTTGAGATTAAGTCTAAGAATGTACCAATAATAATAATAATAATAATGTGTGGACTTATATAGCGCACGTATCCACCAACTAAGTGGTGCTCAAGGCGCATTCTTTTACGTGCATTACACAACACACGGGACCAACGGCTTTAACTTGTTGATTTGTGGGCGGTTCATTTTAAATGATGGCCAATCACAGGCCCTGCTTTGTCCCCGTTTGATCTCACACACACATACTGCACAATCCATGCACACACACGTTAATACATGTACAGTGCAGTGTACAACGCGCACAGCGAGCATGTACAGTAATGTATAGTGTAATGTATAGTGTAATGTACATGTACATGTACTACATACACGGATACAGTAGCTATACATATGGATACGTGCATTAGGCCAAAAAAATAAAAGATGTTGAGTTGCCCTCCACCGACCGACCCAAAAGTGCTGAAATCTCGGGTCGGGTGTTTATTTTCTTCTTTTTTTTCCCCGTCATTCATAGCCCTATTTATTAATGAAAATTACCAATTTTCTTTGTATAAAACATAATACGTTTGATTTGTGAAATTTTCCACTTTTTTTACCGGTAAATTTACCGGTACCCAAGACTCAATCTACATGTTTTCGAATCGAATGGCCCCGGCCCTCACATGGTGCACTGCCTTCGCACACACTGTGTGCCAACGATTGTGACTCAAATCTACACGCTTTCCAATCGAATGTTTTCCACTGTCTTCGCGCACTGTTTTGTATGTCAACGATTGCGACTCAATCTACACGTTTTCAAATCAAATGGCCCTCACACGTTGTGCACTGGCTCCCCGCACTGTACGTGTGTCAACGATTGCGACTCGATCTACACGTTTTCAAATCGAATGGTCACTCACATGTTGCATGTTGAGCATTGCACGCAATATGGATGAATTTGCTGTGTCAATCACAGCGAAAAGTACAACAAAAATGCTTGGGATACTTTTATTCTGAAGCAAAATTCCTTGCTGATAGGTATACAAATGAAAAACATGGTATGTGGTTTCAGTTCCAATGCATTTCAATCTTAAAATGACAGTCAAGGAGGAAAAAAAAAATTTAATAAATAAAAATCCCGACCGACCGACCCCTTCAAATATTTTCACTGGAGGGCAACTCAACAATATTTTGTTTGTGGCCTTATGTGAAAGTGCGCTGGAGTTCGGATCATGAGACAAATTTATGCGACAAACCGTTCCGACGCGCCTTGATCAAGGCTATTATTTATCCTTTTCACCATGCAGAGCTACAAGTCTTACTTAACAAACAACATACAAAATATAAAAAAAACTCTCCGAATCACTACAATGTTTACTTTGTCTTTTTGCAACAAAACAACATGCTGAGCGTCAATTTCGAACTGAAATTTGTAAAAATTATGCAGAATCAACACAGCAGATTATACCTTTAACATGATGCACCAGATAACTTCACATGAATTGCTAGTAGAATTTGAGAATACCACGTTGATCTCATGGCAAGCAAACAAACGTGTAACTTGACTGTGTACAGAGCCAGTACAATAAAGCAACATTATTAAGTTTAGACGGCATTATCATAATTATGACCTCCTCGTGGGTATCCCCCGATGTTTTCCAGTGCAAGAAAATGAAACTGTATATTTCAGAACTCACCGTGATGTCAAAGCAGGTTCATATCCATAATAACATCCAGCTCGTTTAAAGTCTACTACCTTTTGTCATACACAGCAGCTCAGCCAGAGTCACTAAGCCCGCAGGCAGGAGGGGGTTGCACTTTGTTCCACTGCAAACAAACGACCCTTTTCACATGATGAAAATGATGATGATGATGATGATGATTATTATTATAATATTTGTTACGAGTTCGATGCAGGGGTTTTGAGAGTATATTTTCAAGCGCTCATAGTGTGTCACAATTTGTGACTGGCTCTGGAAAAACCCTAAAATTCTCTAGATCTTCCTCTTTCATTTGATACAAGATTTCATTTGATACAAGAAAGCACTGAGCATACAGTGCTATACACACGTCGGTGTAGGGCAAAATTAAATCAATTGTTTATCTCCCGACGCAAGAATTTCACCAATCTATATATCGCGGAACCCGCTGCTATATAGGATTCTAGCCGGCCAATCGTCATCGGGCAAGCTCGGTGGTCGAGAGGTAAGACGTCTGCACTAGTAAGCAGGAGGTCGTGGGTTCGAATCCTGCCCGAGTCGCCTGTGTAGTTTTTTCACAGACACTCGGAAAGCACTGAGCATACAGTGCTATACACACGTCGGTGTAGGGCAAAATTAAATCAATTGTTTATCTCCCGACGCAAGAATTTCACCAATCTAGATACAAGATTTGTAGAAATCAGAATTCTTTTTTACAAATCTGGTATCAAAATGAAAGAGGTTTTGCCAGAGCCAGTCACATTTACGTGTGACACTTAAAGGACAATATCGTCACGTCCAACAGGGCATGGAATCTGAAAATAATACCCAACATGATCAGGTCAAATACCGTAGCTGTTGCATAAAATGAACCAGTGATGTTCAGTCACTGTGATCATCTAACACTAGAACTAGAAACGATCATGATGTTTGCCGATGTGTCGTGGATGGGGAAGGATCGATGTCGCCCAGGTCTATTTCGATTATTATTCTTTTTGCACAGGCCTATGTGCAATTTTAGTGGTCCAGCCATCTCGTTTCGTAGAAGAAGAAGAAGAAGAAGAAGAAGAAGAAGAAGAAGAAGAAGAAGAAGAAGAAGAAGAAGAAGAAGAAGAAGAAGAAGAAGAAGAAGAAGAAGAAGAAGAAGAAGAAACAAGTGTTGGAATTTGGTCAATATTTTGATCTCCAAGGGTGTGGACTTTTGTTATGTGAAAACGGAGCATAACCAGTTTATACATGTAACCCCCTTTAACAATTTAAAGTCTGATCAAGATTCTGAGAATACCGGACTGTTATTACTATGTAAACATGCACTTCGAATATGGTGAATATTTACCTACATCAGCTTGTCGTTAATTGTGTCCTATATATTTATGTACATGAAGACCCAAAACAAGAATAAAATGTTAAGTGGTATCAAATTTTCGGGGGGGGGGGGGGGGCTAGGGTGTACTAGTAGCGTACATGTAAATTTACCTTAAATTGATAATAATAATAATAATGTGGACATATATAGCGCACGTATGCACCAAACTGGTGCTCAAGGCGCATTACATTAATATTACTCCTGCTCATCAGGCGCATAAATCATTCCTGAAACCATCTCAGCTCCCTAGGGAGTACACAGCTCAATTGCTGCTATTTCGGCGCATATGGGCTATTCAAACACAACAACCAACTCTGCCCTCACAGGTACCCATTTACTCCTGGGTGGAAAGAAGCAATTATGGTAAAGTGTCTTGCTCAAGGACACATGTACCACGGTCGCAGTCGGGATTCGAACCCACATTCTGACGACTCAGCCATCAGAACACAAATCCGATGCACTAAACCACTCGACCAATGCACCCCGTTAATTATTTTCAGCACCCTGTAACCAGCGGCGTAGCCACGGGGGGGCCTGGGGGCACGTGCCCCCACAAATTTCCAGTGCCCCCCCAGGTGCCCCCCCCCACGAAAAATCCTCATAGTGCCCCAAAAAACAGAAAAGAAAAAGAAAAGGGAAAAAAAACATACCCCCTGGGCCCCCCCACTGAAAAGCAATGCCACCCCTGTGCTCCCCCACTGAAAAAGTCCTGGCTACGCCGCTGCCTGTAACCGCCCTGTCTAGGAGGTGTCAAGGGCCGGTCACACTGCAGCGATAACGAGTAAGGAGAACGAGAACGCTGCTAATGAACGCCATCGATTGGTTAAATAAGCGTGCGCGTATTCCGCGCGGTACAATTTAACCAATAGAATGTGTTCTTTTGCGTCGTTTCCGTTATCGTTACTTGTAATCGCTGCAGTGTGACCGGCCATTTAGTCATTTATAAATAATTTACTACTTAATACTACATGGAACCGATCCTGGTACTTATCAGGTAGGTGGAGACAGAAGGACATTCCATGTAGAGCTAATGGAAAGGGTTGAAACATTTACCATATCTCATCAATATCATCTTGAAGTCAGGTTAAACATGATTGACTGGAAATTATACTAGAAAACTCACCGAGGACAGTGTCACTGTCAAGATGTGAATGTGTTGCTCGAACAGGCTTCCACAGCTCCGCCAAAGCACGTATGAACTATTGCTTTTCATGCTCTATGATATTTGTTTGTGTTCACGCACACACAATGCCACAAAACAGTTAAAGTATGTCGTCACGATCAGAGCAGGCTTGCGGCGTAACGTTGAACCCCGATTCCCCGAACTATGACCTCGGATGAACCCAGTGACTGAAAACAATATACAAAATATAAAATACACTTTTATGATGGTTTTCGGACTTTATTTTCCTTCTAAAAAATCCTCCCCTTCAGAAAATAGAAGAATCCTATTATAGTTGCCATTGCGCATGTTGTGTAGGTCACTAATGGGGAGTTGAAAAGATCAGACTGAAATGATTGAGGAAGTCATCGTATACCAAAATGCCTGATTTAATATCCTGGAATAATTTGAAGTATATGTCCATCATCATCTATATGTTCTCCACCTTACTGGGTAGGTAAGATTACATTATTGGTTATTATTGAATGAGAAAAAGTGGCGGTCGGACATTCTACCCAACGTTATTATTAACGTTAACGTTAATTTTATATTATAGAATTCAGGTCAACTCGTACCAAGGTACACGTACTCGTCAGTGGCGCACCCAAGGGGGGGGGCTTGGGGGGCTCGAGCCCCCCCCCCCCAGGGCCCGCTGATGTTTTATTATTTTTTTAAAGAAGGAGCCAGGAAAGAGAGCAAAATCTGAGCCCAAGTCTTGTCTACAGAGGAGTTCGGCAAGGAGTATTGGGCAGTGGTACAAGGGATGGGGACTCAGGAGACTCAAGCTCCCCTCCAAAAGTTTCCATTTTTTCCACTCACTATTATATTTTACGGCGTTGCGTATGCATGTGCATGTAAGCTTGAAGGGCCACCAGTATATATAACAGGCATTTTTACACATTCCCCCCCCCCCCTGCCATGGTGCACCCTGATCAGGGAGCAGCTTTACTTTCATTTTCTGTTGTCCGTTTCTCTTGTTGAGGTCGTTGACTGTCGTTGAGGTTACTCGTAAAATTTAAACACGCCCGCATTATAATCAACTCCTTTCCAGTTTGTACACAATGGCCCAGGATTGGGTTTTAATTTACAAAGATTATGTGACACTCTTTTAGCAAACACCGATTGGATAATATTGGGATTTGGTTTTGCCGCCAAATTCGTGTTTGAAAAAATTTAGCTCCGCCCGGAATGATCACAAACTTTACGTCAACGCAATGAAAGTATTTAACTATAGAAATCTTGCAGACGAAACAAGCTCAAGTTCTTTACATCAAGAGGAGGAAATTATATGGAAGGTAAAACCCTACAAGTCCGAATCATGCCATAATGTCTTCTTTTTATGACTAGAAACCACCAGGAAACATTTAACATGTGCCGTAGGTTCACTGACGAGCACGACTAGGGACATGGCTGCAGCCGCGCCATGGTATGGTTTGGGTCAGCCATGTCTCTCCCCCATATTGGATTTCAAATAAAAATATTTTGAGCCCCCCCCCCCAATCAAATCCTGGGTGCGCCACTGGTACTCGTACACATAATGTGTGGGCATGAGTTGACCCAATTTGGTTTTACCGAAAACATTGCAGGTTTCACAAAATGTGTTGTCTTCCTCAATCAGTCAAAAGTCTGGCCTAAGACTGTTTTTTTAAGGATTTTTTTTTTTTTTAAAGAAAGAAAGAAAATGATATATAATTGATTTAAGTCTGAGATCGCCAGTAAATATGCTATAATAAGGTAGAGGAGGTCGGAGGAGGTTGTTCTACCATCTTGAATAATTAAATTGTTAATAAAAATTATTGGGTTTACAGGCAAAAATACATTTATTTTCTAGTAGTGTTTTCTAATTTCACATATATTCCTAAGTACCGTCTAAATTATCTCATCATTTAACTTATTTTTCCCGTTTTTGTTTTACTAATTTTTTATTTTATTTCACTGGTGAATTGCTGTCTAAATTTTAGCGCACACATTAAATCATTCCTACAAATGAAATAAACAGACTCTATAAACTTATTCTTTCAACTGTTTTTTTTCTCTCCTCATTTCCTTTCTTTTGCCCTTTTACTGATAACTTGGTACGAGTTGACCTGTTTCGGTTTAAAAAAAAACTACAAGCTAATACTTTTTAAGTAATGCCTACACAGATCGGCAGTCCTGATTGGCTGATAGTCATTGATACACTACATTTTAAAATACTCCTTTCCAGTGAGGTCATGGATATTTGTTGTTTATTAAATTATTTTGAAATTTAAGATAACTTATGCATTTCCTTTTTCTTTACAGGAAATGGCTGCGTATGTGGGTGCCATGGATCATGTCGACCTGCAGCAACATAGGGTGAACCTAGAAAAATGCTGTCGGGTGTGTGGTATCAAATTCAACAGAGTTCACAAAGCCAAGTTAGGTTACATCATGCAAAGCAGTGGACAGGAAATCCGGTGTACCAATTACTGAATTGTTACAGCACATATTAAAACATTTTCATAGAGTATGATCATCCAGATATACATCCAAGCAAGTTTTGTCACAAATGCTACCTAGTTATATCTAGATGGTGTGTTGCTCAAGAGAGACAAAGACATTATAATGCTTCAACTAAAATATATTTGTGGAATGCTCATGACGACACTTGCTCATTTTGTGCACGATTTGCAGTTGTTGGAACATCGAAACGAAAGTACACACCAGGCAAACCAAAAAGGGGAAATCCAGGGTCAAATGGGAGTTAGACAGCCACACTAAAGTGGCAGAAGTTATTTATTTCATTGTTTTTCCTGGGAGTCATTGATATCCTAAAGTGGACCATTCCACATATCTTAGAAGGGGTGTCAGTTCCCAGAGCTGTGTAGTTTTTTTTTTCTGGGCTGGAAAAGTAATCGCTGCCATATGTCTGTGCACAAAATCAACCATCCATTGTGTACACATAAAGACCTACCCAGATCTAACCCTCTGATAAGTGGAACCATCTGTTTGGCATCAGGCTGTGCTCTTTGATGTCTTGCGGCATGCCAGTGCCCCCCCCCCCCCCAGCTACAGAGTGTCTGGGTTCTGTTACATGCTGGAGAGATATGGCTGAGAGATATGCTGCATAAGTATATGGCTGTTTACTGTGTGCCAGGTCATACAGGAGAGAGCTACACTACACAGCCGTTGTGTGTCATCTAGGGTTGAAAATAATACTAGAGGCCAGGGTTGCCAGTTTGGCGTTTTACACGCCAAAAACAACCAATTTGGCGTTTTTTAAGTTGGTTTGGCGGGTAGAAATTAAAAGTGCCCGCCAAACGGCTTTTTGGCGTTTTTTTGGCGTTTTCAAATGGCCTACCATAAAAAATACAAGTGAACTGATATAAAGCCCAAACGCACGGCGCGCCGTGCGTGCAGACGGTCCGCTATCCAGTGCTGTGCTCAGTCACTCACAAACAATAACATTGCCGTCAATGTCAGTTACGCAGTGCAACATACAATGGGTGTTATGAATTAGCGGCATGGTCGAGTATTTCACAACACGATTTGTTACAAAGCGCGCCGCGACTGCCGAAAGTTTGGGATTTCCTGGAAGTTTATTTGTAGATCATGCAGCTTGTAAGGTAGACCTATTTATGATGTAGTTAGCTCAGTTATGTGTGCATTTGTCTCTAATATTCTCTAGTCGTAATCCATAGGCTACTTTGGAATTGAGAGAATTAGACGGTTCTCTGGAAAGTTCAATTGGTGTACAAGTAACATCTCGACCGCGTGAAATACTGCAAAATGCCGAAGTGGAATAATAAGTACGAGAAGGGGCGAAAGTACAAAGTTGATTGGGAGAAAACATTTGCTTGGCTGTTTTTGTAACTTCTTGTTTCATTTATTTAAATTGAAAATTGTGTTAATCTTTTCAAAGGAACACTGATTTCAAGTTTTCAAAGACTTATTTGATCATTCAGTTACATGATGAATTAATATGATTTAATGAGGAGACTGCAGGAAGACTGTCCTTCCTGATCGAGACGCATGAGATGTGTGCGCTCGGACCGAGCCTCCGTGGTAAACCTCGACTGGGATGAACATTGAATAATATGAGGAAATTAAAAGTAAGATTTTATTAAATTTACATTCTCAAATGATATGTTAACGTATCTTAATTGTAACGAATTGAATCCCATGTATTATACCTTTACATATAGGGTCAATTACCTAAAAATACATCAAATACAAATTTGGCGTTTTTTCTTTCCCATTTGGCGGGCAATTTGGCGGACTGGGCTTCCGGAAAACTGGCAACCCTGTACTAGACCATAGCAGGGCATGTGTGGAAGTTATTTGGATGTAAAAAATTAATTGGGAATGCATAGATAATAATTTTAATATCATTAATAGGGGTGCCACTTCAAAGTGGTGAGGTACCACGTTCGAATAAAGTGGTAGGTACCTCCCTCGTCGGAGGGTTTTAAATATTTTTACCTTTGTCAACACGAGCAGATCATGCTTATGCTGAAGTGCCGATACATACACGCTTTGTTCGAGCACGGAAAAGGAAACATGAGGATGATGTGCCCTCAGGAAAGAAAAGAGTGCTTTCCATTGAACCGGATGACTTAGATAATAGTCTAGAATTATGCAGTCTTTATAGCAGAGAACTTTGTTTAGCATCCCCACTTTATGCATTATTTCAATGCAATATTTGTTCAGGTATTGTTGACACACCCTGCCAAACTTCATGCAATCATGTTTTCTGTTCAAGTTGCATAAAACGGTGGGTTCAAAGATTTAATTGCTGTGGACAATGTGATTAGTTGCTCAGTTTAATAAATTTATCGCCATGTGACCAGCTGTTCTGCAAACTTGTGCTAGATTTACCCATGAAATGTCTAACTCCTTCCTGCAATGAACGGTTAACAGTACAAACTTTTAAGGAGCACATCAAATCATGTAACTGTGTTATACCAGATAAATCTCAATCAAGAGAAGATCAAAATGGTACCATTATGTCAGATCACTCCCAAACAGAGACTTCATCACTTAATAGTTTTCTTGGTAGTTGTACAGATTCTTCATCACTTGATGATAGCATATTGTCAACATCAAGCACGTCACAAAGAGGAAGACCTCCAAAGTCACTTCTAACTCTTAACCATACAGCACAAAATGCCCATCTTAAGACATTAAAGGAAGCCATTAAAGAGCATGCTGTAAATTACAATGAAGATCCCAGGACAGTGTATTATGCCCTTTTGTTAAATCACTTAAGGAGCAAAAGAAGTTGGAAAGAACATGCAGAGGTGAATTTGAGATTCACAGGAGAGTCGCACCTCAGCTCAACCAAGTGCTTGGCCATCAAAGTTTCCACTTTCATGTCAGTTACAAAGTATAGGCGAGTGCAACAAGTAACAAACTCAATGGCGGGAAAGAAAAATATCCAGCCATATTCAGCCCTAATTAAAGCTGAAAAATCATTCCTGCCTGACTCGGTTAAATACCATTTGTCTCCACCAATGGTTCAACCTGACAAAAAGAGTACATGCATCAATAGGTGCATATTCCTACATGCCACAAACTTTCCCGAATTAAGACTCCCTTTTGTTAAATCTGAAAGGTACTGGTATGATGAAGCAATGGCTGCGGCATTGGCATACTTGGAGGATGAAATCAGCAATGGACTTAAGGAAGCAGGTGAAGATCCACAGAAGATCCACGTAAAGGATGGAGCTGATGGCATGGGGGATGTCAAGAGAAAACAATATCAGTGAAAGGAAAAAGTGACAGACAAAGCTATTAGATACAGTTTTTGCATCTTGAAAATCACCATTGAACAAAGAGGATGTGCTGTAAGTGTGTATGAGGAGAGTTCACCCAACTCTCAGCTGAATTCACGCCCTCTTCTTGTAGCACTGGCAGATGAGAATGATTATTTTGCATTTACATCACTTTTTTGCCCACTTATTCAAGAAAGAGAGCACCTGCAAAATGCAGTATTACATTTGACAAAGTTGACTCCATAATTATGGAATTTTGGCTTCCAACTTCACAGCACTATGTATGATGAGAAGTTAGAAAGGAAAGTTGCTGGCCTTGCCGGGTCATCCTCTGAGTATTTATGCACAATATGTAAAACAACAAGACATGATGCCTTCTCAGATCCATTTAGCAGTGCAACCATCAGAACTCCTCATCAAAACTTCATCAACTTGGATAGGAAATTATCAAATGAAACTACAAGCAGCTTATTCGGGAGGCCAAAGGAATTAAATCCGACAGCTTTTTCGATATGACCCCACACATCGACTCTTTGCACTGTGAAATTAATAATGCCCTCTGGTTCAAGAAAGTTTTTGTTAGGGAAATTGCTAATCTCGCAGAAAAGAAATGGACTTATTTGAATGAAGACAAACGCGCGAAAGAACAGTTACAAGCTGCGCTAAGATGAGCTAAATAATAAACTGCGACAGGGCATTGGACTTCAAAAACACCTGATGCAACCAGGAAATTATTCAAGACTTTTGCTGAGTGAAAAATCAATGAAAACTAGAAATTCGAGTTTGTTTACACAAACTCTAGGTGTTCGGGAGGAAGTAAAGGTCAAATTGGGATCACCTTTGTGTTTTGACAAATAACGATCTGTACAATGGTGCAAATATTGTGAATTTACCTCTTATGGAAGATTTTGTTTTAAACATTAAACTTTGACTTCCACTTTAGACAGGAAGTAAAGGTCAAATTGGGGTCAACTTTGTGTAAAATTGTTTTGACAATTAACGATCTGTACAATGGTACAAAAATTGTGAATTTACCTCTTGTGGTTGTTGAGATATGATTTTTTTAAATATTAAAGTTTGACTTCCGGTTTGGGCAGGAAGTAAGGTCAAATTGGGGTCACCTTTGTGTAAATATTTTTCGACAATTAACAATCTATACAATGGTGCAAAATGTGAATTTACTTCTTGTGGTTGTTGAGATATAATTTTTATAAATATTAAACTTTGACTTCCGGTTTGGACAGGAAGTAAGGTCAAATTAGGTCGGACCTTTTGTGTAAATATTTTTCGACAATTAACAATCTATACAATGGTGCAAAAATGTGAATTTACCTCTTGTAGTTGTTGAGATATGATTTTTTTAAATATTAAACTTTGACTTCCAGTTTGGACAGGAAGTAAGGTCAAATTGGGGTCACCATGAAAATTATATTGGCTCTTATTCCTGAAGGTCGCCAAGGAGTGATACAGCAGCTAGTCCATGAATATACCCTGCTAAAGCGAGTTTGGAAAGCAACAAATCCGAATGACTCCTGTAAAGAATTACTTAAAAATTACCCAGCAAATGCAAGGACATTTATGAGAACACTACATACTAGCTTTAGTTATACTGCAGACAACATGCCAAACTATTTACACAAAGTCATAGCTCATGTCCCTGAACTTATTTCAAAGTATGGTTCTGTTGGTGCTTTTTCAAGTGAACCCAACGAGCATGGCAACAAACTTTTTCGAATGCTCCGCAAAATGTGTTCCAGACAAACGACAGACTTTGAGCTAAAAGACATATTAAAGTTTCACTGGCTGTACACTGT
>CM055817.1:18257397-18285732 GCA_029582265.1 Zoroaster sp. YZ-2022 | reverse complement strand
CATTTTTCCCGGAAGCCCAGTCCGAAATTGCCGCCAAAAAGAAAAAAAATTTGTTTTTGATGTATTTTGGAAATTTACCTTATATAAAAGGTATAATACATGGGATTCAATTGTTACAATTAAGATACGTTAACATATCATTTGAGAATAAATTTAATAAAATCTTACTTTTAATTTCCTCATATTATTCAATGTTCATCCCAGTCGAGGTTTACCAGGGAGGCTCGGTCCGAGCGCACACATCTCATGCGTCTCGATCGGGAAGGACAGTCTTCCTGCAGTCCCTCATTAAATCATATTAATTCATCATGTAACTGAATGATCAAAAGTCTTTGGGAAACTTGAAATCAGTGTTCCTTTGAAAAGATTAACACAATTTTCAATTTAAATAAATGAAACAAGAAGTTACAAAAACAGCCAAGCAAATGTTTTCTCCCAATCAACTTTTGTACTTTCGCCCTTCTCGTACTTATTATTCCACTTGGCATTTTGCAGTATTTCACGCGGTCGAGATGTTACTTGTCCCAATTGAATTTTCCCAGAGAACCGTCTAATTTTTCAATTCCAAAGTAGCCTTGGATTACGACTAGAGAATATTAGAGACAAATGCACACATAACTGAGCTAACTACATCATAAATAGGTCTACCTTACAAGCTGCATGATCTACAAAAAACTTCCAGAAATCCCAAACTTTCGGCAGTCGCGGCGCGCTTTGTAACAAATCGTGTTGTGAAATACTCGACCATGCCGCTAATTCATAACACCCATTGTATAAGCGTACTGCGTAACTGACATTGACGGCAATGTTATTGTTTGTGAGTGACTGAGCACAGCACTGGATAAGGGACGTCTACGCACGGCGCGCCGTGCGTTTGGGCTTTATATCAGTTCACTGGTATTTTTTATGGAGGCCATTTGAAAACGCCAAAAAACGCAAAAAGCCGTTTGGCGGGCACTTTAATTTCACCCGCCAAACCAACTTAAAAACGCCAAATTGGTTGTTTTGGCGTGTAAAACCCAAACTGGCAACCCTGGCCTCTAGTATTATTTTCAACCCTAGATGACACACAACGGCTGTGTAGTGTAGCTCTCTCCTGTACACCTGGCACACAGTAAACAGCCATATACTTATGCAGCATATCTCTCAGCCAGTATCTCTCAGGCATGTAACAGAACCCAGACACTCTGTAGTTGGGGTACATTGGTATGCTGCAAGACATCAAAGAGCACAGCCTGATGCCAAACAGATGGTTCCACTTATCAGAGGGTTAGATCTGGTAGGTCTTTATGTGTACACAATGGATGGTTGATTTTGTGCACAGACATATGGCAGCGATTACTTTTCCAGCCCAGAAAAATTACACAGCTCTGGGAACTGACACCCTCTTCTAAAGATATGTGGAATGGTCCACTTTAGGATATCAATGACTCCCAGGAAAAAACAATGAAATAATAAACTTCTGCCACTTTAGTGTGGCTGTCTTAATTCCCATTTGGACTTCGATTTCCCTTTTTTGGTTTGCTCTGGTGTGTACTGCTTCGATGTTCCAACAACTGCAAATCGTGCACAAAATGAGCAAGTGTCGTCATGAGCATTCCACAAATATATTTTAGTTGAAGTCATTATAATGTCTTTGTTTCCTCTTGAGCAATACACCATCTAGATATAACTAGGTAGCATTTGTGACAAAACTTGCTTGGATGTATATCTGGATGATCATACTCTTATGAAAATGTTTTTAATATGTGCTGTAACAATTCAGTTCAATGAATTGGTACACACCGGATTTCCTGTCCACACTTGCTTTGCATGATGTACCAACCTAACCCCGGCTTTTGTGAACTCTGTTGAATTTGATACCACACCACATGGACCCAGCATTTTTCTAGGTTCACCCTTATGTTGCTGCCGCAGGTCGACATGATCCATGGCACCCACACACGCAGCCATTTCCTGTAAAGAAAAGGAAATGCATAAGTTATCTTAAATTTCAAAATAATTTAATAAACAACAAAATATCCAATATGACCTCACTGGAAAGGGAGAGTATTTTAAAATGTAGTATCAATGACTATCAGCCAATCATGGGACTGCCGGATCTGTGTAGGCCATTACTTTAAAAGTATTAGCTTGTAGGTTTTTTCAAACCGAAAGCAGGTCAACTCATGCCAAGTTATCGAGTAAAAGGGAAAAAGAAAGGAAATGAGGAGAGAAAAAACAGTTGAAAAGAATAAGTTTATAGAGTCTGTTTATTTCATTTGTAGGAATGATTTAATGTGTGCGCTAAAATTTAGACAAGTTAATTCACCAGTGAAATAAAATAAAAAATTAGTAAAACAAAAACGGAAAAAATAAGTTTAAATGGGATGAGATAATTTAGAACGGTACCTTAGGAATATATGTGAAATTTAGAAAACACTACTAGAAAAATAAATGTATTTTTTGCCTACTTAAACCCAATAATTTTTATTAACAATTTAATTATTCAAGATGGTAGAAGCAACCTCCTCCGACCTCCTCTACCTTATTATAGCATATTTACTAAGTGATCTCAGACTTAAATCAATTATATATCCATTTTCTTTCTTTGCTTTAAAAAAAAATAAAATCACTTAAAAAACAGTCTTAGGCCAGACTTTGATCACGGCTTTGAATTGAGGAAGACAACACATTTTGTGAAACCTGCAGTATTTTCGGTAAAACCAAATTGGGTCAAACTCATGCCCACACATTATGTGTATACGAGTACCAGTGGCGCAACCCAGGATTTGATTGGGGGGGGGCTCAAAATATTTTATTTGAAATCCAATATGGGGAGAACATGGCTGACCAAACCACTAACCACTGGCGCAGCTGCATATGTCCCAGTCGTGCTCGTCAGTGAGACCTACGGCACATGTTAAATGTTTCCTGGTGGTTTCTAATCATAAAAGAAGACATTATGGCATGTGTAAATTCAGGACTTGTAAGGTTTTACCTTCCATACAATTTCCTCCTCTTGATGTAAAAGAACTTGAGCTTGTTTTTCGTCTGCAACCGAATTTCCTATAGTTAAATACCTTTCATTGCGTTGACGTAAAGTTTGTAGATCATTCAGGCGGAGCTAAATTTTTCAAACACGGAATTTGAAGTGGCAAAACCAAATCCCAATATTATCAATCGGTGTTTGCTAAAAGGTGTCACATAATGCTTTGTAAATTAAAACCCAATCCTGGGCCATTGTGTACAAACTGGAAAGGAGTTGATTATAATGCGGGCGTGTTTAAATTTTACAGAATGTAACCCTCAACGACAGTCAACAGACCTCAACAAGAGAAACCGGACAACAGAAAATGAAAAGTAAAGCATGCTCCCTGATCAGGGTGCACCATATGGCAGGGGGGAGAAAATGTGATAAAATGCCTGTTGCATATATACTGGTGCAGCCCTTCGAAACTTACATGCACATGCATACGCAACGCCGTAAAAATACTATAATAGTGAGTGGAAAAAATGGAAAACTTTTGGAGGGAAGCTTGAGTCTCCTGAGTCCCCATCCTTGTACCACTGCCCAATACTCCTTGCCGAACTCCTCTGTAGACAAGACTTGGGCTCAGATTTTGCTCTCTTTCCTGGCTCCTTCTTTAAAAAAATAATAAAACATCAGCGGGCCCTTGGGGCTCGAGCCCCTGCCCCCCTGCGATTTGCGCCACTGACGAGTACGTGTACCTTGGTACGAGTTGACCTGAATTCTATAATATAAAATTAACGTTAACGTTAATAATAACGTTGGGTAGAATGTCCGACCGCCACTTTTTCTCATTCAATAATAACCAATAATGTAATCTTACCTACCCAGTAAGGTGGAGAACATATAGATGATGATGGACATATACTTCAAATTATTCCAGGATATTAAATCAGGCATTTTTGGTATACGATGACTTCCTCAATCATTTCAGTCTGATCTTTTCAACTCCCCATTAGTGACCTACACAACATGCGCAATGGCAACTATAATAGGATTCTTCTATTTTCTGAAGGGGAGGATTTTTTAGAAGGAAAATAAAGTCCGAAAACCATCATAAAAGTGTATTTTATATTTTGTATATTGTTTTCAGTCACTGGGTTCATCCGAGGTCATAGTTCGGGGAATCAGGTTCAACGTTACGCCGCAAGCCTGCTCTGATCGTGACGACATACTTTAACTGTTTTGTGGCATTGTGTGTGCGTGAACACAAACAAATATCATAGAGCATGAAAAGCAATAGTTCATACGTGCTTTGGCGGAGCTGTGGAAGCCTGTTCGAGCAACACATTCACATCTTGACAGTGACACTGTCCTCGGTGAGTTTTCTAGTATAATTTCCAGTCAATCATGTTTAACCTGACTTCAAGATGATATTGATGAGATATGGTAAATGTTTCAACCCTTTCCATTAGCTCTACATGGAATGTCCTTCTGTCTCCACCTACCTGATAAGTACCAGGATCGGTTCCATGTGGTATTAAGTAGTAAATTATTTATAATGATTAATGGCTTGGTCACACTGCAGCGATTACAAGTAACGATAACGGAAACGACGCAAAAGAACACATTCTATTGGTTAAATTGTACCGCGCGGAATACGCGCACGCTTATTTAACCAATCGATGGCGTTCATTAGCAGCGTTCTCGTTCTCCTTACTCGTTATCGCTGCAGTGTGACCGGCCCTTGACACCTCCTAGACAGGGCGGTTACAGGCAGCGGCGTAGCCAGGACTTTTTCAGTGGGGGAGCACAGGGGTGGCATTGCTTTTCAGTGGGGGGGCCCAGGGGTATGTTTTTTTCCCTTTTCTTTTTCTTTTCTGTTTTTGGGGCACTATGAGGATTTTTCGTGGGGGCACCTGGGGGCACTGGAAATTGTGGGGGGCACGTGCCCCAGGCCCCCCGTGGCTACGCCGCTGGTTACAGGGTGCTGAAAATAATTAACGGGTGCATTGGTCGAGTGGTTTAGTGCATCGATTTGTGTTCTGATGGCTGAGTCGTCAGAATGTGGGTTCGAATCCCGACTGCGACCGTGGTACATGTGTCCTTGAGCAAGACACTTTACCATAATTGCTTCTTTCCACCCAGGAGTAAATGGGTACCTGTGAGGGCAGAGTTGGTTGTTGTGTTTGAATAGCCCATATGCGCCGAAATAGCAGCAATTGAGCTGTGTACTCCTAGGAGCTGAGATGGTTTCAGGAATGATTTATGCGCCTGATGAGCAGGAGTAATATTAATGTAATGCGCCTTGAGCACCAGTTTGGTGCATACGTGCGCTATATATGTCCACATTATTATTATTATTATCAATTTAAGGTAAATTTACATGTACGCTACTAGTACACTAGCCCCCGAAAATTTGATACCACACTTAACATTTTATTCTTGTTTTGGGTCTTCATGTACATAAATATATAGGACACAATTAACGACAAGCTGATGTAGGTAAATATTCACCATATTGAAGTGCATGTTTACATAGTAATAACAGTCCGGTATTCTCAGAATCTTGATCAGACTTTAAATTGTTAAAGGGGTTACATGTATAAACTGGTTTATGCTCCGTTTTCACATAACAAAAGTCCACACCCTTGGAGATCAAAATATTGACCAAATTCCAACACTTGTTTCTTCTTCTTCTTCTTCTTCTTCTTTCTTCTTCTTCTTCTTCTTCTTCTTCTTCTTCTTCTTCTTCTTCTTCTTCTTCTTCTTCTTCTTCTTCTTCTTCTTCTTCTACGAAACGAGATGGCTGGACCACTAAAATTGCACATAGGCCTGTGCAAAAGAAATAATAATCGAAATAGACCTGGGCGACATCGATCCTTCCCATCCACGACACATCGGCAAACATCATGATCGTTTCTAGTTCTAGTGTTAGATGATCACAGTGACTGAACATCACTGGTTCATTTTATGCAACAGCTACGGTATTTGACCTGATCATGTTGGGTATTATTTTCAGATTCCATGCCCTGTTGATCGTGACGATATTGTCCTTTAAAGTCACACGTAAATGTGACTGGCTCTGGCAAACCTCTTTCATTTGATACCAGATTTGTAAAAAGAATTTGATTTCTACAAATCTTGTATATAGATTGGTGAAATTCTTGCGTCGGGAGATAAACAATTGATTTAATTTGCCCTACACCGACGTGTGTATAGCACTGCATGCTCAGTGCTTTCCGAGTGTCTGTGAAAAACTACACAGGCGACTCGGGCGGGATTCGAACCCACGACCTCCTGCTTACTAGTGCAGACGTCTTACCTCTCGACCACCGAGCTTGCCCGATGACGATTGGCCGGCTAGAATCCTATATAGCAGCGGGTTCCGCGATATAGATTGGTGAAATTCTTGCGTCGGGAGATAAACAATTGATTTAATTTTGCCCTACACCGACGTGTGTATAGCACTGTATGCTCAGTGCTTTCTTGTATCAAATGAAATCTTGTATCAAATGAAAGAGGAAGATCTAGAGAATTTTAGGGTTTTCCAGAGCCAGTCACAAATTGTGACACACTATGAGCGCTTGAAAATATACTCAAAACCCCTGCATCGAACTCGTAACAAATATTATAATAATAATCATCATCATCATCATCATCATTTCATCATGTGAAAAGGGTCGTTTGTTTTGCAGTGGAACAAAGTGCAACCTCCTGCCTGCGGGCTTAGTGACTCTGGCTGAGCTGCTGTGTATGACAAAAGGTAGTAGACTTTAAACGAGGCTGGATGTTATTATGGATATGAACCTGCTTTTGACATCACGGTGAGTTCTGAAATATACAGTTTCATTTTCTTGCACTGGAAAACATCGGGGGATACCCACGAGGAGGTCATAATTATGATAATGCCGTCTAAACTTAATAATGTTGCTTTATTGTACTGGCTCTGTACACAGTCAAGTTACACGTTTGTTTGCTTGCCATGAGATCAACGTGGTATTCTCAAATTCTACTAGCAATTCATGTGAAGTTATCTGGTGCATCATGTTAAAGGTATAATCTGCTGTGTTGATTCTGCATAATTTTTACAAATTTCAGTTCGAAATTGACGCTCAGCATGTTGTTTTGTTGCAAAAAGACAAAGTAAACATTGTAGTGATTCGGAGAGTTTTTTTTATATTTTGTATGTTGTTTGTTAAGTAAGACTTGTAGCTCTGCATGGTGAAAAGGATAAATAATAGCCTTGATCAAGGCGCGTCGGAACAGTTTTGTCGCATAATTTGTCTCATGATCCGAACTCCAGCGCACTTTCACATAAGGCCACAAACAAAATATTGTTGAGCGTTGCCTCCAGTGAAAATATTTGAAGGGGTCGGTCGGTCGGATTTTTATTTATTAAATTTTTTTTCTCCTTGACTGTCATTTTAAGATTGAAATGCATTGGAACTGAAACCACATACCATGTTTTTCATTTGTATACCTATCAGCAAGGAATTTTGCTTCAGAATTAATAAAAGTATCCCAAGCATTTTTGTTGTACTTTTCGCTATGATTGACACTGCAAATTCATCCATATTGCGTGCAATGCTCAACATGCAACATGTGAGTGACCATTCGATTTGAAAACGTGTAGATCGAGTCGCAATCGTTGACACACGTACAGTGCGGGGAGCCAGTGCACAACCTGTGAGGGCCATTTGATTTGAAAACGTGTATATTGAGTCGCAATCGTTGACATACAAAACAGTGCGCGAAGACAGTGGAAAACATTCGATTGGAAAGCGTGTAGATTTGAGTCATTAAATCGTTGGCACACAGTGTGTGCGGAAGGCAGTGCACCATGTGAGGGCCGGGCCATTCGATTCGAAAACATGTAGATTGAGTCTAGGGTAGCGGTAAATTTACCGGTAAAAAAAGTGGAAAATTTCACAAATCAAACGTATTATGTTTTATACAAAGAAAATTGGTAATTTTCATTAATAAATAGGGCTATGAATGACGGGGAAAAAAAAAAAAAAAAAAAAAAAAACGACCCGAGATTTCAGCACTTTTGGGTCGGTCGGTGGAGGGCAACTCAACATCTTTTATTTTTTTGGCCTAATGCACGTATCCATATGTATAGCTACTGTATCCGTGTATGTAGTACATTACACTGTACATTACACTATACATTACTGTACATGCTCGATGTGCGCGTTGTACACTGCACTGTACATGTACATGTACATGTACATGTAAAACGTGTGTGTGCATGGATTGTGCAGTATGTGTGTGAGATCAAACGGGACAAAGCAGGGCCTGTGATTGGCCATCATTTAAAATGAACCGCCCACAAATCAACAAGTTAAAGCGTTGGTCCCGTGTGTTGTGTAATACGTAAAAGAATGCGCCTTGAGCACCACTTTAGTTGGTGGATACGTGCGCTATATAAGTCCACACATTATTATTATTATTATTATTGGTACATTCTTAGACTTAATCTCAACTGCATAGTGAGATTGTGGTTTCTATAAGAACCATGTGGCAGTTTTGACTATCGTGCTCTAGTCTTATCCAAAAAAAAACATGGTGTTACCACAAACTGAGCAGGCAATACTACGCAAAGCAATACATCAAAACTGTCATTGATGAAGTTTTGTTTCACGTTTACCTCTTTAGAGAGGAACACACAGAAACATAACAACATACCGAGAGCTAGGAAATACTACCTGTCGTCCAAACACCAAGCAGCACACGCAAACTTCCACTAGATATGGCAGATTGGACGGGAGAAAATGGTGAGTGTTGGTTGTTGGGTATAATTGGTTTCCATGAAAACACAGCTAGCAAGTTCAAGTATAAGGCTGCGCCGGATATCCAGGTATCTGGATATCCAGGTATCCTGGGCCGATATTCATAAAAGCTTGCTAAGCCTAGTTGGCAACTAAAGTGGCCCCTAGTTGACAGCTAAGCCTAGTTGGAAGCTAAGTGATATTCATAAAACTTTGCTAAGCTTAGGAAGTTGCTAAGTTGGCTGCTAACGCTAGAGTTGATCTGGGGTGTCTCTAAGTCACTAGTTGGCAACTAAATCATTTGTGGGTTACACATCGAGCAGCTAACATGGCGAGACATACATCTTGGTCTTGCCAGTCCAAAACAACACCATCCCCTATTGAAATGCAAATTGCCATTCTCCGATTTTGTGGTTTCGCGAACTGCCTAACGTCCTATTTCTGCCTGCTAGAAATATCTAGCTGGCAACTAGCTGGCAACATTCAATACAAAATTAGTTGGTAACCGCAGAGCAGGAAACTACGGATTTTAGCAGGCTTTTATGAATATCGGCACAGGTATCCATGGGCCCATATTCATAAAAGCCTGCTAAGCCTAGTTGGCAACTAAATTGGCCCCTAACTGCCAATTAAGCCTAGTTGGATACTAAGTGTTATTCATAAAATGCCGCTAAGCTTAGTGGACTGCTAAGTTGTCTGCTAACTTTAGAGGTGATCTTGGGTACCTCTAAGTCACTAGTTGACAACTAAACCCTTCATTTGTATGTTTGACTCTGTGTTCACGATGCTGAGAACATAGGTGACCCGCTCTGTCGAAATGAGACTTGTCCCCAACGGAGGTTTCCGTGTAATTCGACTCTGAACTTGTGCTTCCTTAAAAAAAAAAAAATCGAAAACATTGCATATCGATTTCTGGGTTTTTATATTTTTAGTTTGATAAAATCTCGATCAATCTTATGGTGGTCTTACCTTTTCATAAAAATATTAATAAATCCATAAAAAGGACGATTTCTGGACAATGTCTGTATCATGTTTGTCTTTCATGTGGCCTTCGTTAAATCCAAACAGGTCAAAAATATCCTTGTTTTTTCGAGACAACCTTTGAGTATTTCCGTTAACGTTAAACATTACGTGTTTGGTATCAAAAGAAAGGTCATGACCTCAACTGCGCCAAGATGTGGAAAAGACAAAGCAGTATGGAGCACTAATAGTAGTTATAAGACGCAAAATAAATTGTTAGCCAACGAGCCGAGATCATCGGCAAGGTAGAAGAAATACAGCTCTTTGATTGGACAACAGTAAGCAACCAGTTGTCTGAGCATACGCAGTTTACCAGAAAATGAATGACGTCACCCTTAATGACGTACGATCTTTCGGCCAACTCTAGGCCCAGCTTAGCCGGTTATACAGACCAGAGTTCAGGGCCTGGGCCCCGCCGCTCCGTAAGCTGGCTATCTGCATACACCTAGCCTATACCTAGCGCATGCACTGTATACGCCGCGACTCCACACACAGCAGGGCGGAATGAATACGCAGGCCGGGTGTGTACAGCCGGTGTTTGGTACAAGGGCTGATTAATTATTCATGAGTTGTACATCGAACGATAGCTCGCGCGCTTGCTCTGTGTGTGGACCAAGTTTAATGTTGATTTTCTCCGAAGCGCGAAATTCAAAAACGAAACAGGCCGCAAAGTGATGGTTGTCTTCATCGCTCGATAATTCCGGAATGGAATAAGCTACGGAAATAACATTTGTATCATTGGAAAGCCCGTGAGTTACTTGTTAACCTAGCATACATATCTATGAATGTCAGATCTGGGGGACAAGTCTCATTTCGACGGAGCGGGTGCCTGTACATTGCATTCGATAGGCGCACACACACATTTCGTGCATGCACAGCTCTATTGTTAGACACATAAACATGCCACTCATATTGAAAGTGAAACTTACCCATATTGTGTTTTGTGGTTTGGAACAATGCCAACTGCTAAGTTAACAACCAACTAAATCCTAGTTGACAACTACCTGGCACTGTCCCTAGCAGGGTTTTATGAATATGAAAATAGCAAGAAACTATGGAGCAGGCAACTAGGCATTTAGTAGCCTGCAAAGGCCTAGTTGGCTGCTAGTTTAGCAGGCTTTTATGAATATGGGCCCAGGTATCTGGATATATAGGTATCTGGTTATCCAGGTATCTGGATACCCGACCGAAACTGTCATTAACCGGTTCCATTTTCGGTTCCAATTACCCGTAAACGACTTTCAAAAATTTGGACTGAACATTTAAGCCACACAAACAGAAGTCTTCGATTTTTTGTTAACTTTTTTTGTGTGGGGAATTTTTTTAATTTTTTTAAAAATGTAATTCGCCCCACACAAGGTCAATGGCCACTCCAAGGTGGGGCTACTCAGTCAGTGAGTTGTTACAACGACTCCACACTGAAGAAACCAGCCCCTCGCACCGAAACAAGACAAGTTAATAACCAGCCTCTTCACGGTACGAATAGGACTGGAAGGGGTAACCAGTCCAGAACGAGGCAGTTGTTAAACTGCCTCTGCCCCTATAAGCAATTATGCTCAAGGACACAAGTGTCACGGCCAGGATCCGAACCCACACTCTGCTGCCAACACCAGAACTTGAGTCCGGCAAGCTAGACCGCTCGGCCACGACACTCCACAATGGGGATGGTACGAGTCGTTTTTAATATACTGAGACTAAACAAAATTAGTACAGTATTAAAGTTCACATTTTATGACTCTAATTAAACAAGAGGAACTTGTGTTCATATTGGTTATTTTATACATTCAGGAGTATTTAGGCCTATGTGTTTTTACAAATTGTTTACGGGTACCCGGGTATCCGAAGATTTCCAATTTCGGGTATCCGATTCTCGAAATAACCAAAAACGCACAGCCTTATTCAAGTATTATGAGCGTGTAACAGGCAAAGTATTATCTACTGAAAGATTTTGATTTGAAGAAAGGTGAACCGCGGGCTATTATGTACCCGAGAGACAACTGGGTTTATAAAAAGAAGTTGCTTAACAAACATGAAAACTTACTTATTTCCAATTGCCCTTTGATAATGTTCTGTTTTTCGCTATCTTGTGTTGCCGAGCGCCATGATCTAGATGGAATGGCGCTATAGAAATCTTAGTATTATTATTATTATTCTAATACCAAGAAGGTTGGAGGAACTTAAGAAGACGCATCATATTATGTTTGCATTCCAGAGGAAAATCTAGGAGCTTCTGGAGGAACTGCTTTGGAGTTAGAAAGGCAAACATCAGGGGGTGCACAACCATGTATTATAAGTAGTACCCAACACACTGATTTAACGATCGAGTCAGGCAGCGGGTCCGTCATATTTGTTGAAGGTATCAAACAGACTATAAACAATTTCGGTAAGTACATTATCATGTGCGACCTGTGATGTTATTTTGGTTATAAAAGGTTAGAGTCCAATAAAACATTGGAGTCGTGTAAGGCCGAGTAAAAAAAACATGTTTAGCGTCCAGGTTTCTGAAAAAAAGGAAGCGGGAGGGGCTTTTTATTTTATTTTTTATTTTCAAGATGGCCGCCATTCTTTTTTAAATTTCGAACAACCATTGGTTTTCCACTGTTCAAACACACAATAATGAAAGAAACATGTTGGACAAGACATTGAACATGTTTACAGTGGTTTTATTAAATAGTTTGTTCAGTATTAAAAACCCTGTAGCTCACTTTCACAAGAATAAATTTAAAGTTGGAAAATAAAAATGCATTGAACTTGAGGTTCCATCCCGTGTTCTGTAGTGCTTTCTTTAAAAATTCCAAACATTTGACAAGTGCTAACAACACATCGGCAGTCGATCATGCAGCTAGCTGTCTACGTGGTTGTGAGAAACACGTCATTCATGGAACGTTAGACTTGAAATCAAGTCGATAATTAGCCGAGTTTAGTTGCCGCTAGCTTCACAACAGCGTTCCGCGCTGGTATAATAGCGGCGCCTACACTAGACAAAACACTACCGGTACTGTCTAACGACTTGTCCCCGGCTCGAAGTTGCATGAGCTCATACCGTCTGTACCCTGACTTGGCAACGACGATAAAATGTATGTATCTGGTCCGGGAAACCAGACTAACGTTAGTCGTGGTACCACAGCTCCACGGTAGGACACAAGGATGGCTTGGCCACGCACGGCGCGCAGGAAATAAACCCGAAACACACGGATGTACGTACTTGGACTGGAGATTGCACAATTGTACGATCGACTGGACCGACAGAATCTATAAATTAGAAGTTCTGACTTGCAATTATTTTATTAATGTTTCCAATGGATCGGTTGACATTGTACGTTTTTTAAATCTCATTTTGAATTGGTAAAAAAAAAAAAAACTCCATGCGGCCCCCAAAAAGGAAGCGGGCGGGGACGCTAAACATGTTTTTTTTTTACTTCGCCTAATTTACAGAACAAAAACATTCGAAGTTTTATGTAGAGATTGTTTAATAATAATAATAATAATAATAATAATAATAATAATAATAATAATAATAAAGATTTTTAGCGCGCACATATCCACCCTGCTGGGCGCTCAAGGCGCGGAAACAAAGAAAAAATATGAATACAAACAATATACAATGGGAAAAAAATAATAAAATTATGTACCGAGATACATGTACCTACAATGCAATTACAAATATACATCATCTTTGAAGAGTTGTGACATAAGATGAGTTTTAAGCATCGACTTAAATCTGGTTATACTATGACAAGATTTGAGTTTAGTTGGAAGATGATTCCAGAGTCTGGGAGCTGCGACAGAAAACGACCTATCACCCCAGTTCCGTTTTGAAGTTGGTTCCTTTAGGAGTGACATGTTGCTGGAGCGCAAATTGCGTGATGGAGTCACTCACTCCATGTGTAGACTTTAAGCAGTTCAGAAATATAAATTGGAGCAATGTTATTAAAAGATTTGTGAACAATTAGCATAAGTTTAAAAACAATTCTCTGTGAAACAGGAAGCCAGTGCAGTTCTTTCAAGATTGGCGTGATATGGCATGACTTTCTGGACAAAGTCACAACACGAGCTGCTGTGTTTTGTACATTGTATGTGCTGAAGACGAGATATTTGATTCTGCGGGAGACCGTAAAGGAGAGCATTCCCGTTATCGAGCCGTGATGTGACAAACGCATGTATAATTTGTTCAGCAGCACTTTTATTCAAGTATTTCCTAATTCGGCTTATATTTCTGATATGAAATGATGATATGCGAACAATGTTGGAGATATGTGGTTTTAAAGTCATTGTCGAGTAAAATATAACACCCAAATTACGTGCATGTAATGATGGGGTTATCTGCGAGTCACCAATTGTAATAAATGGAAGAGAAACTTTAGACAATTGCTGACGTGATCCAAATAGAACAAATTATGTTTTTTCATCGTTCAATTTCAGGAAGTTTTGTCTCATCCAACTTCGAATCTCTTGAATACATTTCTCCAGTGTTTTAATGCAGGAATCAGCAGGTTCTTGAGAAGATTTAAAAGTAATGTAAAGCTGCGTGTCATCAGCGTAAACATGGTAATTTAAATTATACTTCAAAATGATATCACGAACTGGAAAGGTATAATTACAGTAAACCACTGTGGGCCGAGCACAGAGCCTTGGGGGTACAGAATAGTCAAGAATAACAGGCTCGGAGATAGCGTTACCAATACAAACATGCTGAGGCCTATTTAAAAGGTAGGACTTACACCAATCCAGGGCTGTGTCATGTATTCCAAGATGATATTGAAGGCGGGAGAGAAGGATTTTATGATCGACCGTGTCAAAAGCGGCGCTTAAGTCTAACAAAACTAATGCAGTGATTTTCCCCTCATCCATGGCAGATAAAATGTCACTGTTGACGCGAAGAAGAGCAGTTTCTGTTCCATGAAATGGTTTGTAGGCTGACTGAAATGTCTCCGACAGGTTATTAGCACGAACATGGTCAGAGATCCGTGATGACACAACTCGCTCGATTGTTTTTCCAAGGTACTTTAAATTCGCTACTGGTCGGTAATTTTTGAAAACTTCCTTGTCCAAATTGGGTTTCTTTAGGAGTGGTTTAACATGAGCAACCTTCTGGCTATTAGGGAAACAACCGGAAGAAAGAGATCTGTTTACAATAATTGTGATATACTTAGCAAACACATCAATATTTTGTTTTATTAGCGAAGTTGGCACTGGATCAAGTTCACGTGATTTTGATGGCGATTTCGTGATGAGTTTCTTGATCTCCGTAACACCAGTAGGCTCAAATATGGACAGTCTACATTGTGGATCCTTGCGTGATGGTGTTTGTGATAGAATGGCAGGTACTGAGGGAAAAGAACGACGGATATTCTCAATTTTTGTGACAAAAAAGTTTGAAAAAGCATTTGCGAGGTCCTGATCGGAGTGTGTAGATGGAAGCACTGGAGCTTTGGGTTTATGAAGCAGCTTTTCAACAATGTTAAAGAGTTTTTTCTGATCACCAGAGCTATCTTCCACAAGAGATGAGTAGTGAGTTATTTTTGCCTGGTTAATCATGTTCTTCACAATATCACGTTGGTTACAGTATTCTTGCCGATGTACTCCAAGTTTCCCATTGTCACGCCATCTTCGCTCAAGTTGACGGCGGATTTTCCTTGCAGCACGGATATCATCATTGAACCAGGGGGATTCAGATTGTAGTTTAACAGTTCGAGTTTTTTTGCGGAGCATGATCATCCAAGATGTTACGGACAGTAGATTCAAATAGACTGACACAAGAATCCAGCTCACCATCTTCAAGGTTTACATTTTCCAGTTGAGATTCAACATCATGACATAAATCTTTAATATTTACTTTTTTCCAGTGGCGATCGTTACAGAAATGGTAGGTATGGGAGGTTTTTTAAGGTTCAAATTTACCATGATTGCATAATGATCAGATAATCCAGGATGAATAGTTATATTCGTGATAAGAGGTGAAGTATTTTCACGCGTTATCATGAGGTCAAGACAGTGACCATACCGATGAGTGGGTGCTGTACTGTGATGTGCTGTATAAGTCCATGAGCAGAGAGCAGATCTTTAAACTGATTTGCATAATTGTTTGAAATAATCATATGAATGTTAAAATCGCCGGTTAAAATAATGTCAGATGGGTGTAAGAGATAATCGACAATTAATTTTTCAAATTCCTGCAGAAAACTGGAGAAGTTTACATGTTTACCATCAACATCCCTTTCTGGTCGATAAATATTAACAAGGCGAACAGATCTAGAGTTGCACGTTACCTCAGCATGCAGAGATTCAAATGTTAGGTAGTCAATATGTTAACACTTTTCATGCTGACAGATAAACTGGACCTAAAGAGTAGTGCAACCCCTCCACCGGTCTTTATTGGTCTGGGGATATGATGGAGAGAGTAGCCAGCAGGAGTACACTCACGGGGTAGCAAATCATCATCAGGTTTAAACCATGTCTCGGTTATGGCAACAAGATCCAAATTGTTTTGAAGTACAAAGTCAACAAATTCATCCGATTTGTTACATATGGATTGAGTATTCAAGACACAGAGCTGAAGTTTAGACTCATCGTGAACATTTGGAGTTGAAGTTATGCCAATGTCGCTTGTTGATGTGGTTGAGTTCACTGCTGGGGGTTGGTAAGACTGGAGTGCTAGTTGTGTAAGTCTGTCCATTCTACGGCGACCAGCTTTTTTACCTCTGTGTGTGCGGCGGTATGTTTGGGGTTGATTAGCAAGTATTCCAAGACAGTTCAATTGACTCAATGCTGAATAAGATAAAGCTACATCAGTACATGCATGAGCATTGCGAAGATTGAGTAGTTCATTGCGGCTGTAGGAAATTTTATGGAGCTGAGTGGCGTTTGTGGGTGTGTTGATCAGTGTTTCAGGTCCAGGGTAGTTGGGTTTATGTCACCAGAAATTAAGAGTTCCAGGTGAAAGGTGGCAGATGAATTATCATAGTTTGATATAGGACGTCTCAAGAATTTAAGATGGCGGATTTTAGGCGAACAATCTGTAGATTGCATCTTGTAGCCATCTACTGATGAGTCATTGAGACACAATGGTCTGGATAGCAGGAGTAGAATAAACAGGATGTAGACCTCCATTGTCTGATCACAAAGTTGTTGATCCAAACAAAATGCTTGGGAAAAGGCTTGTGGTCAAGCTACAGGTTATAATCTCTAGCTACAGGTTATAATCTAAATCAGAGTTGACTGCACAAATAACATGAAGATCCAAAATGTGTATACAGATCAACACAAAAATGTCCTGTGGTATTACCACAAAAAATACCACAGGACATTACCACAGGAATTGTCCTGTGGTTTTTTGGGACATTACCACAGGAACATTACCACAGGAACGTTACCACAGGAACGTTACCACAGGAACGTTACCACAGGAACGTTACCACAGGAACATTACCACAGGAACGTTACCACAGGAACGTTACCACAGGATTGTTACCACAGAAAAATTACCACAGGAACATTACCACAGGTACCACAGGAACATTACCACAGGTACCACAGGAACATTACCACAAGTTACATGCCTGTGGTAATGTTCCTGTGGTAACGAGCCTGTGGTAACATGCCTATGGTACCTGTGGTAATGTTCCTGTGGTAACGAGCCTGTGGTGCCTGTGGTAATGTTCCTGTGGTAACATTCCTGTGGTACCACAGACAGGTTACCACAGGAACATTACCACAGGTACCATAGGCATGTAACTTGTGGTAATGTTTCTGTGCCCAGGAGAAAATTCCCATTGGGTCCCATTGAATGGGACCCAATGGAATCCCATTCAATGGGACCCAATATGGAATTTGGGATATCTGTAATGGGAACCCATTATATGGGATCCCATTGAAAATGTCTCAAATTCCATATTGAGTCCCATTGAATGGGATGCCATTGAGTCCTTCTGAATGGAAGCCTATGGGTCATACAAATATAATTATACAGAATGCAATCCACTTTGGTTTGTTTTTGTTTGTATTTTGGACAACATACAGGCGGCATACAATATTACTTAATAGCTCTTTACAATTATTAAATCTGGTAGGAATTCCATATAGAGAATACAACACATGTAATAAATGTTTAAAAAAAAGTATAAATAACAAAATATCCTGTGAAGATACTATCTGAAGTATTGTCTTTTTTTTAGAAAATAGGCAAAGAACTGTGATTTCAAAAATTATCATGCGTGTGATAATTTATTAACCATTACAATGTGTATACAAAAAGGCTGAATGCATTTACACGATTTTTTCCCCGTAAACGGCCCAACAAAACTAGCTGAAATTCTCACAAGTTATTTGTTATTTATACACACATCTCCACTTTTATAAATTATGGATGCATTAACCAAACACTTAGCAAAGATGTAGCATCTCTTTAATATGTTTTAATAGTCACTGAAGAGTTTTAACCATTTAAAAATGTTTTACAATGGCATCATTCAACAACCGGACTTCAATCCATATGCATGTAAATTAAAAGCTTTGTTGGTGAAAACCATCTCACTAGGAAGTTGAGCAATGGCAATAACTGGATGGATCTAAATGCCATAATACTGTGAATATTGCAGTTTATATTGCGGTTTTGTTATAACATTTCTTTTCAACTTAATAAATTAAATTCAAGTTGATTAATGATATGACCTTGGCAGAAACTAATTAAAGTCACCAAATAACATATATATTGTATTTTCTATCAGACAATAGGTTTTAAAGGGATTGAAATGTTAATCACAAACTCACCAAGCTTCTTTAAAAGAAGCAAAAATTGTCTTTCAAACACGTACTTAACCATCTTAAGTAAAAATGTAAAGTCATTAATCATAAATTGTGGAATAGGCAAGCACTAATTAAAGTCACCAAAGAGACTATTTGATTGAAATTTTGTTAATCACAAAAGCACCAGGCTTCTATAAAGGAAGCAAAAATTGTCTTTCAGACACTTGAATCATCTTAGTAACAATGTAAATTTTTAAATCATAAATGTTGAAAAGGCAAGCACCTAAATGGATAGATAACATTTCTGCCAAATATAATCAGCGAAGTCACTGGGCACTGGCAATTTAAAGTCATTAATCACAAACATGTGGAAACAGCAAGCACTAATTAAAGTCACCAAAGAACCTATTTCTTGTATTTTCTGTCACACAATAGCTTTTGAAGGGATTGAAATTTTTTTAATCACAAACACACCAAGCTCCTAGAATCTTCTTAATTAACAGTGTAAAGTTATTAATCATAAACATGTGGAAAAGGCAAGCACCTAAATGGATCTAGAAAAAAATTCTGCCAAATATTATCAGTGATGTCACTGGCACAGTAGCACTAATTTTATTTACATGTAGGTGTTTGTCTTTTCCATGTGTTTATAATTAACATTTTTATCCCTTCAAAATTACCTCTAATTGTAGTATGATAGACAATACAAGAAATAGGTTTTTGGTCTGCAGAGAAAATAGTAATAGACCAATAAAAAAATGTTCATTTTTAGAGAAAGTAACATCCGAATCACCAATGACAAACTCAATTTACTACTTTATCTGTTTCCTTATTAGTCTAGTAATACTCTAGTATTAATGTCCTGTATTTTTTCTGAAATATACATGTACGTCTTCTTAAACTTCACAGCCTCAACAGCTTTCACTTCCTCATTAGCTCTCATCTGAATGAGACGATCCATGAAGCACTCTAAAGTAAACAAAGAGAGATATTTTGTTACGTTACTATTATTTATTAATAATAATAATAATAATAATAATAATAATGAACATTTGTAATGCGCCGGTATCCGTCAAAAGAGACGCTCATGGCGCAGTGACACATCAGTGTAAACAATAAAACAAAATACATGGTAAGAACAATGCAATATAAAATTACAAGGAACAATGATTGTAAAAAGGCTGACTGGCCCTGGTCAGGATATGCTAGACAAAGACGATATTCTGACAACGAAAAACCCTGCATACACAACCATGCACACAAGGTTGATTTGACGTACATGTATTCTCATATCAAACATATCCAACAATGTAGGAGACATACATGTAGTTCTAACCAACGTAATGTACATGTAGGTGTTTCAAGACTTGAAATTTGGCAGAAAGAAAGGTATCAGTAAGTAGGCCTACATCATACATGTACCTTCTATTATTTTGATAATTAAAAAAAGTAAAATTAATTTTAAATCAATTTAATTGTTGAGCGGTCGCATCAGTTCGTGAAAACTGCGACAAAATGTGCACAGGTTCTCAGGCTTGAGTATATGGAATTCTTACCTTTCTTCGTATTCATGTCTTGTCCATCATGGTTCTAACAACGTTATGCGGCCTTCCATCATGAATGTAAACTGTGTTGTACACTACATCATGTACATGTAGTTGTACAATACTCAATTAGTACCACCAGCATCAAGTAACTTAACTAGTCAGTTAATTAGTGCAGTTATATGTACAACTACAGAGCAAATTCATCGCAGCATAACTCCATCTGATTCTATTCTATTAATCTACAGTAACTATAATCACTAGTGGGTTATATTTCAATACATAAATTGACAGAATTGTTACAAATACATGTACCTACATGTACAAGCCAATATAACATTTCAAACATGTGCACTGAATAAACAGTTATTTAGCTGGTAACATGCATCATACAAGCCTTATCCTGTACTGCTGCACAGGCTTGGTGCAAATCATTGGTACTCTGCGTCACATGGCCATGCATTAAAAAAAACAAGTTCCCTTGCGTAGATGATGTGTACAAAGTCAATGGAGGGCAAGTTTTTTTTGTGACAAGTACTAACAATATCTTTTAAAAAGTCAAAACATTTCAAGAAAAATTCTAAGTACCCAAAAAGAGTTTACAAAAATAGCATGCATACATGTAGTGAAAAATATAAATAAAATAGGATTTGGAGTTACAAAAAATAAAATATACAATATTTTGTTGCCTATGAAAATTATTTTCCAGTTACAAGTACCAGTTACAATTCCAGGTCCAGTTACAATTCTTATGGGATTCTACATTGGCCTGTTGAAATGAATGGGTACATGCAATAACCCATTAGGTACCTTCCTGTGGTACCTGTGGTCATGTTCCTGTGGTACCTGCGGTGTGGTAAACCTGTATACATTGATTTTTTCCCTATTAAATGAACCTTACTGATGACAGAAATCACAAAATGTACATCATTTAAAGAACAAATTCGAATTTGTCCATCAACATTGGTTTAGTGCACTTCAAATGTTTATTTCATCTTTTGTCAGACAATATCAACAGTTAACTTCAACAAATAAATTGGCTGTTAATTTCATTAAGTAAATTCAAACAATGGCAAGTAAATTCAAACACTGTTTTTGTCCCGGAGTATTCAGTTTTTTGTCTAGTCTACGCCAATTGTGAAATCAAATTCTTCTAATTGATTTATGTAAGACGAATTTGAATTTGAACAGCTTTGACGAATTTGATCTGACGAGTGTTCTTGACCTGGTAACTAAATGAGGGTGACAAAACTTTAAAATTGAATGGCAAATGAATTGGTTTTGTTAAAAAAAATTGGTTTTGTGTGAAATTTTTTGTGGATGAAATTGAATGATAGCTGGTAAATTTGACTGTAAAATCTTTTAAAATAGCCGGGAAAACCTACAAAATCTAAAGTGAATAATAATAACTTTCTTATGAAATCTATACCCCCATGCAAATACCCAACCACAATAATACCACAGGACTGGGATACCCAGTGTTGGCATTACCACATAAATTTGTGTGGTACTCTGATGATATTTGTTTTTCCTGTGGTAATTTCTGTGGTATCTACATGTACCACAGAAGTACCACAGGACTGGAATATCCAGCGTTGGCATTACCACATAAATTTGTGTGGTACTCAGGTGATAATGCTTTTCCTGTGGTAATTTATGTGGTATCTACATGTACCACTGAAGTACCACAGGACTGGGATACCCAGTGTTGGCATTACCACATAAATTTGTGTGGTACTCCTGTGATAATGCTTTTCCTGTGGTAATTTCTGTGGTATCTACATGTACCACAAGAATACCACAGGACTGGGATACCCAGCATTGGCATTACCACATAAATGTGTGTGGTACTCTGATGATATTTGCTTTTCCTGTGGTAATTTCTGTGGTATCTACATGTACCACAGAAGTACCACAGGAATACCACAGGACATTTTCGTAAGGGACGTAAGACAACAAAAAAACAGTTTTTCACTTATTATAAGAAAACAAATGTACAAATACTCACATAAAACGTCCAGTAGATTCCAGGTGTAATAAGAAATCCACTAGTATAAAAATGAAGACAAACTTGTAGCTACAAAACACTTACTTAGCACAAAAACTGGAGAGCTGTTAATGTTATGAGTGGCTGCTTAGTGCTTGTAAGGCGCTCAGGGATATATGTTTGGTGTAAAAAGGTCGACGGAACCAAAACGCGTAACGTCCATTGAAATCAGTTCAAAACTTATGTAAAATCAAACTCATTGACCATTTTTTTATTTTTTTTATTTATTTTTTATTTTTTATTTTTTTTTTAATGCAAATCGCCCCACACAAGGCTGACAGTCCTGCATAGATAACGAGTATAATGTTGCTTGTCAAAATCATACCAATTGAGGGCGCCCTAATCATCTAGAATAGTAATACCTCAGCACTTCCGGAAATTCCGGGTATCCACCCATTGACAAAAGCTGCTACATTTCACAGTTTTGTTAGATTTTGTCGATGTTTTGGGTACAAATGTTAGAAATTTTGAAATGTTGAGTAACCACAGAATGTATGTATAATGTTTGATGTATATCATTGACTGTTTTATGCTCCATAGCGGCCGTTAGAATGTTTCCAGATTCAGGTATGTTCTTTTGTTTTGTTGATGTGTAGGAGTACCTATACTACGTACAAGTACAACTTATATTACATGTATAGAATGCAGGGCCAAATTTTTCCCTTTTTCTGAATTTGACCTAGGAACCGCAGTTGTATATTTTTAAGTCAGATTACATAAATTTATAAGAAGTAACGTTCGGTGTGGCCCTGCATACATTGTAGTTAGTTGTACCATTTGTGTATGCTTAGCCCTCAGTGATAAATGTAGGCCTACCAAGAAAAAAAGTACACTTCCGATAGGGTCCTGACCAAGAATTCTTCCCGTTCATATACCTGTAAAGTTTGCACTGAATTTTCTCCTTTTTTTTACCCGTGTTCGTTGGCTGAACCGATGAAATGCAGGCAGTGTAACTTCTTAACTGCCTCTTGGAGAAACGATTTTTACTGAAAGAAAGGAAAAAAAGAGGATTTCCCCGACATTTCTCAGAGCAATGGCCAATCTCTGTATAACTACAAACTTTTTATGGCATTCTTCGACCGATGACCTTGTCACCTTGAGGTCAGAACATCGATTGCGGGGCAGAACATCAATTGCGCAAGTGAGGCAGGACTTTACTTACAGTGCGGGCGATTTAAAGTGCCGTGTTTTTCCGCACAATAGATGTTCTGACCCCAAGGTCATTGCTTATGCGCATTATTCAGCATGAACGGTATGAAAAGTTTGTACACAGATTGGCCTATGCTCTGAGAAATGTCTGGGAAATCCTCATTTTTTTTAGACATCTTTCAGCAAAAATGTTTCTCCAAGAGGCAGTTAAGAAGTTACAGTGGGTAGAATGTCGTATCCGACCGCCACTTTTTCTCATTCAATATAACCAATAAAGTAATCTTACCTACCTCGTAAGGTGGAGAACATATGGATGATGATGGACATTATTCATGTTATTCCAGGATATTTATTTCATAAAAAATCAGGCATTTTTGGTATACGATGACTTCCTCAGTCATGTCAGTCTGATCTTGTAAACTCCACAATTAGTGACCAACACAGTCATTGTACATATGCGCAGTGGCAACTATAATACTAATACTTCTATTTTCTGAAGGGGAGGATTTTTTTAGAAGGGAAATAAAGTGCGAAACCATCATAAAAGTGGATTTTAAAGATAGTTTTCGCTTTCTGTACTCGTCACCAAAAATCAATAGAATAATTTTTTAACTGGTTAGTGGTTGCAAAAAAATTCCAAAAAAGCCCTTAAAAGGTGGCGGTCAGATACAACATTCTTTCCGTTACAGTGCCTGCATTTCCTTGGTTCAGGCAACAAAGACGGGTAAAAAAAAGGAGAAAATTCAGTGCAAACTTTACAGGTATACGAACGGGAAGAACTCTTGGTCAGGACCCTATCGGAAGTGTACTTTGCACTGTAGATAGGGTCCTATCGGGGCTAACGTTAGTGTATGCTGTGGTCTGTGACTTTACCTATTTGAGTAGAATGTCGTATCCGACCGCCATTTTTTCTCATTAAATATAGCCAATAATGTAATCTTACATGTACCTACCTCGTAAGGTGGAGAACATGGATGATGATGGACATATAACTTCAGTTTATTCCAAGATATTTACATGTGTAGTTCATGAAATATTAGGCATTTTTGGTATGCGATGACTTCCTCAGTCATATCAGTCTGATCTTGTCAACTCCCCCGTTAGTGACCAACACGGTCATTGTACATGCGCAGTGGCAACTATTTTTAGGATCCTTCTATTTTCTGAAGGGGCGGGTGTTTTTAGAGGGGAAATTAGGGCTGTGCATTTTCGAATATTTTTGGAACCGGATGTATACCCGAAATCAGGAAACTTCGGATACCCGGATACCCGTTTTCATTTTTGTTGAAAACATGCCTCCGGTGGTGCCCAAATACATGTACTGTAAATGGTAACAAATTGACTTTTATAATGCAGAGGATACCATACTATCGATCTTTTCTTCATTAGAGTGTAATCTCTTGAATTTAAAGATAATTGTCTGTACAAGTGCATTGTTTAAGAGTGACAGATTTCTGTTCGCACCGCTCAAATGTTAAGTCCGAATTTTAAAAAGTCGTTTACGGGTAATTGGAACCAAAAAATGGAACCGGGTAATTACCGTTTCGGTCGGATACCCGGCACAGCCCTAGGGAAAATAAAGTCGAAAAACCATCATAAAAGTGGACATTATTTCCATTATTTTAAATGGGAAATGGAAAGAATGTCGTATCCGACCGCCACTTTTTAAGGGTTTTTTGGAATTTTTTTGCAACCACTAACCAGTCAAAAATTATTCTATCGACTGTTGGTGGTACAGAAAGCAAAAACTATCTTTAAAATCCACTTTTATGATGGTTTTTGGACTTTATTTCCCTTCTAAAAAATCCTCCCCTTCAGAAAATAGAAGAATCCTATTATAGTTGCCACTGCACACGTACAATGACTGTGTTGGTCACTGATTGGGGAGTTTACAAGATCAGACTGACATAAGTGAGGAAGTCATCGTATACCAAAAATGCCTGATTTTTCATGAAATAAATATCCTGGAATAATTTGAAGTATACATGTATGTCCATCATCATCCATATGTTCTCCACCTTACTAGGTACATGTAGGTAAGATTATTATATTGAATGAGAAAAAGTGGCGGTCGTATACGACATTCTACCCTGGGAAATTAATTCATGGATCTGTCAGAGCCTGTAAGTTTTTTCATTATAATTTGCTTGTGTATCATTCGAAATAGGTACATGGTCTTCAAACGACTGAAATTTATTGCAGTCCGAATCCTTGGACCTAACCTACATGTAACATGTGCAGAATGGAGCGATTTTTCAACTTTTGATCTGCTAATTATTACAACCTAAAAATTGTTGGCATGAAGTTTGTTATTTTTTGAGATCGGTAATTTTGGTAAAATTTTAATATTTTTTTTTTTTTTATTTAAAAAATGTTTCGAAAATTTCATGAAAGTGAGCTATCCCAGAATAACAGATTTTATGCCAAATATGTCTGCTTGGGCAAGGTTACCTTAAATAACTATTTAGTAGATCAAAAGGTGAAAAATGAGAAAAAAATGCTCCATTTTTGTAGATGTGGGGTTAGGGTCAAGGATACGGAGGGACTCCAGTGTATTGGCCCTAGAATGGGGGCTAAGTTTATGGGAGATGATGTACATGTAGTGTTGTACGACGAGGTACGATGATACACTGCTACATGGAGCTTAGCTACAGAGCTGAATCATGCATAATGGTATAATAACAACAGATTTGTATTACTATTACGTTTATACTTTCAGAAACAAAGACACCAGGACAGGTAATCATTGTAGACAGTGAGTCTGATATCAAATCAAAACGGATAAAACCCAATCGGTCATCAGCAAACATGGCAGACTGGACGAGCGATGATGTTAGATTATGGCTGATAACTGATTGTGGCATCCGTGACAACCTAGCTGAGAAAATCTTTAAAGAACGCGTAGATGGTAAGGCACTGCAAATGTACACGGCAAACGAACTAAAGAGAGATTTTGATTTACGTGAAAGCGAATTGCAGTCCATTCAGCAGTCAAGAAATGTGTGCTTACAACAAGAACACACATCAAACGTAGAGCATCCGACAGGTACTGGACCGTTCCATTTTCATGCCCATGCATCTAGCTCGATTTCTCAACAGGATGACAACTCTAAAATGACCAGCCCTGCTAGAGATCCAGCTGGAGAAACATCATCTGTAGGAAGGGATGCAATGGAACAAAAACAACCTGCTCAACTGGCCATTAGTGCTACCGCTAACTATAAGATAAGGATTGGCGAAATGAAAGATTCCATCATCTTTATACATACTATCGAACAGAAGGTTGGACAACCCTCAGCTGGTAAGTGCAATTGAATGCATGATTTTTTTTATGTGCTTACCACGTTTTATTGTCAGATGTTCAGTTACTCCAAAGACATACGGACAGCAGCGCGCGCACTAAACTATTATCTCATTTCATTTGCCCTAGTTTTAGCCCCAGTCGGGAGTGGTCACCATTACGGTGTCCTGACGTTACTTTGAATAGCTGCAACTGTGGAGTGTCGTGGCCGAGCGGTCTAGCTTACCGGACTCAAGTTCTGTGTCCTTGAGCAAGACACTTAACCATACTTGCTTCTCTCCACCCAGGGGTTAAATGGGTACCTGTGAGGGCAGAGTTGGTTGATTAGCCCTATATGCGCTGTAATGGCAGCAATTGAGCTGTATACTCCCCAGGGAGCTGAGATGGTTTCAGGAATGATTTATGAGCCTTATGAGCAGGGGTAATAATATGCGCCTTGAGCACCACTCAGTTGGTGGATACGTGCGCTATATAAGTCCACACATTATTATTATTATTAACTATATTTGGTTATTACATCAAATACATACTGTGAATACAACATGAACATACTAGTTGGATAGATATATACATAGGAAAAAAAGTCAGAACAAAATCAAATGCTGATGTTTTGTTTCTATTAACCCTAACCTTAACCCTCCTACTTCTGGTGCCTTTTTCATACAAGTTGGCCCACCATTTGAAACCATTCACTTTTGTGGTTTTGAATGGTGAAATAACTGTGTACAGTTTTGATTCCCAAATGGTTTGGAATGGTAGGTCAGCTAATACAAAACCTTGTTTGGATACTTCTAAGTGGTGAATTAACCCTCCTATGCCCAGGCTGAAATTTGGCTCAGTCAGCACGGCACTCACAGACAGTCACTTGAGTATTTTTGGTTGCATTGTCAATTGTTAGGTCAAACCACAGAGTCACACAGAGCTGTGTATACATGTACGTACTGATTTATTTGAGTGCACTGCACAAAGTCAATGGGTTGGGAGTTACATACAAATTTTGAGTGTCTTTGATTGGTTTTGGTTTGACATCCTTATCACAGCCACATGTGCTTGCATGTATTTGAGTGCACTGCACAAAGTCAGTGGGTTAAGAGAGACATATGTTTAGTGTCTTTGAGTGTTAAACCTATAGGAGGGTTAATGGACCCTCTATGCCAGTGACATGAGTAAATGGTTTTGAATGACAGGTCTGCTATACCCTAAAGACCCTAGTGCCATTTTTAAGTGGTAGATCAATTACTTGTACACTGGCCACCATGTGTTAAAACTCCATAGGGTACTGAGATGATGGATAGTCCACTTTATCTACATAATGCAGGTTTTGTTTTTCGGCTATGCGAAACCACACCAAGGTGTAATGTATCCATCATCTAAAACCATTTGAATGATAAGCCACTGTGAAGTACATGTAGGCCTACATTCACCATTTGAATCCATTCGGCCATGGAAACACACCAAGGTGTAGTGTAACAATCATTCAAAACCATTTGAATGGATATGAATGGTAGTTAAGCTTGCTACCAACACTGTTCAAATGGTATCACCAGGTGTGTACAAAACCAATGGGCATTTTGGTAAGTGGAAATTTTGAATGGTTTCAAATGGTCAAACAGTAGGAGGGTTAATAATAATAATGATAATAATAATAATAATACAAAATTTGTAAAGCGCCATCTATCTATGACCAAACATATTCCGAGGCGCTGGAAAAATTTATATACCAAAATACATAAAACTACAAATACATAGTGTACAAGTAAATTAAGAGTATATAAAAGAACAGTAAAGACAGATTTTGCACAAAC
>CM055817.1:18129651-18256897 GCA_029582265.1 Zoroaster sp. YZ-2022 | reverse complement strand
ATTTTTTTCCCCCCCAAAGCCTGTAAAAAGAAAAGCCGTAATCCGACTCCCAAAGATGAGCCCTGGTGTATTGGCCAGTGTGCACTCTTGGTCATTCACCCACAACGGATGACTGTGTGTGCACACTGAAATAAAAGTTTTTCTGCCTACTCATTTGAGTCTCATAATTGGACCATCCTTTTTTTACAAAAGTGTATGTGTATTTCACTCTAAATTGACAGCCATTTGTAATAGGTTGTCATAATGTTCTCAATTTCTAGTTTACCACATGAGTTTTTGAGTTTATATTTGAGGCTCTGCATTCGAATTTATTCGTTCCAACTTGGACCAGCAGTTTTCATCACATACATATTTGTGTAATATTACCAACCTTCAAGCAGTGATGTTTTTACTTAAAGATTATCTCTTTACTGATGATATTTTTTGATTAACTGGTTGTGTTTCTTAAAGTTGAGATTTACAGAAGTTATTTATGTTAAGATTTGTATATGGGATCACTCTTTCCAACTATGTGTATTTTGGCAGAAAAAGCCAGCATCCTAGTGCGCAGAAGTTGCTGGCGTAATGCCGCCAGCGGCTGGAGGAGGTGGCTGCGCGGCATCAGCACGCCGCCCTGCAACCGACGGTGGTCACCCGATGGTAGCTGCCAGATAACCGAGCAGCACTATCAGCGGTTTGCCAGCTTGTGGACCCTTCAGCGGACCAAAGGCGTATGGTCAAGTCCAGCCGAAGTCGGCCCGACGGAGGACCGAGCACGACATAATTATTATTATCAAGATCAATTCTAAGCTTTGGTTGTAATTTACTTTTGGGGAAATATGCCAACGGGAGTTGAGGATTCAGTTTGAGAGTAAACGTTACTTGATCAGTTGGTGTTTTTTTCCTTTTGTGGCTTTTTAAGCCGCCGCTGGTCCGAACATGGTCCCGACCTCAGGCAATGCCTGCGGTATTGATTTTTATAAATCCCTCACTGTAATAATAAAAATAAAAAATAAACTACTAAATGTTTCTAAAAATGTATTAATCGTGTGATGGAACATGGATGGAACGACCACACAGTGTTTTCTTTCGTCCGTGGGTACTTATAATTTTTTTTTTCACTGGATCCCGGTGGAGCTGGGCATGATCCGGTCATTGCGTGCAACGTTACACATAAATTGCTCAGATCGTACCCAAAGCTTATAGGTAAAAAAAATACCAGGCTGTTCGCTCGGTCCCACCACCGAACCAAAGGTTTGGGATGAGACCGGTGGGCTGGCAAGGTACACTTCCGGGCAGAGGGTCGGGAACGATCTAGTGAACACTAACTGCTGTGTTAAGCATGCAATAAAACAAGCAATGTGCATGTGATATCTGTGTGACGTATCCACCTGAACGCGTGATCGACTAGAGACTGCATCCTCATTGGCTGTCATGTGACTGTGTTGACGCACATTTTTCACACATCTTAGATGCAGCCACGATTGCCAAAATTTATCGATAACGTCAGCGTGTGATTTAAGTTCATTTTTCTTCCATTTTGAAAAGCAAATATTCTTCAAAATCTCACCTCTTTAACGGTTGAGGACTACGTTAATTTCAGGTGAGTTTTTAGATGGAAACCAGTCATAACTTTGCAGATATGACCGTAGGGCGGCATACTCCAGGCTGCCTCTCCCGAACCACATGGAGTGACATGCATGAGTGTGTAAATTCAAGGATCGTATATGTTTGGTATTTGGAACCGTACGTTTGTTTCAATTCTATATAACTGTAGAAAGTAGGCAGCCTAGAAAGTATACCATTAAAACTATGAAAGTAATTGTTCTTTAAAATTACGATTTTCAAGTTTCCGCCCAACGGAAAAGAAAAACCTTGATAAATTCCCATTTGGGAGCATTCGTGTAAAATCACATAGGCCCCATAACAATCGTAACAATTAAAATCGATACCCAGCCATACCGAATATTTTCGTATGTACAGTATGCTGTGATAAATAAGTTCTGAATTACCGAAAGTATTACGGGTTCAATTAGCGTAAGAATCGATGTCTATCAGTGGTATCATACCGCAATACATATGGACATGACGTGTTTCACATCGGGAACCAGTACAGTACAGAACCAGTGTTTTCAAGATGGCTTATTCTCTACCGTCTGTAACGTTAGGCCTAGTCTAGTGCTAGTTCTAACACACGAGAGTTTTTACATTTGCGGTGATTTCATCGTTCAGAAAGTGAAATAGAGAGGACTCTTTTTTCTTGATCTAATCTGCTAATGCAGTAAGGATGTTTTTTACAAGGTATAGTTGAGTTTTTTTGCACAACACTCTACCGTAGTCTACGGGCACGCAAATGAATTGCTGATACTATTACTAGTACTAGTAGTACTAAGTACTAGTAATACTAGTGATACTAACGTTAGTTACTACACTGTTTCAGTAACGTTATGTTTTCATGTTTATGTTGTCAAAGTCTATTTCACTAAAATTCTATCAACGAAGAATCACAAACGGCAATAGAAACATATTGGATTAGAATATAATTCATTTAGGATGTCTACGATCAGCCAATGAGGTTTTAAAAAAATGTTTAACTACGTCTAACGTTAGGGCATGCATGTTCATTGGGCCTATTAATACTATAATAGTATTATTCAAAAGCTTAGTCTAGAGTTAGACAAACATGGATTAATCGCATAATTCAAATGGTTGTTTTCTGACAAACAAGGTTGTTGACATTGTAATATTAAAATTTATTTCCATGTCTTTGGCATTAAGCTCTATATTATTATTACAACTTTAGTATTTAACATTGAAGGTACATGTATGATCATTGGCAGGATTGATTAATGCATTCATTCCAATCATCTAGATTTCAAAATACACATAAAACTAACCTGTGAAAATTTCATCAAACCGGTGTTCACGTTTTCGAGGATACAGCGAATAGACGGTTTCTATTTTATCAGTAATTTTGTGATATTCATATTGTTTTCATTTCGAGTGTTGCAGGGGGATTGGTACAAGTTTCACCTTTGTAAACATTCAGCTTTCAGATTGAAACTTATCCAGATTTTTTGTTTACCAAAGCTATATCAATTATCATACATGTACCTTTAATGTACAATTTACTACAAGTCTCGATGCTTTGGCAAATGATCATTTTTATGGAAAGTGTTCAGACAAGTCAAATAAGTATGGCAGAGTTCCATCTTCCACATTATTTATTGATTTTAATTTGGTGATCTTTTATTTTTTTTCTTAGTTATTGTGCAGTGCGGAGTGATTTGGTATCAAGTTGCAATGGAAAGTGCAGCCTGCAACTAGAAACACCAACCGAGCTTTTGTTTATAACACATACTGATATAAATGTAAGTGTCTCAATTGATTCACCCAAATGAATCTATGTTGCAATATCAAGCCACGGCAATTGCTGTGAGTGCCATGGGTCATTTGGGGCCTGGGTGTGTGCTTTTCCATGTTTCTAAAATATAAATATAAAGATCGCCCCTTCTTGAGGCCAGCATCCTTTTAAATTTGTTTTCAACTAGTGTTTATCCTTCCATTAATAAACTTTGAACAGCTCTTGGAAAAGAAATGGCATCGAACCAGATAACTTCACGGACAAAAGAGAAAGATCCAAGCTGAAGTCGACCAGCATATAGATTGGATTGTCAGAGTCTGCATTGTCGCTGGCTGAAGAGGAGACTGGTGAGGTGCTTGTCTGCTGCTAAGATAACTACTACCGAAGACGAATATGAGCTTCAGATGGTTTGGTGTTTCCTCTGAAGTCTCTTGGAGGATGTCGACCTCCTGGAGAACCATCTGGAAGCCGACAAGCACTTGCAGAAACACTTGGTATGGTTTTAGCAATTTCGTTTTGAACTATGTCAAATAATTCCTATGGTTGGCTGAATGTGCATTTATAATACTGAAATTAGTGTTGTGTAGGGAGGTTCAGAATTTGTTTTTATCATAATTGTTTTGTACTGAAAAACCATCAAGAAAACAGCTAAAGTGGTTTCTTTTTTAATATCAGTGATGTTGAGCACATTCTTGTAATTAAACCTAGCTGCAGCAATTTTGGAGTTCTTTAAGATACAATTTTTACTTAGCGAAGAAGACAACATTTCAGATGGAAATATTTCTCTGGAGGATTGGTACCAGTACCAACTGAATAAATAGCAAGCTTTCAGATTTTCACAGGTTTGTTTTTTGAAATGACACCAAGTAAGAACACTGCACTGTCAGCTTTACCAATCCTATATTTTACCTAAGTCTTTAACGAAGATGTGTCATTCCTGTAGGCTAGATTTTGGGTGTACATCTGTGAACTGCCTATTGCATTTGAAATTAAATTTCATGTAACCACTTTGTTTCAGATTGCTTTGTGGTCCACATGTGGAGGCTACAGTGTGTACGACGCTGACGGAGAATTTTTTGAGGGAGTGGTGGACAATGGACTGGGCCGACTGATCAACTGGACAGGACAGGGAGGAAAGAGCATTTAAAACTCTCCGCTTAAGGACCATTTTAGAAAGTGAGTCTGAGTTATTATGTTGGTTTTACCCTACCACCAATATGTGATAAGCACTGTACTCAGTGCTTTCCGAATTCTGGAAAAAAATCACAGGCTAACTAAATCTGCTCTAGTATGCGGGAGGTGGTGGGGTTCGCATCCCACCGGTAGTTAGCCTGTTGATTTTTTTTTCCAGAGACTGCACTAGTATCCAGTGCTATATCGATGTGAGTAAACAAATTAATATTCTTTATCCCCGATGCAATTATTTATTACATTGTTTTAAAGAGTGCGAGTTAGTTAAAATATTTGTGTCAATGGTTGAAGGAATGAAAAACATCTGAAACGGTTTGAACACTGAAGGGACTTCCCAAATACTTTACAGTAGCAAGCATTTCTAAAAGCATTAATTTCAAAAGTGCATGTATTTAAGAGAGAAAATTTTCAAGGTTATATCCCAGTAATTTCAAAATGAGAATTGGAATAGAGAATTCATGTGTTTGGAAGTGATTCATCTTACTTGCAATTTTCCCTGATGTTTTGTTTGTTTGTTATATTTCTAGTTATAGGGGCCTATTTTGTAAACAAAAATGTCATTGTTAGTTTATTGCTTTGTAGTTATCTTCCTTCAAACAATATATAAATAATTCATAGTCAACTCCAAAAAATGCTATGTCATCTTTCTGTACAGTTGTATTTAAAAAGTGATTCATGACCAAAGTTTGAATATTATTCAATAACATCATGCAATATTCAAATTTTTTACTTGAATGTAGTGACGGTCTTTGGGCGTTCAAATTTTGTTCATGACTGTCGGCGGGATTGATGAATGCTGGTTGGCGCTGACAGCTGCCGACCAGCGAAGCTACAACACTGATTCAGGCCTAATTTATAATTACGGAACAAATACACTTGGCCAAATTTTCTGCTTAACAATTTACTGACATTGGGCTAAAGTTTATTTCTTCTAACTTTTGTCTTTCATACAGAAGCGATCCGTAAGAACAAGGCAACTTGCAAAGCAACAGACGTAGAAATCCAAAGGGAAGTTGCCCACTTTCTGAAGGGTGCATCTGACAGGTGTGGCGGAAGGAAGGAGAGACTGGCGCGCGCGGCTGCAGGTGTAAAAGGTTACACTGCAGTAAAAGCCATTGTTTTTTATTCTTGTTTGTTTTATTTTGTTGTGACATTGTTTTACACATGACAGAAACGAATGTAATGGCTCAAAAAAGTATTTTTAATGTTTTTGTACAATATCTTCAATATCTGTTTTTTGTTGCATATCTTTTGCACCGACATCAATTAATAAAACTACATAATTGTGACATTCATCAATTGCAAAAGGACGTATAAGTGATGGTGCGAAATTTTCACCAGTTAATTGTATGCTGTGTATTTTCAAAATTGTTGATTGGAGTGAATACATTCTTTCAAAAGTAATGATGTAGCATACCTTTAAGTTTTCTTTGTTCATTAAACTTCTTTAAACATTTTAAAACCAAACATTTTTGCCAGTTTAAGTACTTAAATACGAATACGTCATTTGAATTTCTTTGCGCTTTTTAAATTTTACATTTACCTGCTGACAAATACCTTTGCAGAGTACTTGATAATTTGTATGTAGAGTTTTATGCTTTGATCAAGGGGCTTCATATATATAAATTCCAGTGTACGTGTATTATTGTCTTTTTGTAGTACTTGCTTTAGATCTAGTGTCATTATTTATGCCAAGTTTAGTACTTGTATCATATTATGTAACGTGTGCTATTTTGTTATATTGTACTATAAGCCAACAAACAGGAGAGGACCAAAGAGGAAATTTATATATTTGTTAACTATTTATTTACTTTATTTTTACAGAACAAAGCAATACTTTTGGAAAAACAAATAATTATTTTAGTGCCATCAGTACCAGGTTAAACACATGTTTTTATTATTATATACACTGTTACAGGGTATAAAAAATCAACTGACTTTTTTTTACTACCAAAGAGGGAACCAACTTGATTTTTATACTTAACATTCAGGTTAAGCTTTTGACAAATTACGAGTCATCGTTTTAATGCCATCATTTATGCCAAGTTAAATACTTTCATAAAATTTCCTAAGTTTCTATAAGACAAAAGACGAAAACTAACGAGGGAATACAAATTATTTATGTTTTATTTATATGATAAAGAGCAATTTGTGTTAGAATACTAGTGTTACTTTTAATGCCAATATTTTTGTTGCCAACTTACATTTTTGTTATGGAGGAAATAAAGTGTACTTTTAATGTACATTGGTCTTCACTTAAAACTACAGCTTCTCTTTTCTGTGTAGGACTATGGGGGGGGGGGGCGGTATTTGAGCGGCTGAAGGGCGGCAACCGATTGGTTATACAATTGTAATCTGGGGGACCGCCAAAGGTCTCCCAGCGGACGGCCAGTGGCAGCCGCCCGTTTGCCGATTTGGAGGCGGACCGATGTCGGTCCAGCGGAGGCTACCGCTCGGCAGCCACTGGGTAAAAAATGACTGTAACGGTCCGCCATCGGCCCTCCGACGGTAGCCACCTAGTTGCCGCTGGTGGACCGACGGACTGCCGGCGGACATTTTGTTGGCGGTCCGCTGTCGGCAGCCACCCGCGGCCCGACGGTGGTGCCACCGGTGGACCGCTGTTGGACCAACCATCCATTGCTAACTGGGATAGAGTTTATTTTAGAAGATCTAATTGATGCTATTGTCTATGTACACTTTCCATGTGTATAGCTAGGCATGGGGCACTTATCAGACCTCATGGTCTGAAACAATGAGACCACTGTGTAGCACATTCCATAGCCAAGTTGCTGGTCATTAACACCAATCCATGGGGCTTGATTTTGGTAGTTGTAGTAGTTATGTCCTAAGCAAAACCAGAGATCTCTGTCTTTTTTTAAATCTTTACTTTTTATTTTTTAGAACTCTCCCGCAATAAAGGGTTTTGGCAAATATTAGTGTTGATGGTCATGGGCCTTATAATTATCTCAGTAAATATTGAGTGTCGATGGTCATGGGCCTTATATTATCTCAGTAATCGGTGGGGTTATTTTTTTTTAGAACTATATACTGAAATTGGGACAAATTTTCTTTTTGTTGAAAGGAAAGTGCCGAGCGAACATTTGTTATCTATTAAATTCAGAATATGATGGTTTTAGTATTTTTTCATTTCATGTTTTGAACTTTTGGTACTTTGCATTCTCGGTTTCCACTACCACTGCAGATAAGCTATAAATTCTTGTTATATGTAGGTACAGTTTGGCCATTTTATAGTGGTGTGCAGACGTTCTGTCTATTTTTACCTGCATGGTCATATATAGATACATGTTATTCAGTACACGAGTTGGCCATATGTGATATAATAAACAGACCCTTGCTTATTCAAAATATAGAGAATCTGTTGCTTAATAATTAGACTTGTGCCAGTCAATACAATTGTGACGACTTCATCAAATTCATCCATCCGGCCATTGAGATTCCTCGTTATCAAATTATTGCACTGCCTTGGTCAAGTATTTTTCAGAGATAAGACTTAGTGAGTTGATATGGTTGAGACTGACTATGATATATTTTGTCAGATTGCCTTTTATCAGTTATCAAAGGTTTGTTCATCTCTGCACCTTCATCTCTAGCTCTGCACCTTCAGAGATTGAAATAATCCAAACCCAATCGGTGCTGGGGTGAAAAAGATCTGTTTGACTCGATATGTCAATTTAAACGGACACTGTTACAGCTATATATTACACTATTACATAACATCTTTCTGTAGGTAAATGGCTTAAAAGTAATGAATTACTTTTGACAAAAATACACACCTACATGTTTATTTGGCTATAGCTGTCACGACCAAAACCAAACTGATCATGACCCTTAACCAGGAGTATGTTTAGATGCGCTAATTTTACTGACCACAAAATAGCTTATTTTGTTGTGTGCTTAACTGTACTCTTAAAACAATTATTATTCTTGGCTGCGGTTATTGTGCGGTTTAAGACAGATGCATTATATCATACATGTCATTGTAAAATAGACATGAAAAAAAAAAATGAAAAAAAAAAACAGCTTTGCATAAAATAAACAATATTTTTGATACACTTTGTGTGAGTTTAACATGGCTAACATGACAACGTACTGTGTTAGCCATCTGCGTAAGCCTACAGTAGTTGAACTCCACTCTATTTTTGACAGTTTCTTAACTTTTTGGCCAAATAGATATGTTTGCAGTTGTTCTATTCAAAGTCTCAAACGAGGTGGAAATTGTACCGAGCACGTGGTTAAAGACCGACAAGCTGGCATTTTGGCCGCTCCTGGCGTTCTTCTACGGCGGTTGTTAGAGCTGTAAAAGATCAGCTGCAGCCAGATGAGTTGAACTGGAAGCAGTTTGATGTCAGAGTTCTGGGTACCAGTCGTAAGTACAGTTTAATTAATTTGTTTTGAGTGCAATGACAAGCCATTAATTATGCACTACGCTTACTTTCCTTGAAACAAGATTTACACCCATGAAATGGTACTTCTTCAGGATAATTAGCTAATATTCATTCTTTCTTGCCTTGTTACTTTGCCAACAAGGCAAGACAATTGTCAAGGATCTGACTTTTAAGAAAATTCAAGACGTCCAATGCAAGACTAAGGTGTTAATTGTAAAATAAAAAATTACTTGCATACATTTGTAAAACCAACAAACCCGCTACATGTAAAAGTTGTATCTAATTATTTTGTTTCATCTTTGCCTGAAAATCACTGACTTGCTAATAATTCATGAATATAGGCTATGCAGATTGTCATTAACATACATTTAAGATCCCAAATTGCATCGAAACGCCCATTGACTTTGGGAAATTGACTGTACCAAATTCACACCAAGTAGGTTTTATGATCCCTTTGGGGTCATTACCAATTATTGTAATCTCACTTCAATAGTGGAGAATGATGTGAAAGTGTGAAAACACTGCGTACTAAAATTCCTTAATGGAGGCCGATTGAGTGACCCACAGAATCAGACTATTGTAAAAAAAAAGTCTTCAGTATATATTTATACTATATTATATATTTATACATATATATTTAAACATGGAATTGTTCTCTTATATAATTAAACAAAATTGTGTATGTTTGTACAGAAACTTATGAGGATGCACGCATCAAACTGAAAAGGTCCGAGGACACATCAGACCTCCAGACAGAGGATGACGAGACAGCCAAGACAAGTAGAAAGTAAGTATAAATTATCAGCAATTTTGTTTTATGTCTCATGGAAATCACAGATATAAAAATTATCATGAATATGTGCGAGTCCCTTCAGGGCCACCATACATTGGGGATGATTCCTTAACCCTTTCAACTCAGTCCTGTGTAAAAATGGACCGCCGGCGAGCTATATATTTGGAAGCACTTTTTGTTTGTTGCCCAAAACTCACCAAAACAATAAAATTACCCCAACATTTGGTATTTAATTGGGTAATATAATATTCCCTCAATCCTTCATGATTAGAGCATAATTATTTGGTAAAGTTCTTTAAATGTTGGCATTAAAGATATATGGCCGTTTTGACGTAAAAAATAGATTTAAATGTTGAATCGCTATTTTTCTGCGGTTATGGAAGTTATAAGCTTTAAATGTTTCACTCATTGAATGAATAAAAAAACTTTCATGGATTAGTACCAATACAATTAATAAAATGCTGGCCCACTTTTTTAAAATCTTGTTTAATGTACCGGTATCGTATGTAACAGGCCAAGGGCGTACATGGGCAGTCTGCGGATTAGCTAGTGCGGCTGTCAATCAGGATTTCATAATTTTCATGTTTTTTGGTTTAACAACGATATTATATTTCAAAATTCGTTCGTTTTAGAAATTTTATTTTGTAGGTCGTACTCTTAGCCAAGCAGGGAAGATATATCTTTAATGAACAGTTTTCCATAAATGTAAACGGCACATTCAGGTTGTTTACAAGTTCGGTGTTGATTTACTGGGTAAGACTTGGCGTCCTGACTGCCAGAAACTTCTTTAAACAACGAGTATACAGTCTTTATAGGTTGGTGAAATTCCACAGACACTTGGAAAGCACTGAGTATACAGTGCTATACACACGTCGGTGTAGGGCAAAATTAAATCATTTGTTTCTTTTACAGTCTGCTCCCAGAAACACTCCAAAACGTAAACAAAATACATTATATAGAATTATTTTTTGTTGTAGGCACCGAAAAAAGGCTTGAGTTTCCTCATCTTCGTCAAATGAAGAAGACGAAGATGATGAGACTTCTCCCAGGGGAAGAGGTCCTAGGCCAAGAACATCAACACCAATCGGCAGAGCACCCACTCCTCCTCTGCCGATGTTTCTACATAGCCACTCAGACAATGATTCAAAGGGCACTGATGCTGTTGCAGCTGCAGCTTCAGCTGTGGAACCGATATCAGGTAATTTGTTTTCATTGAATGTGGAGGTGAAAGGGAAATTGTTACACTTAGTGATCAACAACCCATGATGTTTATGCACAAGAATATTTTGCTGTACCCTGCTGTAATTTAATTTATTGTTTTACTGATGTTTGCGACAAAAAAATGTATCAAACGGAAAACAAATTTCTCTCTTATAGTTTCCTCCGGCCGATTATTTCCTGAAAGCACAAGGAAATAAAAAATCTAACTTGCATTTTGAGTTGATCAATACTTACAAACACTTTAAACTTTTCGGAAGCACCTGTCTTAAGGGTGGGCAAAAAGTACCAACAGATTATTGAATTTAACAACGACCTGCCCAACCCCCCAATTGGTTTTAGACGAATATCACTACCAAATAAAGGTTTCCAACACGCAATATATCAATGTACCGCAAAAATGTATAATTATATGTTGTTAAATCAGTAAATAGAATAATAGAAACATGACAACTTCCTACTGGTATTCTCTCAAGAAATCTAGAACTAAAGTGTTTATTGTTTGTATATGAATGACCAATTGTCAGTAACAGATAGCAATATTTACTCTGCAGCAACTGACCGCAGCATGATACCCAGCATGAGCGAACTGCAAGTGACAATGGCCGAAATTTCAACGGAATTGAAAAGCCAAAGAAAACTGCTTAATCAGGTTCTTCAAAGACTAAGCGGTGGAGGGGGAGGACCCTCCATTGAGTTGCTCGATGCGATCGGCTTTCCACTGGCTTCCTATGAAGAAGTGAAAAACCTTGAGCAACAGCTATGACAAATCACTTAGAAAATCCGTGGTAAGCATTTTGAAATAATGCATGGTAGATAGAGCATTGATAACTAATTGAAAATAATAACAATCCGGTTTTAATGTTTAAATATAGCTAGAGGTAAAGCTCATAAATATACTAGTCTTCCCTATAATGGCTGGTCACATAATGCAGCATGACGCAGCTTTGGTCACAGTGTTTTGATTGTGACAACTTATAAAAAACACTTATCCGAGTATTTTTGTATTGATCAGTAACCGCAAACTTAATTAAATTTGTTAAAAACGATTAACAACCGTGGACAGGGTACTAAAGTTTCAGTACGAATGATAGTTATGAGTACCGGTACTTAAAGCATTGTGGATATATGTACATTAAAGTATAATAAAGTATAAATACTTTTACTAATAGTTTTGCCTATAATGCTACACCTTGCCTAACCCTATCAGGCCTGGGGGAGGGCGTGCAATGTGCCCCCTATATATACGATTTTTTTATCACCAGAACGCTTTGTCCGATCACGCTGATCTTTTGGACCCTCTCACGCAAACATCTACGTTAATTGGTGTTCATAGTTGCCACGGTAACCGTTTTTTTTTAACTAACGAATTTTAATGAATGTACTCCTCTCAAAAAACAGCAAACTAGTGAAATATGTATGGACATATTTTACACATAATGTTGCTAAATTCAAACAAATTTCCAGAATTGTCTTAAATTTAGTCCATGCTTTTTGTGGCATTGACAAACGGTTCTTAGGTTTTATGAATCATCAATAAAACATTCATGTGTACTGTACCTGTATGGCCAACTAGGGATTGGTCAGCAATACCATAATGCAATTATCAGTAAATAAAAAAAATCATGCAAACAATATAACCGCCACTTCCTGATTTTCGTGGACTGTAATTTCAGTATTTTCTGTAAAAATGCAGCCTTATACGTTTTGTGTGGATTTATAAGATTTTGCAATATTTCATTTGGTCCTAGATATACATATATAATCTCAATATGTAATATTAACTGTGACACATAATTTTCTCTATATTTCTTCAGGTAAACAATTTAACACTGGTTGGTGGCAACTCAATGAAAGATACAGTGAAGCGTGTCATGACCAACGTCATGACACACGACCTTACTCTCCGTTTTAATTGGGCAGGGAAGCCGGGGTGGAAGTCGGCAACACCAGTAACCAAGAGGGCATTCAGCAGTCTGATGCTAAGTGCAGTAATAACAAGTAGGTTACAATTATGTATAGACATTATAGAGCTTTGTTGGTTATCAGGGGAAAATTAACAATGTTTAAAGGAATGATACAACATGTATTCCTGACCAGTCAAAGATGACCTATCGTCCTGAGAAATATTTCCTGAAATGTAGTCATTTCCGAGAAAATTTCACAGGTCGGTTTTAAGATATGTCTGTTGAGAACTGGAGAATTGGAATAAATATACCGGTCCAAAAATGCTGCACCCTCCCTTGAACATTATTGTTTTTGCGGCTCTACTACAATGGATAAATTTCCAGGGTCAGTTAAGTCTCTGGTTTCTAGCTCCGCGCACTATACATGTATAACGCTGCCCAATTGCAGCCAAACTTGCTGGATCGATTGGAATTCTGCCGTGCTGTGTTTGAAACCTTTTCCACATAGGGGTATGAACATTGAACATTTGCCCGATTTGTGAGGCCTCTCTTACTTTGTATATAGGAAAGTTGGTCCCCGCGTAAACCCTGTTGGAATTTTTATTTTTAATGTGGCACTGCACCGATTTTAAAGCCGATCGATGACCAGAAACCGGAGACTTTTGGGGCTTAAGAAAATGTCAATGGTTGGGAGTGAACATGAAGTATATTTGCTGTCGATCATTTCTACCAAATCTTACTAGCAATTAAATGTTTGCGCATTAATTGACCTATATTATAACAACTGAAAAGCATGCGGTGTGAAAATTAATGGAATCTGGGTATAGAATAATGTCAAAAAATCCTAATACAGCTATACATGTATAGTTGGTATACCATGTAACAAATAACTGGTGTACAATTTGAAATGGATCAATGGCCTGTGATCTATTTCAACATTAATATGGAAACAAACATTTGAATATAAATATTTAGATTGGTGAAATTCTTGCGTCGCGAGATAAACAATTGATTTAATTTTGCCCTACACCGACGTGTGTATAGCACTGTATGCTCAGTGCTTTCCGAGTGTCTGTGAAAAAACTACACAAGCGACTCGGGCGGGATTCGAACCCACGACCTCCAGCTTACTAGTGCAGACGTCTTAACCTCTCGACCACCGAGCTTGCCCGATGACGATTGGCCGGCTAGAATCCTATATAGCAGCGGGTTCTGCGATATATATAGATTGGTGAAATTCTTGCGTCGGGAGATAAACAATTGATTTAATTTTGCCCTACACCGACGTGTGTATAGCACTGTATGCTCAGAATTTCACCAATCTATATATATCGCAGAACCCGCTGCTATATAGGATTCTAGCCGGCCAATTGTCATCGAGCAAGCTTGGTGGTCGAGAGGTTAAGACGTCTGCACTAGTAAGCAGGAGGTCGTTCGAATCCGCCCGAGTCGCTTGTGTAGTTTTTTCACACACACTCGGAAAGCACTGAGCATACAGTGCTATACACACGTCGGTGTAGGGCAAAATTAAATCAATATAAATATTATCAGAAGTCTATTACATATAATAAACCTCTTATATTATATGTTTCTTCTTAAACGGTTCAATAAAATAAGCTTAAGGTCAGTACATACATTTACTCACAATCTTATCGAGTATGGAAGCATTAACAGACATGGTGTTTACCTCATTTAAGCCCTTGGTCATGCCAAGCAGTTGCAACATCCATTTTGCTGTTCTAATTATGCTGAAATTTATTAATTGTTTGTTTCAGAGGCTGTTTTGCGGAACCCCCTGGTGGTAAACGGTTCTGAGGCCGAAGCCCAGCTTTGGCCGCGGAACGCCCCCGACCGCAAAGGAGGAAGAAAAAAGCGGGAACAGGACAAGAGCAGGGTAGACCATGGAGGAAGAAAACATGTTTTCTTCCTCCATGGGTAGACTTAGATTAGTAAATAACATACAGGTAGGCCTGTGCGCATAGTGCAATTATTCAAATATTTGCGAATAGTTGTTGCTAATCATACTCGTATTCGCGGTTTTTGAACTATTCGATTAATCGCGCAGGCGCAAATACCTGTAACTATTCACGAATACTGACCATTCACGAGTAATAATGTATTGCCTTTGCTCTGCATTACTTGCAGTTGTGTTCTCTAACTATTCGCAATTGCACTGTTTTGTCTGGGCACCGCTGGTAGTGGTACACATGGTAGTATTCCCGAATAGCACTAGCAAGTAATGCCTTTGAGGAAGCTGACTTAGCTGTGCTGGCTGGGCCGCTGGCTGTTTGGCTGTGACTGCATGCAGCCATTGTTCAGTTCATGGGTTGACCCATGGAGGAAGACCTTCATCCATGGTTGACCAATGTCCAAAACACTTATAATAAATGTAATACAGTGTAATACATTTGTATGTAGAATAAATCACCTTTTCACTGCCAGCAACTGGACAATAGGCATTCTAGAGTGCTGGTTTAAAATAAATGTTAGGTACCTACTGGTTATTTAAAGGGGCAGTATCGTAACGATCAGAGCAGACTTTCGACAGAGCATAGAATCAATGTCCTAGTTAAAGATGAACACAGTGACTGAAAATTACAGGCTCATTTATGAAGCAGCAACAGTAATATGACCTTATCATGTGGGGTATTATGGCAGTCAATGACTTAACCTAAAACTAGCATTCCGATTCCATGCCCTGTTGATCGTGACGATACTGTCCCTTTAATGACAAAAGGGAGTTATAAATTATAAGGTAGTTAAAAACAAATGCTAGCAAAATGACTTCTAGGTGATGTGTTATTGTGAATTCACTAAATAAAATGCCTGGGAAAATAGGAACCATTGAATTGTTAATTGATTTTTAAAATTTAAATTTAAAGTGACTAAATTTGCATTTTTGTATAAAACACTACTGGTAGTACTTGGTTTATTGAAAACCGTGAATGGTTTATGGGACTATGTTTATTTAAATGCTGAGTTTTGTGAGGATAAATTATAGAAAGATGAGTGACAATGAATAATTTATGTGATAATACATTTCCTACTGCATACTCCTATTTCCTCCATGATAACATGTGTTGAACCAAATTTAAACACTATTTAAATTGTTTTATGTTGTAACCCCTCTGCCGGGCGGCCGACAAATGCAAATATGATCTCCCTTCGTACTGCGCATATTTATAATTTTGTTTGTAATGTATCATTATTAACAGGCATGCAACTTTTCAGCGGATCAGCTGATTTCATCTTTTTTTAAAGTATCCTAGTGCCATTGAAAACTGTAAAACACTACAATGTTTTTTTTGTGCCTAGCCATTTCCTCTTTTTTTTGCAATTACAAAGTTGCATGCCTGTATAAATTATCTGCTAGTGGTAATATTTTAACCGTATTGCTACAACGCACTCTTGCAACGGGTCTGTGCCCTGTATCGTAAATTTTTGTAATTCCTTTTTTCCCCTTTCCTTTTTGCTTTTTAATCTCTGAAACAGTTGTTCTGCACATGATCTTGCTGTGTGCTGAATGAACATACTTCGCATCGTTTTTTTGTAGCATAAAGCTGTGCTAAAAGTAATTAAAAATGAACAATACAAAATCATGTAACATTTTAATTTTAATTAAACAACTGCGATTAATTTACACTAAACTTAAGTGTTCAATTATCATGCTTATTTATTTCACATTGATTTGTTTGAAAATGTAAATTTGTTTTCATAAATAATAACCATGAAAAGATTTACTCATTGGTCACTGCCTTGTCGTTTTAATTGCCTTTGCCCACGCGTGTGCAGTAGTGTTTTATGCACGATGAGTAGTCATGAATCATCACTACTCATCAGTAGACATCACCTGCATATGCTACACTACTGCGCACACGTGGGCAAAGGCAAGTACACCGGCAATGCCAAAGGCAGTGAAATCCCACCGACCCACTTATAGCATGAAGTTATTGCCACGTTCCATTTAGTTACCAGGAAAAGTTTGTCCAATAAAATGATAGTGTAATTAGTGGTGAGCATAAGTCAATCACAATGGCCATTAATTCCCACAGTAAAATGCATAGGCCCCTAATTAGTTCAGGGTAAGTTATATTTAATGTCGTATTGAGTTACATTTTGTATTTTATAATATTTACTGAAGAACTTTCATTCAGGATTAAATCATCACTAAGGATGTTTTCTAAAACCATGTGTAATTTTGCTGTTTTAGTAAGTGTTTTTTTCCCACCATTGGCCCTGTACTGGGCCAGTACTGGTACGGTAATGTTTCTGTACTGGGCCAGTACTGGTTCTGTACTGTTTTAGTAAGGGTATTCCCCATTGGCCCTGTACTGGGCCAGTACTGGTACGGTAGTGTTTATCTACTGGGCCAGTACTGGTTCTGTACTGTTTTAGTAAGGGTTTTCCCCATTGGCCCTGTACTGGGCCAGTACTGGTACGGTAGTGTTTATCTACTGGGCCAGTACTGGTTCTGTACTGTTTTATAAGGGTATTCCCCATTGGCCCTGTACTGGGCCAGTACTGGTACGGTAATGTTTCTGTACTGGGCCAGTACTGGTTCTGTACTGTTTTAGTAAGGGTATTCCCCATTGGCCCTGTACTGGGCCAGTACTGGTACGGTAATGTTTCTGTACTGGGCCAGTACTGGTTCTGTACTGTTTTAGTAAGGGTATTCCCCATTGGCCCTGTACTGGGCCAGTACTGGTACGGTAGTGTTTATCTACTGGGCCAGTACTGGTTCTGTACTGTTTTAGTAAGGGTTTTCCCCATTGGCCCTGTACTGGGCCAGTACTGGTACGGTAGTGTTTATCTACTGGGCCAGTACTGGTTCTGTACTGTTTTATAAGGGTATTCCCCATTGGCCCTGTACTGGGCCAGTACTGGTACGGTAATGTTTCTGTACTGGGCCAGTACTGGTTCTGTACTGTTTTAGTAAGGGTATTCCCCATTGGCCCTGTACTGGGCCAGTACTGGTACGGTAGTGTTTATCTACTGGGCCAGTACTGGTACGGTAATGTTTCTGTACTGGGCCAGTACTGGTTCTGTAATGTTTTAGTAAGGGTTTTTCCCACTGGCCCTGTACTGGGCCAGTGCTGGTACGGTAGTGTTTATCTACTGGACCAGTACTGGTTCTGTACTGTTTCAGTAAGGGTATTCCCCATTGGCCCTGTACTGGGCCAGTACTGGTACGGTAGTGTTTATATACTGGCCCAGTACTGGTTTCGTACTGTTTTGGTTAGGGCATTTTGTGTCGGCACGTTACTGGGCCAGTTCTGGTTTTGTACCGGATGAGTAAGGGCTACATGAACTGGGCCAGTTCCAAGCCTCTGTGCAAGCCAGAACTGGGCCAGTTCCATTTGCCGGCACTGGCCCAGTGCCAATTTACCGGCGCTGGGCGAGTAATGGCCTCCCGCGAGCCCCTGTACTGGGCCAGTACTGGGCCAGTAATGGCCAAGTAATGGAATCTGTATTGGCCCAGTACTGGGCCATTACCGGTTTCGTACTGTTTTGGTTAGGGCATTTTGTGTCGGCACGGTACTGGGCCAGTTCTGGTTTGGTACCGGATGAGTAAGGGCTACATGAACTGGGCCAGTTCCAAGCCTCTGTGCAAGCCAGAACTGGGCCAGTTCCGTTTGCCGGCACCGGCCCATTGCTGCAGTACTGTAAAATCGGTACTGGGCCAGTTATGGCCCAGTTCCGTATTGTTTGCTGGGTGCCACCTTTTGTTTGCCACCTCCTCCCAGACTGTATATTAACGAAAGCTTATGCCTATTTTTAAGTTTAGTTAGTCTTAAAAGTGCTACCATTTATATATATTTTTATACAGTATATACTTATTGTTATGAAGATCTAGGATCATTGATGTTTAGTGCTTTTATATCTAGTCAAAATAAGTTTTGTTGTTACCTACATCATGCTTACATGTATAGGCCTGTTATTCAGTTTCCATGTATACTTTAAGCCATAAGCTGGAGTATCAGGCATGAAACAATAAGCCATTCATTCACTATAATTATGTGGTCAGTGTGGCTCATTAGTATTCATGGTATATATGCCTGTGTTGGCTATGACTGTACAGCTTATACTGGGAACATGTGTGACCCCATGCTGAGCCAAGAGCCTTGATTCTGATAGCCAAGTATGTTTATGGTCCGGTAGTTTTGTGATGCACTAAAGTACATTGAGTGGAAGTAAACATTAGAGTTATGAGTTTGCATTATTTTATATATAAGAACAAAAACTTCAATGACAAAAGTATGTTAATCATGCATCTGTGATTGAAAGGAATGAAATGTAGTAGAGTTAGCATTTACCTTTTAATGGTTTTTAATTTACAGTTTAGGTTTCCTAGAATGTCATTTCAATTGTTTTTGATCAAGATTTATTGTATATTCCATGTGATGTTCCGATACCACCATTAAGAATAAAGATCTGAAAAGTTATCTTATTCAACTCCTGACTGTTCATCTTTTATTCTTTCAGGGTCATCGGCCATTGAATCATTAATGTACCCCATGTAACTGCAGTTATTTGGCAGTCAGACTGAGTGTTCCTGTCCGACAAGATGACATACAATTACGCCCCTACAGTGATGAGTACCCTCAGCCCACCAGAGTACAATGGAAGTGGAACCATGCAGAGGATGAGCCAGTATTACCGACGTCAGCTGAGGGGATAAGAAGGCAGGACATGTAGCCAGAGGGTGAACCATCAGTGAGCACGCAGGATACAGTTGAAGACACTAAATAGTACCATCCAGCTACATCTACCAGACGACATGAGAGACTTGAATACGGTCTTTGAGCACGACACAATGGTCTCACCACCACACAGCTGTATCTATCACACAGGATAAGCAGAGAGAAAACAAATGGTCGCAACCGACCTGCAGAAGGTACTGAGTCATGTGAACAGTGACGAGGTGTAGGATAACTGAAGAATATAGGGCTGGAGATGTAACAGACACCTTAGACCTTCCTCGAAGGAATGTCCCAGACGGTGGAACCAGCAGAAATGACAATGATCAACCCCCGCCCCGAGTCTCTGTCGCGTTATTTCTGTGCAGTAAAGGGCAGTTTGCTTACATGTACATGTACTTACCTTCATCATGAAAACTTTCCCAGAAATTAACATTATTGATCAGCAGATCGAAAACAATTAAAGATAAAAATGGAGTCATTGTGCTTTTCCATGTAATAAAAAATAATTGACGAAAAGTGGAACTGCACGGTTTGAATAAACTGTACATATGACATCATTGACTGAATTATCAGTGAAAAGGGTGTATACTCTGTACCAAAATTGAATTGGATTTGTACATTTCTATGTATCATGTGTACTTTAATTGTACTTTGATTGTTTTCAGGGTATGAGTAAAATTAAAATAACAATTTTCTCCCACTGAAAATTATATTTTGGAGACAAAAACTCCAAGGAGATTGTTTTTAACACCCAGTGATAATCTATATGTATTTTTCATTTTGAGTAAGTCTTTGATTTTTATTTATTAATTTTTTTGGGTTTTTACCTAATACTTTGTTGACGACCTGGTCAATTGTTCTAGCTTATTATTCAAAGTTTAAAGTACAAACGTATTATTTTTGTTCTGTCTATATTATTCTACTTTTGCAGAAAACTAATAGATAACAATAAATAAATATATATCGGTCTAAAAAAAATTATTTTCAGCCTTGTTTTTTATTACAAAACTATTTGGAGACCACATGTTTTTCTAAAGAACAGTTTATTTGTAGATTTTTTGTTCTATAGAACTCTATAAATTGTTCTATAGAACTCTATAAATTGTTCTATAAATTGTTCTATAGAATTCTATAAATTGTTCTATAGAACTCTATAAATTGTTCTATAGAATTCTATAAATTGTTCTATAGAACTCTATAAATTGTTCTATAGAACTCTATAAATTGTTCTATAGAACTCTATAAATTGTTCTATAGAACTCTATAAACTATTCTATAGAACTCTATAAACTATTCTATAGAACTCTATAAACTATTCTATACAACTCTGTAAGCTATTGTATAAAATACTATAAATTTTCTATAGAATTTATCAAGTTTCTTTAGATTTCTATAGAAACGGTTCATTTTTTTATAGAATTTTTTTAGAAAAGTGGCCCACTTTTCTATAGAAATTCTATAAGCTCTATAGAATTTGTATAGAAACTGTATAGAAACTGTATAGAGCGATTCTATAGCACTCTCTATAGAAATCGGTATAGAAATTCTATAGAATTTTTTTTATAGAATTCTATAGAACTTTTTTGTAAGGGACTACTGAAGCCAAATTGCCTACAGTTATTAATATTATTATTGCAACATCCCCTGTGTGTGTTTTTTGTTATATCATGGCCCCTCCATCCATGCAATGTACAGGACAATAATGTCACTGACAATGGGTTGTACAGTGAAAGCTCGCATACACATGTATACGACCAGCAGGCCTACAGTCAGTACATGACCTTCTGTACAATACCAGTGCCACACTCACACTGATGTTAACGTTATAACCATAGTTTTGTACAGTCATTATCTATACTAAAACGAACATACATGTATTAATAATGTGAAAGATTACATACCTTCAAATGAAACCAAGCTAATAAGACCTCTTCCATTAATTGTGCAACGATTCTAAAACGATCAGTTAGACGAAAATAAACGACATCGTTTCGTAGTTAAAAATGGCGGTTGGAAAAATGTGACCTGCGTGACGTATTTCTTTTCGTCCAATCAAATTGGCTGAGTTGCTGACATGACGTCACCGATAAGAACATTGGCCCAATGATAAAAACTAACACAATGCCAATGTAGGTTTCCGACTAAAACCCAACGTTGGTCCAACATGATCGCCAGCGTAATTCCAATGTTATATTGCCGACCTAGGGCCAACATTGGCCCAATGTAAGAAACTAACACAATGCCAGTGTCGGCGTCCGACTAAAAACCAACGTTGGTCCAACATTGATCACCAACGTAATGCCAATGTTATATTGCCGACCAAGAGCCAACATTGGCCCAATGTAAGAAACTAACAAAATGCCAATGTCGGTGTCCAACTAAAAAACAACGTTGGTCCAACATCGATCGCCAGCGTAATTCCAATGTTATATTGCCGACCTAGAGCCAACATTGGCACAATGATAAAAACTAACACAATGCCAATGTTGGTGTCCGACTAAAACCCAACGTTGGTCCAACATTGATCACCAACGTAATGCCAATGTTATATTGCCGACCAAGAGCCAACATTGGCCCAATGTAAGAAACTAACAAAATGCCAATGTCGGTGTCCAACTAAAAAACAACGTTGGTCCAACATCGATCGCCAACGTAATTCCAATGTTATATTGCCGACCTAGAGCCAACATTGGCCCAATGTTAAAAACTAACACAATTGCCAATGTCGGTGTCCGACTAAAAACCAACGTTGGTCCAACATCGATCGCCAACGTAATGCCAATGTTATATTACCGACCTAGAGCCAACATTGGCCCAATGTAAGAAACTAACACAATGCCAATGTTGGTGTCCGACTAAAAACCAACGTTGGTCCAACATCGATCGCCAACGTAATTCCAATGTTATATTGCCGACCTAGAGCCAACATTGGCCCAATGTTAAAAACTAACACAATGCCAATGTCGGTGTCCGACTAAAAACCAACGTTGGTCCAACATCGATCGCCAACGTAATGCCAATGTTATATTGCCGACCTAGAGCCAACATTGGCCCAATGTAAGAAACTAACACAATGCCAATGTCAGTGTCCGACTAAAAACCAACGTTGGTCCAACATCGATCGCCAACGTAATTCCAATGTTATATTGCCGACCTCGAGCCAACGTTGGCCCAATGTTGAAAACTAACACAATGCCAATGTCAGTGTCCGACTAAAAACCAACGTTGGTCCAACATCGATCGCCAACGTAATGCCAATCTTATATTGCCGACCTAGAGCCAACATTGGCCCAATGTTAAAAACTAACACAATGCCAATATTGGTGTCCGACTAAAAACCAACGTTGGTCCAACATCGATCGGCCAACGTAATGCCAATGTTATATTGCCGACCTAGAGCCAACATTGGCCCAATGTAAGAAACTAACACAATGCCAATGTCGGTGTCCGACTAAAAATCAACATTGGTCCAACATCGATCGCCAACGTAATTCCAATGTTATATTGCCGACCTAGAGCCAACGTTGGCCCAATGTATGAATGTTATCTGGGTTACTTTCTTTGCCCCCCCCCCCCCAATTTTTCCCCAATGGCCGAAATTGAATTTAACCCAAAACCATTGAACCCACATTCATGCAATTATGTTCGCGCTGTAAATAATAAACTCAATTTCATCCATATCATTAACTTTAGCACCACCAAAAGTCCCCCACAAACCCCCAAAAAAAAAAAAAAAATTTTTCCATCGTCGGCAATGTGTATTTATGAATCTTTACAAGCTTGGGAACTTTTAATGATTAATGTTTCCTCCCTTTAAATTTAAGCCTGCCCCGCCCCTCAGTTTAACAGGTCTGGTGCCGCCGCTGTGCCTACAGTTATAGACTTCAATTGTCGTGAGTTCTCTTTGAACATTTTCAGCCGGCCTGGAGATCATAAACCTTGGCCTAGAATAACAATATAGCTTTGAGATTAAAAAATATCGGTACACTATTCACGGACCAGTTCGGTGGGAGTTTGGTGCAATATTGATTGTATTTATATCTGAAAAGGTCCCCAAAATTAACCTTGTAAGACCTATTTTAGCTTGTATTTCCCATGTTTTCATAAAATATTTCTCAGAATATTGATCAAAATCATGATTTAGCAGAAATTAAGCGCCTCAATTAATGAGCAAGGCTTAGTTTATGTAAAACTTAGATTTGTCATTCTCAAATATTTAATTTTTCATTCTACAAGGAGATAATACCTTAACAATGCTCTGATGTAACATGGGAAAATCACATGAGAAATACTAACAAAAACACGGGCAATACAATCTTTAAAGGGACATACATCGTCACGATCAGATCAGACTTTCAACAGGGCATGGAATCGGTGGCCTAGTTTAAGATGAACACAGTGACTGAAAATTACTAGGTCATTTATGCAGCAGCAACGGTTATGACCTTATTATAAATATATGGTATTTTTTCAGTCACAGAGTTAATCTTAAATTAGTACTCCGATTCCATGCCCTGTTAATCGTGACGATATTGTCCCTTTAAACTATCTATATGTGACAGGCCATTTACATACAACCCTTGTCTGACCACCTAGCGCCCTCATTTGTCCCATTTGTTGCAAGTAAGATAAACAAGGCCACCCCTGTAACCATACTCCTTAGGACCCCACATCATTCTTATCACAGAGTGCACCCAGGCAGGATCTCTGTGGCACGTACAAGTTTCTTTGTTTATAGTTATTCACTTATGATCCATGAATATACATGTACCTCTATGAAACTGCTCAAGATCTAGGCTAGGGTAAGTTTTTACTTCTTTTGTATTCTTTTAGATTTCCATAAAGTTGTATTTATAGGTTTACTTGTTACTCTGATATTTCACTTGTTCATTGGTATACTTCTCCAGTGGTTGAATTAGTTTTACTCATTCATCACATTTTCTTGTATGGAATTACTTTTACTCTTGCTTTGTTTATTGGTTGATAGTTTTTCTGAGACAGCATAGATGCATTAAGTTTATTTAGTTTTGTTTAGTTCTTTTGTATTTACTTAATTTAGTTTGGAAACATTCACAAATTTAGTACTGTGATCAAACTGCTTTTCTTTAACCTTAGACTACCACTTAAAATATTGTACACGTATCAGCTGTAGAAGTGACCTAGCCGTAATAACATGTGGTTTTCCTCAGCTGCAAGTGAAAGGTTGAAGGTTATTGGTATATTTGGTAGTGGCTCAAGGAACCTTGATTTATTATGGCATGCTCATTTCGTTTCTGGAGTATCAAGTCCCTAGACTATTAGCTGAGTGTTTCTAGAGCATATGAAATCTAATTATCAATTGCCTATAGGTTTGCACACAATTCTGTCCATCGATATTGATTTGTTATTGATAATAGTATGGTTGTTCTTATTCAAGTTCTCCAGCAATTGATCTGTGATCATTTCTATTTCTCATTCCATTAAGCAACCACTAGGAATAACCACCAGTTTTATTGTCCTCTTGGGTATTTAACTTTCTAGAGCATAGGGTCAATAACAACTTAGCCTAAAATACTTGTATTTTATATTATTTACTTATTAGTTTTATCCATTGCTGTTTACATAATTTCTTATGTAACACAGAGCACTGTGTAGTTGTTTATTACACCATTACTCAGGAATGTGTGTGGTCTCTCTAGCCCAGGCAGAGATTCCCTGGAGTTATATGCTGAGTATAGTGTCTGTGGTTAGGGAAGTTGACATATGGATAATCCCCATGCTGCATAGCATTGTTTATGGATATGGTGCATATGGTGTACAGTGATGGTTGAGTTGATTTAAGTAATTGATATGCCATCACTGCTATATGACCCTTTTTACAGGTTGGGCAATTGTTTATTGTAGTGTGCTAGAGAAGGGTTTATATAGTTGGGTTTTCTTATGTTTTAATGATTATGTATTCACCTGTGTTTTACTGCACAAATGCTGGCTATTTGTGCTTCTTTATCTAAGGACCTTGACTAGCTAGCTTGTATTGCCACTATGTTTTATTCTACTGATATTCTGAAAGTGTATAATTAGACTTTAATGTTATATTCTTTGTTTACTCTTTTATCGCGTTGCTCATTTATTTATTCAAACTTTCTTAACTTTAATATAGAAATGTTCAATACATTTTGACCAAGGTTTTGTTGTTTACCTTAAGTTCAAGTTAGAGCAATCACTTGCCTTGCACATTTTGGAACAACATTAACTTAACTACTTGTTAATGGTTAATTGCATTATTATTTCTATTTGATTTTCCTTTACTTGAGATTTATTTCTGAGATCATTACAACTTATCATAAATTTCTTTGCTCGATTGGTACATTCCAAGGCATAGTATTTATATGGAATTTGCATCTTTTCAGGGTTTATGTTGCACCATAAAAGAACACGACTGTACACTATCCTTGTCATGGGCATTATTTTCTAAGTGTCACATATATATAATATTCACAAAGGACAAAGTACAACAGCCACACACACTAATGTTTTGTACAGTCTTTTATTTCTTTACTACAAACGAGGACTTATAAAAACTATGATTCCAGTCTTCACACGACACATACATAGAAAAGCAATAAATGTTATCAAGTAAAACTCAATATTCGATTAAGGCCAATAAGAATTTGTTTCAATCATTGCATGACGCAAAACACAAACTACTAAAAGTGAAAATTAAATAGTTTGTAGGTCACGTGGTTTTAATTACATATTCTCACTTTCTATCTTTAACCACTTAAGATACAGTTTTAAAAAATGTCAATCAATGGACATTATTTGAGCTCTGAAATTTCCATCAACACAATATGATAATGATATTATATCATGTAATTAGTATAAGGCTATCGAGAATGACATATCAATATGAATATTCATGATTAAAGTTAAAACCCCGGCATATCAGTGAAAATAAATGGGTTTGCTTGACAATCTGACACATATCAAAAATACAATAACATAATGACGCCAAAATCACGGTATGGTTATGACGTCATTAATTATATAAATCAACGGTTCATCGTGGTTCTACAATTTCAGAACAGTTAAAAATAATGAAATAATCATATTATTGTGTAATATATTATGTATATAAACTCGAAGGTATAAACTGGATGGGTGTAAATCCCAGGGATGGGGTATAACAATATTTTGTTGGGGATGGTCCATAGGATCACCCTCACTAACCTTTAGGTCAAGTAAAAAACAAATATTGGACAAACTCCTCGGGAAAATTTGGATTCTCTCAGGCTTATTTGAACATAATTTAGGACTTCCATTTGTTATCAAATTATTCAACATTTGAAATTAAATAAACAAATAAATAAAACATTTTCAGGTGTTGGGAGGGTTTAAGACTGGATCACGTTCAAGGGGGGGGGGTCACTGGAATTGAATCATCCATCACACCTTTAACAAATTTACACCACTGATAATTCATATAAATTGTCGTATGTATGAACCTGGTGTCCACATTATTAATGTTCCCAATACACACACAAACTTCTGAAAATTGCCGGTAAAACACAGGCGATCCATCTTTAACATTTGTAAATTGATAAATAATATATTCAATATAAAAACGATATGATCTTCAATATAGATTATATGCTGTAGTATTTTGTATTATAAATTAATGTACAACTTTCCTAAAATATATTATATATTAAAATAAAAAATATATAAATATGAAACACACAAGTACAACCAAAAGCCATGTGTTTTGATTCCACGAATTTTTCATAAATTCATTGATTAAGGTCCATCATTGCTCACAATTCACACTTCTTTGGCTTTTATTTACTCATTATAGTTTCAAATATTCATATTATAGAGTTTCCAATGGTAACCAAGGTTGTTTTATGGTTTGATACTGAAATCATTTTGATAACAGACAATGTTTGAAGTGAAACCAGCTCAGCCCTGATCAGGAACTGTGTACGATCGATCGTTAACACTGAGGGCGAATAATTATTCACAATAGTGATTGCGAATGTACATATTGCGAATTCTAAAGAATTTCTAATATTCAATAAAATCTTGTTTTTTTTACGAGACTGACATATAAAATGGGCTTCCATGTGCATATCCCACTAAATAGAGCTGTTTATCATAATTTGTATGTCTTCACATTTAAAAAAAAAAAAAAAAAAAAAATGGACTGTAAATTGGAAGTGCGCCCTCAAGAGTTAGTCCTTATTACACAATATGGCTTCCCATATCATCGTGAACCGTTACGGTGTACAGTACAGCAATAAATAAGTGTTTCAAATAATGGAATCGAGTCCATTCTTTATTAGTTTATCCTTCATAACAACATAACAATATGATATGCAGCAGTGTGGAAAGGTAAATAAGTCAGCTGCATTGTTTTGTATATTGGAGGCGGAAAATGTATTGTTACTAACGTACTTAAACTAAGTTAAAGCCATGCCATGATGTGTCTCATTCAATCGAACACGTTATCAATATTCGACATGAAATGGGTTTGTCATTTTACTCAAGGACTGAGTAATAATGATCTTATCATTACTATCCAAGTTGCAACCAACCAGGATCAGCACATGCAGGTGCTTCATGAGACACAAATAACGAGACCACACATTGGCAGACCCTCCTAAGGACTTGTCCCATAGGGACAAGTGGGTCAGGTTGGGCATTTCACTCAATGCATTAGCAATATGTTCAATATCATTGCATACCAATGAGCAACCACTCAGGTCCAGATCCTTAATGTGTATCATGAGACACAAATAACGAGACCACACATTGGCAGACCCTCCTAAGGATGAGTTGTCCCATAGGTCCAAGTGGGTCAGGTTGGGCATTTCACTCAATGCATTAGCAATATGTTCAATATCATTGCATACCAATGAGCAACCACCCAGGTTCAGCATCTCGTTGTGTATCATGAGACACAAATAACGAGACCATATTTCAGCCTTGCCACCCAGTGCTTCGTTACCGTAGAAACTTACCTGACACTCACTCTTGCTTTTACTGACATTCTTCATGATGTGTTCCATATCTTCAGGTTGTATGTTACAATCATCTATAGATAGAACTCTTAGGGTTGTGAAGTGTTGAATATGAGGAGCCCACTGTGAAGCTGTGCCTCCTAACATTGTATTATCATTAAGACTTAATTTATTCAAGCATGTGTTGTCTTTCAAGGACAACAGAATTGTCTTCAAATCACAGACAGACAGTGAACAGTAACGCAGGATAAGCGTTTGGACATTTGTCATGTTACTCAGCACTAGAGCAAATAAATCCACAGACAGTGAACAGTAACGCAATTTAATATGTTCAATTATTCCAAGATAATTACTTCCAAACTCTGACTTGCGAACATTTGACAGAAAGAACATGAGCGAGTGGAAATCACTATTGGAATCGATGTCTATGGTATTTGTAACCAGTGACTTGATATATGTCTCTGAAGGTATCTCTTGTAACTGACCCTCAAAATAACAATTTAATGCCAACTTGTTTAAGTTATGGTTTAGGAGTGGAATTAAGATTCTTTTCATGCACACTTCATTGTCACCACAACAAAAGCGAAGGAGATATTCAAAATCACTGATGTTGTGTGTTCCATCACATACGCGATCCAAAATAATCTGAAATTGGTTTGGAGGTAGGCTCTGCCAATATTTTTAGCACAATTCCTGCATAGTTTTATGCAGGAATTGTATGTGTTTATGTGATTTGTAATTCTTTAAAACCCTCTGACTGTTTAGGATGCCTACCTTTAATGCAAGGGCAAGTGTATTCTTCTCAAATGCAGACTCTGGAAATGCAAGTTTTAGTTCTGGGTCAAGGAGTCCATTCAGCGCTACTTCTCCAATTTTGATCAAAACTTCTGATATTTCTTCATCAGACTCATGGCCTTTCCTTTTGAATATGTAATCCACTGCCTTACTGTATAAGCGTGACATGGTTAATGGAAGCTCTTTATCTTCTCTCCAAATTAAACAGATAAGTTGAAGAATCATTGGATTACTTGCTAAGTCAGAAAGAACATCTGAACTTTTAATTGTCTTAATAAGTGCCTCACTGTTTCCAGGGGAAAACTTTCTGATATATTCTTTCACATCATCTTTTGTAAAACCAAGAACCTTTAGGTGTATGCAAGGATTTTGAACCAATGATTTGTCCATTAATCGCTCAAGATGGGAGGGACGGGTTGTTACACCTATGCAACATTCACGGTAGTAGGTTTTTCTATTCAGGGCTCTTAGGATTGACCCAAATGAGGTTTCGGTGAGAATTGTCGTTATCAACTCATCAAAACCATCCAAAAGAATCAAAAACGTCATTAGGGTTTTGGATGATAAGTGATTTCAATGCAACTTCAGAAATGTCTCGTTTTCTTGAGCAGTTGTTGGAAAATTGCATCAATAAGGTTTGAGCTTTGGTCTAATGCACACATTTTCAAAACGAACACAAGTTTGTACTTGTTGAGTACACCACTGGAACCAACAGCCCAGTCGTAGGCAATCTTATCAAAGATCGTTGACTTCCCTACACCCCCTTTGCCAAAGAAAATAAGTCGCTTAACAAAATTGCCCTCTCTTGACTGAATGTGGAAGATCTTTCCATACTCAATGGAAGTTAACATCTCATTGTGTCTCGTAAATACACCTTCCCTTTTTTCCAACTGCAATTTTGTATAAATGTCAATGTGCATCTGATCATCATCCACCCAAGGATTTATATTCACATAGCTACCTATCGTTGTGTAGCGTGCTTTCAATGCTGCATTACATTTGGAAACTTGTGACGGATCTCTCAACTCTGGACTCATTTGCCGAGAATGACTTGGTTGATCATCTGTGACGGGCCTCGTTTCTGTAAAAACAAAATAATTAAACATCAATAAAATAGAAAAAGGAACATAAACAATATAGCAACATTTGGTAATGATATACACTATGTGTGACGGTTGAGTAAATGATTTGTTTTACGTTTGCCAACAAAAAGGTCTGACAATTGGAAATCACTTTCATTTCAGCATTATTACAGCATTATCATTTTTAATGATTCAACGATTAAATTATTTGAAGGGAAAGTATTGAAGGGAAAGTATACCATTAGTAGACTCATTCTGCTATGTATCACTTCATATCAATTAAGATATAATATACAAAACAATTGTCATGTAAAAGTTTCAGCTCATTGCTGTGTGTTATTAATGAGAAAACCGTGAAAATGCAGTCAGAAATTACAATCTGCAAACACAAATACTGTAAAAAGAAAAGTTGACACCTTTGTGTGGTGTTCAAAGTATTATCCTCCTGTTTTTGTGCCTCAAATTGTAAAGCGTGTCTTTGTGTCTAAATTCATACACGCACAAACATGTTTTGGTAAACACCGACAAGTTTTAGTCGTTGAAGAATAAACGCAAAACATGTCCATTAAAATTACACTTTGTGTTTACAGCAAATTTTCTTTTATTCTTGCATTGAATTTTGATACAGTTTGTCAACAAAATTCAGATGTTTATAATTGAGAATAAAATTTGACTGTTAAAAACAAGAGTACCTCAGGCAGAAAAGATTTCAAGAAATGTTTGATACCGTTTTTTACAGTATAAATAATGGGAAACTGATTGTCTTTTGAGAATACCATTCTCAATGGTATTCAATGATTTTTAAATAGTTTACATTGAGATTTGGAAAACAGTGTATTTTACACTAATTAAATGAACAGGGTTCATATATGGAATGGAACACATAAAGAGATTGTACACCATTGGTAAAATGACTGTAAATGCATCGAATAGTTTCAACACATTTCATTAAGTCATGAACGAGAAAATAGTGCAAATGCATTTGGATTTGTCTGCATTCATTCTAATGTGGAAAAAGTATCACAGCCGTGATCACTTTCAAATTTTGTAACACATTTCAAGTTATTTTTTAAACATTAAAGCACGTCAGATGAAACATTTCTCATGGTGTTTGGTACCATCGCCAACTTCACATCAAGTAAGATTTTGGTTTTAATTCAGTAATTATTTTTAATCGAGTTATTACCAATGGTGTAAACTCCCTTTATTGAACAAATTGTCATGTTATGGGAAGATCTGTCAAGATAGATGGATTAATATACCATTGGTAATTACCAAAATCAATTATTAGGATACAGTTGTTATTACCATAGCCGTACTCTGCAAAACCTGTAGTGTTAAAATAACACTAATCATGTCAACTTTATTCTTTCATGGTGTTTATATTGGGCAATATATGAACACCAATGTATAGCCATAATCCTACTGCAAAATTGGGGTGTTAATTTAAAACTAATAGAACCAACAGCCCAGTCACAGGCAATCTTCCCTACACCACCTTTGCCACAGGAAATAAGGCACTTAACGAGACCGCCTCAAATATCTTTTCATACTCAAAAGAATTCAACTTCTGTTGTTCTTTGTGTGTTCTATCTTTATATGGATGCTTTTTCAATTGCAATTTGGCATAAATGTGTTTGATGTGCCTTTCATCATCATCATCCACCCAAAGATTTATGTTCAAAGCATATAGCTACCTGTCGTGTGGTAGTGTGCTTTTAATGCTGGGTTACCTTTGTCAGCAGCAACCTGCGAAGGATCTGTCAACACTGGACTGATTTCCTGAGAATGGCTTGGCTGAACACCTGTGAGAGACATTACTTCTGTAAAAACAAAATAGATACATCCACAAGTTAAATTTGATTTGAAGCTTTGCATGATGGATTGGATATTAGAAGATTAGGTTTATGGGTAACACCATGTGTAATAATCTCTTCTTGGAAGAATTGGTGTGGTTCTGAAAATAACCGGTAGTGAGGATAGTTAAAGATGTTTTGAATAGTATGACTCTTGAAACAGACAGAACATACTGTTAGACAAAGGAAAATAAACAATACTGCAAATTGCATATATATTATTTAAGTGTGTGAACGGCTTTGTAAAACTGAAACAGAAATTTGCCACCAAAAAGGACCTACAATTTGTAATCACTCTAGTGTCTGCCTGATTACACACATGGTTATTGTTTTTTGCTGCATGCATGACTATCATCAGGTACAGACTAAGTAAGTGGATTTGGTAAGAATTTTACTTAAATAATTAATCTCACATCAATTCACTGGGATCGGATCCAGTTATCATTGAATTATGTTCGAGAAGATTTCAAATTAAGCTTGGTTGCAAACCAAGTTGTCCAAAGCCATGTTAATTCCTAAAGAATTTGTTCCAAACTAACTTGATCCCTAATTTGAAGTTTGTTCAAATCAAAACTCAATACACACGTCATACTCACAATATGGTTGGGCTTGTCAGTATTTTAAAAATTTAAAATGTTATTGCATCTTCAAACTGTATATTTCAGATACATACATTGATCAAAAAAGTGGAGCTGGCTAGAACAGTCACTGGCAAAACCTTTGGTGTACTGGCATTACCGATTTATCGGAAATAAATATTGCCATACTAACAATTCAAAACATTTAATAAAAAAAAATATATATAACCATACTCACTCAATGCCACATCATTTAGACCAATGGTTTTCAAAGCTGATATCAACACAGCAACACGATCACCTCTCTCGGCATTTCTTCTGACCCATTCACTGAGCATTGTTCGTGTCTGTTCTACTTGATTAAGTGGGGCATCTGCTGCGAATGTTTGAATGTCTGGTTCTTGAATCCAATTCAGCAGCTAGTAACTTCCAGGAGTTGCCAATGTCCTTTGATATCCTTGCGATAAGTTTTGTATTTAGAACCTCTGGAATGTTACCTAACACAGAAATGTCAAATAGACATTATTCATGCCACAAGATGATATAGCAATGCCGTTATGGGGGTAAATAGAGAATGAAATAAACATGATTTTGCCAAATTTGAGGTAAAGCAAGTGGTATTTTCCATAAAAGATCCCTCTGGTTTTTTTTTGTCTGATGAGGTACCTTTACTTTTAAGAAAATTTTAATATTTTCCCTTTCACATTAAGAAAAGAGTAAACTTTCCTAACTTCTCATTAGAATGAATTCTTAAAATCTGAATGCATTTTCACTATATTCACACACGTCTAAGTAGCGATTGATGCAACTCCATGCTATAGTGCATGCATATAAAATCACAGCTGGCTACATCACCACACTATGATTTTTTTTTTTTAAGGGACAGTATTATCACGATCAGAGCAGACTCAACAGGGCATGGAATTGGTGTCCTAGTTATCATGTGGGGTATTATTTTAAGTCAGAGTTAATCTAAAACTAGCACTCCGATTGCCCCTTTAAATGAGAACCTGAACTAAATTTCGATTGAGTGTCCCTATGAATGTCTTGTATGTAAGCATTCAAGTGTCCTTATATGCATGTTTCGTGTGTAAGTATAATAGACTAAGTCTCGCAATGAAAAGGTCACCATTGACTTCCGGGCACCTCTGACTCTGAGCCATCAGCTATGGGAGGTTAACGTGTGTATAATTTCACATCACCTTTTTTCCACCCCAAAAACATATTGATAGAATGATTACATTTAAAACTTACAATGTAATAAATAAAATATTAAAAAAGCTTGGAAACTTGAGAAAATGAAGAAATAATGCTTGACCTCCAACGTCCGATTCGGAGTGTCAAATTGCAAATTTAGGCCGACTGTGTTACGCACACTGACAAACCGAAGTTAGGTAATATTTTAAATCGGGATAAGTGTTTCGTTACGTATTAATTGTAAAAACAGACCATGTATCGCATGGATTTTGTGTGACGTTGCATCCTTTTCAAGTGCTTGATCGATCTACGGTTTTCGCGAGGTTTGGGTACCGTACTACGACTAAATCTAGCAGCTTGCTCGAGTTTGCATGCGTGTACGTCAAGGATCACGACTGTCTTTTGTTGCATGGCTTTAAGGTTTGACCAAGATTTGCGAAATTGTTTACAATTTACAAAATGTAAACCATCCTTTTAAGTCAAACCATATTCAATGGATGAAATTTATTAAAACAGCGCAATAAAGTTCTTTTCATAAAACATTTGCATACAATACACGTTGTAAATGCTATGAGAGGTGCCCGGAAGTCAAGATTCTCGCGAAAACTCGTACGTTCTCGAGGTCAACTTACAGTCTATACAGGAAAACAGCACTGGTTATTAACCTAAATTGCTTTAAAATAATTTGCTTTGGCAGTTTGTATAAAAAAAAAACATTCAGTCAGAAGGCTCAATTAACTTACGAAAGTATATATGTACATTCACCACAGTACTGATTCATGTGAGTTTTTGAATTATTTCATATCTCAGTTTGATAAAATCCCAAATCCATGGACACCCAAAAACACATAAAAGTATCATGTCTTACTTGTTACATCTAGCTCCCACATGTCAGTCGTGGCGGCACTGACATCTTGATCATCTACGTTTTGTCTTGGGCCTCTCTGTGACGTCATCTCTTGGTTTCTACCACTGTTGTGGTCATCTCATCTGTCCCTCTCTAGTCAATTAAAAAAAACAAAAAAAAAACAACAACATAATTTCCATTGTAATTCTGCAGTGCAAACATTTCATAATACCGCAGGTGTCGTTATCACCTAAGGGTTTCCTGATTGGGGTCAATTGGTATCCTCATTGGGAGAATAGGGTTTCAATCAGGATAACAGTATCTCCCAATCAGGATAGTATAGTAGACATCAACCCCTGTGAGCCACACTTCTTTGTGGTATCCTCATTGGGAGAATAGGGTTTCAATCGGGATAACAGTATCTCCCAATCAGGATAGTATAGTAGACATTGACCCTGTGTTTAAGAACAATTAGTTGTCAGCATGGGCGTCGATCGGTGGGGCACAGGGACATGTCCCCTTGATATCAATGTCATCCCTATATCAATATCCCCACCCCCTTTTTGGATTTCCCATAAATGATTACGAAATTAAACAATATGAAGGTCCATATACCCCCCCCAGCCATGGCAATAAACAAAACTTTTTAAAATATATTTCCATATAATCAACCCCAAACATTTTTTGGTTGTCCATATAAAAAGATCCTGCAAAACTGAATTGTAAACCCTTTATAGAATAGGTTACATTTCTTACGCATCCCCAGAAAATGTTAAAGAAGTCATAATATTTAAAGCACTCAGAATGAACAACAGGACATCAAGAATCCCAAATAAATGCTGCAGATCACACATGCAGAGTGGCAGGCAGGGGAGGGACAAAGTGGCCATGGCAATAAACAAAACTTGATAACAAAATATTTTGCCTACAAGGGGATGAGGATGTGTGACTTGGGTTCCCCAACCCCCATGTTAGCCAAATCCTGGATCTGCCATTGATTGCACACACACTCGTTTTGTGTTTATGTGCAGTTAAGAAAAACATTTTACAAACCATTGCTATTTGCACTCATTGAAGATTCTTTTTGGAGCAGATTTGTCTTTCCATTTAATAATTAAACTTCCTTTTTGAGAAAATTTAGATTTTGTAATTTGTGAAAACCTTGTGTGGACAGGCCCTATTAAAGGCATTTATTCATTTTGGGGTTTGTTGTCAATTTTTAAACTCTGAACTGGCCAACACTGAGTCAATCCAATATGGCCGCTATATATTACGTTTAAATGAAATAACTTATATTTAATTTTGTCCCCAAAACATTTTCTTTTAAAGATTTGTTCCAAATTTTTTTGCTCAATACTCAATAGGGCCTAGGCCTATATAAATTTATGATATGAATTGTACCATTATGACGTTAGGCCTATCAGACTTTATTGTACTTTTGCAATAAATGACCTAGGCCTAATTGAAATCATGGAAATGGAATGGTTGCTTGTACAAAAGACAACATGTCATTTGTGTCACATTTCATGGCCAATGATACCAATGGATGAAAATTAAGGAACTTGTCGGAAAACACTATATTCTTGACCCAAAATTAAGAAAAAAATACCCCAAAATGGGTATAGCACCCTTTTAACGGTGACCTATGGATGTTTTCATGGCCTCATTCGATAGATCTTGTCACAAACTGTCTGAACACATTTACAAGTATAGGCCTAACGTTATACATGTATACTAAGTTATAGTTATTTAAGTAAAACTAAGGTTTTGTGAATATCGGCTGAAGAACACAGTTCTAAAGTAGCCTAACTAATGTTACGGAGGTTCACGAACCGTTAAAACAAAAACAATTACAATACGATATTTTTATCACTAGGAGATTAATGCTTTCTACTCGGAATAAACTGTTTATTTTGTTTTCTTTACTCACCGCTAGAATGAGTGCAGTCAGGTTGTCTTAACATTAATACATGTTCGAAATAAAAAAATTTGCCCCGTCAAAAACATGGCGCATATTACCGTGAAAGGGTTTATTGTAATGTACATGTACATTGAACCTGTAAAGTTCAGTTGTCTGCATACTATACAGTACACACACAGTTGACTGCACGTACATGTATGTATGTATGCACGTATGCACGTACATACGTATGCACGTATGCACGTACGTAATGTACATGGGGGACAGTATGTTTTTTATGTCTGCATAGTATGTTACACACGCGCGCGCGCGTACACGTACACGGTGCGCGCGTACACGGTGCGCGCGTGCATCTTATGTATAATTATATGAACAGATATGTAAATGAGGGATCCTGTGTAAGAACTTTTAACCAATCAAATAGCAAATAGCTGTGTGTGTAAATGGTATGGGCAATTTTAACTGTGTGAATGTCCATTGGGAAATTTGTGACAAAGTTGGGATTCAGGGTTTGTATCTTTCAGCCAATGAAAGAGCAGTAAATCTATCCAATCAGTGCACTAGATCGCACTTCAAGTAGCCAATAGGGGGAGGTGTTACTTGAATGGCATATGACATAAAACACAATAAAGGGGCCACTTGCATCCGTCACGTTAGCAGTTTTCCAATGGTTGTTATTTATTTTAAGTACCCGAAACCGACCAAAAAGTGTTTCAATAGGTGAATGGACATGCAGGCTTATACTAGAACTAATTTGAGTTGATTTTTTTTTTTTGTAATTTTTTATTAATTTTTTACCTCAAATTTCCATAAAAATTGGACGGAAAAGTTACCTCACTTTTCCGTCCATTTGTTGATGGAAATTTTAGGCTAATTAAAAAATAGTAATAATCAACTCAAATTATCTTAGGTAAGCATGCATGTCTATTCAAATGTTGAAAATTTTTTTGGGTGGTTTCAAATATTTAAAAAAAATTACAACCATAAGAAAACTGCTAACGTGACGGTAGGAAAGTGGCCCCCTTTATTGTGTTTTATGTCATATACCTTCCATGGTTTGGTGGTCTGGGTGAATCGAATGCAAAGAACATTATTTTGCCGGGAACCAACAATTGTTGCATTTTCAAAGAGGAAAGGTGCAAAATTCTCGTTATATTGTGGTCACCCACCAGGCCACCACTGTCCATATCTCCGCCATTTCTGTAATATTGTTTTTTAGGGTTAATTATTAAACGAGTATATCATTGACCAAAAAACAAGTCCCCAGTTTCTGTTCATAGGTTTCAAAATCTGTGAGGTGACGCTTTTTTTGCCAAATGGGGGAAAAACGTATTTTACAAAACTCATTAGTTTTGTATTACACTAATTGGGAAATGGTAAAATGGGTGTTAACGAGGAATTTGGGCCACACAGCATCGAGCTTTAAGTTAAGTAACACCTATATTTTAAACGTATCATGTTACATTTAAGACGCAAAATACTAATAAATCTTGTACCCTAAGTGAAAGAACAACTTTCCAAATGTTTCAACTTTTCAACAATTAAATAGGACGATTGATCACAAATTAAAATAATAATCCCTTCGAGAAAACGTTCAAATCAACACAACTTTCCAAACTGTCCCTTCTTGAAAACTACTTCGTCCCCAATTTTCCCCCCATATGCATAATGCAAATGTGCGGCAGGTAAATCCAGAATTATACGGGTACCATTTTCACACTGGCTCACGACATATCGATAATTCCACATAGTTTTGTACACGCGCTGTGTGACAAAACTTCGCGCAAGGCGTTTTTCTGTTTTCATGAAAAGCCAACTTTGCGCTATTTATCTGTAGTACAATTGTATTAAGAAATCAAATCAATTACGCCGTAAATAATCGTCCTGTTGTTGAATAACTTGTGCATTTGAGAAGTTTGAAATCAGTACTTTCAAACAGTGCACATAATTTGGCAATATTCTCCGCTAATGATGGTGAAACTACAATTTCAAAAAGTAAGTAACTTAAAACTCGATTATCTCGAAACGTACGGTTTTGTGTTTTGTGGCCCAATTAAATTGACCATTCGTGAAAACGGTTAACATGGATACGCAGTTATTGGAACCAATGCAGACCAAATTTCCCATGCACAAATTATGGTGGCTATTAAAGAGGCCTCACAATTTGGGCAAACGTTCATACCACTATATGTGAAAAAAAAGTTCTTTACTAAACACAGCGGGGCAGAATTCCAATCGATCCAGCAATTTTGGCTGCAATTGGACATCGTTTCATAGTAAAAATATAATAAAATAAAATTTAAAACAATTTAAAATGCTAATGCGCGGGTCTGAGGTGATGCAGGCAGAGACCACGAGAAACCAACCAGAGACATTTTGGGCCTTATGTGTATTTGGATATAATTATTGTTCAGGAAGTATACGACCAACGTAAGAAATCACACACTTGCATTAAGACTAATGGTTTGGGTAATTTAATTGCACATATTTGTTAAGTTTATTACACTATTTGAAAGTCTGCACAGTACCCATGTTGTCACTGTGTATGGGTTGATATCCGACCGAATTCCATAATTTTATATTGGTATGAGGCCAAGTAATATTAAGCCCCAGAATATATGAAACACCCACTTAAAACCTCTTTATCACAATCAATATATGCATATGGATATAATTATTATATAAAATAGTATAATTGCCCTTTATCGACACTTGTGGAACCCAAACCTCAACAAACGAATAGAAATGTGCAAGTTCTCAAATCACTATCAGCATAAACTTTCTATTGAATGAGAAATTCACAAATCAATATACAATTGAATTACCCCAATTGGCACCCCTAAAACTAACACAGGAGGAATTATTTTTTTTGTTTAAAATATTGGGAAAATTATCACAAAGTTAGTAAAATATACTTTTTTGTATGTTTGGACAATATTTTAGAATTTTTGGAAGAAATTTAGGGAAAATTTAGGAAATATTTGAAAACTTGTCTACCGCCTCTCATCTCTGTAGTGGAGCTGAGGAATTATTTGTGCGTCATAGAAGGAAACGGAAACTAGCCTGTCTGTTATTGATCTTTTGAACCCAGAAGTAGTGAAGCTTTTTCGTTGTAATAATTTAAATACCACATCCTTTCATACGAGGTTGAGTACAAGGCCAATCTGTTGAAATCATCTAAACAGATCATGTCTCGATCGTGTGATTGTAATTGCATTAGCAGCAGCTGGCTTTCAGACAACTGTGTATGTTCACATTTGCTTTCCTCCATCTCCACAATTGCACTGTATTACCGAAAAATAACCTTATAACGTAGAAAATATCCATTGAAATGCTATAGCATGAATAGTATCAGTTGGACTTGTATTCGAGCCATCGAACCTTGAGTCTGAGTCCCCGGTGTCGAGTCCGAGTCACGAGTAGGGGTGACGACATTGATTTTTTTATAGTCGATTATCGACGGCCATGATGTTACCGGGTATCGTCTCAATTTGTTAAAGACAGGAAAATGTATGTATCATACATTATTTTACGACCTGGACACCGAAATATGAACTACTTTTTACATGCAAGTTCTACAGTTGCATTTTAGGTAATAAACGGTTCTGAAATTTTCAAAATACATTTGAATTGCTCCAAAACGAGCCAAGTACTTGTTGGTGCTGTGTCTGCATTTCTCGGCCGACTTTTAATTGACCCACTCATGTTTCCCCATTCAAATGATGTTATTTTCATAATGGTACGGTCCTGGGAACATAAGTGCGGCACCGCGTCGTGATTTCGAACTGTTTTTTTTTTAGCTCTTCACCGTAACTTCGTCGATTTGCCATTATAATGACATGAAATTTGGAAACAATTTGTCACTCTGGCGCTATTTTAACATTTTAACTAAAAAGAACGATGTAAATTTGATGTCGGCTATTTTTTGGAATGTCAGCGATAATTTTGTAATGTCATCAATATGGCGATATTTCGATATCTTCAAAACCATGACCGATTTGGCCGATAATGTTGAATATCGTATCGTTGCGATATCGTCCACCCCTAATAATGAGTCACGAGTCACGAAATTAGTATATAGGCCTACGAACATTAATTCCCAACTAAGGTTGGAATTCATGAGACGAAAGTTCCACGTTAGAATGAAAACGTAAAATGTTGACGACACAATATGAAGTATAGTGAAATTTTAGGCTCGTAACTAGTACCTTGTCTAAAAGTTCCCATGAGACACAGTTTTGAATTTGAATTAATTCTTATTATATCCACGTATCCACCAAACTGGCATGGTGCTCAAGACACCTGCTCATCAGGCGAGTATATCATTTCTGAATCCCGCTCATGCACTAACAACCAATTATTCTTCATGCACAGATACTCATTTTACTGGGTGGAGTCAAGCAGTAGACTAAACCGTTCGGCCCGTGACAATTACTTTATTAGTTAATTTTGTTCACTGTGTCGTTTCTAAACGAGAAAATAGTGAAGTGTTTTTCCCCCGATATGACCAATATGGGGTTTAAGGAGTTTGTTACTTATTAATGGTAACTGTTGATTATCTTCCACTGAATTGGTTTTACAAAGCGATCAAACAAACACCATATTATTATAATTTATATGGTAACACAGGAAAACACGTATTTTTATGGCTCACTTCCTTAGAAAGGAACAAGAGCTATGGTGTTTATCGTATGATTTTGGAATAGTCGGGTCATGGGCAACGGAAAAGTAAGAATTGCTTTCGTTTTCAAAGTGAAAATTACCCCTAAAACAAAGCTTCCTCTAGCTGAACACCACAATTTTATTTTAAGAAACAAATTTACAACGAAATAAAGAAAACGACTTTAAAATATAACGAACAAACACATGAGGGACAAAAGACTTTCGGTTCCTTAAAAAGTCCTTAAAGGGAATGTACACTTTTGGTAATTAAAAGGAATACAAGGTTATAATCTAAAAACATCCTGAGAAATTATTGTTTCTGATATATGCAGTTATTATTGATCAAATGTGAAAGGTATAAATTTAAAACCAATCACGGCCGGCTGTGATAAATTTTCTAGCTATCAGAATGAAGTATTTTCATTATTTCATCATTAATGCCACAATAAAATGAGACGAAACTTTCACTCGGTTTCTGTACATCTCTCGTGATTCTTATCAAGTATGGATGCATTTCCAATATATTACCAATGAAAACGATGTCCTTATTGGAAAAGATGTTTCTAAAAATGTATTCAATTCTATTTCACCTTCACTAAGCTCGTTCGTCACAGAATTTCATTTTAATCATGAATAATTCATGTTAGCGTGCCCATATCAAAAGAAAGATGATTTAATAACAATTGGATTTTAGAGCGCCAAATTGCCAAAGGAGGTACTTATCATTGGGCCAATATCAATCCTTAAACTTTCTGAACCTCTACTCACAGATACCCATTTATTCTTCTGGGTGAAGAGGAGCATGCGCACGGTGCAGTGAAGTGTTTTTCTCAAAGAGACAAAAGTACCACGGTCGTGGCCAAGATTTGAACCCACATTCTAACGACTCAGCCATAAGAACACAAGTCTGATGCGCTAAACCGCTCAGCCATGGCGTCCCACATTTTATCAATGATGAACAAACAGGAATTTACTCTGTCCTTTTCCCCAAACTCAATTTTCTATATACCTTAATGAGTTTTTATGGTTTTACAATTGAAAAAATTCCGTTTCCTATATATTTTAATTAAAAAGGTACCTGAAAGGCATTCCTTCTTTTTGATAAACTATTATCATAATTTATTTGTTTTGATTATAAATAAACATAAGGTTTATTTAGCCCTAAACTTATCTCACGATATGCAAGAACGTTAATTCTATCGACAAATGGATTAAAACTATTCCAAGTGCGTAGAATGAGAGTGACGACTGATTATAAAGATTCAGACTTTGTCAAACTCGGCACGAATGGAAGAAAATTTATACTAAAAAATATAGAGAGGGTTGTGGATGCTAGATGTGTTGTATGATTTATTATAAGAGTTTTTAAAAAATTTTTTTTATATATTTATATATATATATATGTATTTTTTTTTTTAAATATAAATCCGATTAAGGTTAAAAACATTTTTTTTTAATGATAATAAAATACATTATTTTTTAACTTGCAGGTATTTATTTCTGAATAACATAAAAAATATATGACATGGGGTCAAGAAAAAATAAAATTGCTGTTTATATTGAATAAAAGAGTTACGAAACAAAATTGATACAATTGTATCATGAGTAAACGTAATACAAATGTTGATGAAGTTTATATAGAAAATAAAACAGTGTAAGAGTGGGTATCAGTTTATGTTGGTAAATGAAACCTCAACAAGAATTAAATGGAAGTTAATAGAAGAATGGTGTGATTGCTAGTTGGTATATAGTGACGATGAACAGCGTATTGAGGCGGGCGCGCACGCAGTAACCATGATGCTGTATTGACTGTGCGCGCGCGTACACATATTTACTTGACATGTATGCATGATACATACAAGCGCTGCGCGCGGTCAATGAACTATATGACACGCCAAACAATGGACAAGATGCACCAGCACGAAGTAGGCCTACCACAAAAATGGTTAAAAGTACAAAACAAAAAACTACCAAGACGAGCAATTAAAACGGCGATAGTATAGCCTAGTAGTAGTACTAGTAGTAGTAGTACAACAAGATGAAAGTAACAAGGGTAATGGTGGACAGCGAATCAATAAACACCGAAATAACTGGACATGGGGAAGCCGTGTATGCCAGCATATGGAGGGTGAAAGGGTAAGCGAAAGAAAACAAGATGTATTAAAGGGAAAAAGTCGACAACAAATTGAAACTAAAAACACCAGAGGTCATTACTAAGTTATTAAAGTACCTTAAAAGATAATTAAAAAGAGGAGACGTTGAAGTGTATTGATATATGTATACGTGAAACAGTTTAATTAAGCCAAGTGATTAATCACAATTTTTAGGGATTAAAGTAAAATTATGAAAAACTTAGAATATTACGTTGGACTAAGAACCATTAAATTTATTAAGACTAAAGCTAATAAGTACAAAATAATTGTTTGAAAATAAAATAAAATAAGAGAAATTATAAGAAAAAGACTACTAAAATATTTATAAAATTATTCACAGATGGAGTAGCGATGGACAAGTGTAATGTCACGGACGACATGTGTGATATATGAAAAGAATTGAGCTGGAGTGAACTTATGGAGAACAGTATACAAGACAAATATAGCGGTAATAAAAGGCAAAACGGTCATGTTTAAAATGCGAGGAGGAAAATAACAGTCAGACTCAGTGATTGAAAAAATTATAAAGAATTGAATGATGATGGAAAACATGGAAAATTACATGTGGATTGTGATACAACAATTAGGCCCTAATTATTCAGGAAGTACAGGATTTATCAAAAATTGTGACGAGAAAAAATGAAAAGTATACGAAAAAACGTCTAAGGGAATAATGCATGGATGGATGATACTGGACAGATAAAGGAAACAATACATGGATGATGCAAAAAGTAAGTCTAATAATTTAAGGTTTGAAAGAGCAGATTTTCTTGTGAAGTTTGCTACTAGTACAAAACAGTTGTTTAAGTTTGACATCATTAGAGACATGCACAACCACGAAGATTCCGTAGAGAGGTAGCCTGGAGTGAGTTTGTGCTTTCTCGTTGGGAATGTGCCACACCCAAACGTCAAGTGTTTTACATGGTAGCCTACCCCTTTGACCACAATAAACCTAACAGTGTTCAACGTCGCTGCAGAGTGGTGAGATCAATTCCATTTCGGTCTATCATTTTATTACACAAAATCCTACTTTATTCACTAAACTTTACTAGTAGCAGTTTCTAGAAAATAAAGCCTCTTCATCGCCGTCAGGTCATCATGACCGACGAATCCGATGGGGACATGTCTTGGGACCAACTATCGCAACAACAAATAGAAAGCCAACAACAATGTAGACAAAGCCAAAATCAACCTCGGTCTTCTTTAGATATATTAATGAGTCAAGCTCAAGAAGGAACTGACGAACCCCAAACGCCAAAACAGAAATCTAGCCTGAATAGAAAAAGAACAAAATCACAAAATCCGGAAAATGACAACTCTGATTCTGACAGCACTAACACAGAATACCATGGCAGACAGCAAAAAAGACGAAATCTGAACACTTATGAAACTCAAGGTAACCCCACTATAGTTGTAATAAACTCACCAGATGTTAAACTTGCGCAAATAAATCCCCTCAAAATTGCAAAAGCTCTAAACTCAATAGGGCAAAACATAATAAAGAATGTCTCGAGAAATACCCAAGGTGGCATAAGTGTTAAGTGTCATACCCCTGGTCTAGCTAACAAACTGAAAGGCATCTCCCAGTTGGGACAATGGTCTGTCACTACAGAATTCGCAAAATCCGAAACTCAAAGTAAAGGAGTTATTTATAGAGTCCCACCCGAACTTTCAGATAAAGAAATTATCGATGAATGCAAACAAATGGGTGTCATTGATGTACGTAGATTAATGTACAAAAGAAATGGTCAAACTGAGAAAAGCCTTTCAGTTTGTCTTACATTCAACTCTCCCAACATGCCTAAAAAGGTACAACTGGGCTATGAAATCTTTGATGTAAGACCATACATCCCTCCTGTCATACGATGTTTTAATTGCCAACGTTTAGGCCATGTAGCCAGTACTTGCAGAAGCAAAATCAGATGCGTCAGATGTAGTGGTGCTCACTCGTATGACCAGTGCAACCAAAAAGAAACTGTTAGATGCAGCAGATGCGGTGGAGAACACTCATCGGCATATGCAGGATGTAACACATACAAAGCAGAAAAGAAAATTCAAGAAATCAGAGTAACTTACAACATATCTTATGCCGAGGCAGCCAAATCCGTTCATACTAACATTACGGTTCATACAGAAAAACCTACAGACACACCCAGCCAAATATCAAAACCAACTAAGATTTACACTGAAGAAAAAAGAACTTGGACAAACTCAGGAAATCTTCAAAATAATGAACAAAGAAAACAAAATCAGGCCACCCCTGTAGAAAAAAAGGACGCATCTACTCAAACTGACCAACCTGTTGGGTGTCAAACTGAACCAACTGTACAATACCTCCAAGCAAACAAATCTTTCATAGAATTACTCATAGGAACACTTCAAATCTGGGAATCTAGTAAAAATAAGGAAAATAAAATTTTGGAAATTCAAACATTAGTTGAGCACTTATTTCATTACAATACTGAGACACAAAAAACAAGTGGCAAACAAAGACGTGGCAGCTCATCACAGTCTCCAAACCGGAATACAATGAAAGACAATCAATCAAAGCAAACACAATCCAAACAAAGAAAACCCACTACAGAAAATATGCAGGTCGAATCTATACCAAACACGTCAACCCATAAATCGTCTAGTCAACGTACAAAAGGAAAAAACACAATGCAAACATGATTCTCATCCTCATGGTTTTAATTTTGCAATGGAATGCTCAATCTTTGATAGCTCATGAAATGAATTTAAAATGCAATTTGCGACTGGAATAAAAAACCTGATATAATATGTATCCAGGAAACTTGGTTAAAAGAAGGGAAAAATTTCAATCTTCCTGGGTACAACATATACAGGAGTGATAGAAACACAAATAGTAAAAATACTGGGGGAGATTGTGCTATTTTCACAAAAAGAAGTATGGCCGTAAATTACATTAAAGATAAAGATTTTCCCATTCAATATCAAATTGCAGAAATTTACAATAGTAACAAAATAAACTTAATATTATCAATGTTTACAATCCCTGTTTGAAAATTATGGATAATCATCTTGCTGAAATTGAACAACATATCTATAAAATACCATTATTTGTGGTGACTTTTAATAGCCACAATCCTCTTTGGGGAAGTAAAAAAATTGATGGAAATGGACAAATTATAGATAATCTCATAGACAAACATCAATTAGCCTGTATTAACAATGGAGAAGGCACTAGAATAAATATCTCTCAGGGTACTACGTCATGTATTGATATCACTCTTACTACTTCTGAACTAGCCTCCAAATGTACTTGGAATATAATAGAGGACACATGGGGTAGTGACCATCACCCTATCATTATTGAACTCGATCAAAAATGTCTATATACTCCATTTAAGCCAACCCCTCACTGGTCTATGAAAAAAGCCAACTGGGCTACTTTCCAAGCTGCCTGTGATGAATTTATTACTGAACCAGAAAAAACTAGCAATATTGAAGATACTTACAATACGTACATTGATCAATTTACTAAAGCCATAAATTGTTCCATCCCCAAAAACAAACCCAAATAAAACTACCAAAATCCCAACATCATGGTGGAACGAGGATTGCACAAAGGCAATTACAAATAGAAAAGAAGCTCTTAAAATACTTTTAAAAACCTGTCACCCAGATGACCTTATAACCTATAAACGTATGTGTGCTATTGCACGTAAAACCATCAAATTTGCCAAGAGAGAAGACTGGAAAAATTTCTGCAATACTTTAAACTCTCAAACCCCCTCAAAAAAGATATGGAATAAAATCAACTGTATTAATAAAATACAACGTAAACCCAACATTCCTATCCTCAAACACCAAAATAAAGAATTCATTAATGACAAAGAAAAGCAAATCTCCTTGTTAACCATTTCGCTAGCGTAAGCAGTGATAATAATTAGAGTGCACGTTTTAGATACAAAAAGCAAGCCGAAGATAACCTCCTCATTAACAATAATAATGACAATGTCATTAATGACCCTTTCAAAATGTCAGAGCTGGAAGAGGCAATCAAATCAGCCAAATGCACTTCCCCTGGTAAAGATGGCATCGACAATAATATACTCAAACATATCCCTTTAAAAACCCGTGAATATTTACTCATTATTTTTAATATCATCTGGAACAATTCCCACTGCCCTAAGAGCTGGAAAGAAGCCATTCTTATTCCACTCCTCAAACCCGGAAAACCCTCCAAAGAACCACAATCTTATAGACCAATCGCTCTTACATCCACTATCTGTAAACTCATGGAGCGAATGGTAAACAGCAGACTCATCTGGTATCTTGAAAAATTTAATCTCCTCAGCAATCAACAATGTGGATTCCGTAAAGGAAGAAGCACCAAAGATCACATCATTCAACTTGAATCTACTATTAATAAAGCTTTTGCCAATAAAGAAAGCACTCTAGCAGTCTTCCTGGACTTGGAAAAAGCTTATGACATGTTATGGCCAAAGGGAGTCATCATTAAATTACAATCTCTGGGAATTCATGGTCGTATCACTCGATGGATCAGTAATTTTCTAACAGAATAATACAGGTTAAAATAAACGGTGTGTTTTCTGAATTACGCACTATTGACAATGGCATTCCCAAGGTAGTGTCATCAGTCCAATTTTATTTAATATTGCTGTAAATGACCTTGCTAAAGCTACTTGTGGTATTAACATCTCAATTTGCTGATGATATTGCCATCTGGAAATCAAATAGAAATATTAACTTCATTACTAAAAAATCCAACAAAACTTAAATAACATCGTCTCCTGCAGGGGGTGTGTCAGAAAACTTTACAATTAATTTTATCTCCAAATAATCAATCTAATCTCCAAACAATCAATCTTAAACTCTCAAATTTACAATTAATCTTATCTCTTGTTTCATAAAGCAATTTAAGATTAATATCAATCTTAACTGTACTCTCCAATCGATCTTAGCCCTACACTTGATCCAAATCAATCGTAGAATCAAAACAATTAATCTTAAGTCTTATGTGACAATTTGGAAATTTAACAGCACTTAAATTCAACACAGCTGCAATTTCAGTTATTTGAGGTGGTAAGCATATACGTTATCTCGACAAATTATGGCGTTTCAACTTTGTATGGGAAAATCGACGTGCTTTGCACAGGGAGAGGGTTTTCAGAGATAGGAAGAACCCACTAGATGAATTTGATGATGTGCAAATATCGTTTTACACGGTTTGGATGCATGCACATCATTGATTTGTTAGAGGCAGGCTTGCAACATCCAACAAGGCGAAACAGAGCACTACCAGCAAGTTTACAGGTATTCATCGCCCTCAGATTCTATGCTTACAGGATCTCTCTTCGACTGTGCAAGTGAGATGCACGGCTGCAGCATTGCCACTTGCTCCAGGGTAGTAAGAAGAGTTACTCTTAAACTTTGTCATCTGAGAAATGAATACATTTCATTTCCATCAAACCCAGCAGCAGTGCGGGATATGCAGAGAGGTTTCTTCGCCATCGCAGGATTCCCCCAACTAGTTGGTGTGGTAGATGGTACCCACATTTGTATTCATGGATGTAAACTCGGAGACAATGAACACATATATGTCAACCGAAAAGGCAAACACAGCATAAATGTCCAACTTATATGCAAAGTTAATTATCGGATCACCAGTGTAGCAGCAAGGTGGCCAGGCAGCACCCATGATAGCCGCATCCTACAGGCAAGTCGGATAGGGCAGCTGTTTGAAGGTGGAAGGCTACAGGGCATCCTCTTGGGCGATTCTGGCTACCCAGTACAGCCATGGTTAATGACCCCACTAGCAAATCCTGACACCAATGCGGAGAGGGAATACAACAGGTAAATTACAATGTAGGAAATAATTTAATAACAGAGTACAATGCACTGCCCAAAAGTCCGAAGCGGGGGAGGGGGGTGGTGGTGTTTCAATCAAACATTAAATAAAATTAAATAAATACTAAAATTAAGATAACAATTCTATCGTTGCCAAAGGTATCTTATTTAATGTATTTATTCATACTTTGTTATTTTTATAGGGCCCATGCTGCCACACGAGTGCTTATTGAGCAAGTGAACGGGCAGCTAAGAATAAATTCAGATGTCTACTTGGTCATGGAATGCAGATTGTGCCAGAGAGGGCTTGTGACATCATCACTGCCTGCTGTATTCTTTTTCAACATCAGCAAGGACCTGAGAGAACCTAATCTTGTGCCAGATAATGATCAACAGCAAGAGGATGAAGATCATAACGAAAACGATGTTGCAGACGATGACATTGCAGCAGTTGCAGCTGGGGATGCTATAAGGGCAAATATTATTGACAATTTCTTTGTTTAATTCTTGAACATACATGTACCAATGTATACACTGTAAGAAACATAGCACACACTTACTGGCAATCTCTGTTCTCTGAAACAATTTCACACATTTGGGAGATCCATCTTTAATTTATTAAATTTTTCTGAAATAATCAATTCACATTTGTATAAATTCATTCTCATTTCCATCTTTTCATTAATTAGATATAACATATTGCAAGAATTGCATAAACACATGTTTGAAATATTTGGCAAATAATTTTTATAAAAACATTTAATGGAATTAATTTAAATTATGTTTAAATTAACACAGATCCCAAACATTGTTTATAGAAAAGTTGTAACATTTTTCAGTTAACCTGTAAGAAGTGTTACCAATGTTTTATCACACTTGAAAATGAGTTTTAAGAAAACAAGTCATTTACACTTTCGTAAGCAGTGCTTTATGCAATGTAAATAAAATAGCATCACACATTTTCAGTGTTTTTTTCTTAAGATCTGCCAATATTAACCAAACCACCCTGTATTTTCATCTATGCCTTGAAGATATGATAGTCATTATTTGTAAATGCACCATTACACACACCCTCTGAGAAATAAAAGATAAAGTGGCAAAAAACATTGCTGTTAAATGTGAACTTCATTCCTGAGTTGTCTATACTTATTATTAACACTCATTAAACAGTAACTTCATTTGTTAACAGATAAATAGATGGAATGTACAGTTAAAACACTCTCAGAGTATTTAAAACAACCATCTATGGACCAAACAGAATGCATTAAAGGGTCTATAGAAAGTGACATTTTTCAATCTTTAAACAACAATGCTCAGAATTAACATCACTGTGCTCCCTTTTTATTGCAGATATAAGTTTGCTATTGCAAAGAGTTGAAAAGTGTTGAGGCAGTTAATGATTGCAGACATCCTAAGATTCCTCTCTGGACATCCAAATTCTCTTTCATTAGATCAACCTTTTCCTGCTCAATTTTCAACAACTCCTCCTCAATCTCATGGCTTCTTGTGCGTGATGCCTTTGGTTGTGGTTTTTGTTTCAATTCTTTGTCAAGAAAGAAGGTGCTGCTGTTGTCGTTGCTGCAGCTGCTGCTACTTGACTGTTTCCTGGGAAGGAACTCCAGTGAGACTTGTTTCTAGTTGAATCTTGAGATTCTGAATCCTGAAACAAAAATACAAATTTATACCAAAAGATGTCATTTCTATGAGATCATCTTTCTTAAACTGTTTGTAAAATATACAGTAATGATTGATAATTGTATAAATTACTTTAAGTTTCTGAACTCAAGAATGTCAAAGCAAGTTGAACCTTTTTAAAGTCCCAAATATTTTGGTATTTGGTACTTACAGTCCAAATTTGCTGGAACTTGGTACATGAATAATCAACAAAATAGGAATGCTTCTTTGTGAGAGCAGACAGTTGGACAGTGAAACCTACATAAGTGCAGTATTAGGTGAAAATGCTATATACAGCATTTCACCTAATACCACTGCACATAATTTAAGTTACTGGTCTTACCTCCTGCACACTTTCAGAGAGGCAAAGGAGTTTGTCTCTGACTCCTGTCCATAGATTCCAAATTTAGTTTGAGGAGACAGGGCATCTAGCATGTTCAAAAGTGTCATCAACAGGGATTGGGCCATCTCCTGAAAATATTTATAATTTTTGTAAATAGTAATTCTTTTATGGAAGTAAATTACATTTGGGAAAATTTTGCATTAAATTTAGTTATCATGTTGTCACACTTTAGAAATTCTGTACATCGTATCATTATGTTTGACCCACTGTATAATTACATGTACAGGCATATATATTGAACTGTGCACATGTAAAAATGCTCACATATACCTCATCAGTAGCAGGCACGGGATCCAGAGGGGGTCAAACCCTCCCCTCCCCCGCTCTGACACCAAAAATCTAAATTATATATATCAATTATAGTAATAATAAAAAGATGACATTCTGCAGGGGTTATTATCTGTATATGGTGAGCGTTATGAATGGGAGACTGGCAAGAAAGCATATTATGCATGTTTTTTAATGAAAAAATATCTGACGGGCCTGACTCCCCTGTAAACATTCCTGGATCCGCCCTGAGTAGGCACACATGTGTCTTTTTGCCTGCTTGGTTTCAATATTTGAGTACAAAGCATACTGTACGCAGTGGTAATCAGAGATGGAATCAGGATTTTAGATAACAGTCTGGCACAACATTGTTTGGCAGTGTACAGCAGAATTAGAGGCAAACTGACTTAGAATCAAAAGTCTTAGCACCCTGTAGCCATTTCCTCTGATTGTACTTATGAGCTTGAACCTTCAGTTCATTCCATTTCTTCCGCACATCAGCCCATTCCCTGGTTTGTGGCCCACCAGCTACTCTTAGTGCTTCAGCTGCTTTCCTCCAGCATTTATTCTTCCTCGCCTCAACCTTTCAATTCAAAATAATAAAAACAACATTAGGGGAATGCCATGAGAATCTTAGCATTGTGATTCTTTGATAAACAATTTCTGCTTTAATAACATGTAACCACTACATGTATCAATTACAGAGTTTTCCAGAGGGACCTAAAGGAGCCACTTAAGATTCCTCCCAAAAAGCTCAATGATAAACAGGCATTAAAACAAGCCTCCTCATCCACTTGCTTACTTTTTTTCTTGCTTGCTAGCTTTATATAGCTAGAATTTGTTATTAATTATTTAATTAGTTAATTATGTTAATTGTTTTCTTTATTTTTCTTTTGGCCCTCCATACGCCCTCTGGATTGACTACACTTAACCAACTAAACTATTCAATTAAACATAGAGAAATAATTACATATATTTTTGTTATTCATTACCCAAATAAAGTTAAAGTTGCCCGATTTTTTGCCAAATTGACAGTAACAAATTGATTTAAACATAAAGTAGCAATTTTCCTTTCGTCAAGGAAGTTAAATATTTTCATTTGAGATACTGAGACGAAAAAAATCCGTCAACTATTGTCGGGATCGACATTATCTCATGTACCAGCAGCCATGTTGAAACAATTTTGCATGTTCCATGTATTTTGTGCATTGTTGCTAAAGCAGTAAGTTACATCCCACTACAAAATGTAATGTGTAAACCAGGGATGTATGATTACCAATTACAATTAATCTCACACCTAGTGACACTTTGATCACTGGAATAGGAAAACTATATATTACCATTTTAAGTTGACCGGTTTTCAGCAGATATAATTCTGAAAAAAGAAAAACAAACGATATAAAATTTACTTAAATTATTTATGTAAGATTTACTCAGTTAATAATGAAGTTTGCCCACATGACCCAGGTCCAAACAACAAAATGTTTTATTTCAAGAAAACACAAAGTGCCACATCGCCCCATTCTAGGGCCCATGTACAAAAATGGAATTTTTTTAATTTTTTCCAACTTTTGATCTGCTAATTATTACAACCTAAATCTTAGTAATTAGGTAACCTTGCCCAAGCAGACACTTTTGGCATAACATCCATTATTCTCGGATATCTCACTTTGAAAAGTTCGAGAACAAAAATTGAAAAAACTAAACAAAACAAAACAATTTCACCAAAACTAAAAAATCTCACACTTTATGCTAAAAGTGTCTGCATTGACAAGCTTACGTGTTCACAAAATTTTAGATTGTAATAATAATTAGCAGATCAAAAGTTGAAACAATCGCTCCATTTTTGTACATGTGCTGCTGGGGCCAAGGATACGGAGGGAGTCAAGTGTATTGCCAGAATGGGGCTAAATCAGTAAGTGCCACATAAAAGTTTCCTTGAAATAAAACAATTCATTAAACAACGATAACCAAAATTTTCCTTTTTAATTATGTAATATTTAAATGCATGAAAATTGATCCAACGAAGTCAAAACTAACTTAACCACTACATAGCTAAAACTGGCTACACCCACCAACATATGTGCACATGTATCAGCAGCAGTATTTTGATGGGGCACTACACCGCTAGCCCCATCGCGGTCACTTGCCGATTCATGCTGCTATAAAAACAGTGTAAATCAAAACAACGAATCCCATATTTTTACATGAAGGAAAGCTTAGTCAACCCTGTATGCATTGAGTCATATTATAAGTGTATAAACCTCCTTATCTAATATAACTTATCAAAATTGAATACATTTTCTACTCACCACTCACACTGAAAAACAAGATGGCCGACTTGAGAAAAAAGTTTTGACAGCTGAAAAGTTGCTCTAGGTCAAGGTTGCGCTTTAGCCTCTGTCAATATTATTGAAGTCTTAAGATACAATTAATATTAATCTTATTTTAAGCTCGATCAAACTTTTCCAAGATTGATTTTATGAAACAGAATTTTACAATTAATTGTGGTCTAAGAATAATTCGGATTTAAGATTAATAGTAAAGATTAATTGTCTCATGTTCTTTATGAAACACCCCAGGTGTGAGAAATGGGATTCAAAATTTCTATTCCAAAAACTAATGCTATCCTCTTTACCAACAAAAGAAATGTTACTAAATTAAACATAAAAATGTTAACATTAATTTTCAACAAACAGCCAAGTTCCTTGAGTCCTTTTCGACAGTAAACTAAATTGGAAGGAGCACATCAATTACACCATTGTTAGAAGTAAAACTAAACTAAACCTCCTTAGATGCATCAGTGGAACTGACTGGGGTGCAGACTGTAAAACTCTTTATCACCTTTATCAAATGCTTATTAAACCCCTCTTAGAATATGGGTGTGAAGCCTTTAATTCCGCAGCCTCTAATTATAAACAGAAACTAGACAGCATCAATATCAAGCTTTAAAAACGTGCACTGGAGCGCTCTATGGGACTTCTCAAGAAACTTCAAATAGAGTGTGGTGACCCCCCCACTACAACTACGCCGCAACTTTCTTTGCAACCTATATGGTATCAAACTAAATATTCACATTTCTCATCCTAATAAACCCCTCCAATTTGACAACTGGCAAAAACAGTATTTCGCTGAAAAGTGGAGTAATAAATTGCACCACCCTTTTGAGCGAGGTGCAACCAACCCACCATTAATATATTCCCTCTCTTCAACCTTTTCCTATTGGCTACACAAATCCCATTATCTCCACAGAAATATTTAACCATACTAAACATATTAAAATAATAATGAAAAGGGTCTTATTGCTAAATTATTCACACTACCTGGAGGTAATTCCTTCATATTTACACAGATGGTTCCCTTAAACCCAGATACAAATACAGTTGGATGCGGTATATTTATTCCCCAACTCAAATACTCTAAGAGCATTAAAATAAATAATGAAGCCTCCATTTTTACAGCAGAGCTCTTTGCTATTCTATTAGCCGTTGAGTGGATTGAACAAGTCCAACCAATTCATACCTGCATTTTCAGTGACTGCTTAAGTGCAATCCAAGCCATCTCTCATCCTATTCCCAGTAATAAAATAATCTGTGACATTCGACACACTTTAATTAGCATTCGTAATCAAGCAAATACAGTCATTTTGGTGGATTCCTGGTCATTAATGGAATAAAAGGAAATGAAAAGGCTGACGAAATTGCCAAAAAGGCTACAAACAAAATTATATTGATTACAATTTACCACTTACCACCACAGAAACTAAACACCAAATTAAAAAACACCTCAAACAAAATGGCAATTAGAATGGAACGAGTCCAAAGTTTCTACACTCAAATTAATCCAACCTGAGGTTTCCTTCCACATAAACTCATGGAACCTTCCACGCTGGCAGGAAATTATTATTCATAGACTTCGTATGGACATGTGTAACAGTCTCAACAGTTTTACTACAAAATAGGAAAACATCCCGATGGTCTCTGCGAAATCTGCCACATTTATGATAATACCAATCACTTTCTCACATCTTGTAAAAATATGACAACAATAGAAAAAAACTTACAAAAATCACTTAAATTTAATAATAACCAAATGACCCTTAAAATCTCCTTAGTTCCAAATATAACATTATTCATATACTTCACTATATTAAAAAGTGTAATGTTAAGCTTTAAAACTTTTACAGATCTTTTCATATCAACCCATCTCTCATTTCATTATTATTATTTTTTAATATTTTTTTATTTAAGAGGTATAGTTTCACTCTACATTGCTGAAGTGCAGGGGCAGTCAGTGATTGGCTGGACAGAGCGCCACCATTTCTTCACCTGGAGCGTTGCGGGCCTGAAAATTTACCGGCAGGGCCCGGGCCCTTAAACTGCATGAAAAACGGCTCGGTTTGCAGGAGCACTGTGGCGCTCCATGTCTGGAGGATTACTGGCGCCCTCATTTTCAGCACGACCCTCAACTTCTCTCATGTCACAGCTTAACATACGTGTACACATACATAATTGTAGACCTACGCATCAAATTTCTGTCACTCCTGTATTTTCAAATAGTATAATTTTTCAGTTTCACCCTTTGGAAACCAATTACATACGCTCTTCCCAACTACATTTGACTTGTTCTTAGGACAAAATCCAACATTTGTGAAACTATAAAGACCATGAAGTGGAATTGACCTCAGCCATGTTAACATAACTGTAGTGCTAGTAGGATACCTCGTTACCATCAAGTGTTTTTTTCACTGCGTTCTCGCTCCAGGCTACCTCTTGCTGTATCTAGTGACTGGCACAAAGGGCACATGGACTGCCAAAAAGTGCCATTAATCTACAACAACAACAACAACAACAACGACATCATTAGATGAAACTATAAACATAGAGAAACGGTTCTTGATAAGATGTTTTGTATTGTTAATAACCTTAACGAGCACAGAAACTATTATTACTGGTTTTGTTAAACTTAACAGTACAAAATATAGGTTTAATGTTACAATTAGACAAAAAAGGTTTGCGGGAAAAGTATGATGATATTTAAGCTTAAATCTGTTGATAAAAGACTTATGAAAACCGCATTTGAGGAGTCTAATAGAAAATAGTTTTAACATATGGTTATATTCATTGGATATACAGGATGAGTGGGTTTTTATAACGATGGCATTCACCCTTAATAATGCTAGAAAATAGTTGGGGTTGTGATTGGAAGTGAAATTAATATAACTGAATTTTTGAATGGTTTGATAAGAAAAGAAATTTAATTTATTATTTAAAGAGTAAAATGATCTACAGAGAGCTGGAGGTCTAGAAAATTAATGGTTTTATTATTAATAGTAAAAGGTGATTGGTATAGATTTAGGAGTAAACGGAGGGGGTTTAATGACATAATTGTGGCTAAAATTAATAGAATTACGAGTGATTAAGAGACCATCAATCAATATAACTGACAAAAATAAGTAAATTAGGGTTGTTGAAATTTTGGAAAAAAAGAAATTCTTCTGTAAGCTAAAATTAAGTTAGCAATTTGTGCTGAGTGATAGCTACCCATTTGAACACCGATATTTTGTTTAAAAAGAAAATTACCTACAGAAAAATTGCTATATTTACAAGGAAATTATAAAGTTTGAAAATAAATTCAAAAATTCAAAAGGTAATCACAGATTAAGTAACCCAAAAAGTATCATGGATGTCACATGGAGTAATATTGAATGACTTTCAAAATCAAAGAAATGAGGAAATGTCATCAAATAATTAATATCTAAAGTCTTGATTTGGTTGATAAGTTGATTAGAACTATTAATAATAGGCCAGGGAAAGTTAAATTCTGTAAATTTATCTTCAAACCCTGCTAAAAAGAATATCTAAATAAAAAACCAAGTGCTTTAGAAATAGGGAGAGTAATCCAACTATGAGCAGTAATAATGGGACGACCTTTAAGTTTGATTCGTTAGATGGACAAGGTGGAGAGTCTAATTTGTGAACTTTTGGGAGAATATCCATAGAAGGGACTTTAATTATTTTAGTTTTAAGCAAATGTTATTTCTTTGAAGTCTGAATCTGCTGCTTTAGGAAGATCGTTGTTTGTAAAATTAATAATGAGTTGATGTCTTGTTTTAAGTTTGGCTGATGTTATGAGCGTAGTGACGATGTTAGTGTTAAAACGACCTAAAGATGTGTATGCTGCAGTTAATTTGTCTCTTATATTCATTTTATGTACCATGATGTGTTGCAAATGCATAAGCCCATATTTTTGTCGGAGATTTTAATATTGATGTCTTTATTACTAGAAAGATGTTGAATGTCTTTAATATCTTGTAATGTAATGTTATGAAAGATTTGGGATTTAAATTTTTAAAAACGTTATTATGTGGAGATGTTCATTGATTCTTCTAGTGTGGCCTGGATGTAACTGAATGTGTTATTGTATGTTTTGGGATGACAGAGAAGTGAGTTGAGATGTTTATTAGTATATTTCTTGTTAAGTCTGAAATTAAAATGGTAATCCGTGGATGGTTTGTAGGTATGCAGATAGGATATTTCTTTAGATGCTAGTTTTTTTAGAGAGAGGAGGATTGATTGTGTGTAGTGTAAGTTTAGCAGATTCAGAGTCTTCGGAAGGGTTGTTAGTGGGGATGAAGGATGGACCTTTATTGATAATCTGTTGGATACGTTTGGGGATGTTAATTGAAGTAAAATTATGAAAATTAGGTGAATTATTAGAATTTCATTGATGATTTTATCGATGGCTTGATTTCTAAGGGACGAGAGTTTAGAAATTAAAAATACATTGTGAATTAATTTACGTTGGTTGATTAAGGCAATAGCTAAATGATAATTAGGGATAATGAACGAAGGCGTGAATGACGATTGAGTGGTTTAGATGAAAAGAAATCAATTTCAGAAACAAAATGTAATTCTAAGTTATTGGAGATATTATCAAAGGTTGACTTTGGCATTATTAATTAATTTATTTAAATTGTCGATACCTAGACTGAGGTTATTAAAATTGATGATTATAGTTTGGGGTGTTTTCTATGACATTGATAATTTGATTAAAATTAAGTTGAAGTTTATGGAGTTTAGGGTATGAATTCATCTAAAATTAAACAATATTTATTAGTAAGATTAATATAATTTTGAAAAAAAATTTAGAATGAGGAAGCCAAAGTTTTCCATTTATTGAAGTTATGACATTGTTTGATTTTATCAAAATTAATTTTTCTGGGGCGAGATGATGGCATAAATGAAAGGATAACAATAAATGATATAAAATATGAAAATTAAATAAGTAATAAAAATAATTAATAAGAAAATGAAGGCTAATAATTAATAAATTTAAATATTGATAATATAAAGGTTGAGTAACCAATAATATAATTACTAAAGAGTTTAGGGTTGTGGCAATAACTTGAATAATCAAGTAGACATCAAGTAGAGTAGATTATATCAACTGGCGCTATGTAGGATGTATGAAGTGACAACGTAGAAAACTAAGTTGATTAATTGATCTGGGTGTATAATTAAAATCATAATTGGTGATGAACAAAAAGGAAAAAGTAAAATAAAGATGAAGAATATTTAGAAAAAAATAAAATAAAATTTGTTTTGTGGATTTATGTAAAAGTGTATTAATGCAAAATGAAATAAGACATGAAAAAATAGAAAATTTTAAATGTTATTAACGAAAATAGTAAGGGTTAAGAGGATGTGAAAGCCGGCAATAAGAGTTCTTAAACGTTTTTTTTTTCTTCTTTTTTTTTAAATTGAAAAAATAGCATGACTTGTCAGGTGCAGTATGCTATAAGGCAGGTTTCGTCTCATGAGACTGCACGACCTGCCTGTTAAAGACTCTTAATGTATTACTATTAGGCTAGTAGGGGAAATGAACAAAATTATATAGGCCTAGGCCTATAAAAATAAAAACAAACAAACAATAATAAATAAATAAATCTCACCTATTTTGTGACGAAAAAATTAAAAATGGATGAGGAACTAGGAGGGTCTAACAATTAACGTTGATGTATCTGAAAATTGATAAAATAATTTTTATGACGGAATGCAGTAAAATTAAATGTAGTCCTATAAGATGGATATAAACAAAATCAATTTTGTTTTAAAAATTTTGATTCATAAATATGAGCTTACCGTAAGATGAATAAACAAAGTCAGTAGAAATATGATGACAAACAGGAACAAAAGGATAACATAATAATGTAGAAATATGATGCAGTAATGTAACAAAACTTATGGTAGTAAAAAACACGTCTATTACATTTGAAGGTAATTAGTGTAATAGTACACAAAAGCTATTTAAAATACAAAAATCGTATATTGCGTTTGTTATTAACAAAGAACACATAATCATTTTAATAGGTTGGTAGAGCGTTGAATGTGTGCGTAAACGCGCGTGATAATTATTTACATAAAATAAAAGATAGGTTAATAATATATAAAAGGGCTAAAACTAATTTATTTTACTTTCCTCCCTTTATATTTTAAATATACTTTCATTTTTTTTCTATCTAAATACCTTAATTAATTAACTGGGGCAAGGATGTGTATTTAAGTATTATATCTGTACTTATCTGACCGTAATGTGTCTCTGTATAATTAGGCACAAAAAAAAGATGTTGAGTTGCCCTCCACCGACCGACCCAAAAGTGCTGAAATCTCGGGTCGGTTTTTTTTTCCCTTTTTTCCCCCGTCATTCATAGGCCTATTTAGTAATGAAACTTACCAATTTTCTTTGTATAAAACATAATACGTTTGATTTGTGAAAAATTTTTTCCACTTTTTTTTACCGGTAAATTTACCGGTACCCAGAACTCAATCTACATGTTTTTCAAACTCGAATGGCCCCGGCCCTCACATGGTGCACTGCCTTCGCACACACTGTGTGCCAACGATTGCGACTCAAATCTACGTTTTCCAATCGAATGAACCCCCACATGTTTTCCACTGGCTTCGCGCACTGTTTTGTATGTCAATGATTGCGACTCAATCTACACGTTTTCAAATCAAATGGCCCTCACACGTTGTGCACTGGCTCCCCGCACTGTACGTGTGTCAATGATTGTGACTCAATCTACACGATTTCAAATTGAATGGCCACTCACATGTTGCATGTTGAGCATTGCACGCAATATGGATGAATTTGCTGTGTCAATCACAGCGAAAAGTACAACAAAAATGCTTGGGATACTTTTATTCTGAAGCAAAATTCCTTGCTGATAGGTATGCAAATGAAAAACATGGTATGTGGTTTCAGTTCCAATGCATTTCAATCTTAAAATGACAGTCAAGGAGAAAAAAAAAAATTCCCGACCGACCGACCCCTTCAAATATTTTCACTGGAGGGCAACTCAACAATTTATTTTTTTGGCCTTATGTGACTTGTTTAAATCAAACAGCAAACTTGAATAAAAAACGATTTCTAATCCACGACCTTTTTCCCTACCAAACTGCGATTTGCTTATTTTTTAAGAACAACTTGTTTCCAATCGCGTTGATGATATACAATTCCTTTACACAAAGAAATAAGAAAAGACGAATTCATATATCCAAACAACTTTCTAACTAATTATTACTTTAGTGTGGCAGTCACGATACACTGTACATATGTCAACCGTACCGACCCTATACGTCGTCCTCGACCGACGTCAACGACCGCGGCCTAGTATGAGAAGGCCAACGGGGCAGTAAAATATTGTAAACAGTCAATTTCTCTGCATCCAGTTTGTCTCAAATTTAGAAAAGCCCAAGTTCCAGAGGAAAAGAAATTGTCCTCTTACGTTTAAATATCGCCTTCCTGATGTTGCCCTTGTAAAGTCACCCCTTCAGTGGACAAAATAACCCAAGTATTGGCCATAAAGTGTGTACTAATAACACTGAAAATGATTGATACTGTTGCCTGAGTTAGATTTCTTTCCCCGAAGTGGACCTTGCTTTTTTTATTTGAGACAAAAGTGGCGAATAAATGACTTTACGATATTTTACCTTGGTTGAGATAATAAAACTGATGTTATTTAGCTTACTAATGTCTAATGACGTAACCTCTCTAAAATGAACAAAGTTCAGTTATTAATAGTTTCTTGATGCTCCTCTATAAATCACGCACGGAGATCATATTCTCACTTTCTCACATCCTCAGGTAACGTGATCCTATGGGGATCATATAAAAGCTTATAACAACCAGAGCAGCTTGGGACAGCGAAGGGTAAGGACAGCGAAGGGTAAGGGACAGGAAGGAGAAAGGACAGCGAAGGAGTGAGGGACAGTGAAGGGAGTAAAAGGTAGCCATGGGGGGGCCTGGGGCACGGCCCCCCACAAATTTCAGTGCCCCCACGAAAAATCCTCATTGTGCCCCAAAAACAGAAAAGAAAAATAAAAGGGAAAGCCCATACCCCTGGGGCCCCCACTGAAAAGCAATGCCCCCTGTGCCCCCCCCCCCCCCCCACTGAAGTCCTGGCTACGCCGCTGGTAAGGGAGATTGGCAGGAAACCTATAAATTGGGCGTAACTCCTCAACAATAAGAACCTAGCTACTACTATAGGTGGAGGTAAAGGGAAGGTACAGTGTTGGTGATATTGGGAAAAATTGTTTTCTTTCAATTTAAGAGGTGTAGGTTTGGTTGGATTATTTATTCAGTAATACAACATCTCAAAATATCACAGCACAAGCAATCAACAAAAACAAATTAAAGACAGAAAACAGAATATCTTGATAGATCAGGGCAACTCATAAAGCCTTACAAAATCTGTTTATTTTAGGGAAAGGTACAAGGTACATTGGTAATTGCCCAAGTACAAAATAACAATTATTTTTAGACAGCTAACTTGATATAAAGTTGGTAGGTAGCAATTATTCTGAAATATTATTATGTCTGATGTGTTCTGATATCGGAAAAACACAAAAAAGTTGACAACTTTTTGCTCCAAGTCTTTTCATAAAATATTGTGAATGTTTTTTTACACTTTTCTTATGACTTGGACTCCGTATTGAGCTGAAACTTTCACAGATTGGTTGTTTTATGGAAAAAGAAAAATGTCGTATCCGACCGCCACTTTTAAAGGTTTTGGGGGGAATTTTTTTGCAGCCACTAACTAGTTAAAAAATTATTCTATTGATTTTTCGGGGTACAGAAAGCAAAAACTATCTTTAAAATCCACTTTTATGATGGTTTTCGGATATTATTTTCCTTCTAAAACATCCTCCCCTTCAGAAAATAGAAGGATCACATTATAGTTGCCACTGCGCATACACAATGACTACGGTATGTTGGTCACGAACAGGCCTTGACAAGATCAGACTGATATGACTGAGGATTATTTATCAGAGCATACTGATCGAAACGTCGAGTTGTACCCCAGTTCTTTTCAGAACTAATTACTACTCAATTGAGATTCCACATGGTGTCACCGCAATTAGTCTTACTTATCATTCTCACCATGCAAAGCTACAAGTTTTACCTATGACTGAGGAAGTCATCGTATACCAAAAATGCCCGATTTTTCATGAAATAAATATTCTGGAATAATTTGAAGTATATGTCCATCATCATCCATACGTTCTCCACCTCACTGGGTTGGTAAGGTTACATTAGTGGTTATATTGAATGAGAAAAAGTGGCGGTCGTATACGACATTCTACCCTAGGTGACTAACTAACAAGTATATAGTTGCTGGTACAATTCCCTGATGTATCTCTGTAAACTTCCCTACGCCATGATATCTCCAAATTCATATTGTCACACACAGAGAACACAGTGAGGCCACAGTGTGACGACTGGGTGGAATACACAGTAAGAACACTGTGTTAATACACTCTAAAAGTTGATTGAAATTCACTCTAACCGATTGAAACTAGTGACAAATTATGAACAATGTGTCATTAGTTTCAATTGGTAAAACTTGTAGCTTTGCATGGTGAGGATGATAAGTAAGACTATTTGCGGTGACACCATGTGGAATCTCAATTGAGTAGTTTCAATTGGTTAGAGTGAATTTCAATCTAAAACTTTAAGAGATTGCAGAGGTTTCACTGTGTGACGAAACTGTGAAATTTTTATAAGGGTATACACCCCCACAACTATACTCACCACTCGTTGCTGATTCTAGTCTTCTGACTGATCTAAGCACCGCTGAGTTAAGATGAAGTTCCTCGTACACTATTAATGAAATAGCTGCACTACTTCGGTGAGAATTGACTGCACTGACCCGGTACGTCGAGGACTGTACTTGAACTAAAATGGGCTTCCCTCGCGCGCAGACCTACTTAAATAGTACACGCCTATAGTCTGGCTCTAGGCTGCTGCACTACTTGTCAACCAAGACCGGCGTCTAGGAACTAACTACTTTCGTGTTAGTAATGTCATTATGTGCTGCATGATTCGTGGAATGCTGCAGAAAGCCCCTCCCCTCCCACTGGTATCCAATACCATATTGGTACACAATCATTCATTCGAGTCACACGATCTTATGTTTATTTTTAACCAATAAGCTCATGTGCAAAATAATTATTCATTTACCTCGCTTCTTGTGGTCACGTGTTTGTCTTTGCTTTTTCCTTTTATAGTATTTGTTTTTCTAGAATGTTAAAATGTACAAAATAATTGCAGTTTTGAGGTAAATAGATGTTGTTTTAGGCAATATCAAAAAGTAAGTAACTTTGTAAACATCTATACTAGACCGTTCTAATCATGGCCGTCGACGGGTGGGTCGGGATGTGGATACCCTCCACTTTTAGAGTGGGGACAGAATATCAAATGTCCCCACATACACACATGCACTTTTGATAGGCCATGAATATTTTCTTAATATGTTATAGCCTATTCTGACTACTGAGGTGTAGGCTACCGTTTTTCTTGCAAGACCACACATATTCATATAGCCCAATCCAACATTTGGCCCCAAAGAATTGTGGGTTCTAGATCCGCCCTTGGTGGTATCGGAAAACACTTCAATAAATACTGTTGTTTATTGTAACCTCTTCAAAGCCTTCATAGCGAAAACCAACATGGGACTGAAAACACAATCAATATTTCAACCTTGTATGGTGGGATTTTAAAGGGGGACTGACATCCTTTATTGTGTGTGTACTTAAGGCGTTTTGAAATAAAATATTGGTTTTGAGACCCACCTGTGTCTATTTAATCATTGATTTATGGTGGAAGCTTCATTTGCATAAGATATGTGACGTAAGGTCGGGAAGATCCGATGTGTACATGATGTACATATACATACAAACGTTTCACACACGTAGCGTCGATTTCATTTCTTCCGTGATTTTTGTTTCCGGAACTAATAAAATGCCGGGAAGATGGTTTCTGCAGGATGCACCAACACCACCAAAGACAGTGTTAGCCTTCATCTGTTCCCAAGTGACCCAAAAATCGCCGTATTTGGACGAGCAAAGTTCGACTGACAAGAGTAAAGTGGTCAGGTCCATTGGCTCACATAGTTTTGTGCAGCGATCATTTTGAGCCGAGTTTTGAGCCGAATTTCTCTTCCCGACATGACGTCACGAACAGCTCCTCCGTGCAGGGCGTAAAAGTGGGGGGCATTTTTACAATGGAAAATAACACTCTCAAAACAATAAAAACACAAAACAAAAATTGTATTGATCTTTTACTGATATAAAAGAATAAAACGATCACATATTTAACTGTTTGATTTAAATCCATGTCAATCCCCCTAAAACCAAGTTAATAAATGACAATGGCAAAACGGAAACTAACGAAAAGAGCAAAACATTCACAATCGAAACAGAAAACAAAACGGTTTTCACATGAACGCTTTACTAAAACCAAACTAAATAACACTAGTCTAATAAATACCCCAATTGCAGAACAAATTGAACAGTTTATTACAAACCTATCATGGGCGGATCCAGAACATTTTTAGGGGGGCTGAGAATCAAAAACAATTATTTTTCAGTACAGTACTAAGTAGTTTTACCTCCTTATTTTTATCCCAACACTGTGTGGAATGGTGCGTTCTCTCCCTCCTCTCTCTCTTTTTTTCTCTCTTTTTAATTTTTTTTATATTTTTTTTAAACGATTTTAGGAGGGGCTACAGCCCCCCTTAGCCCCCCCCCCCCCCTGGATCCGCCAATGCCTATCTAGAGCAAAACTGTCTCAAATTGAAAAAATGATCTCGGAAAAGAAATCTCATTCCAACCACCTTATACTAGACCAACCCGTTCTTCCAACCACCTTATACTAGACCAACCCGTTCAACCCTTTCGAGTGACATCAACATTTGATAATTACACACCTATCATGCATAACAAGCCATCAAAACTCATCCGTCCATCCCATAACACATGAGTCAACACTCAAAAACTGCTTGGAAGCCTCAAAATATGAACCATGAGATTTCAAAACATATAATCCGTCCATTAATCACACAGATGTGAAACAAGCAGTAAACATAATAGCAAAATCACATTATTCAAAATGGGCCAAAACTCACTCGAACACACACTAACCTACAAAGAAAATCATCTGTTTGATAACCCGAAATCTGGCACTCCACCGTTTTGACCAATTGGTTCATTTATGGTACCTTTTAAACTAAGGTCAATTATTCCTATAAGGACAAAACATCATTCTGTACTAAAAATACAATCTGATTTAACAATCAACAGAGGTAAAGTGTCTCTAAATGGGACTGCACTATCATCTTTTACTCAAGAAATCGCCGCCAATGAGTGTTACCTTATACAATTTTTGGGAATTCCAAACGTTATTTTAGGTGCGAATGTGCCATAAGTTATCGTGCTTCTGTCTTTATTTACCCTCTTCAATCATCATCATTAAACAGCACCACCCAATGTCTATGAATACATAGTTGAACTTCAAGGTTTATTATTAACTTGATCAGAATTATATCTCCAAAAACTTTTTACTGACGTTGGTGTGATAAGAGTTATATTTTTCTGTTATCTATAAGTACACCTGAACTTCAGACAGACGGCACTGAGAGGCAGAAGATGCATTGTTGTTAATGGGAGGGCCACCAAAGTGGTTTCTTTATAGAATACTAGTTGTATTTACATTACCTTGTATAAGCCCTACTACATGCACATATACAATGCCAGTCGACATTATGTGAACCTCTTGAAACATTAACCCTCCGTGGAAAGTAAACTTTGAGATTTGAATATTATAAAGAGATATATAAGTGCATAGTACATCACCATAATAAATAATTTATCTGAAAAGCTACGGTAATGCTCCGGAAAGCCTGTAGCGTGAAGCCAAAAAGGCGTGAGGTCCGTGGAAGGCCTACGGACTCCGGGGCTTTAGGATTCTACAGATGTGCATATTCAGGGTACATTGAAAAATAAATCACGAAGAATTATGAATCGTCATAATGTTCATGAAGAGTACATAGAAAATATGACAGAATGTTGTTTTATAAAAGGGTGATATTTGGGGATGATTTCATTGATCACCCCTGGATGATTCATTGATCACCCACTTTTAAAATGTTTGGGTTTAAATACACCATATATACACCCCATATACACCCTATATCCCTCAGGATATGAGAATCCAATTCCAGATCAAAACATTTTGAGTCAATAGGGTATCAGAACCTCTTTGAAAACAAATGATTCGTCATAAAAGGTATTGTAGCGCAGTGATGAGTCTGATGTTATAATAGATCAACTTAACTATAACAAATTCAGTGAGTATAAATGGTTAACCTTAGTGTATCATGATTCCATCATCAGTGATTAAGAGATTCTCAAAAGTTCATTCTTTAAGGGGAACATCTGCTTTATGCTCTTGGCATTGGTTGATCCGGGAGGGGGCAGTGGAGGGATATGTGCCCTTTTTGGTGGAACCAATTGGGGGGGGGGAGCCGGTATAGCTATAGGTGTCCTATTTTTATAAGAAATGTGGTAAATTATCACACTTCTTGTGTGGACTTTTTGTGCTGTGTGCCCCCACTTTGTTCCACTTTGGATCCGCCCCTGACTATTGGTCTAAAGATTGTTGAGATATAGCTTTCAAATCTATAACTCAAACATTGTTTGGCCCGAGTTACACATTAACATTTCTGAATTGATAAATAACATACAAACATAAAGACTGTATGATGTTTTTTCAACAAATTAAAGCAATCAACTTTGACATGATTTTGCATGGGTGTGCCACTTGGACCCACTCTCTACCGTCCAGTGACCCATCCCACCCCAATCGAAGGGTCAAAACCAAATCATTCCAACAACATACAAAACTGAGCAGATCCAACACCAAGCTCCCTGGACTATTAACCCATGCATGGAATATTTCCAGAGCAAGAACGAAAATTGAACGCCTTATTCACCCGTCCAAGACCACGACTGAACCGGTGACATAAGCGGCAGAGAGACTAAGCACAACTCACACAAACCGACTGACCAACACAAATTCCACCAGTCTTTTTCAGGACCACAACTTCAAAAAGGAGTGGTCACATGCTACTCTCGAACCTAGTATTGGTATGCAGACTGCATGAATGCACACATGTTTTTCTAATAATTATGTGATACATGGCCAGGGACCCTCCCTGCATGCATGGAACAATAAACAGTGTCCACTGACCAAGCAACCTTGCAATACCTACAATAAACCTAGATGTGCATGTACTAAAACATAGCTACACACGTGTAGGCCTCATAACATCACTCCTCTAAATTATTTTTTGGACAGACCAACATGTAACCTCAATCCTCCATTTTCATTACAATGTCATATAATCCACGAAACAAATAATCACATTTTGCCCGAAATTCTTCTAATCCTTCACCACTGCAATTTCCTGATAACCTCAATCCTTCAAAATCCCTTCCTTTATGCAAAGAGGATATTGGATGATTTATGAAGGTTAGGGTTAATTGCTCATTATAATAAGCTAAATCTTTCACAGGTTGGTTGTTTTAACCTAAATGAGTCCCTAACCCCATGGGCATTGGAACCTTCCTGAAATCCTCAAATCCTTCAGTGCACATTTGGAAACATGCCCGTATATCTTCAAAATGCACCGTGCATTTTCATTGATCTTTCATATTCAGCACTTATGGGCTCAGTGCAGTGGCGTAGCTGGCTATGTTCGCCAGGGGGCGAATCGGATCCCAGGGGCCCACCAATCAGATTTTACAGATTTTAGGGGCCCCTCTTTACCTGGGGCCGTGGGCAACTACCCTTTTGCCCTTGTAAAAAGCGGCCCTGTATACAGGGCCGGATTATAAGGGGAAAAGGGGCAATGCCCAGGCCCCCTGCCAGAGGGCCCCAGACTAAGGACTTCCTTTATTAAAAAAATGTAATAATTATAAAATTAGTTTATATTTTTTTCAAAAAACGTTTATCATTCATTTAGTTCATTTTTATTTGTCATGTAATTTAATTTCTATGTCGAGGGCCCCGAACCTGAAATTTGCCCCGGGCCCCTCAAGGTCTAATCCGGCCCTGCCTGTATAGTCCTGCCTGCTGGTGGGCCGTCAGTCAGTCCCATAAGCATGTGAAAAAATTCGCATGTGTGTTGGGGGGCCACTTATTCTGGAACTGGAGCCGGGGGTGGGGGGGGTGGGGGTGGGGGGGGTGGGGGGGTGGCATGCCTGCCCCGCCCCCGCTAGCTACGCCACTGGCTCAGTGTACTTCTTGCCAGGTAGTAATTTTGTCTCATTTGAAGAGAGGTGGAAAAGTACAAATAATTTTTTTTTGTAAATTTTCTTTTGTAAATTATCTTTTGACTAAGGAGATGAATTTACATTATTTGAGCAATCCCGTTGGCATGGTAACATTATTAAAAAGTTTGGATTAGGTCTAATTTTAATATCTATGCTTGACATTTTGATGAATTTGCCAAGTTAGTATTTTTGGGTTTTCATATTTAAAAAGTTTATTTAACCTTTTATTTTGTCTTAAGGAAGAGACAAATTATTGTTGGACTTGATCTTTTGTTCACTCAGCAGAATACTTTTCTTAACTCAGTATTTTGTGTGAGTATTATTTCCTAAAATAATATACTTGATTCTTTCGTACATTTGGATAAGTGGTTCTGAGATTTTATCAGATTTAAATACAACTTGGTTTCTGTACATTTGTATTTGTATTTTAATTGACATTTATAACTTAATTGACATTTATAACTTAATCATGGTTATTTTTGTCTTCAGAATTTAAAGAAAAGTCTATAATTGTGCTTTATAGTATAATCCACTTTGAGGTCTGCGTTGGGTTTTGGTTTTCGTTAGTATTTTAATAAATGGTTTTAAACAATGTTTTTGGTCAAAGCTCATTTCTGATTGCTTGAATATCTTTACACATTTATCAGATAGATATTTTACATATCTAAGTTTGATATTAAGTTCTGATTGGAAAGTAAATAAAATTGTTATATTTATGTAAGCATTCAAATCAAGTTTGTCTCGTTCTGACTCATTCAAAGTATTTCATGCCTAAATCCTTCAGAACTAGTGTTAATTGGTCTCCCACATTTGTATATATTTTAGTATTGTTCATCTGGTGAACTATTTTCCCAAATTACATTTTCATTTTGTTTTCAAAAGAGGAGGATATATTTCCAAATGATTTTCAATTTCAATGAAAGCACTCCGGGACGGCACGCCATCATCACTCCCAAACCCTTCCCTCTCAGATCAGCTCCATTCACAATGATTAACATTTCAGGGGACTGAACAGTGAATGGATTTATAAAACTATGGTTTTTCCTGTAAACAATTTTGGGTAAATATTGGTTAACTTTCAAATAATGGTCCTATTGTGGTACTGTTACCAAGACTTTGATGTTGTTTTACTATGGTTTGTTTTAAGTAAGAAGACGATCCCAATGACCCCCCCCCACCCCCCCCACCCCCCACTGGACAAACTTTGGAGTGTGTCCGTTTGATCGGGTACCTTATCACGGTACTGTACTGTATACTAGTAGTCTTGGTTCAAAACTGTGTTTGTATGTTTATTATACACGATCCGATGGCGCTACACGAACGCTACAATCACGAATCGCTACCACACACAAACACGCGTTCGTGATTGTAGCGTTCGTCTTTCCGATCAAATCGTCTCAAGCATACAAACACAGTTTAGTTTTGAACCAAGACTATATGGCTGGCTAGCTACAGAGGGCGCTGTGATTATGAAAACTGAACAGAGTTCAGTGTACTCGTCTTTGACTTTGACTTTGACTTTTTTGAGGAGTAAATTTACAGGTAATTTCGTTATATTTATATTATTTAGAACAAATAATGCCAATTTATGTAAACTGTACATGTTAAGACATCGAACCATACAACTGATTAAATAAAAGCTTTATTTTCCAGACAGTCGTGCTGAATCAGTGACAGCCCCATTTCTAGGCGTGGGGTGGGAGATGACAACCTTCACGTGGTCCACCCTGTTTCAACTAATGTCATCAAACCGATGTATGCAGCTAGTACTAGCACTCTAAGCTGTTCATCATCATACGAAAGAAGTGACAGCCCCATTTCTAGGGCTTATCGGCCTGGCCCTAGACTAGGGCCAGGCCGATAAGGCCTACACTAACACTGGACTCCCTCCGTAACCATGGGCATGGCCCTAGCACCACACGTACAAAAATGGAGCGATTTTTTTTCTCAACTTTTGATCTGTTATTGGGTAGAATGTCGTATCCGACCGCCACTTTTTCTCATTCAATATAAGTAAATAACCAATAAAGTAATCTTACCTAGCCTGGCTAAGCTTAGAAGTACAAGATGGAGAACATAACAACATATGGATGATGATGGACATATACTTCAAATTATTTATTTCATAAAAAATCAGGCATTTTTGGTATACGATGACTTCCTCAGTCATGTCAGTCTGATCTTGTAAACTCCACAATTAGTGACCAACACTGTCATTGTATAGGCGCAGTACCTACATGTAAGTTGTACCTTGTAGATATAAACCCCGAGGACTCCTCATGGGAGTATAAACTGGAGGTCAACTATAATAGGATCCTTCTATTTTCTGAAGGGAGGATTATTTTTACAATTTTAGAAGGAAATAAAGTCCGAAAACCATCATAAAAGTGGATTTTAAAGATAGTTTTGCTTTCTGTACCACCAACAATCAAGAGAATCATTTTTAACTGGTTAGTGGTTGCAAAATTACCAAAAACCCCTAAAAAAGTGGCAGTCGGATACGACATTCTTTCCATTATAACCTAAAATTTAGTAATATTTAGGTAATTTTACCCAAGCAGACACTTTGGCATAATAATATTTAAATTTTACCAAAACTACCGATCTCACAATACTGAACTTTATAGTAAAAAGGTGTCTGCTTGGGCAAGCTTACCTAATCACAAAATTGTAGATTGTAATAATTACCAGATAAAAGTTGAAAAATGGCTCCTTTTATGTACATGTGGAGCTAGGGCCAAGGATACGGAGGGAGTCCAGTGTATTGGCCCTAGAAGGGGGACTATAGTCTAATGTGATACTGATAGTGTTATTGTATTGATAAGATTAGCCTTGATCTAGGCGCGTAGGAACAGTTTGGTCGCTTAAGTTTGCCCCACTGTATGGCTATCCAAACTCCATCGCAAATGATACTAGTGTACGGATTCATATGTATACTATTACATGTAAATCTAAATGATGTATAGTACAATGTATATTAATGTTACAGTGACCATTTGTCATCGCGCCATAATCCTTCTGTGATGTTAAAATATAAGGCGGAGCTCATTAACCCTAACCATGCTAGGGTAACTTTCTTATCACCCTGCTGAATGCAACAACATAAAACAGTGGTCAATGAGCAAGGCCTGATAGGTGGCACAAGATAATATGTGGATCATGTTGCACCTAGCAGTGAAGGGTTCAGTAAATTGGACTGTGTTTTTTCAAGCACTGTGCTATCTGCAACAACATACAAGGGGATATTGTTGCATTGAGCAGGGTAATGCTAAAGACACAACACAGACTATTTGCTATATAAACACTGTCCAGTGCTGAATGCAACAAGACTACAACAGATTGAGACTTGTGTACCAAATGCTCTCTGTATTTGTGAAACAGTCAGGGAAAGTAAAATAGATAACCCAATCATTTAATATGTAATCCCATTTAGTTTGGTAACATATGAAAGGAAATTTTGTGAGCAACAATCATTTTATTGAATATATCATTCTCCAATAAATTCTTCATGAAGAAAAACGAGTTTAGAAAAAGTGCTTGTAAATGGATGCATACTATTGTGTAATCATGTGTGAATTCATGCATGACTGGCCAGGGAATTTGTTAACCAGTGGGAGATCCTATTGAAACAAATCGGTAATGAAAAAGTTAACCCAAAAATGGAAACTTTTCCTTCTCTTGGAATCGTACAATAATTAATGTTCATGAGCAGATGAGTGTTTATAATTTATTTGCTTTATTGTAGGTTTGATGACCTGGGTCGCAGTAATTTGCATCTGGTGTTTGTGAAGGAGAACAGTAACCATGGAAACAATGCAAAACTCAAATTACTCAGAGCTTTGTGGTGAAGAAGGTACACAGAACCTTGCATCTCAAGAAAACATTGAAGAAAAACCACTCATTTGTAGAATCTGTAACATAGCTTTCTTGAGTCAGGATGATCTTCAAAGGCACAGGGGCTGTCATGAAAAGAAGAAAACATACAAATGTGACACTAGTGATAAAAAACACCAAAGGAGTAACGCTGGAAAAAACATTTGTTTGTGACATGTGATCAAACGTTTGGTCATAAATCCACCCTAATATGTCACCAAAGGATTCACACTGGAGAAAACCCACTTCCTTGTGAAATTTGTGGTAAAGCTTTCTCTCATTCAGGCAACCTAAAACGTCATACAAGGATTCACACTGGAGAGAAACCATTTGTTTGTGACATTTGTGGTAAAGCTTATTCTCATTCAAGTAAACTTTCAAATCATCAGAGGCAGCATACTAATGAGAAACCACACAAATGTGACATTTGTGATAAAGAGTTTAAGCAGAAAGCCTCTCTTAAAAGTCACCAAAGGATTCACACTGGAGAAAAACCATTTGTTTGTGACATTTGTGGTAAAGCTTTCTCTCAATCAGGTCTACTTTTATATCATGAGAGGCGTCATACTAATGAGAAACCATATAAATGTGACATTTGTGATAAAACATTTATCCGGAACGCTTCAAAAATATGATGTTAACCCGTGATCGTACTACCCTGGGATCGGACCATTTGACGGAACCTTTATAATAAATGTTGATCTTTGAAGTTGAGATAGCTTTCAAATCTATAACTCCCACATTGTTTGGTTACACATTAACATTTCTGAATTGATAAATAACATACAAACATAAAGATTGTATGGTGTTTTTTCAACATCATAAAGCAATCAACGTTGACATGATTTTGCATGGGTATGCCACTTGGACCCAAGTCTCTACCATCCCCTGACCCATCCCCCACCCCCAATCGAAGGCCGTACCAAATCATTCCGACAACATACAAAACTGAGCAGATCCAACACTAAGCTCCATGGACTATTTAACCCATGCATGGAATATTTCCAGAGCAAGAACGATCTGGAGATAGCCGGAAATTGAACGCCTTATTCACCCGTCAACCACTACTGAACCGTTGACATAAGCGGCAGAGAGACGAAGCACAACTCTCACAGACCGACTGATCTTTTTCAAGACCAACCAGTGGCATAGCCACGGGGGGCCTGGGGGGCACGTACCCCCAAATTTTCCCCCCAGGTGCCCCCCACGAAAAATCCTCATAGTGCCCCAAAAAACAGAAAAGAAAAGGGAAAAAACCCATACCCCTGCCCCCCCCCCACTGAAAAGCAATGCCCCCTAGCCCCCTCCCCCCCGTGCCCCCACTGAAAAAGTCCTGGCTACGCCGCTGAGACCAAGGCACAAATTCCACCGGTCTTTTTCAGGACCACAACTTCAAAAGGGGTCACATGCTACTGTCAAACCTACCATCTTATAAATAATACAATACAAATAATAAGTATATATTATTTAAAACCAAGTCAATAACTGACAATGGCAAAACGGAATCTAACGAAAAGAGCAAAATGTTCACAATCGAAACAGAAAACAAAACGGTTTTCACATGAACGTTTTACTAAAACCAAACTAAATAACACTAGTCTAATGAATACCCCAATTGCAAAACAAATTGAACAGTTTATTACAAACCTATCTATAGAGCAAAACTATCTCAAATTAAAAAAATGATCTCGGAAAAGAAATCTCGTTCCAACCACCTTATACTTGACCAACCCGTTCAACCCTTTCGAGTGACATCAACATTTTCCAGAGAAGATTGAGAATTACATACCTATAATGCATAACAAACCATCCAAAACTCATCCTTCCAAACTACTGTTCACTTGGCATCCCAAAACAACACATGAGTCCAACACTCAAAAACTGCTTGGAAGCCTCAAAATATGAACCATGAGATTTCAAAACATATAATTCGTCCATTAATAACATAGATGTGAAACAATCAGTAAACATAATGGCAAAATCACATTATTCAAAATGGCCAAACTCACTCGAACACAAACTAACCTGCAAATAAAATCATCTGTTTGATAAACCAAAATATGTCACTCCACTGTTTTGACCAATTGGTTCATTTATGGTACCTTTTAAACTAAGGTAAATTATTCCTATAAGGACAAAACATCATTCTGTACTAAAAATACAATCTGATTTAAAAATCAACAGATGTAAAGTGTCACTAAATGGGACTGCACTATCATCTTTTACTCAAGAAATCGCCGCCAATGAGTGTTACCTTATACACTCATAGCCAAATCGGAGTCAAATGACTCTTCAAACAGGGTAAACGGCGCCTTACTCTTATAATAAAGAGTAAGTGGACTCTGAGGTAGAGTCAATTTGACTCCCCTCCCGTAAAGTGCGTTGCTACCGTTGTCTGGTCACTGACTCTACAACAACGAGATCGATGCAGCTGCTGGTCTCCAGTCTATGTAGCTATCTTGCATGTCTTGTCGTTCATGCTTTCTAAATCGGTGGGTACACGGTGGAGTCAAGTTCTGAAGTTTTGTAAGTTAGGTTTCAAAATAATCATTACAAATCAACGAGTAATCGGAGTATGCTAGTGTATGTGGTTTTAGGCATTACTTTTTAACTCGCAAATTAACTGTTAAGGTTGTCCAACCTCAATTATTGATTCCATTTTCTCAACAGATGACAAGAGAATTTAAGCGCTTATCAGGGCCGGAGGAACTTGGCAGATTTCAATGTTGGGGTGAAGAGGTATTACTGTCTGCTGCTGATCACAACATTTCAGCGGCGTAGCCCCCCACGAAAAATCCTCACAGTGCCCTAAAAAACAAAAGAAAAAGAAAAGGGAAAAACCCAAACCCCTGGGCCCCCACTGAAGAGCAATGACTCTTCAATAAAGTTAAAGAGAGTCATGATGACTCTGGAAAAGGAGTAAATGGAGACACTTTAACAGTGCTTTTGACTACTAAAATGGAGTCATTTTTGACATAGTTGCTGGACTCCATTTGAAGAGTATGCCTGACTCCGATTTGGCTATGAGTGACAATTTTTGGGAATTCCAAACGTTATTTTAGGCGCGAATGTGCCATACGTGCTTCTGTCTTTATTACCCTCTTCAATCATCATCATTAAACAGCACCACCCAGTGTCTATGAATACATAGTTGAACTTAAAGGTTTATTATTAACTTGATCAGAATTATATCTCCAAAAACTGTTTACTGATGTTGGTGTGATATTTTTCTGTTATCTATAAGTACACCTGAACTTCAGACAGACGGCACTGAGAGGCAGAAAATGCATTGTTGTTAATGGGAGGGCCACCCCAGTGGTTTCTTTATAGAATACAAGTTGTATTTACATTATGTAGACGCCTACGTGCACATACAATATTTTAGATTAAAGAAATGCCTTGGCATTATGTGAACCTCTTGAAACATTAGCCCTCCGTGGAAAGTAAACTTTGAGATTTGAATTATAAAGAGATAAGTGCATAGTACATCACCATAAATAATTTATGTGAAAAGCTACGGTAATGCCCCGGAAAGCCTGTAGCGTGAAGCCAAAAAGGCGTGAGGTCCGTGGAAGGCTTAGGGACTCGAGAAGCTTTAGGATTCTATAGATTTGCATATTCGGTGGTACTTTTCATAAATAATATCCTGAAAGAATTATGAAGCGTCATAATGTTCATGAAGGGGACAGAGAAAATATGACAGAATGTTGTTTTATAAAAGGGGGATATTTCGGGATGATTTCATTGATCACCCCTGGATGATTCATTGATCACCCACTTTTAAAATGTTTAAAATATATACACCCCATATACACCCTATATCCCTCAGGATATGAGAATCCAATTCCAGATCAAAACATTTTGAGTCAGTAGGGTATCAGAACCTCTTTGAAAACAAATGATTCGTCATAAAAGGTATTGTAGCGCAGTGATGAGTCTGATGTTATAATAGATCAACTTAACTATAACAAATTCAGTGAGTATAAATGGTTAACCTTAGTGTATCATGATTCTATCATCAGTGATTAAGAGATTCTCAAAAGTTCATTCTTTAAGGGGAACATCTGCTTTATGTTCTTGGCATTGGTTGATCCGGGATATGTGCCCTTTTTGGTGGAACCAATCAGAGGGGGGGGGGGGTGAAGGGGATAGGTGTCCTATTTTTTTTAATAAGAAGTGTGGTAAATTTACCACACTTCTTGTGTGGCCTTTTTGTGCTGTGTGCCCCCCACTTTTGTTCCACTTTGGATCCGCCCCTGACTATATTGGTCTAGGGATTGTAGCTGCAAAGATAAAGTGTTGTCTTGTATTATACACATATATAGGGCCAATCCATTTACAATGTACGTCATCACATAGGGCCAATAGGGCCAATCCATTTACAATACACATAGGTGGAAGGTCATGTGAATTCCTAACTTACAATTTTACATGTACGTCATCAAGATCAATGCGCAGGCCCGTAGGCTGGTATGCAAACGGTGTAGGTCGTTTTGGAAATAGTGATACTTTTGAAGAGTATGAAATTTGGCAGTAAGAAAATTGTCATCCTTTCAAATGTTTTCATGGCAAGCGGTACTCACTTTTATGTATGTATACACGGTGGTGGGTAGACTTGATTTCAAGTCTGAGATCGCGGTTATTTTTGTCTGCATCAGCCACGCAAAACGCTGTTTACCCCTACTATCACAGCCCTAACTCGCGATCTCAGACTTGACCCTGTTGTGTTTGTGGGATATTCATGTCTTCATAGCTAAAATTTACATAATAATACGGATGCTAGAGAGATGGCCAATCAGGATGCCACAAAAACCTTGTAGGCCGCGTCTATTACTAACAGGTTACACTCGCTTAAAATTCTTTCTGTAATATTATTCGATATTAAATTTGTATAGTGCTTGGTACGTAAATAGTATTTGAAATGATAGGTAAATTTAATGAGATCTTAGAGTTGTAAAAAAACCACAAAATAAAATACATAATTTCTTCTCTACAAAAAACGTCTTACCTACAGTTTAAATGGAATCGTTGAGTACATCGCCTCCAACTGCATGTAAAGGTTTAGTTTGAATATTCATGTTATGGAAGGCTTTCCGACCAATCAGATTGTTCCGTCCACTTTTGGACTAATTCGCAATAGGTTGTGTACAAACCGAGAACAACATTCCCAAGTCTGCGATCGAAGGTTAATGTCGAAGGTTAATACACAAGAGGGCGCTATTTAATGCGATACTGCAGAACCGTATTGGCTTCAGGCAGACAAAAAAACCACGATCACAGACTTGGAACCAAGTCTAGGACCGATGGTGATAGGTTGTATTAAAACGCAGTTTTGGTGTTTCATTTTCACTTTGCAAGTAAGTGATCGATCACAATGTAACTTGAAAATAGGTAACAATGTAACTTAAATATATTTTTCCCATTTAAAAACATACTCATAGCCACGAATTAATTTAAGCATAGAGCATAACTCTGTAAAGCTTGGTCTGATGTGATTTAACGTCTGAATGTTTGGAAATGTTTCCATTGTTAACATATTCTAGTCCAAAGCCACAGGTTGGGTTTCACATATTACAATTTGTCTTGCACACTGAAACCATCTTATACGATTTGATTTAAGGTGAATATTTGGAGTGAAGTGGTTTTCAGATTTTTTAATTACCCTAAAAAATAGCCTCCAAAAATTATAATTCCAAAAATGAGATGAAAAACCATGTTGGAACTCATGCGTACCATTATGCTAGGAGTAGTTTTATTTGCTCGGGCCACGTTTAAATTCCGATTAATTATTATTAGGAAAAAAACAGAAATATATATTAGGAAAAACATATTTTTGAATAGAAATTGTCTTAAAATGTTTTTTTTTAAAATATTATTTGAATATTGCGCTCTTGCTACCAACTAATACTTATCCAAAGACGTTTGAAAGCAAGATTGACGTTACCACACATTATCGATGAAATCACTTTTCGCGGGGAAAAACAAGTACCCGGTAATTTTTAATAGTGCAACGTCGTTTCAGGAATATTAGGTCTAACAATAAGAATCTGGGGTAGAGTGCGTTTCATTGTAATTAGAACGAGTTGTCGACAGTTTTCGGATTCTAACGTTAGTACTAGCCCCATGGTACCAGTACTAATAATTACTATAGGTAATTATGGTCGACCGCCCGTGTACTTGTGCGTGAGCAATCCTTCGTCCATTTGTGAGCTGTCACAGACCACCATGACCACCGGGGAGCTCATTGCCAGGTTGCCGCACTGCTGACTGTCGGGTGAGTGGTTTCACAATTATATTTTTTATTTACTGCTTTCACTCCACTGATTTGTGCATGGGTATGACTTGGAGTTGTAGTGGCCTTATAATTCTTCCGCCATGAAAGAACTAAAAACGTAATCCCGTTAGAATCTGGCGCACATGGCTCGTTTCAGTAGGCCTATAAAGCTCAGGTTGAAGAGAAACGAATTCGTCAGGAGTCCAACCTGGGCTAGTTTCAGAGTAGTAAAAACACCCCTAAATAACATACTTATATAAACTGTCGCCATATGACGCCAGATGGACCACTGTAATTTACATTTACAAACGCTTGCCAAATCGTACTCCTTCCAACCATAGAGCAAGGACTAGTCTGCTCTATTTTCCAACTCGTTCCACCACCCAATCCAGTGCTTCCACAAATTTCATTGAAAGTGGAAGCACTGGCTGCCACCATCTCACCACTTCCAAATCCTCCCCATAGGTCTGTCTATTTTTATTTCGAAAACAAAATTAGGCATCATTTTTATTTCGAAAAACAAATTAGGCATCAATTGTTTGATAAATTTAAATGGTATTTAGTACCAGCATGGGCCACAGTATTTTTACTTGTCGAGATACATCTTCCTAATGGAGGAAAAGGGGTGAACTGAAAGAGTTTAAAAATCATATACAGAGCAATATTTGTTTACTTATCAAAAAGTATACATTTTTAATATGTGTTTTATTTTACATAAACAGATAGTGACATGAACATGGATGACCCACTTTCAGGTGTTAGCTTTTTCAACAGATAGAGATCCCTTGAACTGTTCAGGATTTAGTACTGATTATGACAGCTTATGTTGTTCCAGTTTTAGCACAGATTTTGATTCTCAATTGCATTCTGACTCAAGTGATGGAGAAGAAGTATTCAATAATCAAAAAACTTCAACTCCATACAAACCAGCTGCCGTAAGAACTGAACTGCACTTATCTCCAATCCAGAAATCAACAATACACAAGGTATGGAAGGCAACAGATCCAGTAGATGTACTTCAAAATGACTGTTGTTTCAATAATTGTTTGAAGTCATTGTCACCTCTAGATGTTGAGTTTTGTAGAATTATCATAAGTGATAAAAACACTACTGAACAGCGACAATATATAATCAACCAAATACGAGATAAGAGCAAGTTTGTGGAACAGATTAGTTGTTAACAATTTTGTCATACGAGGATCTAGTGTGTGTGATAAAGCTTGGTGCCACGCCCATGACATAACATATCGAAGGTTTTTGGAATGTCAAACACTTGCCCAATACGGGAACCAGCAACATCCAGCATGGCAATAAGGACAAAACTTTTCAGAGAAAAAACAACCAATGCTTTAGCGTGGATGAAATATCTTTTCGAGCGCATTGGTGACTGGATGCCACATAAATCTCAAGTACATCTTCCAACAACTTATACCAAAAAGTCTCTTTACGAGAGGATGGTTGCTGAGTTTTTATCTAGAGGAATCACCGAGAAGGAGATAATCTCATATGAGTACTTCACGTCCATCTGGAAAGACCATTTGCCCAATTTTATCATTGCAAAGGTATGCATTTATAACTCCAACATGGCAATGAAACTCGAAATCAGATTGTTTGTATTTAATCATTCAACTTCTACTATGACATAGTTAATTACAAATTGTATAATATGTAAACAGTGGAGGTATTTCCTTTTAAAACAATGGTATTGATGGCTGTTTCATAATAAGAAAAGAATATTCAAAGAGCAACATGCAACATGCATGTCCATTGTTTTAGAAGGGTAGAGCAAGAGTTTAATATGGAATTGGTCCTCCATTTTTCTCCATAACTGAGTTCTTACAGATAACTACATGTACGTGTAACATGCCATTGAAGCAATGCTTTGTACTGCAACTTTTTTTTCAGCTGAATTTTCATTCAAATCACTGTCAATTGTGCATGCATGATTGAATTTCAACCATTTCATTACGAGCTGTGTAGAACATGTCATTCTGTGATTTGCTTTTTGAATTTTTAAAATTCATGCAATACTTGTTGAGATATTCTTAAAAATATTAGGGGGAACTTAGAAGTTGTGATGGGTGTATATATACATATATATACATATATATACATATATATAATATATAATGGGGCTGGTTAGCTCAGTTGGTAGAGCACTCGTACGGTATTTGAGACGTCATGGGTTCGAGTCCGGCATCAGCCATTTTTTCTTTGCTTGCTACCTGTTTACCAGGCTCAAGGAACACAAGGCCCACGGCCGCAGAGGGGAATGTGACAAATCTGCGATCATCAAACACTCCACCGATTTGGATCATATCATTGACTGGCAGAATGCAAAGATCATAGCCCCGGAAAAGCACTGGTACACCCGTCGTATCAGAGAGGCTATTGAGATTCATAAACATGACACTGTCCTCCAGGACATCGGCTATTTCATCAGCAACATTTGGCATTCAATCCTACCATCCACCAACACCCACACCCCACTGTCAACTGATACGCCTCAGCGAGCAGGCAACTCACACACAGCAGGAAACACACACAGCAAGAACAATGCCACGGTGGCAACCAATCACAACACATCACACAACAGTAGCACCAATCGGAACACTTCCCATTCTACACATAATCCCAGCAAATACTACTTAAGGAGTTGCATCGGCAAACCTCTTCATTCTCCTGAAGAAGATTAGAGCAGGCTAATCGAAACGTTGAGAATAACCCGTGAAGTCCCCATGGTTCTCCCTGAACCATATTAACCCGTGAAGTCCCCATGGTTCTCCCTGAACCATATTTCTCACTGAGCAACAGTAGAGAAAAACGAGTTGCCCGAAAATTGGTTCTCCCTTGAACCTTTCTCACTTAACGAAGGTTGAGATACGAGTTGTACGATACGGTTCTTTTCAGAACCTGTACCTCAGCTTCACGTTAGTTGAGATAACACATGGTGTTACCGCAAACCGAAACGATATAAACTTTATTTCATTTTACGTTTTTGCTCAGTACACACAGGAAAAACAAGAATAACAATCGTTTTCACGATGTTTAATTAAAGGAATAAGAAAAAATATAATTTTCTGATTTCCAAGTTAACAAAAAATTCTTCGTTTTTCAAATAGTTTTTATTTTCTAATGTTATTCATGTTTCCTAATTTTCTTAACTCCTTTTTTGGTCCTTGATCTATGATTATTTTAAATTTGAAAACAGAAGATGGCACTATTTTTCTTGTTCCTTCTTACATCATAAAAACAGTACACAAAAAAAGGAATGCATTTTTTCATTAAAAATAATTAATGTAATTAAAAACTGCTCATAAATTACATGATAAGAAATACATATATATACATACACCCATTACAACTTCTAAGTTCCCCCTAATATTTTTTAGAATATCTCAACAAGTATTGCATGAATTTAAAAAATTCAAAAAGCAAATGACAGAATGACATGTTCTACACAGCTCGTAATGAAATGGTTGAAATTCAATCATGCATGCACAATTGACAGTGATTTGAATGAAAATTCAGCTGAAAAAAAAGTTGCAGTACAAAGCATTGCTTCAATGGCATGTTACACATGTAGTTTTCTGTAAGAACTCATGCATCAATAACAACGGTATTGATGCCTGTTTCATAATAAGAAAAGCATATTCAAAGAGCAACATGCAACATGTGCATTGTTTTAGAAGGGTAGAGCAAGAGTTTAATATGGAATTGGTCCTCCATTTTTCTCCATAACTGAGTTCTTACAGAAAACTACATGTGTAACATGCCATTGAAGCAATGCTTTGTACTGCAACTTTTTTTTCAGCTGAATTTTCATTCAAATCACTGTCAATTGTGCATGCATGATTGAATTTCAACCATTTCATTACGAGCTGTGTAGAACATGTCATTCTGTGATTTGCTTTTTGAATTTTTAAAATTCATGCAATACTTGTTGAGATATTCTTTAAAATATTAGGGGGAACTTAGAAGTTGTGATGGGTGTATATATACATATATATAATATATAATAGGGCTGGTTAGCTCAGTTGGTAGAGCACTCGTACGGTAATCGAGAGGTCGCGGGTTCGAGTCCGGCATCATCCAATTTTTCTTTGCTCGCTACCCATTTATATATATATATATATATATATATATATATATATATATATATATATATATATATATGTATATGTATATATATATATATATATATATATATATAAACAGGTAGCAAGCAAAGAAAAAATGGCTGATGCCGGACTCGAACCCATGACGTCTCAAATACCGTACGAGTGCTCTACCAACTGAGCTAACCAGCCCCTATGTTGGTGGGCGGACCACTTATGCCAATTATCTATTGCTCTATGGGGCCAGGTCAGAGGCCAATATATATATATATATATATTTGGGAGGGAAAATGCCGGGGGTGGGGCGTACCAACCCCTTGCCTGAAATCTATAATTAAATTTGAAGCACTAATTTAAATTCTCTGAAAAAAATGGAAACATTTGAACAAAAACATACTTTTAGACAGAGTAAACTTCAAATTCACATGTTTTATTTATTATAACATTTGAAAACAACTCACAGAGACTGAGAGACAAGGGTAAAAGGCACAGTAAACAGGTACTTCTGTTTCAAAACTCTAGTTTTCTAGAAATATATCATAAAAATAACCTATAAAACTGTCACCACAATAAGTGCTCACAATTTTGAGTATTTGGGCATAATATACTACTCAAAACAATTTAGGGAACACCGGAATAATCTCAGTTAAAGCAAGATCATTTATTTCAGATAAACACAATGTTTCACAGAATTGACGAGAAACAACTGCACAATAAAACAGATGATAAAGGATGCATGTAGTGATTACACATTTCATGACACGACTACTGAAAGAGAGAGGGGGGTTGCAAATGAAAATCCCGGTTCATGGAACATTTAAAACCCATTTGATGTTAAAAATCCGGTGTTCCCTAAATTGTTTTGAGTAGTATATCAACCTAGTTGCCTCAATAATAACATAGACTTCCAGTGAATTCTCGAATATCCCTCTACACTGAACTGTACTTTTCTCTCTCCCAGTGCCTAATCTACCAAATATAGGTTTATTAACCAGTTCGCATCGGGAATAAAAAAGTTTTTCCGAACCCCGTGGCGGGTTTATTTTTACCGCACAAACACGACCAATGGTGCTCACCAGAGCGTGACCGGGGAGACCGCGTCTTCCACCGTATGCTTATGGCTCGTTGCCACGTAGACCGGGAATCTATACAAATATTCCCGAGAATCCTGTGGCGTGTTTAGACGCTCTCCGATCCACTGTCCAAAAAAAAAATTGCGTGTATACACGGCCTCCGACGCGAACTGGTTAAATAGGTTTTTAAAGCAAAATATAGATTATAGGTTTACCAAATATAGGCATTTATAGTTTATTTCCCGTGATTATACAGTGTTAAGTAACAAGTTTTTGGTAAATTGCCTACCTTCTGCAACCAAGTACATTACCCCACATACCCTGTCCGGCAGAAAAGCTAAGAGCGGTACACATGTTACAGTTTGGCTACTGTTTTTTCTTCAAAGCCATGAGGATTTTATGAGGAAATTGAAAATGTGTTGCAGGAGATTAAAAATATAGGTTTTTATAGGTTTTTGGGGGGGAATAAAGGTTCCCATTTTGAAATATGTGACTGGCTCTGGCAAAACCCTAAACTTGGACCCAATTTTCAAAAGTGACCTCCCAAATTTATTGTGAAAATTAACAATGTTTCAGTTTTTTTTTCTTTTTCCATCTAAATCTGGAGAAAATGTTCTATATGGTGAAATGAAAACTGGTCGCTCAAACTGGTCCCTGGGGTCAGTTTTTGACCTTTTCATGGCTGTTACGCATTATGGTAAATGCCGAGATGTTTCAGGTTTTGCCAGAGCGGGTCACATATATGTTTTTATAGGTTTATAGGTTTCGCTGGGAGGCCTGAAACAAGTTAACATATGATTTATTTTACTTTCAAGGAATTTGTATTAAATATGCCCATATTTATTCATTATTATTATTTTTTTTTTTACGAAGGTCACCCATCATAATCTCAAAAAGCCCACTCAAGGTGGGTGGGTACTACAAAACAGAAATAATAACAATACACAGAAGATAGATATTTATTACCATTTACAGAGGTGTGATTTAACAAAAGTAAAAAATCCTGGAAAATGGGTAGCAGGCCTGGGTCTCCCTTTGGTCTAGAGGACAAAGCCCCCTGAACCTCCTGTGGGTAGCAGGCCTGGGTCTCCCTTTGGTCTAGAGGACAAAGCCCCCTGAACCTCCTGTGGGTAGCAGGCCTGGGTCTCCCTTTGGTCTAGAGGACAAAGCCCCCCCTGAACCACCTGTGGGTAGCAGGCCTGGGTCTCCCTTTGGTCTAGAGGACAAAGCCCCCTGAACCTCCTGTGGGTAGCAGGCCTGGGTCTCCCTTTGGTCTAGAGGACAAAGCCCCCTGAACCACCTGTGGGTAGCAGGCCTGGGTCTCCCTTTGGTCTGGAGGACAAAGCCCCCTGAACCTCCTGTGGGTAGCAGGCCTGGGTCTCCCTTTGGTCTAGAGGACAAAGCCCCCTGAACCTCCTGGATGTTTAATTTTGGAGGATTTACAGACTCTCCACATCCCCACAAATACGAAACTAGAGGTTTGGACACAATACAGGCTTCTTCTTTCTTTCCTTGGTGGCTACTTCTCTTCTTTAAAAAATATTTTCAAAAAAATTCAAAAGGAGTTTCATACAAAATCCTGAAAAAATGACAGACCTGTATTTGGAATAATTACGTAATTATATTCACTTGATACTAAAAGAGTAAGATTTGCGATAGCACCATGTAACAATCTGTTGTTGGTTCCAAGAAGAATCAGTGGACGACCACTGAGTATGCTGATTGAAATGTTGAGTTTCTCACCACCCGGTTCTTCTCAGAATCAACAATTATTACAACTCCTAAAGAGATTATTTACATGCTTCTACCGCACTGACTTTAGCCCATCTTTCAATCATCTAAATTCTTGTTAATTTGTGCTACACTCAAGGGATGAGGGCCAGAGTCATGGTACAGCCAAGCCTTTGAGAAGCCCGGCCAGGCCTAGGCTTTGCCTGTGACTCTCCAAGGGAGGAGGGCCAAAGTCATGGTACAGCCAAGCCTTTGAGAAACCTGGCCAGGCCTGGGCTACCTGGCCTCCTAATCTGTCTTTTGTGAGTCATAATCCTGTAACAATACAGTACCTGCCAATCAACATAACCTGGGCGTCTGGAGGGCCTAGCCCAGGCAAGCAGAGCTCATTATATAGGCCAGTAGGCAGGGGAAAAGCCTGGGCCTGGCCGGGCCTTTCTCAAAGGCTTGGTTGTACCATGACTTTGGCCCTTGTCCCTAAGTTGCTTTCAATAGTAAATCATTCCAAGGGGTTTTCAACCCTTCTGGCCGGCCACCGTGTTTGCATATTAAACTCATTGCAGTTTTCACGAAGTGACGGATTGCTAAAAAAAATCCAAAAAAAATCACAATTTTGTTGAAAATGAGTTTAGTCAATATTTGGACTTCAAATACTGTTCTTTCATTTCACCAAGTTTTAATCCTTAAACTCTCTAGTTTTCTAATTAAAGTAATTAGGTTTTTATAAAATTGGAGTTTAAGTTTTCACGAAGTGACCGATCGCAGCCTTGTGCATGTATTACTGCATGTATTTTATGCGAACGGCATGTTTTGGAATTTTCACGAAGTGACACAATTCGATCACACCACACGTGTGTTCCACAAAGTTGACGCGCGTCCCTATATGCACAGGAAAGGTTACTTTGTGAAAACAGCGTGTACAGTTTTCACGAAGTGACGGTTTGGTTTATAAGTATGTTACTTCTTTATACAAAACGAATACAGTTACATGTCATATGAGATTTCAGCTTTCTAACAAAGCAAAAATTAATGATCTTTGAGATCAAAATGACATCGAAACCGCGATTTTAAAACTTTAATCGCTTATATCTCGCAACACGATTTTACCACTATGTGGACGAATATGTCACTTTGTGAAAACTGCGACGAACTTTCCCATACCCTTCCTGGCCGGCCACCATGTTGGCATCACTTCCGTATAGTACGAGAGCTCTTACGTCGTGTCCGGGTTCCCAGTTGACCCTCTCCATCCCTGGCCTCTCCGGTCTGGTGAAGTGTCGACGTGCTGGCTCTTGTCTTCCTCTTCTCGGCGCGAGAACTCGTCCCACCGCCGCCCTGGAGAGATTGTGGCTCATCGGTGGGGGCGCTGTTTATCTTCGTCTTACCTTGGGGGCGCTGCTTAGGGGAGGTAATGTTCCATGTTCTTGGCTTTGGAGTCCTGGATCATGAAGAGAATAAGTGCTGCTTATGATTGACAATTCAACATAAAACAATTGAAATTGAAATTGAAATTAGGTGGAAATCTTTTCAAGAACGTCACTTTTAAGAAAAGTTGAAGTGAGGACATATTCCCTCAACCGCAAATTATCCCCCATTTGTGGCCGGGTTCCCGCCGGGTTTTTCACTCAACATTTACAAAAAGACTACATTGATGTCATGAAAGAGGTCAAACCTGGGCCCACTGGCTCATTAAGAATCGTCCACTTCCGTCTAGCAGGACTCCTGCATATTTTCTGACGTAGTCCAGCAATGTGCATTGACCCGTAGATAATGAGCTAATTATAATACCCGGCGGGACCCAGCCAGAAACTGGGGATAATTTGCGGGTGGGGGAAGATGTCCTTCCTTAAGGGAAGCCGTCATAAGTATTTTAGTTGGCACGCTGCAGTGCGCTTGGCAGCGCCGCCGAACTGCTCCACAACCACAAGATGTTGTGCTGTGCTGCCGTGAGGCACACAGCTTATTAAACTGTACCTCTTGGGAAGCCCTTTAGATATGAAAATGACCTCAATAAACAGTCCAATAAACAGTCCAGCAGGCCGCAGCCAGCCGAGCCACGAGATCAAAATCACTGAAGCAAAACTGGACCATTCTAAACTACGAAAAGCCAACATTGCGGCAGCTTGGGGCGAGCAGTTGACTTTTAAGACGAACAATGGACGTTGGTGATTATTGAAAGTATGGACAGATATTGACTGGTCTCAATTGTAGCAAACTTAACTATGGATTTTTTCTCTTTCAACAGGATTCCCCTTGATGTCTCGCAATACATATACCAATAAAGGATTACCCCCCACCGTTTTTACCCCAAACAAAAATAATTAAACGAAAAGTATTAGGTGATGATAGTAAATGTCCATGTTATCATTTATTCTTCATTATGTGAAAATTCATTAAATGCAGAAAGAGTTCCTTTTTTTCTTAACCCTCCTACTACTACAAGGGTCAAAAACAGTCAAAATGTTGATATACTTGCCAAGGTATATCTAGTGCACTTAAAAGTCAAACACTGTCAAACTTTACGTGCAGTAAGTGCATTTACAGGTCAAAATGAGTCTACTGTTTTTGACTGGTAAAAGCATTGTCTGGTATTGTTCAGGGTGGTCAAAATGACAGTAAAAACCAGTCAAAAATGTCCCTGTGTGCACATTTGGGTCAACAGTCTAAACAGGCAGTTGACTGGTTTTGACCTCCATGGCTACTTCCCACTAAAGTGCAGCAATAGTAGGAGGGTTAATTCCACATTTCTACTCAGCCAAGTTGTGTGCTTGGCAGCTCAGTGACTTTGGCCCCGGGACTCAACAGTGATGACTTGGACTAGCTCTCTCCCCCTTCCCATCCCCTCCGGCCATGAAACACTAATTGCATTGTGGACTTACGGTTGATCAGGTGAAAACATGACAAGTAAATCCTTATTATTCTCAATCTCCAGCTGTGGTGTCCAACTTGCCGTGCCTTGTACTACGGACAGAAATAAAGAAGGACGTGAAAAATAAGTTCTAAATTAAGGGAGGAGGGCCAAAGTCATGGTACAGCCAAGCCTTTGAGAAGCCCAGCCAGGCCCAGGTTTTGCCCAGGCCTATGGGCCTATATAATCCCCTAGCTGAGCACAAAAGACCCTTTACTAATGAATAGATCTCAAATAGCTCTTATTGTTAACACAGACTTGACTGACACCTCACCATATTTATCCAAGGATCCAATCCAATCCAATCCAATCTGAATTTATAAAGCGCCATCAATCTAGTTGCCTATTCCGAGGCGCTAAACCAGAAACACTTTCACGATAAGTATCCTGGGTTCTTTTACGTGCATTACACAACACACGGGACCTACAGCTTTACGTCCCATCCGAAGGACGAAGCAATTATGGTTAAGTACCTTGCTCAAGGACACAAGTGTCACGACCGGGGCTCGAACCCACACCCTGCTGCTGGCAACACCAGAACTTGAGTTCGGTGCGCTAGACCGCTCGGCCACGACACTCCACAGGATAACCCAAAAAGCCAATAACATATATAGGCTTATTTCCATTGGGGTCCTTAAGACTCACAAAAGACAGATTAGGAGGCCAGGTAGCCTGGGCCTGGCCGGGCTTCTCAAAGGCTTGGCTGTACCACGACTTTGACCCTCCTCCCTAACTCTGACGATGGCAACATGTGCGTATTATAAAACATAAAAAAAAAACATTGACTACTAAAAATTAAACAGGATTTATCGTAAAAAATATCTAAAAATAGTTACTTGCCCTGCTGGCTACCTTTAAATTCAAGTTAATTTCGACCACAACTATACATTAACCCTAACTCCCTAAGCATTGTTACTGAACAATAAAAATCCTTCAAAATCCTCCAACTGCTTCCATTAACCATGTCACGCTTATACAGTAAGGCAGTGAGTTACATATTCAAAAGGAAAGGCCATGACTCTGACAAAGAAATATCAGAAGTTTTGATCAAAATTGGAAAAGTAGCGCTGAATGGACTCCTTGACCCAGAACTAAAACTTGCATTTCCAGAGTCTGCATTTGAGAAGAATACACTTGCCCTTGCATTAAAGGTAGGCATCCTAAACAGACAGAGGGTTTTCAAGAATCTCAGATCACATAACAGCATACAATTTCTGCATAAAACTATGCAGGAATTGTGTGCTGCAAAATACTGGCTGAGCCTACTTCCAATCAGTCGGGTCAAACGTTTTGCAACACAACTATTGAATATTTTAGGGTTAATAAGGGATGTCTCAACAACTTTAAACAAATTAAACAAAAGATACATACACTTCTTTAGATTCACATCGCTGAAGACTCTTATCGGCAGCGAGCTGGGTATCGGGGACGGCGGGGGATAACGCTGAGATCCATGTGTGCGTGGAAGGTGATGTTACCGATGGTTTGATCGGGGGTGCTGATGGCTCGACTCTTCATGTTGGGTCGCAGTGGGGTCTGAGACGAAGAAAATAATTGGAATTTTAAAAATCCTGACAAATGGGTAGCGGGCCTGGGTCTCCCTTTGGTCTAGAGGACAAAGCCCCCTGAACCTCCTGGATGTTTAATTTTGGAGGATTTACAGACTCTCCACATCCCCACAAACAAAAAACTAGAGGTTTGGACACAATACAGGTTATTTCTTTCTTTCCTTGGTGGCTACTTCTCTTCTTTCAAGAAAATTTTGAGGCAAAGGGAGATTTGTGAAAAATCCTGAAATCAGGGAAAATCCTGAGAAATCACAGGGCTGAAAAAAAGACTTAGTTGGTAAAGCGCGATGCGGAAATCCCAAGGATGCAGGTTCAAATCCGCTTCAGTATATTTTTTCCCCCCCTCCTCACCTTGTTTTGGGTCACTTGTTGCTTCTCCTTCAGGGGACGCTCCCTTGGTTGGCAGGTCATCAGGGTCACGACCTTTGGCGACCTCATCCCGCTGTTGAGGTCGAGAGGTCACCGACTTGATGGGAGTGTGTTGTTTAGCTGAAGCGATGGCTTGGCGTGCTGAGTTAACGATAGCCTGGGCAGCTAAGGAGATGGGTCTAATAAAAAATTTAACAATAAAATTAGAAAAGAAAAGTGGAATAATTTATTTATATTTTATTTTTTTAATGAAAAAGTCAAACAATTTCCAGTTTTTGTCCGAATCGATATATATGTGACCCGCTTCATTGAAATGAGGAATGTCCCCCAAATTTCACATTTTGAGATATGGATATCAACTTTAAACAGAATTTAATGGGCTTTCTGATCATGCCAAACATTCATTTTTGGTTCATTTCATTCCTGTGTTAGGATGTGAAAAATTGATAATGTAATAATGCAGTCATGGACGTTTTGTGAACTTTGGAAGTCCATTACACGGAAACATGTGTTGGGGGGACATTCCTCACTTCGATGGTGTGAGTCACATTTTTGTTACCTGTTGTTCCTGACAGGGGTAGCTGGGATGAGGGAAGCGTTGTTGATGTCTGCTCCGTCCTTCACGGTTGCCGTCTCCTCAGAGGGCGTGGCCTTGGGTGTGGCCGGGGGCGTGTCTACTGCAGCCGCACGGGGAGTCCGGATGATCCTAGGAGAGCAGTTTGAGACGGCTCTGGGAGAGAGCAGGGCAGACGCAACGGGGGTCTACAAGGTGGATGATAATATTGACATTATATGCTTTGGGAAAAAAATTAATTTCCTTGGACAACAGAGGGCACTGTTCTTTCTCATACTAGCTTGTGTCTTTTAGAAATCCGCTGATCCATGAAAGAGTTGCATGTCTGAATTACCCTAACGGAGAACATATCGTCGCAATCAGTGCAACAAGGTCATATAGTTACGACCTTGTTGCAGACATGGATTTTGCTCAGTGCAACAAGGTCCTATCATAGTTCCGACCTTAGTCGTATCATAGTTACAACCTTGTTGCAGACATGGATTTTGATCAGTGGAACAAGGTTGTATCTTTTTTTACAGAGATCCAGGATGAACACGCAAAGACTATGGAAGAAGCTATGACGTTATTGCACTCAATTGTTTTAATGTATGCAAATCTATTGCACATACGACCTTGTAGCATTTTTTTTTAGATACGACCTTGTTGTTCCGACAGGACGATATATGACCTTTCAAAAATAATAATTCATGTTTACGTTTCGGGGAGAAGCAAGCGGGGTGGTATGTTTGCTCCCAGGTCGAGGCGAGGACGCAGCGACCGAGGCCGCCTGCTGTCTCTTGGCCGCTTCTGCCTGCTCTTCTTCAAAGCGTCTCAGATCAAACTCGATCTCAGTGGCCAGCTGTCGATCCGCGGCCAAGATGTCTGATGAAAAAAAAGGGTAAGAATCACAAACCCAGGTAGACAGAGGTGATCGAAGTGGAAACTACAATAGTTCTGAGGTCACAAGTTTAAAATCCTGCCTCAATTAAGGGAGGAGGGCCAAAGTCATGGTACAGCCAAGCCTTTGAGAAGCCTGGCCAGGCCTGGGCTACCTGGCCTCCTAATCTGTCTTTTCTGAGTCCTAATCCTGTAACAATACAGTACCTGCCAATCAACATAACCTGGGGTTCTGGAGGGCCTAGCCTAGCCAAGTAGAGCTCATTATATAGGCCAGTAGGCAAGGGAAAAGCCTGGGCCTGGCTGTATCATGACTTTGGCCCTTGTCCCTAACTTTTACTTTGAAAAAAATAAAAAAAATAAAAACAACTATTTCATTTTTCCACTGAATAAAAAAGCCCATGTGATTATTCATCATTAACCCTCCAACTACTACAAGGGTCAAAATCAGTCAAAATGTTGATATACTTATGGTATATCTAGTGCACTTAAAAGTCGAACACTGTCAAACCTTACATGCAGTACATTTATTTACAGGTCAAAATGAGTCCACCGTTTTTGACTGGTAAAAGCATTGTCTGGTATTGTTCAGGATGGTCAAAATGACAGTAAAAACCAGTTAAAAATGCCTCTGTGTGCACATTTGGGTCAACAGGCAGTTGACTGATTTTGACCTCTACAGAAACTTCAAAAGTGCAGCTATGGTAGGAGTTAATGATGATGTTCTGACCTTTGACCTCATTGCGGTAATCTTTCATCAGTTGCTTGAGGTACAGCATCAGATGACGAAGGGTCGGTGAATGCATTTTCTCCAGCTGTGTACAAGTCAAAGGTGAGATAACTTAAGTCCTCGTTGGTACAACATTGGTAAATACCAGACTACAAAATTATTATCGTTTCGGTTTGCGGTAACACCGTGTGTTTATCTCAACTAACGTGAAGCTGAGGTACAGGTTCTAAAAAGAACCTTATCGCACAACTCGTATCTCAACCTTCGTTAAGTGAGAAAGGGTCAAGGGAGAACCAATTTTGGGCAACTCGTTTTTCTCTACTGTCGCTAAGTGAGAAATATGGTTCAGGGAAACCCATGGGGACTTCACGGGTTATTCTCAATCCCAGCAAATACTACTTAAGAAGCTGCATCGGCAAACCTCTTCATTCTCCTGACGAAGATTAGAGCAAGCTAATCGAAACGTTGAGAATAACCCGTGAAGTCCCCATGGTTCTCCCTGAACCATATTAACCCGTGAAGTCCCCATGGTTTTCCCTGAACCATATTTCTCTAGCGACAGTAGAGAAAACGAGCGTTGCCGAAATTGGTTCTCCTTGAACCTTTCTCACTTAACAAAGGTTGAGATACGAGTTGTGCGATAAGGTTCTTTTCAGAACCTGTACCTCAGCTTCACGTTAGTTGAGATAAACACATGGTGTTACATAAACCCGAAACGATATCGATATTCCACCATGCAAAGCCTCAAAACTTATACAAAATTATTACTTGAAAGTTTTCATATTAAAAGTACAGATCACCCAAACAAAAATATTGATTAAAGTTCTGTATTGCTTAGCAAAAATGTTTTCTTAGGAATAGGACGAGATGACCAATTTCACTGAGACGCTAAGCAGAGAATTTTGCTAAGCAAAAATTGTTGCTAAGCGAAATAAAACAGACTACCAGCCAAAATGCATACTTTTTTTTAATGAAAGTTTGGCTGGTAACCAAAGAAATCCGCTAAGCAAATTTTTCTAGTAAGCAATTTTATCTGCTAAGCAGCTCTGTGTAATAGTTGGCCATTCGGTATACTTACATTATGCTTGAGCGCGATGACGATCGGCACTATGTTCTCAATCATGTTCTGCTTGACCACCTGCGTGATCAGCTTGGTCTTGGCTTGGTTGATGACCGCCTCGGCCATCTCCATCCGATCATCGGTGTCAGAGGTCGCCTTCGGACGCAGGGAGGCCAGTTTGATCTCCTATGGTCAGAGAGGAAAAAAAACAAAACAATATCAGTAGCTGATGGGCCGTTGTAGTTGTGCTTTTCAATCACTGTCGATAAACACAATTTGTACATGATTAAAGGAATAATATCGTCACGATCAACAGGGCATGGAATCAGCCTCATCGGAATTGCCGCGAGCATGCGCATTGACTTGAAAAACAACGTCGTACCTTGGAAAAAATTAGTAACCTTGCGTAACGAGGATATGTGAAGTCAATGGGGGGGGGGGTGTTTTTTTGGGTGATAAGTTTTTAATGTATTATGACAACATTACGGAGAATTTTTCTTTGAAATTGGTTAGATATAATAACTTACGTCTTCTGTTTATGATCTTATGAATTTCGAGGAAAAATTCTCCGTAATGTTGTCATAATACGTAAAAAACTTATCACTAAAACAAATCGCCCCCACTGACTTTTCACATATCTTCATAGGCAAGGGTACTAATTTTTTTCCAATGTACGAGGTTGTTTTTCAAATCAATGCACATGCTCGCGGCAATTTCGATAAGGCTTTATTGGAGTGCTAGTTTTAGATAAAATCAGCGACTGAAAATAATACCCCATTACGATAAGGTCACAGTACCGCTGCTGCTGCGTATATGAGCTAGTAATTTTCTGTCACTGTGTTCATCTTAAGGTTTTGTTTGTACCTTACAACAGAGGATATCCAAGGTGTCTTGAAGAAGGATGTTAGTATCTTCATTGAGAGGGCCACACCATCTACGATTGCAGCAAGAACCTAAAAAATGTACAAATCATATTTCATCACTAGATGCTCTGCGGTGAATTCTGCTCTGCGGGAAACTGCTTTGAAATTATTATTTATTTAAAAAAAAAAAAAATAAATAAATAAATAAATCCGGATTTTTTTTTAGGTACACTGAAGAGTCACATGCCTGTTTAACAAGGATAAATTCCACCAGGATTTTTGCTAAAAGAAAGTCCGATTTGAGCTTTAATTTTGGAAAATCTTAATGTCATGACGATATATCGCCAAGCATATATTGCGATTTTCGATAATATCGCGATTATTTGTTTTTCATTCATGCATGATTGCTTTAGAGCTGATAACCACGGGTATGGTACCCCCTCTACAAGTGTCACAATAAATTGCAAATTCGTTTGTGTTGTGTGTATGTACTTCTGAAGTAGTTCGCTTTTGTTTCTCACTTCCAAAAGCTGAAAAGACTGTCCTAATTTCATTTCCATGGAATTTCTGACTTGACTTACAATGGTGTTTTTTCTTCTAATCGCGACATATTTTTTTTTAATCGTGATTTTCCGTTACGAGGTATTAAACTTGATAAGGTTCTGGCTATCGTAATCGAATAAAAAAAGTTACTGAGATATTTGATATTATCGTGTTATCACCCATGCTTAGTTAAGGTTAATTGTTGACTATGGCCAAATATTGTAGTGTACCCCCTCCTTTTCACGTGTCCACTCCCCACCCCCCTTTTACCTCCTGGGAGAGTTTAGCCATTAATTTGAAGCGATGCTCGTCCGTCATGTGCTGAAGCATGAAGCGATAGATGGTTCTCCGCTTGTTGGCGTTGGGGGCACCCTTCAAGGAGAACATTTGTTCTGGTTGTAGACTAGAACAGGGTTGTGACAACAGATTTGTGGTTTTCAGGAAAATTTTCAAGAAAAATCTAACAGATGTTTAAACCACTATACACTATAACATTAACCCTAACCACCCAAAATCCTGCAAAATCCTCCAAGGGGCACTTTTTGGGAAAAATTCAGCACTGTTGGAAACTGGTACTTTCACCTCTTCAAATGGCGCAGTACAGGCCATAAGTGCTGAATTTGAAAGATCAACGGAAATGCATGGTGCATTTTGAAGATAAGGGGCATGTCTCCAAAAGTGCACTGATGGATTTTGGAGGATTCAGGAAGGTTCCTAGCCAGAATACCTAGGGGGTTAGGGTTAATGAATAAAATATGATCATTATTATTTTTTTGGTTAGGGCATTAAGGGGCAATATCGTGACGATCAACAGGGCATGGTTTTAGATTAACTCTGTGATTGAAAAATAATACCCAACATGATAAGGTCATATTACCGTTGCTGCTGCATAAATGAGCCAGTAATTTTCAGTCACTGTGTTCATCTTAAACTAGGACACATCTTAAGATTATAGTTGGGGTACAAACAAATGAAACATTTGTCGTCTGAATTCAGTATTTGGTATTCTTGCTGAAGTGAAATCTTTAACCCTAACCCTCCTAGGTATTCTGGCTAGGAACCTTCTTTAACCCTAACTCCCTACAGGTATTCTGGCTAGGAACCTTCTTTAACCCTAACCCCCTATAGGTATTCTGGCTAGGAACCTTCTTTAACCCTAACTCCCTACAGGTATTCTGGCTAGGAACCTTCTTTAACCCTAACCCCTTTAGGTATTCTGGCTAGGAACCTTCTTTAACCCTAACCCCTATAGGTATTCTGGCTAGGAACCTTCTTTAACCCTAACCCCTATAGGTATTCTGGCTAGGAACCTTCTTTAACCTAACCCTCCTAGGTATTCTGGCTAGGAACCTTCTTTAACCCTAACTCCCTACAGGTATTCTGGCTAGGAACCTTCTTTAACCCTAACCCCCTATAGGTATTCTGGCTAGGAACCTTCTTTAACCCTAACCCCCTATAGGTATTCTGGCTAGGAACCTTCCTGAACCCTAACCCCCTAGGTATTCTGGCTAGGAACCTTCCTGAACCCTAACCCCCTAGGTATTCTGACTAGGAACCTTCCTGAATCCTCCAAAATCCATCAGTGCACTTGTTGGAAACATGCCCTTATCTTCAAAATGCACCATGCATTTTCGTTGATCTTTCATATTCAGCACTTATGGCCTGTACTGCAAAATATTTGTGGGTATGTAATTTTGACAAGCAAATCTTGAATTTTGTGAAGTATTTTGGAGACAACATCGGTAATGTTGACAAAACTGCTTCTACGAGTATGCTTAGTCTATACATCAAACAGATATACAGATATACATCAAACAAGCTGCATGCCACCAACAGTCAGGATAAGGTACAGGATTAATCACCTTATTCAGTGTGGATAACATTGAGCCGCTCAGCTCCGGCGACGCGTCAAACGCCATCAGTCGCCTCTTGAGATCGCCGATCATCTCGTGCTTGGTGTCATCGTCAAGGCGACCGGCCAGACTGCCCATGACGGAGAGGATGCGCTGCAGGGTGGTGAGCGGGATGGGAGAATCGGCGCACTTGTGGCGGTCCCAGGCTTGGGTGATGACCGAGGGGTCAAAGGTCGGGCAGCAGGGCGCGACCTCGGCTAGCAGGAGCCAAGCAGCCTGTGTGTTGAATCAAACATGCAGATAAGCTCATAAAACTGCCAAGCAGAAAATATAGCTTAGCAAATTGATCTGCTCAGCAAAATTTAGCTCGTAACCAGCAGAAGCAATATACATTGCATAACAGTTTGGCTTGGTAACCGATTTTTTTTGCTAAGCGTAACTTTGCTTCTGAGCAACTTTGCAGCTCTATGAAAACGTCCCTTGAGGACAAGTTTGGAAGTTTGAAAGAAAGTTTTGCAGGTAATCAATAAACCCTACATAGAGGGAGGATGGCCAAAGTCATGGTACCAGCCAAGCCTTTGAGAAGCATGGCCAGGCCCAGGCTACCTGGCCTCCTAATCTGTCTTTTGTGAGTCCTAATCCTGTAACAATACAGTGTGGAGTGCCATGGTCGAGCGGTTTAGCGCATCGGATTTGTGTTCTGATGGCTGAGTCGTCAGAATGTAGGTTCGAATCCCAACCGCGACGCTTGTGTCCTTGAGCAAGACACTTTACCATAATTGCTTCTCTCCACCCAGGGGTAAATGGGTACCTGTGAGGGCAGAGTTGGTTGTTGTGTTTGATTAGCCCTATATGCGCTGTAATGGCAGCAATTGAGCTGTATACTCCCCAGGGAGCTGAGATGGTTTCAGGAATGATTTATGCGCAGGGGTAATCATATAATATAATGCGCCTTGAGCACCAGTTTGGTGGATACATGCGCTACATAAGTCCACATTATTATTATTATTATTATTAGTACCTGCCAATCAACATAACCTGGGCTTCTGGAGGGCCTAGCCCAGCCAAGTAGAGCTCATTATAATGGCTGCAGTTGTGAACAAAAGACAGCTGAGGTGTCAGTCAAGTCTGTGTTAACAATAAGAGCTATTTGAGATCTATTCATTAGTAAAGGGTCTTTTGTGCTCAGCTAGGGGATTATATAGGCCCATAGGCCTGGGCAAAGCCTGGGCCTGGCCAGGCTTCTTAAAGGTTTGGCTGTACCATAACTTTGGCCCTCCTCTCTAAAGCAAAAACTTACTTCTTGAAACAAACATTTTGCTATTTGTACCTACCTAATTCCACAGAAAAGCTTAGTGGGAAATTTTTTGCTAAGGACGGATAAACTGGTAAGTAAAAAAGTAGAGAATGGAATGTATACCTGGTCATTTTCGTGGTTGATGTGAGATGTCACCGCTCGGACAAGACTTTTTGATAGAACCTTCTGTTTGGACCATAACATACAAGCCTTCTGAAGATATCGTCTATAGCAACAGGGATTAAAAACAACAACATTATTTTGAAAATTCCATTTTTATATTTTTCACATTTAAGCAACAAACTTCGTAAAAAACAGTCAGGAAATTAACATGCAAGCATATCCAACTGACCAATTAAAAAAAATAAAAATAAAATTAAAAAAATAAAATTAAAATAAAATAATGGAATAATTAAAATAATTTAAAAAAGTATATATATATTATACAGTGCGTATCAAAAAAAAGGTAATCCGAATTCAGGGGGCTAATATGCCAAGGTTATTTAGTTTGACAATTTACATGTAGTGTACCAAAGAAGAGGAACTCCTCAGCTTTCCATTGATACCTTTATTGACCCATTGCTGTCACACATGACCGAGTACATTGTTATTGAAAATGACAAATTCAAATCGCATTTTTGCAAGTTTGGGTAATCAGTGCAAGGCAGGATAATTAGTGAAAGTCAGTATGATAAACCAGATTTTCTTTAGGAATGACTGGACATTATTCAAGAAGAATCTCTTCTAACATTGCCCTTTATGCACACCTTCAACATGTCCACCTCCCCTTTCGACACAAAGCTGACAGCGACGGAGCATGTCCTGCACTGCTCGTCTCACCATAGCCGGATTATTGCGTAAAGCATCCACTTCATTTCGAATACGGCCCTGCAATTCATCAAGATCACAGGGAGGAGTTGCAAACACCTTGTTCTTCAAATGTCCCCAAAGGAAATAATCACATGGTGTGAGGTCAGGTGATCTGGTGGCCATTCCACCTCATGGTTGACGGCGATGACTCGTTCGCCAAAGAGTTCCCTCAGACGATCTCGGACAGCGATAAGGCGATGTGCTGGGGCGCCATCTTGGGCCCACCAGAGTTGTCTGAAGACCCCACGAACCTGTCGCTCAAAGTGTTCCTGCAGCTGCGGTAAACGTTATCATTGAGCATCTGCAGATACATGTTACCATTGACATTCCTTTGAAAGAAAAACGGTCCGATCAGCTGACCACTTCCACAAAGTCCTAACCAAACGGTCCACTTTTGTCGACTCATGTTAACCTCAAAATTGAATTCTGGGGGGTGTCTTGCTGGTGCATATTCAAGAACATTATGCGTATTGACCTTGCCGTTCATGGAGAAAGCAGCTTCGTCGCCGATTACGAGATTCCGCAGAAAATTGACATCTCTCTCGGTACGGGCTATCAACCATCTGGCAAACGCCAGCCTTCTAGCAAAATCTCCTGGCGTAAGTTGATGTCGGATGTGAATCCGATATGGATGCTGGTGGAGGTCCAATCTCGTGATTCTGTTGAATGTCGCCAAAGGCAATCTCAGCCCATTTCGCCTTGCGCTGGTGTCCCTAGGATGCTCCAAAATTCCCCTTGTTGCGGTTGAGGCTAGTGCCATACTCTTGATATTTTCTAACATTCGCCCAGATGGTTTTGGCTGCTGGGGGCTCCCGTTCTGGGAAACGTTCCCTGAAAGCATCACGAGTTTGCTGCAAACTGTGAGTTTGGTGAAATGTTGTAATCACGAAAACTCGCTGTTCAGTCGTTAGTTGTACCATCTTTCCAACTACCTGTCCCTAAACCCAGGCCCTTCTTAAATACCCAACTTGAAGAAAAGGATGTCGTAACAGACGATTACCGCACCAGCTTAAAAATCTTACATAATCATCTAGGCAGTCAAGTGATGCGTCCATTTCAGACTGCCTTGAACTGATTACCCAAACTTGCAAAAATGCGATTTGAATTTGCCATTTTCAATAACAATGTACTCGGCCATGTGTGACAGCAATGGATCGATACAGGTATCAATGGAAAGCTGAGGAGTTCCTCTTCTTTGGTACACTACATGTAAATTGTCAAACTAAATAACCTTGGCATATTAACGCCCTGAATTCGGATTACCTTTTTTTTGATACGCACTGTATATATATATATATATATATATATATGTATATATATATACAACCACCTTTTTCACCATTAGGGCGACCGCTCCATAGAAACGTGCACAAAATTCCCTCTTACCTTTCCCTTTTTTTATATATCCTCCAACCGTCCAAAAATCTGGGAAAAAAATGTTTACACTAATTGGAGGCTAAGGAAGCGATGATTTTTAGACTTTATGACAAAATTATGACTTTAAAGGGTAGTTGAGCGTATACACCGGCAACGGTCGCCTTAACGCAGAGAAATAAAAATTTCTAAAGAATCGGTCGACCTATGTCCGAAGAAGTAAACATATATATATATATATATATATATATATATATATATATATATATATATATATATTTAGCCCATTCAACTTTTAGCTATACAGAGTTTAAATTCATTTAAATTTTCTCTGGGGTCACAAATATAAAATACAGGCCTCCCAGTGCCTATTCTACCAAATACAGGTTTTTTAAAAGCAAAATATAGGTTATTATAGGTTATTTCCCGTGATTATGCAGTGTTAAGTAACAAGTTTTTTGTAAATTGCCTACCTTCTGAGTACTTTTTGCAACAAAGTACATTACCCCATACCCTGTCCGGCAGAAAATCTAAGAGCGGTACAAATGTTACAGTTTGACTACTGTTTTGGCTTCTCTTTATACTTGAAAATGTGTTGCAGGAGATTAAAAATATAGATTTTTATAGGTTAATATAGGCTTTTTTGGGGGGGAAATAAAGGTTCCCATTTTGAAATATAGGTTTTTTATAGGTTTTATAGGTTTTGCTGGGAGGTCTGAAAATAGCATGATTAAAAAAGAAATTACCTCAGGTCTCCGGAGCCATCTTGACTGAGAATCCCAAGAAGATTCCAAGACAATCGCGCTCCATCATCGTCACTATGGCTACGAGCAGAAATGCCGTCCAACAAGATCTCTTTCAGGAGCTTTAAGACATTGAACAATCATACGAGAATAAAAAATAATCAATCTATTAGTATACTGCGCGCGTGTCCTGTACGCTGATCGTCGTCACCATACCAGCTAGCAGTCAACCACTCTTCTATTAACCTTCTGTTCCTGTTTTGTTTTCAGTTACCAACATTCACTGGTACCCACTCTTGCACTCTTTAATTTACTATTTTCGTGTCACCTTCGTCAAAATGTGTATTACTTTTTAATACTATTAACCCTAACTCCCTAGGCCCATTTGCTTACATATAACCTGAATCCTCCCTAACTCCCTAGGCCCATTTGCTTACACATAACCTGAATCCTTCCTAACTCCCTAGGCCCATTTGCTTACACATAACCTGAATCCTCCCTAACTCCCTAGGCCCATTTGCTTACATAACCTGAATCCTCCTAACTCCCTAGGCCCATTTGCTTACACATAACCTGAATCCTCCCTAACTCCCTAGGCCCATTTGCTTACACATAACCTGAATCCTTCCTAACTCCCTAGGCCCATTTGCTTACACATAACCTGAATCCTCCCTAACTCCCTAGGCCCATTTGCTTACACATAACCTGAATCCTCCCTAACTCCCTAGGCCCATTTGCTTACACACATAACCTGAATCCTTCCTAACTCCCTAGGCCCATTTGCTTACACATAACCTGAATCCTTCCTAACTCCCTAGGCCCATTTGCTTACACATAACCTGAATCCTTCCTAACTCCCTAGGCCCATTTGCTTACACATAACCTGAATCCTCCCTAACTCCCTAGGCCCATTTGCTTACACATAACCTGAATCCTTCCTAACCCCCTAGGCCCATTTGCTTACACATAACCTGAATCCTCCCTAACTCCCTAGGCCCATTTGCTTACACATAACCTGAATCCTCCCTAGCTCCCTAGGCCCATTTGCTTACACATAACCTGAATCCTCCCTAGCTCCCTAGGCCCATTTGCTTACACATAACCTGAATCCTCCCTAGCTCCCTAGGCCCATTTGCTTACACATAACCTGAATCCTTCCTAACTCCCTAGGCGCATTTGCTTACACATAACCTGAATCCTTCCTAACTCCCTAGGCCCATTTGCTTAAACATAACCTGAATCCTTCCTAACTCCCTAGGCCCATTTGCTTACACATAACCTGAATCCTTCCTAACTCCCTAGGCCCATTTGCTTACACATAACCTGAATCCTTCAGTAGTCAAGCAAGCACATCACATGTATGCACACATGAGTTTCTAATCTGTGATACATGTACATGGCCAGGTACCCTCCCTGCATGCATGGAGCAATAAACAGTGTCCACTGACCCAAGCACTGACCTTGCAATCACTACAACAAACATGGATGTACATGTACCATGGAAAGGCAAGTATGCCTAATAACCTCATCAATCCTCCAAAATCCTTCACTTTGGCAAAGAGGATTTTGGAGGATTTGGGAAGGTTAGGGTTAATACAATTGTATCAATTTTGTTTCGCGACTCTCTTTTATACTTCAAAATAAACATCACCCTTTTTTGACCCCATGTCATATTTTTCATGTTATTCATAACTTAATCCCTACTACTTAAATAATATTTTAGTTTAATATCCTTTAATTCCTAATTCCTTATTTCACTGGGTCCTTAACAAGAAAAGATTGCAACACAGAGAATTGTTTTTAAACTTATGCTAATTGTTCACAAATCTTTTAATAACATTGCTCCAATTTATATTTCTGAACTGCTTAGTCTACACTCCATCACGCAATTTGCGCTCCAGCAACATGTCACTCCTAAAGGAACCAACTTCAAAATGGAACTGGGGTGATAGGTCTTTTTCTGTCGCGGCTCCGAGACTCTGGAATCATCTTCCAACTAAACTCAAATCTTGTCATAGTATAACTAGATTTAAGTCGCTGCTTAAAACTCATCTTATGTCACAATTTTTCAAAGATGATGTATATTTGTAATTGCATTGTAGGTACATGTATCTCAGTACATATTTTTTTTTCCTATGCTATCATTGTATATTGTTTGTATTATGTTTTTTTTCTTTGTTTCCGCACCTTGAGCGCCCAGCAGGGTGGATATGTGTGTGCTACAAAGCTTTAGTATTATTATTATTATTATTAGATTGTAAGCATGAATTCCAAAGTGGAATTTCTGTCTTTGTGATTTTTTTTCTAAGGTTTTTCTACTCTTACCTGGAGGCATTTTTCCTGAACCGACACTTCTCGATCAAGAACGCCAGGCAGGATGCTTTGCAGCCAAACTCTACAGGGAGGAAAAAACACCGAAAAGTAACCGATATGCATGAAAAGTTGTGGAATGTTTGATTTCTAATTTGAAAAAAAAATAAATAAAAAAATAAAAATCTTGGAAGTGCAGAAAAAAATCCAAAAAGTTGAATAAAAATTAGATCCAATGCCATAAAATTAGCACATATTTTTGATCTAACTGGGCTGATCTAAAAAAAAAAAAAGAAAAAAAAAGCTTGCCATGGCAACATATATATACTGTACTTATGCATTATTAAAAGGTTTCAACCCAGAAAATGAGACAAAGTTTACTTTTTATGCTCAACAAATGCTGTGATATTTTCTGTTTTCAACCAACATTTCTTAAAAAAATAAAAAAATAAAAAAATAAAAATATTAATAATTATTTGGGTTGGCTAATTGTTTCATAAACCTTTTTCATAAATTAAAATTAAAAATCACACATAATGTCATCTAAACTGAAGCCTTACTTTTGGAGTGGAGCACACGTCTTCTTTTCCACCAGAAGGGTCGTCAGAGAAGCCACAGCCTACTTGCGGACAGACAACGCCGGATCAAGACAACCATCATGCAGGACTTGTAGCTCCTTGCGGGTGATTGTACTCCCGTTCAGACGAAGGACATTCTCCAGAGCCTGGGGAAAGATATTGATAGGGTCAGAGTTCGAATTTTAAAGGGGTGTGATTTGACAAAAGTAAAAAATCCTGAAAAATAGCTAGCAGGACTGGGTCTCCCTTTGGTCTAGAGGACAAATCCCCCCTGAACCTCCTGGATGTTTAATTTTAGAGGATTTACAGACTCTCCACATCCCCACAAACAAGAAACTAGAGGTTTGGACAAAAGTAAAAAATCCTGAAAAATGGGTAGCAGGCCTGGGTCTCCCTTTGGTCTAGAGGACAAAGCCCCCTGAACCTCCTGGATATTTTAATTCTGGAGAATTTACAGACTCTCCACATCCCAACAAACAAGAAACTAGAGGTTTGGACAAAAGTAAAAAATCCTGAAAAATGGGTAGCGGGCCTGGGTCTCCCTTTGGTCTCGAGGACAAAGCCCGCCATGGGAGGGAGGGAGGGGGGGGGGGGGGCAGACACAATCAGCAGATTAACTTTTGTTTTGTTTTCAATGTTTTATTCTTACCTGAAGTGCTGCCTTACGAACGCCAACTTTTTCGTCACCAGCTCGTTTCTGAAGCATAGCGATGATGTTTTGGCCAACAGTTTCAGCTGTTAGGGCAAGACAGAGAGTTTGATCAAGAAAGAGAATAAAAATATATATATATAAATAAGAATAATTTATCTCTTATTTTGAGGCAAAAAAAAGTTTCTGCACGCATCGCAAGCTTGCCCCAACCTGGTGGAATGACCCAAGAATGTGAACCCATAACAAGGATAATGAATGGTACATCTACCTACGTTACAAGGACACCATGTCACAAAGCTTGCCCCAACCTGGTGGAATGACCCAAGAATGTGAACTCATAATAAGGATAATGAATAGTACATCTACCTACGTAACAAGGACACCATGTCACAAAGCTTGCCCCAACCTGGTGGAATGACCCAAGAATGTGAACTCATAATAAGGTTAATGAATGGTACATCTAGCTAGGTAACAAGGACAACGTGTCACAAAGCTTGCCCCAACCTGGTGGAATGACCCAAGAATGTGCACTCATAAGGATAATGAATGGTACATCTACCTAAGTTACAAGGACACCATGTCACAAAGCTTGCCCCAACCTGGTGGAATGACCCAAGAATGTGCACTCATAATAAGGATAATGAATGGTACATCTACCTACGTTACAAGGACACCGTGTCACAAAGCTTGCTCCAACCTGGTGGAATGACCCAAGAATGTGCACTCATAATAAGGACAATGAATGGTACATCTACCTGCGTAACAAGGACACCATGTCACAAAGCTTGCCCCAACCTGGTGGAATGACCCAAGAATGTGCACTCATAATAAGGATAATGAATGGTACATCTACCTACGTAACAAGGACACCATGTCACAAAGCTTGCCCCAAGCCCCCAACCTGGTGGAATGAATTACACAACAAATCAGGAGGGAAAAAATTACTTCACTTACTAGAGCTTCCACTGGACATCTCCAATAGCAGAGCCGGTGACCCGCCCATGAGGTTGCCGGGCGTGGCCCCATCCTGCACCTGTTCCTTCCCAGAATTCCCCTGGTCAATGTTTGAATCCGTTGTGTTTTCTTTCTTGATACCGTCCGGTGTTGCAGAACCACCCTTGGAAATTTAAAAGGGCAATTTATAAACTTAGGATGAGTCTGTGCATTCATTGTGTGGTCATATTTGGAGTAGCAAAATGGCATTTGTAGTGGCTTCACTAACTTGTGTGTATGAGAGTAGTAAAATGGCCCCTGTAGTGGCTTCACTAACTTGTGTGTATGAGAGTAGTAAAATGGCCCCTGTAGTGGCTTCACTAACTTGTGTGTTCCTTTGTGCATTCATTGGGTGCATTCGAGTAGCTTCCCCCGAGGTAACCCGAGTAAGTCACATGGGTGAGCCCTGAGCACGAGCTAATCGAACGAGCGTCCCGTGGGACTTTAACCCTCTTGTGGTCGTTGCAGTGATGTGAAGAATGTCAAAGGTTGCATGGACTTGTAAATAAAATATCGTACACCGAAACGATCGCAAAATAATTAATTCCCGGGTAAAAAAGGAACTAATGATTGAATGCTTCTCAGATTCGTACAAAACAACACATCTTCTTGTACAAGAACAGTCTCTACTCACAAATTCATTATTTAAGTGTTGAAAATGTATCTCAAAATCTTGCCGCACTGAAAACAAAGATGGTGGCCATTTAGAATATTCTCAAAGTGACCTCACTCACCTGGGTCTGCCTCAAGTGACCTGCTTCGCGAGCAGGTTACTTGAGGCTTACCCAGGTAAGCCCAGGCAATGACGTCAGACCTACTCGAACGCTCCGGAGTCAGACCCGGGGAAGTTACTCGAACGCACCCATTGTGTGTTCATTTTGTATGAGAGTAGTAAAATGGTCTCTATAATGGCTTCACTCATATGTTAGGCACTAATGGGGTGACCCCTCCATCCAGTCAGTATGACAGAGATCAGTGGATTGTAGCCTACCTGTGGAGTTACAGCGTCTACCAATTGTAAAATCGGTGCGGGGGTGGTCGCAGACGAGGTAGGGAAGAATAGCGCGTTCAAGGCTTGCTGCATCGACGGATCCGTCGAGGTGGTGAAGTCGGCAAAGCAGGTCAGCGCCTTAGCACGCACCCTGAAACAAAAATCACAATTTTATTTATTTATTTTATTTTATTAATAATAATAATAATAATGTATGGACTTATATAGCGCACGTATCCACCAACTGAGTGGTGCTCAAGGCGCATTATATTATTACCCCTGCTCATAAATCATTCCTGAAACCATCTCAGCTCCCTGGGGAGTATACAGCTCAATTGCTGCCATTACAGCGCATATAGGGCTAATCAACCAACTCTGCCCTCACAGGTACCCATTTAACCCCTGGGTGGAGAGAAGCAATCATGGCTAAGTGTCTTGCTCAAGGACACAAGTGTCACGGCCGGGATTCGAACCCACATTCTGCTGCTAACACCAGAACTTGAGTGCGGTAAGGTAGACCGCTCGGCCACGACACTCCAACTTTATTGTCCTTAAACAACACAGCAAACCATGACCCATGACCTCCTGCTTACTAGTGCAGACGTCTTAACCTCTCGACAACCGAGCTTGCGGGCTGACGATTGGCCAGCTAGAATCCTATATAGCATCATCATCATCCTTCGGCCTCAGCCGAGATGGACTCAACGACACTTTTCCAGAACTTTCTGTCACTCATGGCTGTATTTAGGTCTTCTCGTATCATTCCTATATTGCAGCGGGTTCCGTGAAATATATAGGCTGGTGAAAACACAAAGAAAAATTGTTTCCACAGACACAGTTTTCTCAAAAACATGACCACCTATTGTAATGAAACTTTCACAGCTCAGTTTTATGAAATGTTTTCATAAACACTAGACAATGTTTCCATTCAATGCGACGATAAGGGAGGCAGCTTACGTTAGCGCCCTGTCTGAGCAGCGAGACAGCAGCAGTTGCGCTAAGAAGGTGGGAGATAAAAACTGTTGGTTGACGTCGGCCGTGGGCGCTACACCGGCTTGATCTTCTTGAGGTTTCTCCAGAAGGACGGCCACCATCTCCAAGGCGAAGACACGGTGACCAATCTGTCAAGAAAACCATTCAACAAGATCATTAGGCCATATAAAAAAAACTGATATGATGTTCTCACCTTACCAGGGGCGCGTTTTCGCGACTGTAACCAGAAACATGTTTGGGCTTTGGTTATTGGTTAAGCGTTTTCGCGAGTTCGGTTATGCTGCGATGACGTCATTGTTCTGACCAAACGTGAACCGAAGTTTGTGATCGGTTACGCTTGGTTTCAAGATGGCGGGATTGAAAAAACAACGAAAGTTTTGTTAATTATTTGTTAAAACATGATGAAATGATTGTTCGTATACCAGTATATCTTTCAAGTTTATTACTTAGCACTCACGAGTAAGTTCTATTTTGCAAAAATTGAATTACATCGTATATTTTGAGAAGCGTTGATGATTGAACACGTTAAAACTGAAAACAATTTTCTGGTTACGTGCGGCGTTTTAGATGTAGCTATGCCGTCCTTGTTTCTGGTCAAGAATATGGCGTCAGAAACAAGTTTCTGGTTAGGGTTAGAAAACACCCAGACTTGTAGTTCAGTACTTTTTCATGAGTATGAGTACCAGTACAGAAAAATTATTTATTTATTTATTTGCTGTTTTATACTACTCAAAACAATTTAGGGAATACGGTTTTAACAACAAATAGGTTTGAAATGTTCCATGAACCGGGATTTTCATTTGCAACCCCCTCTCTCTTTCAGTAGTCATGTCATGAAATGTGTAATCACTACATGCATCCTTTATCATCTGTTTCATTGTGCAGTTGTTTCTCATTAATTCTGTGAAACATTGTGTTTATCTGAAATAAATGATCTTGCTTTAACTGAGAGCACTCTGATAGGGAATAAAACAATAAACATTTCATTGATGGCTTTTTACGGCATTCAAAGACTCTTACCTTTACATTCCTTGAATACTTGTACAGCCATTCGATAAACTTGGCGCGATGGTCGACCGGCATGTACGTCAAGACAAGGGCTACAGTCTCGGCTGTTTTTGCCCGGTACTCGGCCTTGTCGGGGACTTTAACGCAGAGGTGTTGTAGAAGTAGTCTCAGACTTGGTATGGCTCTGTGTTCTAAATCTTTGGTCAAACGACTAGATGGAAAAAATAAACACAAATTTACTAAAAATAAAGAAGTTTTTCTACAATTTCTTTGATAAATGAACAAAAAAATAGATAAAACTTTATCTGGAGTTATTAGAGAAGTTTAACATAACAATTTAATTTTTTTTATAGTTTTGCTAGGTAAAATTTTAGGAATCCCCAGAAGAATAAAATATATACTTACTGAATGAAGGCAACCGTGTTGCACTTAATAATCTGTATTGTCCTGGGAATGGTTGCCGCGGCAATGGCCTCATTCTCACCAATCAGCATCAAGAGGTTTGGCATCAAGTGTTTCAACACCTAAAAATAAAAAAATAAATAAAAAAAATAAAAAAGATTTAGAAATGACAAATTTTTATAAACTACTTATAGCAACAAATCTCCTGTATTAAAATAAGTTGTTTCGTTTTCTTAGGAAATGAATTTTATTTGTAAGTGTGTGACGTAATACCTACCAGTCTTAGATAATATTTTCTGATTTTTTTTTTTTGGGAAAAGCATTTTAAAAATCAAAAAAACTTACCAATGTGAACATGTCAGTAACATTTCCATGTGACGTCGAGCATAACGCAGCTAGACCGAGGTAGGCTAGGTGACTCACTGAAGAACACGCACTTGGGTTGCTGGGATTGGACGAATTAACGACATGGGTAAATAACCAGATAATGGGTAAATGGGTAAATAAATTATCAAATTAACCCTCCTACTATAGCTGCACTTTAGTGACAAGTAGCTATAGTGGTCAAAATCAGTCAACTGACTGTTTTTGACTGTCATTTTGACCACCCTGAACAATACAAGACAATGCTTTTGCCAGTCAAAAACGGTAGGCTCATTTTGACCTGTAAATGTACTTACTACACGTAAGGTTTGACTTTTAAAGAGGCACTCTAAGGTGAAATTCAGTTTTGTGATGCACTCATTTTCCAATAGATAGAGTCCTTATTAAAGTGTGAAAAAAATTACAAGTCTCTAACTTCACTTTAAAGTGGTGTAACATATCATTTTATTTGATACCCTTTCAGAGCGATATTTGAAACATGACGTCACTATTTTCTTACGGTAAATGAGTCTGTAACATTCCATACAGGAATTTTTTGTTTGTCAAAAAGTCAATTTCAACGCCGATTTGATCAAATATTGTGGAGATTCAGGAATGAACTGCAAATTCACCGTACAAAAATGTAGAGATCCATTTATTTGAAATGTGACGTCACTGTTGTCTTTGGATGTTAACAAATTTCACACAGGAAGGTTATCAAATAAAATGACATTTTACATTCCTTGAACGTGAGGTTAAAGACTTTTTTTTTTGAAATTTGTTCACACTTTAATAAGGACTCTAGTTATTGGAAAATCACAAAACTAAATTTGACCTTAGAGCCCCTCTTTAAGTGCACTAGATATACCTTGGCAAGTATATCAACATTTTGACTGATTTTGACCCTTGTAGTAGTAGGAGGGTTAATGCATGATTGCTTTAGAGTTGATAACCACAGGTATGTACCCCTCTACAAACGCCACAATAAATCACAAATTACAAATGCGTAGTGTGTATGTACTTCTGAAGTAGTTCGCTTTTGTTTCTCACTTCCAAAAGCTGAAAAGACCATCCTAATTTAGTTTCCATGGAATTTCTGACTTGACTCACAATGGTGATTTTTTTAATTGCGATTTGCCGATATCTCGATAACTTCAAAAGGTTCTCGATACCGTAATCGAATAAAAAAAGATATCGCGATATTCAATATTATCGTCTTATCGACCAAGCTTAAAATAAATCAAACAAAAGCCTACTACATGTATGTACATAAATCACTGGATTTCTTGGTGTAAAACTGTCCTTGGTGTAAAACTGTGGTTTTTGAAGCCATCTTACATGATTCAACACTAATACAAGGCGAATGCTAAAACTTTTCTCACTTCCGATTGCACGTTTACACAGTGGCGGGCGCCATGATGAAACCTTCACTGGTTCCTGTTTATTACCCATTACTACATCGCACAAATTGGTACCCTGACAAACAAGGTATCGATACTACGCTTATTGACGTCCATAATACTTTTCGGTAATTCAGAACTTATTTATTATAGCACACTACACGTACAAAAATATTCGGTATGGGTACCGATTCTGATTTTTACGATCGTTATACGTGATTTTACCCGAATGCTCATAAAATGGTACTTTATCAAGGGATTTTTTTTTCGTTGGGCAGAAAACTTAAAGAGCAATTCAGACTTTTGTAATTCCTGAAAATTTATTTGTGATAATTACGAAAAATTCGTAATAGTTGGCAGCCATGAATATGTCCCGAAATCCCATCATGGTGAGAACCATCATTATACGTTTCACGCACTTAATCACTGTTTAACCAAGCTTCTGACAATCGAGTCGTACTCACGCAGTCGAGAGGAACTCGTCAATCTCATTCTGGTCGCCGACGACCCGGGTCAACTCGGACAGCACCTGCATTGCATGCTGGGTAGACTGTTCGGCATCCTTGAAGGACGAACCTCTCAGCAGGTGAATGAAGTTCTGGAAGGCGCAATTGATGAAAGAGAGAAAACATATAAACAGAAAATGGTTTGGGGAAAGGAAATAAATGACTTTAACCAGTTCGCGTCTGGAATAAAAAAGTTTTTCTGGGCCCCTGTGCGGGTTTCTTTTTCCCACACACACGTTAATGGAAGCTTCCACAGCGCGTGGCCACGTCTTCTGAGCATGTCACTGTACACGCGTGGCTCAACCGAGCATGCATACAAATATATCGGAGTTTCCTATGGCGTGTTTAGACGCTCTCCGATCCGTGGTGCAAAAAAAAATTGCGTGTATACACGGCCTCCGACGCGAACTGGTTAACAAAATTTTAAAATCAGCCATGGTTTTTAGCCAGCAATACCTTTGGGTGTCTTTTGGACGTCCTGTTTACTAAATGGACACCCTGTTATGTGTAATAGACATGCTAAGACCCCCCCCCACCAAATCTCCGGGTTCTGGTCTCCGCAGGCGTCGCCTCAGACCCGTGCATCGACATTTTTATTTTTAAAAATTTTTGATGAAACGATGTCCAATTCCAGCCAAAATTGCTGGATCAATTGGAATTCTGCCGTGCTGTGTTTTAACAGACTTTTTTCACATAGGGGTATGAATGTTTGCCTGATTTGCGTGGCCTCTCTTAGCCACCATACTTTGTGTATGGGAAATTTGGTCTGGTTCCAATAACCATGTATACATGTATTACGTATTTCACTGGTTGGCAAAAAAAAATAAAAAAATAAAAAAAAAAAGCCTGCAGCATTTTGAAGCCGACCTATGACCAGAAACTGGAGACAATTTTTTTGGCCTAAGGCTTGATGCTTTTGGTTGCCTTGGTTGTCAACCACAGAGGTAACCATAGCAATACATACCCTTAAAGCTCCCAGCACCTCTGATTTGATTCTGTTTACTTCTTGAGGCGTCAAGGCATTAATTTCTTCATTGTCATCGTCGCCGTCGCTATCGAACGGCGTGATCCTGTCTGCGCCGTTATTTCCCTCGATGCGTCTTGACTTCTTGCCACGGCGCCCTCGTGAGGCCTGACTGGAAGAGTTACCAGAGGTATTCCTCTTGCGTTTAGCAGTTGCTGTGGATAAATTGATATCTGTTTTCGTGATGCAGAAGGTGTCGTTGTCACCCAAGGGTTTCTCGATCGGGGTATACTGGTATCCTCATTGGGAGATAGGGTTTCAATCAGGATAACAGTATCTCCCAATCAGGATAGTATAGCAGGTGTAGTTGTCACCTATGGGTTTCTCGATCGGGGTATACTGGTATCCTCATTGGGAGATAGGGTTCAATCAGGATAAAAGTATCTCCCAATCAGGATAGTATAGCAGGTGTAGTTGTCACCTATGGGTTTCTCGATCAGGATATACTGGTATCCTCATTGGGAGAATAGGGTTCCAATCAGGATAAAAATATCTCCCAATCAGGATAGTATAGCAGAAGGTGTCAAAATTTTATTACCTCCCAAGGGTTTCCTGATTGGGGTTTGTTGGTACCCTCATTTGGAGAATATTCCATTGATCAATGCAGTCCTATATTTATACTAGAATTTCATTCTTGTAGGGGCAAGGCCACGTTTCCTGAATAAAGGGCACTTCCATTAGAATGTCTATGGGAACATTTGTAAGGGGCACCAAGACCAAGACAACAGAGGCCATGGCCTCCCTGGAATCTGTACATGTGGCTTTGATAGGAGGTCAAACCAAAACCACTCGACTGTAACTTTATGCAGTACATACACAGCTCTGTGTGACTCTGCATATAACTTGTAAGACATACACAGCTCTGTGTGACTCTGCATATAACTTGTAAGACATACACAAGTGTGTTTGACTTTGCCACTATCTCCAGCACTCTTATACACATGTGTGAACAATTGGCAATGCAACCAAAAATACTCAAGTGACTGTCTGTGGGTGCGGTGCTTACTGGGCCAAATTTCAGCCTGGGCATAGGAGGGTTAATCGCGATATATTTTTTTAAATTGCGATTTTCCGATATCTCGATAACTTGAAAAGGTTCTCGATATCGTAATCGAACAAAACAAGGTATCACGATATTCGATATTATCGTGTTATCGCCCAAGCTTACTTGTGAAGGAATTTTGGAGTGTCTAAAGTGAAATCCCCCTGGTACATTCAAGAAGGACACCCCAAATGTAAACATGGTCTACACCAAGGGGGAAATGAGTGAGACAAACCTGGAATTTCATTCAGGACAAAGTAAAGGTTCGCGGCCAAAACAGCTGCTTCTCGTTGAATTGCAGATGATATAATCTTATCAACGCCACACATGAAATAATGGAGTAACGCAAGCAGGGAACGTGGAGACAAGCCGGCCTCGGAAAGAACACTCCAGAAACCTGGATTGGAAAAAAAAAATTGAAAATCAATCATGTTGCATTTCATTCGCTTTGTATGGTGTCCTTGTTACGTAGGTAGATGTACCATTCATTATCCTTATTATGAGTTCACATTCTTGGGTCATTCCACCAGGTTGGGGCAAGCTTTGTGACACGGTGTCCTTGTTACGTAGGTAGATGTACCATTCATTATCCTTATTATGAGTGCACATTCTTGGGTCATTCCACCAGGTTGGGGCAAGCTTTGTGACATGGTGTCCTTGTTACGTAGGTAGATGTACCATTCATTATCCTTATTATGAGTGCGCATTCTCAGTTGTTCTTCAAATTGGAATGAAATCAATCTCCGTGCCTTGAATAGGAAGTTACAATAATGTTAATTAGGAGTCATATTAAATGATAATAAATGGTACATCTACCTACGTTACAAGGGACACCTATCACAAAACCTTCCCCATATGTGTCCTGCACTGTATACTCAGTGCTTTCCAAGTGTCTGCGTGGATAAAAATGGCATACGAAAGATCTTTGTTTCTGAGGTTTTTCTTGAGGCTGTTCCAACTAGCTCCACTAATTTGATCAGTACAACTGAAACATTTAATTTAAAGGCTTAACCCTTCTACTATAGAGGTCAAAAGCAAAATATAGATTAACCCTAACCCTGCCAGACGCAGCAAAGTGCATCAGGTGGAAAAGTCTGGTGCACTTTGATGGATTCAGCTGTCAACACCAGTGCATAAGCAGCCAAGTCTGTTTCTATTGAGAGCTGGTCCCATTGAACAATGCCAGAGTTGTATCCTGCTGCGTTTGGTGACCACAGACTCTGAGGCAGTTCGGCCTTGAGATTTGTGACCTGATGGATTTTGCTGCACTGGGCAGTCATGTCACTTTGACAAACGATGCAATCTGTTGCGTCTGACAGGGTTTCTAGCCAAAATACCCTGGAGGGTTAGGGTTAAGTTTACCAAATGCCAAGATATAGGCTTTTATAGGTTATTTCCCATGATTATGCAGTGTTAAGTAACAAGTTTTTGGTAAATTGCCTACCTTCCGAGTACTTTTTGCAACAAAGTACATTACCCTGTCCGGCAGAAAATCTAAGAGCGGTACACATGTTACAGTTTGACTACTGTTTTGGCTTCATCTCTTAGGAAGTAAATTTTCTTCAAAGCCATGAGGATTTTATGAGGAAGTTGAAATATATATTGCAGGAGATTAAAAATATAGGTTTTTATAGGTTAAATGCACTTTAGTGGAAAGTTGCTATAGAGGTCAAAATCAGTCAACTGCCTGTTTTGACTGTTGACCCAAATGTGCACACAGGGGCATTTTTGACTGGTTTTTGCTGCCATTTTGACCACCCTGAACAATACCAGACAATGCTTTTACCAGTCAAAAAACGGTTGACTCATTTTGACCTGTAAATGTACTTACTACAATGTACATGTAAGTGACAGTGTTTGACTTTTAAGTGCACTAGATACACCTTGGCAAGTATGTCAACATTTTGACTGATTTTGACCTTTGTAGTCACAGAAGGTTTGACAGTGTTTGACTTTTAAGTGCACTCAATACACCTTGGCAAGTATGTCAACATTTTGACTGATTTTGACCTTTGTAGTCACAGAAGGTTTGACAGTGTTTGACTTTTAAGTGCACTAGATACACCTTGGCAAGTATGTCAACATTTTGACTGATTTTGACCTTTGTAGTCACAGAAGGTTTGACAGTGTTTGACTTTTAAGTGCACTCAATACACCTTGGCAAGTATGTCAACATTTTGACTGATTTTGACCTTTGTAGTCACAGAAGGTTTGACAGTGTTTGACTTTTAAGTGCACTCAATACACCTTGGCAAGTATGTCAACATTTTGACTGATTTTGACCTTTGTAGTCACAGAAGGTTTGACAGTGTTTGACTTTTAAGTGCACTCAATACACCTTGGCAAGTATGTCAACATTTTGACTGATTTTGACCTTTGTAGTCACAGAAGGTTTGACAGTGTTTGACTTTTAAGTGCACTCAATACACCTTTGGCAAGTATGTCAACATTTTGACTGATTTTGACCTTTGTAGTCACAGAAGGTTTGACAGTGTTTGACTTTTAAGTGCACTCAATACACCTTGGCAAGTATGTCAACATTTTGACTGATTTTGACCTTTGTAGTCACAGAAGGTTTGACAGTGTTTGACTTTTAAAGTGCACTCAATACACCTTGGCAAGTATGTCAACATTTTGACTGATTTTGACCTTTGTAGTCACAGAAGGTTTGACAGTGTTTGACTTTAAGTGCACTCAATACACCTTTGCAAGTATGTCAACATTTTGACTGATTTTGACCTTTGTAGTCACAGAAGGTTTGACAGTGTTTGACTTTTAAGTGCACTCAATACACCTTGGCAAGTATGTCAACATTTTGACTGATTTTGACCTTTGTAGTCACAGAAGGTTTGACAGTGTTTGACTTTTAAGTGCACTCCAATACACACCTTGGCAAGTATGTCAACATTTTGACTGATTTTGACCTTTGTAGTCACAGAAGGTTTGACAGTGTTTGACTTTAAGTGCACTCAATACACCTTGGCAAGTATGTCAACATTTTGACTGATTTTGACCTTTGTAGTCACAGAAGGTTTGACAGTGTTTGACTTTTAAGTGCACTCAATACACCTTGGCAAGTATGTCAACATTTTGACTGATTTTGACCTTTGTAGTCACAGAAGGTTTGACAGTGTTTGACTTTTAAGTGCACTCAATACACCTTGGCAAGTATGTCAACATTTTGACTGATTTTGACCTTTGTAGTCACAGAAGGTTTGACAGTGTTTGACTTTTAAGTGCACTCAATACACCTTGGCAAGTATGTCAACATTTTGACTGATTTTGACCTTTGTAGTCACAGAAGGTTTGACAGTGTTTGACTTTTAAGTGCACTCAATACACCTTGGCAAGTATGTCAACATTTTGACTGATTTTGACCTTTGTAGTCACAGAAGGTTTGACAGTGTTTGACTTTTAAGTGCACTCGATACACCTTGGCAAGTATGTCAACATTTTGACTGATTTTGACCTTTGTAGTCACAGAAGGTTTGACAGTGTTTGACTTTTAAGTGCACTCGATACACCTTGGCAAGTATGTCAACATTTTGACTGATTTTGACCTTTGTAGTCACAGAAGGTTTGACAGTGTTTGACTTTTAAGTGCACTCGATACACCTTGGCAAGTATGTCAACATTTTGACTGATTTTGACCTTTGTAGTCACAGAAGGTTTGACAGTGTTTGACTTTTAAGTGCACTCGATACACCTTGGCAAGTATGTCAACATTTTGACTGATTTTGACCTTTGTAGTCACAGAAGGTTTGACAGTGTTTGACTTTTAAGTGCACTCAATACACCTTGGCAAGTATGTCAACATTTTGACTGATTTTGACCTTTGTAGTCACAGAAGGTTTGACAGTGTTTGACTTTTAAGTGCACTCAATACACCTTGGCAAGTATGTCAACATTTTGACTGATTTTGACCTTTGTAGTCACAGAAGGTTTGACAGTGTTTGACTTTTTAAGTGCACTCAATACACCTTGGCAAGTATGTCAACATTTTGACTGATTTTGACCTTTGTAGTCACAGAAGGTTTGACAGTGTTTGACTTTTAAGTGCACTCAATACACCTTGGCAAGTATGTCAACATTTTGACTGATTTTGACCTTTGTAGTCACAGAAGGTTTGACAGTGTTTGACTTTTAAGTGCACTCAATACACCTTGGCAAGTATGTCAACATTTTGACTGATTTTGACCTTTGTAGTCACAGAAGGTTTGACAGTGTTTGACTTTTAAGTGCACTCAATACACCTTGGCAAGTATGTCAACATTTTGACTGATTTTGACCTTGTAGTCACAGAAGGTTTGACAGTGTTTGACTTTTAAGTGCACTCAATACACCTTGGCAAGTATGTCAACATTTTGACTGATTTTGACCTTTGTAGTCACAGAAGGTTTGACAGTGTTTGACTTTTAAGTGCACTCAATACACCTTGGCAAGTATGTCAACATTTTGACTGATTTTGACCTTTGTAGTCACAGAAGGTTTGACAGTGTTTGACTTTTAAGTGCACTCAATACACCTTGGCAAGTATGTCAACATTTTGACTGATTTTGACCTTTGTAGTCACAGAAGGTTTGACAGTGTTTGACTTTAAGTGCACTCAATACACCTTGGCAAGTATGTCAACATTTTGACTGATTTTGACCTTTGTAGTCACAGAAGGTTTGACAGTGTTTGACTTTTAAGTGCACTCGATACACCTTGGCAAGTATGTCAACATTTTGACTGATTTTGACCTTTGTAGTCACAGAAGGTTTGACAGTGTTTGACTTTTAAGTGCACTCGATACACCTTGGCAAGTATGTCAACATTTTGACTGATTTTGACCTTGTAGTCACAGAAGGTTTGACAGTGTTTGACTTTTAAGTGCACTCGATACACCTTGGCAAGTATGTCAACATTTTGACTGATTTTGACCTTTGTAGTCACAGAAGGTTTGACAGTGTTTGACTTTTAAGTGCTCAATACACCTTGGCAAGTATGTCAACATTTTGACTGATTTTGACCTTTGTAGTCACAGAAGGTTTGACAGTGTTTGACTTTTAAGTGCACTCAATACACCTTGGCAAGTATGTCAACATTTTGACTGATTTTGACCTTTGTAGTCACAGAAGGTTTGACAGTGTTTGACTTTTAAGTGCACTCAATACACCTTGGCAAGTATGTCAACATTTTGACTGATTTTGACCTTTGTAGTCACAGAAGGTTTGACAGTGTTTGACTTTTAAGTGCACTCAATACACCTTGGCAAGTATGTCAACATTTTGACTGATTTTGACCTTTGTACATGTAGTAGTAGGAGGGTTAATATGTTTTGTTTTGTAATACTGACAAGCCTAACCACATTGTAAATAATAATAATAATAATAATGTGTGGATTTATATAGCGCACGTATCCACCAACTAAGTGGTGCTCAAGGCGCATTATATTATTATCCCTGCTCATAAGGGTCATAAATCATTCCTGAAACCATCTCAGCTCCCTGGGGAGTATACAGCTCAATTGCTGCCATTTCTAGCGCATATAGAGCAAACCAACTCTGCCTTCACAGGTACCCATTTAACCCCTGGGTGGAGAGAAGCAATTATGATTAAGTGTCTTGCTCAAGGACACTAGTATGAAACATTATGTTGGGGATTTCTATTTCAGCTGACGGCAAAAGTGTCAAACAAATTCATTTATAATAGGGCTTACATGGCTTTGTTCCTAGACTGGGTTCCGGGTTGGGTCTGTTACCACCAATCCACTCACCCTGGGGGAGGGTGGCAAAGTCAATACGCGCCCATGGCACGCACGACTTTATCGCTCGCTGCAAGTGGCGCAAGTAATCCCTGTTGTCTGTGACCTCTTGGGCCAGGTTTGGAGGTAGTTCCGGCTTCTCTGTGAAGTCCTGTTCCCAGATTGTATCTACCCATTCTGTGAATAAAAACAAATATTATAGCTGCCTTAGGATTTTTGTCAGTAAATAATGCAGAATACTACCGCTACTTTTCTAAACAAATAATGACAAATATTAGCAAATTTTCCATCAAAAGCCGATTGAGGACACACTTAAGGAGAGGAAAGTGTAGTCAAGTGAGGATTGGAAATGATATTTTGGGAGATTTTGAGCAATGAATGTATGCACATCCAGTGAGATGTTGGCCATTTTGTCATCTGCTAAAAACACATGCTTGACATTGTGCACAAGTGGCGGTTGGGTTTGACATTCTTTCTGTTTTTCATACTGAGTTACTAATTAAAAAATCATGATTTCCTATCAGCTACCTGCAGTGGATTTGTATACATTTTTGAAGCCACGGCACAGATTCCAAGTTACTATAATCTAAGTTAACGTTAATTTCAGTTCCCCCTCCAAAAAAAAGGGGATAATTATCCCTTCCTTGATGTGCCCTAACGTTAACATGCTTATGGGGGGACTTGATATTTTGATGGGTAAATGATTTAAATAATAAAGTTTCCCAAGTAACCAGTTAGTAGATCCAATCTAAGGTCAGGTGACGATACACTTCTTCTCAACATTCCCCGAACCAAGCGCACTGTTGGAGATAAGGGTTTCTATGCAGCCGCTCCCCGCCTCTGGAACTCTCTACCTGCCTCTGTTCGTCAATGTACCACGACTCAAAGTTTTAAGAAGGCCCTCAAATTTCATCTGTTTCAAAAATGTAGGTTCCCGCCTTTACTGATTGCATCGTGCTTTGTTTTGGTGGTTTTTTTTCTTTGTTTTGTTTGTTGTATTTGTAAGATTGTAGGGTATTGTAGTTGTGTAAGATTGTATTTTACTTTAAGTCGGTAGCGTAAGTTTTGTAAAGCGCTTTGGCCATTTTTGATAAGGCGCTATATAAATGCCTTTTATTATTATCATTTGTCTCAGTGTTCAACTATGTAACCCAATGTGATGTTTACTGCCTACTGGAATATCTAGAACAAAATAATAAAGAACGCCCTCTCTAGTCGGCTATATTCAACAGTCAAGGTTAGGCCCTACTGACTTACGTTAAATAAAGTTTGATTGTTGAAATAACGTTAGAAAATGACAATAATCATGAATAAAATAATACTCTTGGAATGTATGTCATCTAAATTAATAGCTAGTTAATGTTTACAGTGCCACTTACGCTTTTCTAATTCAGAAAACCGCAAATCTTGTAAAGAGTCCGTGGTTCGTACGGGATCGGCCATTTTGTTTTCAGAGGCACCTGTCATTCAAAAACCCCGCCAAAACAATTAATTTTAAGCGTCAGCACAATCCATTTTATTAAGGGGTAAAATATTTTCTAAATATACTCATCATTACATTTTCATTTCATAGTAACAAACAAACACTTCTTAGCTTATATAATATAATTATATTAGTAAATATAGTATTAATTTATAGTCAAATCTATACAAAATGTCTAATAAAAGCCAAAGTTTATATTTCAAATCTTAATCAAACCCCTATTCTAGAAATGGTTACGTCTAAGAGCATTGAATGATTCTTCATGGTTGACCTTTTTAACCGCTGATTTTATTTTGTAAAGCAAATCCTTTCAGAAAAGCTATTTGTTTGAAATGCCACTTTGAATAATTGTTTATATTCACAATGTTAGTGTATCATGATCGAAAGTGGAATTTGTGCTATTTTATTTACTAACTCTGAATAATTATCTCTTTGACCGCGCTGTGATATTTGTCACGTCCCAAACTAAAAACGCCCCATATATCGGCAGACCGCAGTCCTGCAAGAAGACCATGAAACCCCAAATCCGATTGAAAATAACTCACATGGATCTGATAAACCAAATTTTTTCTATTGGTCAACTCAGTATGCTAATGAGTATACCCGTCATCACTAATTAATAACATGTTTTGTTATTAAAATATATGCTATTATATGCTGGATGCTGACTACCTCGGCGGTGAGTGCGTTGTGAATATTATTTTCTGATAAAAATTTTTAGGGAAAACAGGGCCAAACAAGAGCTCACAACAGCTCTTAAACTACAATTTAATCTTTCTCGTTTCCAAAAATACGATTTCGATCACGATTTTTACAGCCTTGGAGAGGGTAGATTGGGCCTCAAAGATTGCCGTGCGATGATGCTTTTGTGATTGCAGCTCGCGATAATAAATACAGAGCTCCAATGCATTGGCGTCATTCCGGACTCGGCGAAAAACTAACGTCTTCATGAAGGATAATTTGTCAGACTTGGTCATAGCCATACGAGTTATTTCCTCTCCTTCCAAGCCCGAACTAAGGCCGCTCCTCCAGCCTCAGTAATTGGTTGGTGATGTCTGCATATGCAGGGTCCCGTTAAACGTTTTTTGCTCAAAGGAAATGAACAGCTAGAAACGTGAAATTATAAGCAAGGAAACTTCCTTGAGTTAGGTTATTGTAACTGCTTTGTCACGATTGTGTGTAAACTAATGGATTGTATTATGCTGTGCATGTTCACTTATACTATAGTACTATACATTGTCATGTTTGTACAGAATGTTCAGTCACTGCTTACACTGTGCACAAATGTGTGTGCACAAGAAAAGGTTATTTTTATCAGTACAGTACTCAGTAGTGCTCAATGATTATAACTGTAGTGTAACAGTTACATGTATGTGGGCTGACTTGGTTTGATCCGAGTGTATGTTTTTGTTGGGTCCCTTGTAAGCCATGATAAATTGTTAACATGAATTAGATGCTTGTATTTTGTGTTGAAATTCAAACTAAACCACTCAAAACATACTACAATTATTATTAATACTTTATGTCATTAAAAATACATGCAAAATAACACATTGCTAGTGCCACTGGAACATCCCAGCCCTGGCCATGGCATGAATAAGTAAACTAAATTACTGTAATCGAAACGCCTTCGTTACTAACGTTAGTACAACCAGCACTACATACAAAATACAAAATAAAAACCATGAAACAATACCAAATTCCATTTCCCTCATTTAAATTATGTAGGAATTTACACCAAAAAAACTATTTAATTTCTGAAGTTGCAACGAGAAACTTAGCCAAATATGCCAAATGTTGCTTATCAATAATATCTAGGCCTGAATATCTGCTAGGCGATTTAAAAATCTAAATAACTTTACACAGTATTTGACTTTTCTTTCACATTCTCTATTCGTTTATCACTTGTTTTTTCAGCACCTTTTTTGTAGTGCACCTGCATGATATTCTTAACCCATGAAACTGGGTTCCGACTAACTTCAGACCATGGAAACTTTCCTTGTGTATCATTTTATTGTAAATACCATGATAAAAAAAAAACAGTTTCCTTGCTATACATGGCTATAGAGGTAAACCGCTATAGGCTAGTATATATGCCTAATGCTAATGGCAAACATTTTTTCTACCTTTTCATTTTCTCACAATATCATTCCAGTAGTGGTTTTCAGAACACGTGTTCATCTAATTTAAAGACATATTGTTATCTTTCTACAGTAATGAATAAGCTTGGGCGATATCCATTTTCTTTTCATCCACGATATATCGGCAAACATATATCGCGATTTTCGATAATGTTGCGATTATTTTTTCATTCATGTATGACTGCGTTAGAGCTGATATATGTACCTCATTACAAGCGTCACAATACAGGGGTCGAAGAATTAAAGCAGGGTTTTCGAGTGAGAATATCTCAAGATGTGATGCAGGTACAGTATTTCTGATGCCTTTTATGAAGAGAACAGGCAGTGTTTACCCAATAAATCAACTTTGAGATTCATATCTTTTTCAAATTAGTATTTATGAGCAAATGAAATTGGTGTAAAAATGTAGGCAACATTTGCATTTGTCAAAAAGGGAGGTGACATGCCCCTTTTGGAGGGCCGTAAATCCCAATCCACTTGGAATTTGGCTCTGAAATTTTGTTTGTCTGAGTTTGAAGGATGAAGCTATGTTTTAAATTTTTTCAGCCAAATCTGAGGGGGTCACCAGGGGAGATGTTGAAAATTTAGGTGATTTGACGCGGAATGACCCTCCTGCTTATAGTTTTCATGGATCAGATGATTTTTTTGGAGAATGCACTCTCTAAAAATAGACAAAACGTCAGATTAGAGGAAAGGCCACTTTTCCTGAGTAAGATTTTAAGGACACTTCCATTAGAATATCAGAATGTCTATGGGAACATTTGTAAGGGGCACCAAGGCCAAGACCAGGGCAACGGAGGCCATGGCCTCTGTGAAATATGAAATGCTACGCCTGATTCAAGTGATATCACAGCATATATCTGTACATAAAATGGGCATATAATGTTACTCACCGTTAAACGCTCCACCAACATCGTCAGTTCCTCCTGTAGTTGTTTGTCTTCCTCGGACTAAAGAAAACAAGCAGACAACCAATTATGAATATGCATGAATATACATGAATATGCATTAGTCTTTACTATTCATTCATTAGTATTCTATCAGTTTCTATCAGTTTCTTTCTGGTGTTTTTGTTTGTTTTTGTTTTCATTTTAATACAACTTTTGAAGGAAAGAATGTCATATCCGGCCGCCACTTTTTAAGGGCTTTTTTGGAATTTTTTTGCAACCACTAACCAGTTAAAAAATGATTCTATCGATTTTTGGGGGTACAGAAAGTGAAAATTATCTTCAAAATCCACTTTTTATTCATGATGTCAATTGCGCGGCAGAACATCAATTGCGCAAGGGCGACAGGACTTACAGTGCACGCGATTTAATGAGACGTGTTCTACCGCGCAATCGATGTTCTGACCCCAAGGTCATCGCTCATGTGCATTATTCAGCATGAACGGCATGAAAAGTTTGTACACAGATTGGCGTTGCTCTGAGAAATGTCTGGGAAATACTCTTTTTAGACACCTTTCACTCCAGCCGTCGTTTCTCCAAGAGGCATTTAAGAAGTTACAGTGCCTGCATTTCCTCGGTTCAGCCAGCGAAGACAGGTAAAGGGAGAAAATTCAGTGCAAACTTTACAGGTATCTGAGCAGGGAAGAACTCTTGGTCAGGACCTTATCGTAAGTGTACTGTAGATAAAGGTCCTATCAAAACTACTATTAAGCCAAAATAAACACTAGCTTAATTTAATAACATTATCAAACTTATCAAATAATCGCTTTGATAATTTCTAAATTGGTGAACTGGGTAGAATGTCATATCTGGCCACTATTTTTCATTAAATATAACCAATAATGTAATCTTACCTACCTGGTAGGTGGAGAACATATGGATGATGATGGACATATACTTCAAATTATTCCAGGACATTTATTTCATGAAAAATCAGTCATTTTTGGTATCGATAACTTCCTCAGTCATGTCAGTCTGATCTTAAACTCCACAATTAGTGACCAACACAGTCATGCATTGTGCATGCGTAGTATGGGCTATAATAGGATCCTTCTATTTTCTGAAGGGATTTTTTAGAAGGAATCAAGGTCCGAAAACCACATCATAAAGTGGATTTTAAAGATAGTTTTCGCTTTCTGTACCACCAAAAATCGATAGAATGACTCTTCTTAACTGGTTTAGTAGTTGCAAAATAAATCCAAAAAAGCCCTTAAAAAGTGGCGGCCGGATACGACATTCTTTCCGGTGAACTTATTGCACAAATGCATCTTCAATGACAATGTCAGTCACACTGTTGTAATAGCGTAACTGGTAAGGTAGAATTATGCGCTACACATGTAATGACAAAGCATTCTTACCCACACGACCTCACAAAAAACAAAGCTCTAAAAACACAGCATATTCAGACAACCTTGATAAAACCCAACACCAATTTCCATCCAATGTTCCCATTTATCTTACCAAGTCTGCGTCTTTATCTTCTTCGATTTTCTTGCCATTTTTGCCGTCTTCCTTTTCTGTTTTCTTCTCAGTTGTTGTTGTTGTTGTTAATGGCACTTCTGGCAATCTATGTGCCCTTTGTGCCAGTTGCTGTACGGTTTGAACAGCGCATGCGCGCAGAGATGCGAACGATATGAGACTGCTTTTTGAGATTATGACGTAACAAAACGGACTCTGTAGCCTACTTAGAAGAAATCTTGATGGACCGGTACAAAACAAGAAAATAGGTTGGAGAATTATAAAAAACTGAAAGGAGATTAATCCAAACCCAAAAAATCAAACCCAGGTTACTATAGCACGATCTAGAAAAAAGAGGGGGTGGGTGCTGGTGATCCTCCAGACATAGAGCGCCGCATGTGTTCCTGCAAGCCGGTCCGTTTCCCTTGCAGTTTAAGAGCCCGTGCTCCGCCAGGTAAAATTTGCAGGGCCGCAACACTTCAGGTGATGAGGCGGCACCCTGTCCAATAATCATCAAAACACCCAGTCCTCTGAAAAAAAATTGCTTGTGGAAAACTATGTATTATTTTAATATTTTCCGAATTTCTCTAATAAAATGAAGAAAAAGGCTATGTTATTTTGAATCCAAGTAAATCATGTATTGTCATTTGATTAACAGTATATTTTAGAGCCCTTTGTAACTAATGTCTATTATTGATATATTGAAATAAAAGGTGATTTACAATATCAAAGAAGTTACACGTATTAATAATGATCATTATTGCGTTGGGTTATTTTTCCTTTTGTTTTTCATTAGGTGCCTTATGATTTGATGAACTGGATGCCCCAGTTTCATGAGCCATTTCTCTTTGTTTAGGTTTTGATTGTGAACTCTTTCTTTGTGTATCTTATTTTATAGGTCTGTTTGGTGATTGTGATGTATTACGTGACTTACTGATGTTTTGGGTTTTTTCTGTAGGTTTTTTTTCTTCAGTGCTATGGAGTATGTGTTTGCCCGAGATTG
>CM055817.1:18109324-18129151 GCA_029582265.1 Zoroaster sp. YZ-2022 | reverse complement strand
AAATTTCAAGGAGGGAATTTCAATCAACTTTTAGAGTGTATTAACACAGTGTTCTTACTGTGTATTCCACGCAGTCGTCACACTGTGGCCTTCTCTGTGTGTGACAATATGAATTTGGAGATATCATGGCGTAGGGAAGTTTACAGAGATACATCAGGGAATTGTACCAGCAACTATATACTTGTTAGTTTAGTTAGTCACCTAGGGTAGAATGTCGTATCCGACCGCCACTTTTTCTCATTCAATATAACCAATAATGTTATCTTACCTACCCAGTGAGGTGGAGAACGTATGGATGATGATGGACATAATTATACTTCAAATTATTCCAGAATATTTATTTCATGAAAAATCAGGCATTTTTGGTATACGATGACTTCCTCAGTCATAGGTAAAACTTGTAGCTTTGCATGGTGAGAATGATAAGTAAGACTAATTGCGGTGACACCATGTGGAATCTCAATTGAGTAGTAATTAGTTCTGAAAAGAACTGGGGTACAACTCGACGTTTCGATCAGTATGCTCTGATAAATAATCCTCAGTCATATCAGTCTGATCTTGTCAAGGCCTGTTCGTGACCAACATACCGTAGTCATTGTGTATGCGCAGTGGCAACTATAATGTGATCCTTCTATTTTCTGAAGGGGAGGATGTTTTAGAAGGAAAATAATATCCGAAAACCATCATAAAAGTGGATTTTAAAGATAGTTTTTGCTTTCTGTACCCCGAAAAATCAATAGAATAATTTTTTAACTAGTTAGTGGCTGCAAAAAAATTCCCCCCAAAACCTTTAAAAGTGGCGGTCGGATACGACATTCTTTTCCATAAAACAACCAATCTGTGAAAGTTTCAGCTCAATACGGAGTCCAAGTCATGAGAAAAGTGTAAAAAAACATTCACAATATTTTATGAAAAGACTTGGAGCAAAAAGTTGTCAACTTTTTTGTGTTTTTCCGATATCAGAACACATCAGACATAATAATATTTCAGAATAATTGCTACCTACCAACTTTATATCAAGTTAGCTGTCTAAAAATAATTGTTATTTTGTACTTGGGCAATTACCAATGTACCTTGTACCTTTCCCTAAAATAAACGGATTTTGTAAGGCTTTATGAGTTGCCCTGATCTATCAAGATATTCTGTTTTCTGTCTTTAATTTGTTTTTGTTGATTGCTTGTGCTGTGATATTTTGAGATGTTGTATTACTGAATAAATAATCCAACCAAACCTACACCTCTTAAATTGAAAGAAAACAATTTTTCCCAATATCACCAACACTGTACCTTCCCTTTACCTCCACCTATAGTAGTAGCTAGGTTCTTATTGTTGAGGAGTTACGCCCAATTTATAGGTTTCCTGCCAATCTCCCTATACCAGCGGCGTAGCCAGGACTTTTCAGTGGGGGGAGGGGGCACAGGGGGCATTGCTTTTCAGTGGGGGCCCCAGGGGTATGGGCTTTCCCTTTTCTTTTTCTTTTCTGTTTTTGGGGCACTATGAGGATTTTTCGTGGGGGGGCACTGGAAATTTGTGGGGGGCGTACGTGCCCCCAGGCCCCCCCCCATGGCTACGCCGCTGTCCCTTACTCCTTCACTGTCCCTTACTCCTTCGCTGTCCTTTACTCCTTCGCTGTCCCTTACTCCTTCGCTGTCCCTTACTCCTTCACTGTCCCAAGCTGCTCTGGTTGTTATAAGCTTTATATGATCCCCATAGGATCACGTTGCCTGAGGATGTGAGAAAGTGAGAATATGATCTCCGTGCGTGATTTATAGAGGAGCATCAAGAAACTATTAATAACTGCACTTTGTTCATTTTTAGAGAGGTTCCGTCATTAGACATTAGTAAGCTAAACAACATCAGTTTTATTATCTCAACCCAAGGTAAAATATCGTAAAAAGTCATTTTATTCGAGCCACTTTTGTCTCAAATAAAAAAAAGCCAAGGTCCACTTTCGGGGAAAGAAATCTAACATTAACTCAGGCAACAGTATCAATCATTTTCAGTGTTATTAGTACACACTTTATGGCCAATACTTGGGTTATTTTGTCCACTGAAGGGGTGACTTTACAAGGGCAACATCAGGAAGGCGATATTTAAACGTAAGAGGACAATTTCTTTCCCTCAGTGGAACTTGGGCTTTTCTAAATTTGAGACAAACTGGATGCAGAGAAAGTGACTGTTTACAATATTTTACTGCCCCGTTGGCCTTCTCATACTAGACCGCGGTCGTTGACGTCGGTCGAGGACGACGTATAGGGTCGGTAGGGTTGACATATGTACAGTGTATCGTGACTGCCACACTAAAGTAATAATTAGTTAGAAAGTTGTTTGGATATATGAATTCGTCTTTTCTTATTTCTTTGTGTAAAGGAATTGTATATCATCAACGCGATTGGAAACAAGTTGTTCTTAAAAAATAAGCAAATCGCAGTTTGGTAGGGAAAAAGGTCGTGGATTAGAAATCGTTTTTTATTCAAGTTTGCTGTTTGATTTAAACAAGTCACATAAGGCCAAAAAAATAAATTGTTGAGTTGCCCTCCAGTGAAAATATTTGAAGGGGTCGGTCGGTCGGGATTTTTTTTTTCTCCTTGACTGTCATTTTAAGATTGAAATGCATTGGAACTGAAACCACATACCATGTTTTTCATTTGTATACCTATCAGCAAGGAATTTTGCTTCAGAATAAAAGTATCCCAAGCATTTTTGTTGTACTTTTCGCTGTGATTGACACAGCAAATTCATCCATATTGCGTGCAATGCTCAACATGCAACATGTGAGTGGCCATTCAATTTGAAATCGTGTAGATTGAGTCACAATCATTGACACACGTACAGTGCGGGGAGCCAGTGCACAACGTGTGAGGGCCATTTGATTTGAAAACGTGTAGATTGAGTCGCAATCATTGACATACAAAACAGTGCGGGAAGCCAGTGGAAAACATGTGGGGGGTCATTCGATTGGAAAACGTGTAGATTTGAGTCGCAATCGTTGGCACACAGTGTGTGCGAAGGCAGTGCACCATGTGAGGGCCGGGGCCATTCGATTTGAAAACATGTAGATTGAGTCTTGGGTACCGGTAAATTTACCGGTAAAAAAAGTGGAAAATTTCACAAATCAAACGTATTATGTTTTATACAAAGAAAATTGGTAAGTTTCATTAATAAATAGGCCTATGAATGACGGGGGAAAAAAGGGAAAAAAAACCCGACCCGAGATTTCAGCACTTTTGGGTCGGTCGGTGGAGGGCAACTCAACATCTTTTTTGTTTGCCTAATTATACAGAGACACATTACGGTCAGATAAGTACAGATATAATACTTAAATACACATCCTTGCCCCAGTTAATTAATTAAGGTATTTAGATAGAAAAAAGTATGAAAGTATATTTAAAATATAAAGGGAGGAAAGTAAAAATAAATTAGTTTTAGCCCCTTTTATATATTATTAACCTATCTTTTTATTTTATGTAAATAATTATCACGCGCGCGTTTACGCACACATTCAACGCTCTACCAACCTATTAAAATGATTATGTGTTCTTTGTTAATAACAAACGCAATATACGATTTTTATTTGTATTTTAAATAGCTTTGTATTACTATTACACTAATTACCTTCAAATGTAATAGACGTGTTTTTCTACTTCATAAGTTTTGTTACATTACTGCATCATATTTCTACATTATTCTGTTATCCTTTGTTCCTGTTTGTCATCATATTTCTACTGACTTTGTTTATTCATCTTACGGTAAGCTCATATTTATGAATCAAAATTTTTAAAACAAAATTGATTTTGTTTAAATATCCATCTTATAGGACTACATTTAATTTTACTGCATTCCGTCAATATAAAAATTATTTTATCAATTTTCAGATACATCAACGTTAATTGTTAGACCCTCCTAGTTCCTCATCCATTTTTTATTTTTTCGTCACAAAATAGGTGAGATTTATTTATTTATTTATTATTGCTTGTTTGTTTTTATTTTTATAGGCCTATATAATTTTGTTCATTTCCCCTACTAGCCTAATAGTAATACATTAAGAGTCTTTAACAGGCAGGTCGTGCAGTCTCATGAGACGAAACCTGCCTTATAGCATACTGCACCTGACAAGTCATGCTATTTTTTCAATTTAAAAAAAAGAAGAAAAAAAAGCTGTTTAAGAACTCTTATTGCCGGCTTTCACATCCTCTTAACCCTTACTATTTTCGTTAATAACATTTAAAATTTTCTATTTTTTCCTGTCTTATTTCATTTTGCATTAATACACTTTTACATAAATCCACAAAACAAATTTTATTTTATTTTTTTCTAAATATTCTTCATCTTTATTTTACTTTTTCCTTTTTGTTCATCACCAATTATGATTTTAATTATACACCCAGATCAATTAATCAACTTAGTTTTTCTACGTTGTCACTTCATACATCCTACATAGCGCCAGTTGATATAATCTACTCTATTTGATTGTCTACTTGATTATTCAAGTTATTGCCACAACCCTAAACTCTTTAGTAATTATATTATTGGTTACTCAACCTTTATATTATCAATATTTAAATTTATTAATTATTAGCCTTCATTTTCTTATTAATTATTTTTATTACTTATTTAATTTTCATATTTTATATCATTTATTGTTATCCTTTCATTATGCCATCATCTCGCCCCAGAAAAATTAATTTTGATAAAATCAAACAATGTCATAACTTCAATAAATGGAAAACTTTGGCTTCTCATTCTAAATTTTTTTTTCAAAATTATATTAATCTTACTAATAAATATTGTTTAATTTTAGATGAATTCATACCTAAACTCCATAAACTTCAACTTAATTTTAATCAAATTATCAATGTCATAGAAAACACCCCAAACTATAATCATCACCCTAATAACCTCAGTCTAGGTATCGACAATTTAAATAAATTAATTAATAATGCCAAAGTCAACCTTGATAATATCTCCAATAACTTAGAATTACATTTTGTTTCTGAAATTGATTTCCTTAATTCATCTAAACCACTCAATCGTCATTCACGCCTTCGTTCATTATCCCTTAATTATCATTTAGCTATTGCCTTAATCAACCAACGTAAATTAATTCACAATGTATTTTTAATTTCTAAACTCTCGTCCCTTAGAAATCAAGCCATCGATAAAATCATCAATGAAATCTCTAATAATTCACCTAATTTTCATAATTTTACTTCAATTAACATCCCCAAACGTATCCAACAGATTATCAATAAAGGTCCATCCTTCATCCCCACTAACCCTTCCGAAGACTCTGAATCTGCTAAACTTACACTACACAAATCAATCCTCCTCTCTCTAAAAAAAACTAGCATCTAAAGAAATATCCCATTCGCATACCTACAAACCATCCACGGATTACCATTTTAATTTCAGACTTAACAAGAAATATACTAATAAACATCTCAACTCACTTCTCTGTCATCCCAAAACATACAATAACACATTCAGTTACATCCAGGCCACACTAGAAGAATCAATGAACATTCCACATAATAACGTTTTAAAATTAAATCCCAATCGCCTTCATAACATTACATTACAAGATATTAAAGACATTCAACATCTTTCTAGTAATAAAGACATCAATATTAAAATCTCCGACAAAAATATGGGCTTATGCATTTGCAACACATCATGGTACATAAATGAATATAAGAGACAAATTAACTGCAGCACATACACATCTTTAGGTCGTTTTAACACTAACATCGTCACTACGCTCATAACATCAGCCAAACTTAAAACAAGACATCAACTCATTATTAATTTTACAAACAACGATCTTCCTAAAGCAGCAGATTCAGACTTCAAAGAAATAACATCTTTGCTTAAAACTAAAATAATTAAAGTCCCTTCTATGGATATTCTCCCAAAAGTTCACAAATTAGACTCTCCACCTTGTCCATCTAACGAATCAAAACTTAAAGGTCGTCCCATTATTACTGCTCATAGTTGGATTACCTCCCCTATTTCTAAAGCACTTGGTTTTTATTTAGATATTCTTTTAAGCAGGTTTGAAGATAAATTTACAGAATTTAACTTTCCCTGGCCTATTATTAATAGTTCTAATCAACTTATCAACCAAATCAAGACTTTAGATATTAATTATTTTGATGACATTTCCCTCATTTCTTTTGATTTTGAAAGTCTTTACACCAATATTACTCCATGTGACATCCATGATACTCTTTTTAAGGTTACTTCAATCTGTGATTACCCTTTTGAATTTTTGAATTATTTTTTCAAACTTTATAATTTCACTTGTAAATATAGCAATTTTTCTGTAGGTAATTTTCTTTTTAAACAAAATATCGGTGTTCAAATGGGTAGCTATCACTCAGCACAAATTGCTAACTTAATTTTAGCTTACAGAGAATTTCTTTTTTTCCAAAATTTCAACAACCCTAATTTACTTATTTTTGTCAGGTATATTGATGATGGTCTCTTAATCACTCGTAATTCTATTAATTTTAGCCATAATTATGTCATTAATGCCCTCACCTCCGTTTACCCTAAATCTATACCAATCACTTTTACTATTAATAATAAAACCATTAATTTTCTAGACCTCCAGCTCTCTGTAGATCATTTTACTCTTTTAAATAATAAATTAAATTTCTTTATTTATCAGAAACCATTCCAAAAATTCAGTTATATTAATTTCACTTCCAATCACAACCCCAACTATTTTTCTAGCATTATTAAGGGTGAATGCCATCGTTATAAAACCCACTCATCCTGTATATCCACGAATATAACCATATGTTAAAACTATTTTCTATTAGACTCCTCAAATGCGGTTTTCATAAGTCTGTTATCAACAGATTTAAGCTTAAATATCATCATACTTTTTCCCGCAAACCTTTTTTGTCTAATTGTAACATTAAACCTATATTTTGTACTGTTAAGTTTAACAAAACCAGTAATAATAGTTTCTGTGCTCGTAAGGTTATTAACAAATACAAACATCTTATCAAGAACCGTTTCTCTATGTTTATAGTTTCATCTAATGATGTCGTTGTTGTTGTTGTTGTTGTTGTAGATTAATGGCACTTTTGGCAGTCCATGTGCCCTTTGTGCCAGTCACTAGATACAGCAAGAGGTAGCCTGGAGCGAGAACGCAGTAGAAAAAACACTTGATGGTAACGAGGTATCCTACTAGCACTACAGTTATGTTAACATGGCTGAGGTCAATTCCACTTCATGGTCTTTATAGTTTCACAAATGTTGGATTTTGTCCTAAGAACAAGTCAAATGTAGTTGGGAAGAGCGTATGTAATTGGTTTCCAAAGGGTGAAACTGAAAAATTATACTATTTGAAAATACAGGAGTGACAGAAATTTGATGCGTAGGTCTACAATTATGTATGTGTACACGTATGTTAAGCTGTGACATGAGAGAAGTTGAGGGTCGTGCTGAAAATGAGGGCGCCAGTAATCCTCCAGACATGGAGCGCCACAGTGCTCCTGCAAACCGAGCCGTTTTTCATGCAGTTTAAGGGCCCGGGCCCCGCCGGTAAATTTTCAGGCCCGCAACGCTCCAGGTGAAGAAATGGTGGCGCTCTGTCCAGCCAATCACTGAATGCCCCGCACTTCAGCAATGTAGAGTGAAACTATACCCTCTTAAATAAAAAATATTAAAAAAATAATAATAATGAAATGAGAGATGGGTTGATATGAAAAGATCTGTAAAAGTTTTAAAGCTTAACATTACACTTTTTAATATAGTGAAGTATATGAATAATGTTATATTTGGAACTAAGGAGATTTTTAAGGGTCATTTGGTTATTATTAAATTTAAGTGATTTTTGTAAGTTTTTTCTATTGTTGTCATATTTTTTACAAGATGTGAGAAAGTGATTGGTATTATCATAAATGTGGCAGATTTCGCAGAGACCATCGGGATGTTTTCCTATTTTGTAGTAAAAACTGTTGAGACTGTTACACATGTCCATACGAAGTCTATGAATAATAATTTCCTGCCAGCGTGGAAGGTTCCATGAGTTTATGTGGAAGGAAACCTCAGGTTGGATTAATTTGAGTGTAGAAACTTTGGACTCGTTCCATTCTAATTGCCATTTTTGTTTGAGGTGTTTTTTAATTTGGTGTTTAGTTTCTGTGGTGGTAAGTGGTAAATTGTAATCAATATAATTTTTGCTTGTAGCCTTTTTGGCAATTTCGTCAGCCTTTTCATTTCCTTTTATTCCACAATGACCAGGAATCCACTCAAAAATGACTGTATTTGCTTGATTACGAATGCTAATTAAAGTGTGTCGAATGTCACAGATTATTTTATTACTGGGAATAGGATGAGAGATGGCTTGGATTGCACTTAAGCAGTCACTGAAAATGCAGGTATGAATTGGTTGGACTTGTTCAATCCACTCAACGGCTAATAGAATAGCAAAGAGCTCTGCTGTAAAAATGGAGGCTTCATTATTTATTTTAATGCTCTTAGAGTATTTGAGTTGGGGAATAAATATACCGCATCCAACTGTATTTGTATCTGGGTTTAAGGAACCATCTGTGTAAATATGAATGGAATTACTCCAGGTAGTGTGAATAATTTCGGTAGCAATAAGACCCTTTTCATTATTATTTTAATATGTTTAGTATGGTTAAATATTTCTGTGGAGATAATGGGATTTGTGTAGTGCCAATAGGAAAAGGGTTGAAGAGAGGGAATATATTAATGGTGGGTTGGTTGCACCTCGCTTCAAAAGGGTGTGGTGCAATTTATTACTCCACTTTTCAGCGAAATACTGTTTTGCCAGTTGTCAAATTGGAGGGTTTATTAGGATGAGAAATGTGAATATTTAGTTTGATACCATATAGGTTGCAAAGAAAGTTGCGGCGTAGTTGTAGTGGGGGTCACCACACTCTATTTGAAGTTTCTTGAGAGAAGTCCCATAGAGCGCTCCAGTGCACGTTTTAAAGCTTGATATTGGATGCTGTCTAGTTTCTGTTTATAATTAGAGGCTGCGGAATTAAAGGCTTCACACCCATATTCTAAGAGGGGTTTAATAAGCATTTGATAAAGGTGATAAAGAGTTTTACAGTCTGCACCCCAGTCAGTTCCACTGATGCATCTAAGGAGGTTTAGTTTAGTTTTACTTCTAACAATGGTGTAATTGATGTGCTCCTTCCAATTTAGTTTACTGTCGAAAAGGACTCCAAGGAACTTGGCTGTTTGTTGAAAATTAATGTTAACATTTTTTATGTTTAATTTAGTAGTAACATTTCTTTTGTTGGTAAAGAGGATAGCATTAGTTTTTGGAATAGAAATTTTGAATCCCCATTTCTCACACCTGGGGGGTGTTTCATAAAGAACATGAGACAATTAATCTTAACTATTAATCTTAAATCCGAATTATTCTTAGACCACAATTAATTGTAAAATTCTGTTTCATAAAATCAATCTTGGCAAAAGTTTGATCGAGCTTAAAATAAGATTAATATTAATTGTATCTTAAGACTTCAATAATATTGACAGAGGCTAAAGCGCAACCTTTGACCTAGAGCAACTTTTCAGCTGTCAAAACTTTTTCTCAAGTCGGCCATCTTGTTTTTCAGTGTGAGTGGTGAGTAGAAAATGTATTCAATTTTTGATAAGTTATATTAGATAAGGAGGTTTATACACTTATAATATGACTCAATGCATACAGGGTTGACTAAGCTTTCCTTCATGTAAAAATATGGGATTCGTTGTTTTTGATTTACACTGTTTTTATAGCAGCATGAATCGGCAAGTGACCGCGATGGGGCTAGCGGTGCTTAGTGCCCCATCAAAATACTGCTGCTGATACGGTGCACATATGTTGGTGGGTGTAGCTGAAGTTTTAGCTATGTAGTGGTTAAGTTAGTTTGACTTCGTTGGATCAATTTTCATGCATTTAAATATTACATAATTAAAAAGGAAAATTTTGGTTATCGTTGTTTAATGAATTGTTTTATTTCAAGCAAGGAAACTTTTATGTGGCACTTACTGATTTAGCCCCATTCTGGCAATACACTGGACTCCCTCCGTATCCTTGGCCACAGCACCACATGTACAAACATGGAGCGATTGTTTCAACTTTTGATCTGCTAATTATTATTACAATCTAAAATTTTGTGAACACGTAAGCTTGCCCAAGCAGACACTTTTAGCATAAAGTGTGAGGTTTTTAGTTTTGGTGAAATTGTTTTGTTTTGTTTTGTTTTTTCAATTTTTTTTCGAACTTTTCAAAGTGAGATATCCCAGAATAATGGATTTTATGCCCAAAGTGTCTGCTTGGGCAAGGTTACCTAATTACTAAGATTTAGGTTGTAATAATTAGCAGATCAAAAGTTGGAAAAAATGAAAAATTGTTCCATTTTTGTACATTGGCCCTAGAATGGGGCGATGTGGCACTTTGTGTTTTCTTGAAATAAAACATTTTGTTGTTTGGACCTGGGTCATGTGGGCAAACTTCATTATTAACTGAGTAAATCTTACATAAATAATTTAAGTAAATTTTATATCGTTTGTTTTTCTTTTCAGAATTATATCTGCTGAAAACCGGTCAACTTAAAATGGTAATATATAGTTTTCCTATTCCAGTGATCAAAGTGTCACTAGGTGTGAATTAATTGTAATTGGTAATCATACATCCCTGGTTTACACATTACATTTTGTAGTGGGATGTAACTTACTGCTTTAGCAACAATGCACAAAATACATGGAACATGCAAAATTGTTTCAACATGGCTGCTGGTACATGAGATAATGTCGGGATCCCGACAATAGTTGACGGATTTTTTCGTTCAGTATCTCAAATGAAAATATTTAACTTCCTTGACGAAAGGAAAATTGCTACTTTATGTTTAAATCAATTTGTTACTGTCAATTTGGCAAAAAATCGGGCAACTTTAACTTTATTTGGGTAATGAATAACAAAAATATATGTAATTATTTCTCTATGTTTAATTGAATAGTTTAGTTGGTTAAGTGTAGTCAATCCAGAGGGGCGTATGGAGGGCCAAAAGAAAAAATAAAGAAAAACAATTAACATAATTAACTAATTAAATAATTAATAACAAATTCTAGCTATATAAAGCTAGCAAGCAAGAAAAAAAGTAAGCAAGTGGATGAGGAGGCTTGTTTTAATGCCTGTTTATCATTGAGCTTTTTGGGAGGAATCTTAAGTGGCTCCTTTAGGTCCCTCTGGAAAACTCTGTAATTGATACATGTAGTGGTTACATGTTATTAAAGCAGAAATTGTTTATCAAAGAATCACAATGCTAAGATTCTCATGGCATTCCCCTAATGTTGTTTTATTATTTTGAATTGAAAGGTTGAGGCGAGGAAGAATAAATGCTGGAGGAAAGCAGCTGAAGCACTAAGAGTAGCTGGTGGGCCACAAACCAGGGAATGGGCTGATGTGCGGAAGAAATGGAATGAACTGAAGGTTCAAGCTCATAAGTACAATCAGAGGAAAATGGCTACAGGTAAGCTAAGACTTTTGATTCTAAGTCAGTTTGCCTCTAATTCTGCTGTACACTGCCAAACAATGTTGTGCCAGACTGTTATCTAAAATCCTGATTCCATCTCTGATTACCACTGCACGTACAGTATGCTTTGTACTCAAATATTGAAACCAAGCAGGCAAAAGACACGTGTGCCTACTCAGGGGCGGATCCAGGAATGTTTACAGGGGGGGGAGTCAGGCCCGTCAGATATTTTTTCATTAAAAAAACATGCGCAATATGCTTTCTTGCCAGTCTCCCATTCATAACGCTCACCATATACAGATAATAACCCCTGCAGAATGTCATCTTTTTTATTATTACTATAATTGATATATATAATTTAGATTTTTGGTGTCAGAGCGGCGGGGAGGGGGAGGGGGTTTGACCCCCCCTCTGGATCCGTGCCTGCTACTGATGAGGTATATGTGAGCATTTTTACATGTGCACAGTTCAATATATATGCCTGTACATGTAATTATACAGTGGGTCAAACATAATGATACGATGTACAGAATTTCTAAAAGTGTGACAACATGATAACTAAATTTAATGCAAAATTTTCCCAAATGTAATTTACTTCCATAAAAGAATTACTATTTACAAAAATTATAAATATTTTCAGGAGATGGCCCAATCCCTGTTGATGACACTTTTGAACATGTGCTAGATGCCCTGTCTCCTCAAACTAAATTTGGAATCTATGGACAGGAGTCAGAGACAAATCCTTTGCCTTCTGAAAGTGTGCAGGAGGTAAGACCCAGTAACTTAAAATTAAGTGCAGTGGTATTAGGTGAAAATGCTGTATATAGCATTTTCACCTAATACCGCTGCACTTATGTAGGTTTCACTGTCCAACTGTCTGCTCTCACAAAAGAAGCATTCTATTTTGTTGATTATTCATGTACCAAGTTCCAGCAAATTTGGACTGTAAGTACCAAATACCAAAATATTTGGGACTTTAAAAAAAGGTTCAACTTTGCTTTGACATTCTTGAGTTCAGAAACTTAAAGTAATTTATACAATTATCAATCATTACTGTATATTTTACAAACAGTTTAAGAAAGATGATCTCATAGAAATGACATCTTTTGGTATAAATTTGTATTTTTTTTCAGGATTCAGAATCTCAAGATTCACAACAGACACAAGTCTCACTGGAGTTCCTTCCCAGGAAACAGTCAAGTAGCAGCAGCTGCAGCAACGACAACAGCAGCACCTTCTTTCTTGACAAAGAATTGAAACAAAAACCACAACCAAAGGCATCACGCACAAGAAGCCATGAGATTGAGGAGGAGTTGTTGAAAATTGAGCAGGAAAAGGTTGATCTAATGAAAGAGAATTTGGATGTCCAGAGAGGAATCTTAGGATGTCTGCAATCATTAACTGCCTCAACACTTTTCAACTCTTTGCAATAGCAAACTTATATCTGCAATAAAAAGGGAGCACAGTGATGTTAATTCTGAGCATTGTTGTTTAAAGATTGAAAAATGTCACTTTCATAGACCCTTTAATGCATTCTGTTTGGTCCATAGATGGTTGTTTTTAAATACTCTGAGAGTGTTTTAACTGTACATTCCATCTATTTATCTGTTAACAAATGAAGTTACTGTTTAATGAGTGTTAATAATAAGTATAGACAACTCAGGAATGAAGTTCACATTTAACAGCAATGTTTTTGCCACTTTATCTTTATTTCTCAGAGGGTGTGTGTAATGGTGCATTTACAAATAATGACTATCTATATCTTCAAGGCATAGATGAAAATACAGGGTGGTTTGGTTAATATTGGCAGATCTTAAGAAAAAAAACACTGAAAATGTGTGATGCTATTTTATTTACATTGCATAAAAGCACTGCTTACGAAAGTGTAAATGACTTGTTTTCTTAAAACTCATTTTCAAGTGTGATAAAAACATTGGTAACACTTCTTACAGGTTAACTGAAAAAATGTTACAACTTTTCTATAAACAATGTTTGGGATCTGTGTTACTTTAAACATAATTTAAATTAATTCCATTAAATGTTTTTATAAAAATTATTTGCCAAATATTTCAAATATGTGTTTATGCAATTCTTGCAATATGTTATATCTAATTAATGAAAAGATGGAAATGAGAATGAATTTATACAAATGTGAATTGATTATTTCAGAAAAATTAAATAAATTAAAGATGGATCTCCCAAATGTGTGAAATTGTTTCAGAGAACAGAGATTGCCAGCAAGTGTGTGCTATGTTTCTTACAGTGTATACATTGTACATGTATGTTCAAGAATTAAACAAAGAAATTGTCAATAATATTTGGCCTTATAGCATCCCCAGCTGCAACTGCTGCAATGTCATCGTCTGCAACATCGTTTTCGTTATGATCTTCATCCTCTTGCTGTTGATCATTATCTGGGTCAAGATTAGGTTCTCTCAGGTCCTTGCTGATGTTGAAAAGAATACAGCAGGCAGTGATGATGTCACAAGCCCTCTCTGGCACAATCTGCATTCCATGACCAAGTAGACATCTGAATTTATTCTTAAGCTGCCCGTTCACTTGCTCAATAAGCACTCGTGTGGCAGCATGGGCCCTATAAAAAATAACAAAGTATGAATAAATACATTAAATAAGATACCTTTGGCAACGATAGAATTGTTATCTTAATTTTAGTATTTATTTAATTTTATTTAATGTTTGATTGAAACACCACCACCCCCCTCCCCCGCTTCGGACTTTTGGGCAGTGCATTGTACTCTGTTATTAAATTATTTCCTACATTGTAATTTACCTGTTGTATTCCCTCTCCGCATTGGTGTCAGGATTTGCTAGTGGGGTCATTAACCATGGCTGTACTGGGTAGCCAGAATCGCCCAAGAGGATGCCCTGTAGCCTTCCACCTTCAAACAGCTGCCCTATCCGACTTGCCTGTAGGATGCGGCTATCATGGGTGCTGCCTGGCCACCTTGCTGCTACACTGGTGATCCGATAATTAACTTTGCATATAAGTTGGACATTTATGCTGTGTTTGCCTTTTCGGTTGACATATATGTGTTCATTGTCTCCGAGTTTACATCCATGAATACAAATGTGGGTACCATCTACCACACCAACTAGTTGGGGGAATCCTGCGATGGCGAAGAAACCTCTCTGCATATCCCGCACTGCTGCTGGGTTTGATGGAAATGAAATGTATTCATTTCTCAGATGACAAAGTTTAAGAGTAACTCTTCTTACTACCCTGGAGCAAGTGGCAATGCTGCAGCCGTGCATCTCACTTGCACAGTCGAAGAGAGATCCTGTGGCATAGAATCTGAGGGCGATGAATACCTGTAAACTTGCTGGTAGTGCTCTGTTTCGCCTTGTTGGATGTTGCAAGCCTGCCTCTAACAAATCAATGATGTGCATGCATCCAAACCGTGTAAAACGATATTTGCACATCATCAAATTCATCTAGTGGGTTCTTCCTATCTCTGAAAACCCTCTCCCTGTGCAAAGCACGTCGATTTTCCCATACAAGAAGTTGAAACGCCATAATTTGTCGAGATAACGTATATGCTTACCACCTCAAATAACTGAAATTGCAGCTGTGTTGAATTTAAGTGCTGTTAAATTTCCCGCCAAATTGTCACATAAGACTTAAGATTAATTGTTTTGATTCTACGATTGATTTGGATCAAGTGTAGGGCTAAGATCGATTGGAGAGTACAGTTAAGATTGATATTAATCTTAAATTGCTTTATGAAACAGAGATAAGATTAATTGTAAATTTGAGGAGTTTAAGATTGATTGTTTGGAGATAAGATTGATTATTTGGAGATAAAATTAATTGTAAAGTTTTATGAAACACCCCCCTGCAGGAGACGATGTTATTTAAGTTTTGTTGGATTTTTTTAGTAATGAAGTTAATATTTCTATTTGATTTCCAGATGGCAATATCATCAGCAAATTGAGAGATGTTAATACCACAAGTAGCTTTAGCAAGGTCATTTACAGCAATATTAAATAAAATTGGACTGATGACACTACCTTGGGGAATGCCATTGTCAATAGTGCGTAATTCAGAAAACACACCGTTTATTTTAACCTGTATTATTCTGTTAGAAAGAAAATTACTGATCCATCGAGTGATACGACCATGAATTCCCAGAGATTGTAATTTAATGATGACTCCCTTTGGCCATAACATGTCATAAGCTTTTTCCAAGTCCAGGAAGACTGCTAGAGTGCTTTCTTTATTGGCAAAAGCTTTATTAATAGTAGATTCAAGTTGAATGATGTGATCTTTGGTGCTTCTTCCTTTACGGAATCCACATTGTTGATTGCTGAGGAGATTAAATTTTTCAAGATACCAGATGAGTCTGCTGTTTACCATTCGCTCCATGAGTTTACAGATAGTGGATGTAAGAGCGATTGGTCTATAAGATTGTGGTTCTTTGGAGGGTTTTCCGGGTTTGAGGAGTGGAATAAGAATGGCTTCTTTCCAGCTCTTAGGGCAGTGGGAATTGTTCCAGATGATATTAAAATAATGAGTAAATATTCACGGGTTTTAAAGGGATATGTTTGAGTATATTATTGTCGATGCCATCTTTACCAGGGAAGTGCATTTGGCTGATTTGATTGCCTCTTCCAGCTCTGACATTTTGAAAAGGGTCATTAATGACATTGTCATTATTATTGTTAATGAGGAGGTTATCTTCGGCTTGCTTTTTTGTATCTAAAAACGTGGCACTACAATTATTATCACTGCTTACGCTAGCGAAATGGTTAACAAGGAGATTTGCTTTTTCTTTGTCATTAATGAATTCTTTATTTTGGTGTTTGAGGATAGGAATGTTGGGTTTACGTTGTATTTTATTAATACAGTTGATTTTATTCCATATCTTTTTTGAGGGGGTTTGAGAGTTTAAAGTATTGCAGAAATTTTTCCAGTCTTCTCTCTTGTAAATTTGATGGTTTTACGTGCAATAGCACACATACGTTTATAGGTTATAAGGTCATCTGGGTGACAGGTTTTAAAAGTATTTAAGAGCTTCTTTTCTATTTGTAATTGCCTTTGTGCAATCCTCGTTCCACCATGATGTTGGGATTTTGGTAGTTTTATTTGGGTTTGTTTTGGGGATGGAACAATTTATGGCTTTAGTAAATTGATCAATGTACGTATTGTAAGTATCTTCAATATTGCTAGTTTTTCTGGTTCAGTAATAAATTCATCACAGGCAGCTTGGAAAGTAGCCCAGTTGGCTTTTTTCATAGACCAGTGAGGGGTTGGCTTAAATGGAGTATATAGACATTTTTGATCGAGTTCAATAATGATAGGGTGATGGTCACTACCCCATGTGTCCTCTATTATATTCCAAGTACATTTGGAGGCTAGTTCAGAAGTAGTAAGAGTGATATCAATACATGACGTAGTACCCTGAGAGATATTTATTCTAGTGCCTTCTCCATTGTTAATACAGGCTAATTGATGTTTGTCTATGAGATTATCTATAATTTGTCCATTTCCATCAATTTTTTTACTTCCCCAAAGAGGATTGTGGCTATTAAAGTCACCACAAATAATGGTATTTTTATAGATATGTTGTTCAATTTCAGCAAGATGATTATCCATAATTTTCAAACAGGGATTGTAAACATTGATAATATTAAGTTTATTTTTGTTACTATTGTAAATTTCTGCAATTTGATATTGAATGGGAAAATCTTTATCTTTAATGTAATTTACGGCCATACTTCTTTTTGAAAATAGCACAATCTCCCCAGTATTTTTACTATTTGTGTTTCTATCACTCCTGTATATGTTGTACCCAGGAAGATTGAAATTTTTCCTTCTTTAACCAAGTTTCCTGGATACATATTATATCAGGTTTTTTATTCCAGTCGCAAATTGCATTTTTAAATTCATTTCCATGAGCTATCAAAGATTGAGCATTCCATTGCAAAATTAAAACCATGAGGATGAGAATCATGTTTGCATTGTGTTTTTTCCTTTTGTACGTTGACTAGACGATTTATGGGTTGACGTGTTTGGTATAGATTCGACCTGCATATTTTCTGTAGTGGGTTTTCTTTGTTTGGATTGTGTTTGCTTTGATTGATTGTCTTTCATTGTATTCCGGTTTGGAGACTGTGATGAGCTGCCACGTCTTTGTTTGCCACTTGTTTTTGTGTCTCAGTATTGTAATGAAATAAGTGCTCAACTAATGTTTGAATTTCCAAAATTTTATTTTCCTTATTTTTACTAGATTCCCAGATTTGAAGTGTTCCTATGAGTAATTCTATGAAAGATTTGTTTGCTTGGAGGTATTGTACAGTTGGTTCAGTTTGACACCAACAGGTTGGTCAGTTTGAGTAGATGCGTCCTTTTTTCTACAGGGGTGGCCTGATTTTGTTTTCTTTGTTCATTATTTTGAAGATTTCCTGAGATTTGTCCAAGTTCTTTTTCTTCAGTGTAAATCTTAGTTGGTTTGATATTTGGCTGGGTGTGTCTGTAGGTTTTTCTGTATGAACCGTAATGTTAGTATGAACGGATTTGGCTGCCTCGGCATAAGATATGTTGTAAGTTACTCTGATTTCTTGAATTTTTCTTTTCTGCTTTGTATGTGTTACATCCTGCATATGCCGATGAGTGTTCTCCACCGCATCTGCTGCATCTAACAGTTTCTTTTTGGTTGCACTGGTCATACGAGTGAGCACCACCACATCTGACGCATCTGATTTTGCTTCTGCAAGTACTGGCTACATGGCCTAAACGTTGGCAATTAAAACATCGTATGACAGGAGGGATGTATGGTCTTACATCAAAGATTTCATAGCCCAGTTGTACCTTTTTAGGCATGTTGGGAGAGTTGAATGTAAGACAAACTGAAAGGCTTTTCTCAGTTTGACCATTTCTTTGTACATTAATCTACGTACATCAATGACACCCATTTGTTTGCATTCATCGATAATTTCTTTATCTGAAAGTTCGGGTGGGACTCTATAAATAACTCCTTTACTTTGAGTTTCGGATTTTGCGAATTCTGTAGTGACAGACCATTGTCCCAACTGGGAGATGCCTTTCAGTTTGTTAGCTAGACCAGGGTATGACATTAACACTTATGCCACCTTGGTATTTCTCGAGACATTCTTTATTATGTTTTGCCCTATTGAGTTTAGAGCTTTTGCAATTTTGAGGGGATTTATTTGCGCAAGTTTAACATCTGGTGAGTTTATTACAACTATAGTGGGGTTACCTTGAGTTTCATAAGTGTTCAGATTTCGTCTTTTTTGCTGTCTGCCATGGTATTCTGTGTTAGTGCTGTCAGAATCAGAGTTGTCATTTTCCGGATTTTGTGATTTTGTTCTTTTTCTATTCAGGCTAGATTTCTGTTTTGGCGTTTGGGGTTCGTCAGTTCCTTCTTGAGCTTGACTCATTAATATATCTAAAGAAGACCGAGGTTGATTTTGGCTTTGTCTACATTGTTGTTGGCTTTCTATTTGTTGTTGCGATAGTTGGTCCCAAGACATGTCCCCATCGGATTCGTCGGTCATGATGACCTGACGGCGATGAAGAGGCTTTATTTTCTAGAAACTGCTACTAGTAAAGTTTAGTGAATAAAGTAGGATTTTGTGTAATAAAATGATAGACCGAAATGGAATTGATCTCACCACTCTGCAGCGACGTTGAACACTGTTAGGTTTATTGTGGTCAAAGGGGTAGGCTACCATGTAAAACACTTGACGTTTGGGTGTGGCACATTCCCAGAAAGCACAACTCACTCCAGGCTACCTCTACGGAATCTTCGTGGTTGTGCATGTCTCTAATGATGTCAAACTTAAACAACTGTTTTGTACTAGTAGCAAACTTCACAAGAAAATCTGCTCTTTCAAACCTTAAATTATTAGACTTACTTTTTGCATCATCCATGTATTGTTTCCTTTATCTGTCCAGTATCATCCATCCATGCATTATTCCCTTAGACGTTTTTTCGTATACTTTTCATTTTTTCTCGTCACAATTTTTGATAAATCCTGTACTTCCTGAATAATTAGGGCCTAATTGTTGTATCACAATCCACATGTAATTTTCCATGTTTTCCATCATCATTCAATTCTTTATAATTTTTTCAATCACTGAGTCTGACTGTTATTTTCCTCCTCGCATTTTAAACATGACCGTTTTGCCTTTTATTACCGCTATATTTGTCTTGTATACTGTTCTCCATAAGTTCACTCCAGCTCAATTCTTTTCATATATCACACATGTCGTCCGTGACATTACACTTGTCCATCGTTAACCTCCATCTGTGAATAATTTTATAATATTAGTAGT
>CM055817.1:18085743-18108824 GCA_029582265.1 Zoroaster sp. YZ-2022 | reverse complement strand
TGCCCCGGGGTAAAATCAAACTCAAACCAACACGCATTGACCTGAATTGGGTAAAACAGGGATTATTTTAACATTGGCAGAAACGCACAAAGAAAAAGATTAGGAATCGATATTATCATCATAATCTGAAAATACCTTCTCACAATTTCATTTAATTCTTTGGACAAGAACAAACTGTAAACTACATTGTAATACTGTTTGTGTATTTTAAGCATTTCAGTCAGAATGCATAAATGTCATGGTTGCTTTACAGGAAATTGTTCACAAAGTTAAAACAATTAAATCTCAGCTAAAGAAAATGGGCTCTTCAAATTGTGCGTTATTCTTTAGACAAAACAACTTTTCTCTTCAATAACACACATGAAGTATGAACCAATGTTATCTATTGAGCACCTTTACATTTAACTAGAGGACCAACAATCAGTGGAGTATGTTTATCTTTGATAAATACTACTGCTACTCTAATACATTAGAGTTCTTCTCTTAATTCCTGTCTGATCCCTTCTACCATGGCAGTGACCGCGAACTTTGTGACACCATAAAAATGTATTTCCTTAGACTGGACAGTTCTGTGACCAGATAAACTGCACGAAAACAAAGAATTTTTGTTGTGATGAAAGTGTAACGATATAAGCGTGGATGGTTTGTAATAATTATGAATAACCTTTTTGCTCAGTAGTTGCTAGTTTTTGATTTTGACTTCTGTTTTGATATCCCCCATATAATTCACGTTAGCACACACTCTGTCTCTTCAGAGATGGTATCCCGTCAGTTAGCACAGACCTTTATCACGGTGGAAACATAAGTTTTCTTTTATATAAATCCATGTAACCAAACCCGAGGCTGGAAGGAGGAAAATAGTCTGGTCCCTTTAATGGAATGAGAATAAGAGCGACAATCATTATTGTGTACAAAAGAAACCGATAAAGATAGCTGGGACCCTCCATAACTGATGCTGGTTTTATAATATAATAATAATAATAATAATAATGGAGGCATTTTTAAAGCGCTCGCATAGGCGGTGTGTATCCTGGCAGCTGTACACCTATTACCCTTATCAGTGAGCCATTTAAAGTGATATGGGCTAATCAAACACAACAACCAACTCTGCCCCTCACAAGTACCCATTTTACTCCTGGGTGAGAGAGAAGCAATTATGGTAAAAAGTGTCGTAATCTGATTGCCAGTGTAAAATGTAATAAAATAAATAAAATAAATAAATAAATTGAGACTAGCCTGTTGATCATTATTATCTGCCCATCTTTGGCACCTTTTCCTCCATCTGTTTAAAAGCTTCAAGGAACATATAGCCAACAGCAAGAACATTCACCTGTAATACATAAGGAGATATTTATGTTTGAATACATAACACACCAACTGGCAATATTAGCACATAGTCCTCACCCACCCACCCACCCACCAAACCCACTATGGACTGGTCAGATCTTGGGTAAATGGAGAGGGGGGACACACAAATACATTCTTGTAAGAAATATGATCCAGTAACTGACTCTACATCTAGCATATCTAGGCTTCATTTGTTGGTCTCTCCATTGAGAATTCCCATACGTTGAAGTTGCAATTCTCCATTGAACCTCCATAAGCAAAAACCTGCATTATTGATACAGACATCACCACACCTCCATACTCCTTTTTATCTCATATAAACATAGCATTTCATCTTTCTTGTCAGGAGTCACACCTTGATGGCATGCAGTGATCCAGAGATGGAACTATCTGCTGATAATAACTGGATGTCATCCTGTGAAAAGAAAACAGAATGATAGGCAAAGAAACAATTTAAAAAATATTTAATATTTTTTGAAACTTTAAAATACAGGGCATGAAACAAAGACACATGAAGAACATCATGTAACAAACATAGATGAAGAGCAATACAATTGATAAGCAAAAGTTTTCTGAAGATTTTGATATTTAATGGAATGGCCCAAAAGTCAATTTCAAGGTGTTGCTTAGTAATTATTTTCATTTGTTTGCAAAGTGGGCATTTGATTTGATTGCAAAATGAAATGAAATTATTCAATCAGACATGATTTTTGCCCAACACCAACATATGCCCCTCCATAGTCCCACACTTGGGCAGGAATCAAACCCCACAACCTCCTGAGTAGTTAGCAAAAATTTAATAAATTGTTTAAAAGCTCCTCCGATGCAAAAAATGTCATCAATAATTAAATTTTGTTTTATACTAAAAACACCAGGTTTTTTACCTTAATAGGTTTGATGTTTCTCGCAGCAACCGATAACAGTCATTCCATGTTTCTGGCGCCAGCTCGCTATAAGCTCGTCCAATCACCTGCAGATGCACCTGTTACCAAAGGCAACCCGTCCAGCCCATCTCTGCATACCACCTGGAGAGGTCATTTGCACATCTTTTCAGTCAGTTAGTATCTGATGAATGCAACAAATCCATCAACATAAGTTCCTAAAAATTTACATGCCGGTAAGTATGAGTTGAAACGAATACAATTATAATTCGACAGTGACTGGTTGTAACTAACCGAAACTGCACTCAACTGTTTAAATTCAGAGAGATTGCACTCCAATAAAGAAAAGATCGATTTAAGTATGGTATCCACTGTATTGTAAAGGTCAATTTGTTACCATTATAGTACATGTATTTGTACACCACCGAGTATGTTTTCAATGAAAATGGGTATCCGGTATCCGAAGTTTCCTGATTTCGGGTATCGGTTCAAAAATATCCGAAAACGCACAGCCCTATTTAAAATCCACTTTTATGATGGTTTCAGACTGTATTTCCATTCTAAAAATCCTCCTGGGTAGAATGTTGTATCAACCGCCACTTTTTCTCATTCAATATAGGCTAACCAATAATGTAATCGGGTAGAATGTTGTAACTTGTATCTGGCCGCCACTATTTTTCATTAAATATAACCAATATGTAATCTTACCTACCTGGTAAGGTGGAGAACATATGGATGATGATGGACATATACTTCAAATTATTCCAGGATATTTATTTCATGAAAAATCAGGCATTTTTGGTATACGATGACTTCCTCAGTCATGACATCATGTCACTGACATGTCAGTCTGATCATGGTCTGCAGGGGGGTGTTTCATAAAGAACATGAGACAATTAATCTTAACTATTAATCTTAAACTGAATTATTCTTAGACCACAATTAATTGTAAAATTCTGTTTCATAAAATCAATCTTGGAAAAAGTTTGATCGAGCTTAAAATAAGATTAATATTAATTGTATCTTAAGACTTCAATAATATTGACAGAGGCTAAAGCGCAACCTTTGACCTAGAGCAACTTTTCAGCTGTCAAAACTTTTTTCTCAAGTCAGCCATCTTGTTTTTCAGTGTGAGTGGTGAGTAGAAAATGTATTCAATTTTTGATAAGTTATATTAGATAAGGAGGTTTATACACTTATAATATGACTCAATGCATACAGGGTTGACTAAGCTTTCCTTCATGTAAAAATATGGGATTCGTTGTTTTTGATTTACACTGTTTTTATAGCAGCATGAATCGGCAAGTGACCGCGATGGGGCTAGCTGATACGGTGCACATATGTTGGTGGGTGTAGCTGAAGTTTTAGCTATGTAGTGGTTAAGTTAGTTTGACTTCGTTGGATCAATTTTCATGCAGTTAAATATTACATAATTAAAAAGGAAAATTTTGGTTATCGTTGTTTAATGAATTGTTTTATTTCAAGGAAACTTTTATGTGGCACTTACTGATTTAGCCCCATTCTGGCAATACACTGGACTCCCTCCGTATCCTTGGCCCCAGCACCACATGTACAAAAATGGAGCGATTGTTTCAACTTTTGATCTGCTAATTATTATTACAATCTAAAATTTTGTGAACACGTAAGCTTGCCAATGCAGACACTTTTAGCATAAAGTGTGAGGTTTTTAGTTTTGGTGAAATTGTTTTGTTTTGTTTTGTTTTTTCAAACTTTTTTCGAACTTTTCAAAGTGAGATATCCCAGAATAATGGATTTTATGCCAAAAGTGTCTGCTTGGGCAAGGTTACCTAATTACTAAGATTTAGGTTGTAATAATTAGCAGATCGAAAGTTGGAAAATGAAAATTGTTCCATTTTTTGTACATTGGCCTAGAATGGAGGCGATGTGGCACTTTGTGTTTTCTTGAAATAAAACATTTTGTTGTTTGGACCTGGGTCATGTGGGCAAACTTCATTATTAACTGAGTAAATCTTACATAAATAATTTAAGTAAATTTTTATATCGTTTGTTTTTCTTTTCAGAATTATATCTGCTGAAAACCGGTCAACTTAAAATGGTAATATATAGTTTTCCTATTCCAGTGATCAAAGTGTCACTAGGTGTGAATTAATTGTAATTGGTAATCATACATCCCTGGTTTACACATTACATTTTGTAGTGGGATGTAACTTACTGCTTTAGCAACAATGCACAAAATACATGGAACATGCAAAATTGTTTCAACATGGCTGCTGGTAGTGGTACATGAGATAATGTCGGGATCCCGACAATAGTTGACGGATTTTTTCGTTCAGTATCTCAAATGAAAATATTTAACTTCCTTGACGAAAGGAAAATTGCTACTTTATGTTTAAATCAATTTGTTACTGTCAATTTGGCAAAAATCGGGCAACTTTAACTTTATTTGGGTAATGAATAACAAAATATATGTAATTATTTCTCTATGTTTAATTGAATAGTTTAGTTGGTTAAGTGTAGTCAATCCAGAGGGGCGTATGGAGGGCCAAAGAAAAAATAAAGAAAACAATTAACATAATTAACTAATTAATAACAAATTCTAGCTATATAAAGCTAGCAAGCAAGAAAAAGTAAGCAAGTGGATGAGGAAAGGCTTGTTTAATGCCTGTTTATCATTGAGCTTTTTGGGAGGAATCTAAGTGGCTCCTTTAGGTCCCTCTGGAAACTCTGTAATTGATACATGTAGTGGTTACATGTTATTAAAGCAGAAATTGTTTATCAAAGAATCACAATGCTAAGATTCTCATGGCATTCCCCTAATGTTGTTTTATTATTTTGAATTGAAAGGTTGAGGCGAGGAAGAATAAATGCTGGAGGAAAGCAGCTGAAGCACTAAGAGTAGCTGGTGGGCCACAAACCAGGGAATGGGCTGATGTGCGGAAGAAATGGAATGAACTGAAGGTTCAAGCTCATAAGGTACAATCAGAGGAAAATGGCTACAGGTAAGCTAAGACTTTTTGATTCTAAGTCAGTTTGCCTCTAATTCTGCTGTACACTGCCAAACAATGTTGTGCCAGACTGTTATCTAAAATCCTGATTCCATCTCTGATTACCACTGCACGTACAGTATGCTTTGTACTCAAATATTGAAACCAAGCAGGCAAAAGACCGTGATGCAGCTCACTCAGGGGCGGATCCAGGAATGTTTACAGGGGGAGTCAGGCCCGTCAGATATTTTTTCATTAAAAAACATGCAATATGCTTTCTTGCCAGTCTCCCATTCATAACGCTCCACCATATACAGATAATAACCCCTGCAGAATGTCATCTTTTTATTATTACTATAATTGATATATAATTTAGATTTTTGGTGTCAGAGCGGGCGGGAGGGGAGGGTTTGACCCCCTCTGGATCCGTGCCTGCTACTGATGAGGTATATGTGAGCATTTTTACATGTGCACAGTTCAATATATATGCCTGTACATGTAATTATACAGTGGGTCAAACATAATGATCGATGTACAGAATTTCTAAAAGATGTGACAACATGATAACTAAATTTAATGCAAAATTTTCCCAAATGTAATTTACTTCCATAAAGAATTACTATTTACAAAATTATAAATATTTTCAGGAGATGGCCCAATCCCTGTTGATGACACTTTTGAACATGTGCTAGATGCCCTGTCTCCTCAAACTAAATTTGGAATCTATGGACAGGAGTCAGAGACAAATCCTTTGCCTTCTGAAAGTGTGCAGGAGGTAAGACCCAGTAACTTAAAATTAAGTGCAGTGGTATTAGGTGAAAATGCTGTATATAGCATTTTCACCTAATACCGCTGCACTTATGTAGGTTTCACTGTCCAACTGTCTGCTCTCACAAAAGAAGCATTCTATTTTGTTGATTATTCATGTACCAAGTTCCAGCAAATTTGGACTGTAAGTACCAAATACCAAAATATTTGGGACTTTAAAAAAAGGTTCAACTTTGCTTTGACATTCTTGAGTTCAGAAACTTAAAGTAATTTATACAATTATCAATCATTACTGTATATTTTACAAACAGTTTAAGAAAGATGATCTCATAGAAATGACATCTTTTGGTATAAATTTGTATTTTGTTTCAGGATTCAGAATCTCAAGATTCACAACAGAAACAAGTCTCACTGGAGTTCCTTCCCAGGAAACAGTCAAGTAGCAGCAGCTGCAGCAACGACAACAGCAGCACCTTCTTTCTTGACAAAGAATTGAAACAAAAACCACAACCAAAGGCATCACGCACAAGAAGCCATGAGATTGAGGAGGAGTTGTTGAAAATTGAGCAGGAAAAGGTTGATCTAATGAAAGAGAATTTGGATGTCCAGAGAGGAATCTTAGGATGTCTGCAATCATTAACTGCCTCAACACTTTTCAACTCTTTGCAATAGCAAACTTATATCTGCAATAAAAAGGGAGCACAGTGATGTTAATTCTGAGAATTGTTGTTTAAAGATTTAAAAATGTCACTTTCATAGACCCTTTAATGCATTCTGTTTGGTCCATAGATGGTTGTTTTTAAATACTCTGAGACTGTTTTAACTGTACATTCCATCTATTTATCTGTTAACAAATGAAGTTACTGTTTAATGAGTGTTAATAATAAGTATAGACAACTCAGGAATGAAGTTCACATTTAACAGCAATGTTTTTGCCACTTTATCTTTATTTCTCAGAGGGTGTTGTAATGGTGCATTTACAAATAATGACTATCTATATCTTCAAGGCATAGATGAAAATACAGGGTGGTTTGGTTAATATTGGCAGATCTTAAGGAAAAAAACACTGAAAATGTGTGATGCTATTTTATTTACATTGCATAAAAGCACTGCTTACGAAAGTGTAAATGACTTGTTTTCTTAAAACTCATTTTCAAGTGTGATAAAAACATTGGTAACACTTCTTACAGGTTGTTAACTGAAAAAATGTTACAACTTTTCTATAAACAATGTTTGGGATCTGTGTTACTTAAACATAATTTAAATTAATTCCATTAAATGTTTTTATAAAAAATTATTTGCCAAATATTTCAAATATGTGTTTATGCAATTCTTGCAATATGTTATATCTAATTAATGAAAGATGGAAATGAGAATGAATTTATACAAATGTGAATTGATTATTTCAGAAAATTAAATAAATTAAAGATGGATCTCCCAAATGTGTGAAATTGTTTCAGAGAACAGAGATTGCCAGCAAGTGTGTGCTATGTTTCTTACAGTGTATACATTGTACATGTATGTTCAAGAATTAAACAAAGAAATTGTCAATAATATTTGGCCTTATAGCATCCCCAGCTGCAACTGCTGCAATGTCATCGTCTGCAACATCGTTTTCGTTATGATCTTCATCCTCTTGCTGTTGATCATTATCTGGGTCAAGATTAGGTTCTCTCAGGTCCTTGCTGATGTTGAAAAGAATACAGCAGGCAGTGATGATGTCACAAGCCCTCTCTGGCACAATCTGCATTCCATGACCAAGTAGACATCTGAATTTATTCTTAAGCTGCCCGTTCACTTGCTCAATAAGCACTCGTGTGGCAGCATGGGCCCTATAAAAAATAACAAAGTATGAATAAATACATTAAATAAGATACCTTTGGCAACGATAGAATTGTTATCTTAATTTTAGTATTTATTTAATTTTATTTAATGTTTGATTGATGTTTGAGGAGTTTAAGATTGATTGTTTGGAGATAAGATTGATTATTTGGAGATAAAATTAATTGTAAAGTTTTATGAAACACCCCCCTGATCTTGTAAACTCCACAATTAGTGACCAACACAGTCATTGTACATAGGATCCTTCTATTTTTTGAAGGGGAAGATTTTTTTAGAAGGGAAATCAAGTCCGAAAACCATCATAAAAGTGGATTTTAAAGATAGTTTTCGCTTTCTGTACCACCAAAAAATCGATAGAATGATTTTTTAACTGGTAAAAAAAAAATTGCAACCACTAAAAAAAAAAAAAGTGTTTTTTTTAGTGGTTGCAATTTTTTTTTTTTTAAACCCTTAAAAAAAGTGGCGGCCGGATACGACATTCTTTCCCTGTAATCTTACCTACCCAGTAAGGTGGAGAACATATGAATGATGATGGACATATACTTCAAATTATTCCAGGATATTTATTTCATGAAAAACTGCAGAGTTATATTTTAGAACGAAAGCCTCGAAGCGTGACGTCAGATCTTCAGCACAACGCGTTAACGTATCCAATGAAATCCTTTGAGTGCACTCGTGGTACACGTACACCGGATCCTTGACATGATATTAATGCAAATTGCAAGCCTGAAGATCTGACGTCAGGCTGCTAGAGGCGCGTGAATTATCATTGATAGGACTAGGATATCACTGATGTAACTGGATGGGAGATCGCGCCTATTTTGCTGAAGCTCGTTGTTCGCCATCTTTGTTCCCCCAAGAAAGAAGGCGCATGCGTGATGGCCAGACAGGTTTACTGCTACCCGACCGACGACAATGCCCGAGTGCTGCTGAACAGTTGTTGTTATTGTCTGTATGTTAACACGACATTTGACTCTTGACCTTTTGGGGAACCAACATGGCAGCTGGTTACTTCAGCTTTTTATAGGCCTATCAGCACCCATCTTCTATCCAGTTAGTATAGAGATCAGCGTAGGATATAGACAGGGGACCAGTCTAGTTTCCTTGATTTTTGACGATGTTTGATGTTTCGGATCACCATAAATGACAATTGTGAAGGTATAGCGCCCTCTATTAATTCCTTTTATTTCTTTTTGGTTGAGTTGTCATATTTCATTGATTCTTGACGAAATGTGTTGATATATGGATACAGGACTCTCAAACATAAAACAATGAGCACAATTTGTAACCAAAAAGGGGGAAAATGTGTTGGATAAGGGGTTGTTCTTAAACCCCCTCGACCCCCACGACCCCCACGACCCACGACCCCTCGACCCCACGACGTACGCTCATATAAACGAAGCACACGTACTCGCGGAATTCACTACCACCAGTGCAGTACGAATGTATGTATGTATTTCGCAATGCCCATGCGCAAGCATGTCGCATGGCTGGCCGGCCTGCGCCAGAATCAAATTGTATCCCAAATGGGAACCTGTTTACGGCCCGAGTTCGAAAATGGCTAGCTCGCTAGCCTGTTGCGCTGTTTGCTGCATGACGACCTGTCGTCGCGAAATCAACGAATTTATAATGCTGCCACAAGCCAAATTATACCATTCCCGACTAGATAATTTCATATTCTATCCAAAAAATTGCATACTTATGTCGGATTTTTGCTAGTTGGGCGCAGTTTTTGGTAACCGTTCTTCCTGCAACTCGTACGGTCGTAGAAGGATATCGCTTCCAAGACGGCCGCATGGCTTTCCGGCATCCTGATTGGTCAATAAGCATTACATCACAAACAAACAGCCCCGAATGTACATTATTTTTTACTTGATGGACGTGGAAAAAAATCCCAACTATTATTTCTCATTTAATAACCTATTTTATATTATTCTATTTAAAAATTAGACTTTTGGAGGAGAAAAGGATTTAGTTATTTTCCCCAATTAACCTATAGGATCTTCGATTATTAAAAAAGAGCTCCGTTTGTTCACGTTCAGTAGTACGGGAGTGCAGCAGGCATTCTAATTGGGGCCGTATTCGAACACAGATTCCGATTTGGGATACGATATGATTCTGAGCGCGCGTACGTCGTGGGGGTCGAGGGGGTCGAGGGGGTTTAAGAACAACCCTTGGATAAGCCTAAACTCTGGGCTGTTTGCTGTTGCTCATGTTATCATCAATCATTCTACGTTTCAAAATTCAGATACCTGATTAGGTGTTCGAACGCGCAGCGCGAACACCTATTGTTTTTGTACTGTTTTTTTTTTTTTTTTTTACTTCTTCTCAGTGGCGCTTGTCCGGCAACAAAGGCATCCATGCTGAGCATTTACAGCCTTCAAACTTAACACATAAACAGAACATATCAGGCAGATGAAACCGTTTGCTGTGACGTCATGATTACGTCATCAGGTGTCGAATTACGCTAAATCAAAATTTAATATTTCAAAAATTCATATCTCATGAACCACAAAAGATATTTTCACAATCTTTGCATCATCTGAAAGATGTTGAATTATGTGATTTTTCGTTTTTAGACGTAATCCCAATCTGACCTCTCCTTCCGGTCGAAACCGGAAGTTGAACATTTCAAAATTTCAAAAAATCATATCTCATGAACCATAGAAGATATTTTCACAATCTTTTTATTATCCTAAAGATCTTGAACTATGTCACATTTCGTTTTCAGACGTGACCCCAATCTGACCTTTCTTCCGGTCGAAACCGGAAGGTTAAGTGAAACTAATACGCTGAATTACTATTCCCTGTATGTACGAATAGACATATCGCGCGTGCACAGAATACGTACACACAGCAATATACGGAGTTTAATATTGGCCTACAACGTAAAGGCCTTGTCACACGGGGCAATTTTCGGGCAATTTTCAGGCAATAAAAGTTGCTGGCAATGAGATTGCTCGGAGATTGCCCTGTGGCATTTCATGCAATCCAGTGGCAATGAGTAGACTATACTAGCTGGCTTTCTACTTTGAGGCAATCTGTCGAGGCAATCTCCAATCACATTGCGTATCAGTGATCACGTGACATTTTATCACAAGCAAAACATTTTCAGCGGCGGCCATTTAATTCTCGTTTACATGAAAAAATACTGAGGAATTTTGCCGTTCTTTTTAACTCCAAAGCAAAATACAAGAAAATAAAATGGGTTACCGAGAAAGAGGAAAATATAATTGCATTATTAAGAGGTGAGTAGACATTATTTAGAGGTTTATTGGCCTAGAATGTGCGTTTGTAAAGTAGGCCTATCGTAGACATAATTATTGCATGCACAATCCAATGGAGGTTCGTGACGGACGAAACTGTTGTACTGCATCTATTTCGTAAAAACTATATTGAGTCTACTCTTTCCCTGTTTTTGCAGTGTACCTACATGATTTTACGTTTGCATTTTAACTAAGGATAATGACTGAGCATGGATAGATGCTATATTGTCCAGAAAAAAGTTTTAAAAATGTGCCATGCAGTCAAAGTCAAAAGAGCATCGTTGGAAAAATACTTCATTGTGTAACTCGCCTGTACAGTACATGTATGCAAATCCATGTAAATATATACATGTTCGTGTGTTGTTGTCTCTTCTGCAATTCTGCATGTTCTTCGTGTCATGCGAAATATATCCCTAACTCAACCTAAAGAGATGCTTTTACTTGATTAGTTCTAGTTGTAGTCACAAAATTGTCATAGGGGCACCTGTTTTTTCTGAGCTAGGTTACATTTGTTGTTTTGTTATTATTAAACATAAAAAGTCTGTCCTCTATGCTTTAAAGAAAGGTCAGGTCTTATAACATAAAAAAAAGATGAAGAGCCTGCATAAAAAAAAAACTAATAAATGAAGAAAAAGCTGCAGAGGATGAGTTAATATGAGTTAATTGGAAAATAAACATGCAGGTGTGTTGGTGGACAACATGTGTACACCAACATTCAGGATGGAAAATACAAATGGGGTAGGGGTGATGAAGGTTGTTTTTGCAATTATAAAGGGCATTCTCTTACTGGAGTAATACATGTTGGTCTTTTCCTATTCAAAATTTATTTTTTCACAGACTCATTTGAACATGTCGGTATATTTTGTCTTTTAGCTCTCCAGTAAGCTGAGTACTTGGAATTAGATGAAATGGCTGGCATCAGTGAGAATCAGTTCGACAGCCTAGGAAGCATCTAAACACAAGCCCAAGGTAACCAATAAATCTGTGGTACAATTATTGTAAATGTGTGTTTGTGTGTGGATGATTGCATTCCTTCTGACTGCCCTATGATCCACTCACATGACCCCACCAACTCTACATTGAAGATTGTGATTTTTATTTTCAAAAGCAATTCTTTAAAACTTTATCCACAATGTTGTATTCTTTCCCAGTGAAAACAGGTCAACTCGTATGCGTGCCAACTCGTACTATTACCAACTCATACTCATTTTGGTCAACTGGACCCGTAAAAATATTTATTACTGAATATTTACTGGCATGTGTACGGGTTGACATCCGGTTAATTTAGCTACACTTATAGTGTCTATAGTTCCTCATAATACTAGTAGTGCTTATGTCTTGTGTGGTGATGGATGCATTGCAGTTTACTTGATACTAGCACTTAATTTTCTCACTAAAGTAGTCCAGAAACAAATATCAGCACATTTATTGAGATAATGAAACAGTCACATCATGGAGGAAGGAAGACGTCACATGTAACTTTCTATTCCATTGTAAAACCTAACTTAAAGGCATTGTTCTGAAGGGATCATTTTTCTAAAGTTGCATAAGTTTTCTGAAGTTACATCAATCCATCATCCTGATAATAACATATGAGGGCATTCTAAGTTATGTGTGTTTTGTTAGCATGAGCCATTATTCTTCGTCCCTCTTTGAAAACATTTAATATTGTTTTACATGATTAGTTTATATTTCAGATCATCGGTATCCATTTGTGCTACTGCTACAAGGTGTCAGAGTCTGTGTAACTTTGTGATCCAATGGCCAGCATTTGAAGTTTATCCATTCATCAAAGGAGTTAATGTATGATTCAAATTATTTTATATGGACTTATCCTATCTGTGGCAGTCTTTACCCTCAAGAGAATTGATTTTTAGGACCTCAAGACATATATCTAGGTCTTTCTAGGAATTTCTTTAACATGTTAGAACAAAATTAGTACTGAGGAATTCTTATTATATTTTTGACTGGACCCAAACATCCTCACAAAATATAGTAATAAGCAATATCTGTTGGTGATCTAGTAAAATGTATATTGCCGACAGTGAATCCCTGGCAGTTGGGCCATATAAACATAGTAAACATAACCCCCAATCTTCATTGCATGGGTGTGTCAGCCTTGGAATACCTTTTGCCAGATCACCCAATTAAAGCACTAGTATAAGGGGCCCCCTTATACTTGTATTGCTTGTTTGCCCCTCCCCTTCCCTAGTTCTTGTATTCTATAGTGCTGCAATGATAGATCAAAGAATTTTAGAAAACAAATGTGTTGGTTCATCACCAGTGGCAGTACATGCCATCACTAAGAACTTGGGGGGAGGGGGAAGGCATTTTATTCCAAAATTACCGATTCCAATGACAACCCCTGAATGTCACCCATTCTGAACTCACTAAATCGTACATACAGATGTACATTTATTTTAAATGCAGATTGTTTATGTTTTCTTGTCAACAAAGGATCATGGTTGGGTTCATTTACACTGAAGTCATTTCACTTGTTGCATGTGTAAGACCATGTACACTCATTTCTAGATTGGTTACAAGTAGGTTAAACAGGTCAACAAAGTGGTTTCAATTGATTGTGGGGAGGGAAATGTGGAACCACCAAGTCATGAAACCCAACAGACAGTTAAAATAAATATGTATTTCATTGTTTTATTAGCAATTTACAAGCACCCATACAACTCTTTGATTATTTCAGTGTTCAACAATTTATGTACAAAATGGCATCTGATCTTTATGTTGTAAATCTGTAGTATGGACAGACATTTTGCCAATCATGTGTACAACCTTGAAAATGTAAAAATCAATGTAGAATTTGTTTTCAAATTTTATAAATTACTTTGTAATTATTTGCAGATTAGGTGAAAACAAAGACAATTTATAAGCATGTCACAATAGGAGATGCTTGATTACAGTGTCACTATCATTGTCAATTTATCATTATATATTTTTTATAAACTTGACCTGAAAGTGAAGTATATTATAAATAAAGATCACTCTCAGTATAAAACATGCAGTCCATCAATTAAATAAATTTTTATACAAGACTTAATACCAATGTTGGCTTCATGTAAATCTAGAATTGAAAGGTTTTTCCATAAAAAAAATGAAAAGGGCAAGCAATTATCAAATTTGATCCAGTGGATATAATTACATTTAATTTTGTTTGAATTGGGAATTATTTACTTTTTGTGGGGGGCAGGGGAAGATGGAAAGCACGGATGCAAGCTTTCTTCCAACTTTATCATGTAGTAGTTATAAGCTTGTTTTCTAATGAAAGGCTAATAATAATGGCTAGAAATCTACAAGAGATTGTACAGTGCAGCGTTAAAGAATACATCCATGTTTGTGGGCAAGTCCACGAAACCAGTTTTGGTCCAGTCTGACGCCGCCTGCGCGCAGTTGCTGCCGCCACTTCGCCCGTTCCTCCGCCAGCTTCTCCCAGCCGTCCGCCGCGATGTCCAGAGCCTTCATGTCACGCTTGACGACATCTTTGAAGCGCAGCAGTGGTCGTCCTCTGCCTCTGGAACCGGCGCACAGCTCGCTGTACAGGATGTCTTTGGCAGCCGGCGTCTGGCATTCTGCGAAGGTGGCCGAGCCACCGCAGCCTCCTGACCTTCAGCGTTTGAAACATCGACTTGCTGCCTGTGTGCGCCAGCACCGCCTCGTTCGTGACCTTGTCCCGCCATGTTATCCCGAGGATGTTGCGCAGGCACCGCATGTGAAATGCATTCAGCTTCCTTTCGTGCCGCGCGTGTTGACCACGACTCCTGAACCATACAGCAGGACGCTGACCACGCCAACACTGATAGATTCGTGTCTTAGTGCGCTCGGTGATGTACTTGTTGCTCCAGGCTCTTGAGCGCAAGCGACTGAAGGATGTAGCGGCTTTGCCGATGCGAGTTTCGATCTCCCTTGTCCAGTGACAGGTCGCTGCTGATGGTTGAGCCAAGATATGTGAACTTGTCGACAGGTCTCCAGCACATGCTCGTTCACTGTTACCGGCGACGCTGCGCTTCCCGCTTGGTGCATAACCACCGTCTTTTTATGCTGATGACCAGCGCCAAATTCAGAGCATGCTGCGCTGAATCTGTCCATCAAGCGATGTAGACCAGCTGCGCTGTGAGACACCAGCGCTGCGTCGTCCGCGAACAGGAGCTCACGAAACCAGCACCTTCCGTACCTTGCTTTTCGCGCGCAGTCGGGCCAGGTTGAACAACTTCCATCTGACCGCGTGTGCAGGAAAACGCCGTCTTCGTCCACGTGGTCGTTGAAAGCGTGATGCAGCAAAAACAGAAAAGAAGATGCCGAAAGCGTTGGGCGCTTCTTTCCACGCAGCCTCGCTTGACCCCGGCCCTGCGAACGGCGGTTGTCTGAAGTAAGGCTGCCCGAAGAATACGCCAAACCATACCGTTGCTGACTTTGTCCTCATGGGCCTTCTGACCAACCTAAGGGCTTTGGTGTCGGTTGGTGGGCAGCCAAAAATTTCTGCAGGATGGCGAACAGTCCTTCCCGACCACCTATATCAAGCCCCCGCTGTCAGGTAAAGCATAGCGCCAAATATGCGCGGTGGTTTCGTTTTGCTCTCTGCACTGCGCACCTGGCGCACCAGAGAAGACCATGTCTATTGTTGAGCCCGCCGAACCCGCACTGTGACTCTGACTTGGTACGCGGCCGGCGCCAGCTTCTGGAGCCGCCTCCAGCGAGAATTCCTGGGCAAAGGCCCGTTGCCAAGCACGCCTGCAGCAGCGAAATACCCAGCGGTAGTTGTTACAGTCGCCTTTTGTCACCTTTTGTTCTTGTAAGTGTGATTATTTTGGCATCCGCTCATGTCCGATGGGAAGCATCACACTTGCGCAGCATTGACAGGAAACAGCTCGTGCATGTGCGGCGGTAAACAGCTGTCACATTTGAGGAGATTCAGCTGGGATACCGTCCTGTGCCCGCAGCTTTACCCTTAAGTGTTTCAGCGCATTCTTTCTAAGCTCGCCATGTGGTTTGGCAGGGGTTGTCCCAGCTCAAGCTCAATGGTGTCCAAAAACTTTAGGCGTTGAAGCGCCAAAAGCCCACGTCGCTGATTCTTCTTGGTTGGCCATGAAAGCTCTGAGTAGTGCTCAACCATAAGTGACATCTGCTTTGCCCTGTGGTGTGTCCAGTGATCAGTGTTCCTTCTACGGACTTCAGTGGACACACCTTCTTTGCTCTCGGACCAATAGCCTTGTTCAGGCCCTTTGCAGTTCCGCCGCAAGAGTTACCAGTGTCCTGAAGCCTGTTGGATGTCATCGCGAAATTGTTCCAGTACTGATTAGCGCGGATCGAAACTGTCCTCTGAAGAAGCTGACTGCTGCATCATGAGTGCAGACAGAGAGCTCCCGTGTTGCCCGTTTCTTTCGTACACCATGTGCTCTTGTTCCTTGGCAGCAATCAGCGGTTCCAGGACTCACGGACATGTTTCAGCCACGTCGAATCTTCTTCGTGGCGCCTTTTACGTTAAAGCGATTCTGTTGCCAGCGTCATATAGCAGCTCGCAGGCTCTGCTGAATTTCTGCCCTTAGATCCTGTGCCCATGCTGCTTGCAGCCAACTTCTTTTCATAAGCGACTTCGGATACTGCTATGAGCGTTTTCTGCGCACTTCCATGCTTGCAGTGTTTGCGGCGCCGGTTTTCTTTTGTCGTGGAGTAAATTTCCGTTTTGGCATGTTCATCTGAATTAGACTAGGGGCGAGTGGTCCAGTATCACCATCGACGGTGTGGGCACGTTCTGAGCACCTGACCAGGCCAATGTCTCGTCTTCTGACCAAGCCAAGTCAAGCTGCGAATGCCAGTGCTTTGAATCGGGATGCATCCATGTCACCCGCCGCTGTTGCTTCTGCTGGAACCAGGTAAGCAGCAATGTAGAGCCCGTGTTGACTGCACAGCTCGAGAACACGCTGTCCATTTTCGTTGATTTTCCCAGGGACAATCGAAGCGACCGATTGCATCCGCCATGAGAGATAATCGACGCCGACACGAAAGTATTGAAATCGCCGGAGCAACTCCACGCGGTCCTCAGGGGAATCTTGCACAGGGGCCTGCCAGGCTGTCATAGAACTGGTCCTGACCGCAGCTTCGCTCGGCAGCGTGGGGGCGAGGCATGGATCAGATGTGTTGGGCTGGCAGATTGCTTGAGCGTCATGGAATGATCCTTTCTGACACACCAACAGGGAATTGTCGAACTCATCACCAGCTTGTTGGACACTGCAAAGCCCACGCCGTGTGTGCGATGTTCATCTTCGGCTTTTCCCATCCAGAAGAAAGTGTAGTTCTGTTTTTTGATAGAACCAGACTCGGCTAGTCTGGTTTTCCTGAAGCGCTGCAACGTCGACTGCAAGCAGGCCAGCTCCGGTCAATCAGCGTGCTGTTTTTTACGCGTTGGCTTGCCTTGTCTCTGTAGGTTGCAGTCTGGATCCGCGGTGAATCCCGGACACATGGTACGAACGTTCCAGCTTCCCAGCCGGAGATGTATGGCTGAAATTTAAATTCGCTACTTGATTACGGTTTTGAGTTTTCTTTGGTTGGTAGGTGAGGTTTTAACGTCCATGCTTGCGCCGACCACCCCATCGAAGCAATAGACGCGGCGGGTCAGCACCTAGCTGGCCAGGGGCTGCCTGGCTGAGGCGGGCTGGTAGCATGACGCATTGAGACACGATGATCTCTCCCACCGGCCCGCCCAGAGAGAGGACCCGTGGCGCTCCGTCTCACGCCAATCTGACTGGAACTTATAACCCGTAGACTGGCATCGCTCTGCCGTGTTGCTTGCTCCGGGCGCCATTTACGACCCGCGATGGAGTGTCCTCTCCACTGCACTTCTTGCACCGGGCGCTGAGAATGAGGGCTCCAGCGTTGCCCAAGCTGCAGGAACCACACTTGACCTCCGGCTGGCGGGCTCCAAGGAAAGACAGAGGTCAATACGTTGGCGCCAACATTGGCTGCAGGAGATGGCCGTTGGCTCATAACGCCCAGCTCATCCGCCGCCTTTGACCAGGTCTTGTATTTAGTCACTGCTGGGTGTCTCCAACACCCTCCACACGAGGCCGAGGCCAAGTGGGGGGAGCCAGTTTTAGTCGCTGACGCACCCGGACCATGGAACAGCTAGCACTGGCTTACATAGCTGACTTAATAATGAAAGGCTAATTAGCTGATATCCATACAAGCAACCCCCAGCCAATTTTAATCCAGTTACTATACATGTAGTCCCCTTCTACGCTAAATAAACTTTGTGACTTTATGCCCATAATAATGCTGCCGAATAGGTTGATCTGACTGCCTACAACCCTGGCAAACTATTTTCATATGAGTGATTTTTAATGTTGATTACTATTCATCTAGCATGGTTTTAGAAAAGTATGTGTTGGGCTAGTGTCAATATTGTAAAATAAAAAACAGTGTTCCAAGTCACACTTGTTAATTTCTAATTTATTGCTTAAATCTCACAACTTTTTCAAGTTCAACAGCCAATATCTTCAAGAACTAAATGACATATTAGAAAACAAAAAAACACAATTGAATTCCTTACATTAATAGCTTGTAATTCTTGTGAAAATGACTTACTTCATAAATGCTTTGCCAATGGTCCAATTAGTAGCACACAGTAACGATTTTACAAATTTTAAAAGGTCATAGTATCTCATAGCTTGACTTTGATGGTATAAGTTGACAAATTTGTTATTTTTCATAATCATGAGGAGGTCATATATGACCCTCAAACCACCTAATCTGACCTTTTACTTCCTGTCCAAACAGCAAGTTCAAAATTCAACACATTCTAACACCAAAATTGATATGTCTTTTTGAATATGAAATTGATAGTTATTATAAAAGATGACAAACCCTTGCACAATATAATATTTACATCATCGTTGAAAATTTGATTGAACCGGAAGTGGACTCGAACACCGTGTGTTTGTTCTGAACAACCATAAGCTCTAGTTCCTATTAATTTTCTTCGTTATTTTTTTTATACCCCTCGTATGAAGAAACAGTTTATTTTTCTTTTAAATGTACCGCCGCCAAAGGTCGGTGGAGGAAACTAACAAATACCGGGATTGAAATTGTAAATATTCCATATCCCTTGGATAGAGACCGTTGATTAAAAGAAACAAATATGGGTCTATGTAGTTCTACTAGTCTTCTTTCAAGGTTTTGGGGACCTATTAATTTCCATGAGACTAGACGTACATGTGCTTTCTCATGGCTTATTTTCAAACAATATAATTTTAAAATTCCGATTTTTTGTTTTCATTCTGAGGTCAATGATTTCCCAGCAAAACCTTAATTAAAAAATTTCAATTACTTTCTTTATAATTTCTTCATACTTTTGTTAACAAAATGTTTAAGGCATACAGGACAATAAAATGATGACATTCAAGTTTTCTTTTCAATTAATTTCAATATCAGATGTATGACTGCAATAGTTACGCGCCAGGATCCTGAAGTACGGAAATTTGACAATTAAATAATTATTCAAATAATACTTGTAGCTTTGCATGGTAGAAAAGGATAAGTAAAGACTGTTCGCGGTCACACCATGTGAAATTCTCCAAATTGAGTAGCTAATAGTTCTGAAAAGAAATGGAGGTTACAAATCGACGTTCGACTGATCAGTGTGTTCTTATCGTCTTCAGGAGAATGCTCGGACTCCTGAACAATTATTCTCAAAGGTTTATTTTCAAGAAAATATATGAAACTTCTATTGCATGGCGCTTGACTATTGCGTGATAATGATAGGCACGACGATCGAAGAGACCTCTGGCCAGGATCAAAGGGGCCAGGGAGGGGTGGCCCATACACATCATTTAGAATAAATAATGAGCCTAAAACATGTATACAGCTTTTACTTGCTACAGTTTGAGGCGCTGTTTAAGCAAGTTGGGATTAAGTACTTGCCCTATGATTTCATTGTAATCTGACCCGCTGCAGGTATTTTGTTTTATGACAAAAGATTCTCAGTCGTGAGTCAATGATGCATGTCAGTCAAAAGCCCATATATCTGTGCATAGGATCGTGCAATATACAGCACATACATACACGTTTATTCAAGTTATACCACGCAGATTCAACAAAATAATTCTGTGTTTTCCCGAAGTATTTGATGGTAGAACATGACTTCGTCACAGCATAGGTCACAGGAAGATCAATCTATGAGAAGATGGGTGGGTCAGGTAGCCCTTGTGACTGGGGCATCTTCAGGGATTGGTCAGGCTGTGGCACGAGATCTTGTCAAACATGGATTGAAAGTGATTGGGGTGCACGAAACGCAAAGGCAATGGAGGGAACGAACATAACTATTATGTCGTATCTTATCATTATAAATGATAACAAAACGTGATTATTAAAATAAACATATATTGCGTGAGCATGATATTAGTAACTAAATGAAAAAATACATTAAAAAAATAATAAAACAACAAATATATAAACTTATGACATGAATTAACAAAATGACAACCTAATGATTGAAAATCTTGGAGCTACAGGAATTAAATTACTTCTGTTCTGGGATCTGAAAAAATGTATACATTCTATTTCAGGATGAATCAATACTTCTGAAGAAAGCCTCTGCCCTGGTTTACTCCATCCAATTAAGGTGACTTATCTCAAGAAAAGGACATCTTGCTATGTTTGATGTCATCTGGAAGAAGTTTGGAGGAGTTGATGTTTGCATCAATAATGCAGGACTCGCCCATGCAGCTAGTCTACTGGATGGAGATACCAGAAATGGAAAAATATGGCTGATGTAAAGTCTTTATTATGCATTTTTTTAAACTCACTTAAGTATAGGTAGGACCGTACAATCTCACATGAGGACCCAATTGCTGATTGGTGACATCTTAGAAACTTGATCCATCATCCATGGACTTTGTTTAGTCAATTACAAATTCACCTACAAAAAATTATTAGTTTTTACCAAGAGTTTTCAAAATGATCGAGTAGTCAGGTGGGTGGACGGGTGATGGATAGAAATTGGGTGAGGATATCGTTCTCTTTGAACTTGAGTAATAGTTGGCAAGTGTACATTGTTTGTTTGTTACATGTTTTATCACAGTTTCCTGACAATATCAATTTTCTATAAGCAAATGTACTACAGATGCTGTGTAATCCATACATAAGAACTAATAAAGATGTACAAAAACAAACATGTGATTACTGCCATGATCCTTTTCAAATCTGTCTTACATTTAAGTTTTTTTCTTCAGAAATGACTTTCAGACAGGGAAAAATTTATCAGGATATTTAGTACCTGTACTAACTTTATATCAAATAAGTTTTAGATTATAAATAAATAATTTACGTAATCAGGTATTACCAATTAAAGGTGTCAACGTTTTGTGAATGAAATTTCATTTGTAGATGAAGTTTAAAGTGAATATAAATCTTTCGTTTTCTGGCTGCTGTATGCATGTTTTAGTAAACCAGTTGTTTTTTTTAAACTTTAGGATAATAATAATTCAGCCAGCATGCTCTGAAAAATAGTAAATTTTCATTACATCATTTCATTCATCAGTACATTTTCTATACAAAGGTGAACATCTATGATGGCAATCTGTACCAGGGGCAATTAAATAGATGGCACAAAAGGTGCAGATGATGGCCAGATTTAACATCAACAGGTAGGCAATATCAGATTCTAATCTTCTTGTTTATTTTCCAATAGATTCATTTAAAGATCGCCTGTGTTTCCTGGTTTACTGGCAATTTCCCGAAATGTTTTATTTTCATCAGAACATTGAAAATTGTCTCTCAAAGGGAAAGTAATAATTTAAAGGATATTTAATTAAAAAATTAGTGTTACTAAGTCACAAACCAAATGAAACAACTAACAGAATAAGGGAAAGACCACAACTGAAAGGAATTATATGGGTCAAGATTTAGAACAGCAAAATAAAGAATTTAATATAATAATCAACAATTCAAATATACAAACAAAGGGGTGTGTGGGGATACAGTAATCACATAAAATGAAAATAATGATGGTGAATAACGGAAATGTTAATATTTTGAATGGAGGTACCTCAGTGAGAAACTAGGCTGTGGTTTGGGTCCGGCGTGTGCTGGTCCAGTCCTTGGGCAGGTCTTGTCTGTCACATTTATATTGTCAGGGACAGTAACCAACGAGGAGAGAGAATGTCTAGTATTAGGAGGGGACGAAGACGGGGCGACAGAGTAGATGCGACATCGTGATGGAAGATGCGGTGCCACAGGAACTCGCACAGTCGAGGGCCACGCCCCATGGCTGGCTCGGCGGCCACAGGAACCTCTGTCCGTCTCTAGAAACCGAAGCTAGAATCTGGTGATTATGGGATAATCAGGTCCTTATAACAGTCGTTACTCGAAGTTATTCAATGTCCTGCAGTGCGTACCGCATTAGGGACAATGACACAAAGGAACCGTAATATCCCGGGCGCGACCACCATGTACTAATTATACTTATAAAACGAGGTAACACTGCTGATAAATTTGCAAAACCCCAATTTTATATCTTTTTAACACATGAGAGAAAGATGGAAAATTTATTTGAAAAAGACTATCTATATGCTAACTAATTTTCTTTATTACCACCTAAGGCCAAATTTTAAAAAAACATGTTTAGCTCTGCCTTTTGAAAAAAGGAAGGAGAGGGCCTTTTAATTTTTTAATTTTTTTAAATGGCCTCGACACATTTAAGACAACCGGCCGGGCTATTTTTCAAGATGCTGTACTTTTTTCAGAATAGCCGCCACTTAGACTCAGGAAATGACATATTGGCTTCTTATGGGCAGATGCAACAGAAAATGAGACCAAAATAATGCCACTATGCAGAACCGAACATCTCTTCTGGCAATTGCACCATATGATGTCACTTTAGCCTCTGTGATGTCGCATTTACGGAAGTGAATAGTTTTTCAAGACTATACATTTATTTTATTATGGAAACCCCAAAAAACTCAGCATTTCGGTGTCTAATTTAAGCACCCACTGGATTTACCACG
>CM055817.1:18048652-18085243 GCA_029582265.1 Zoroaster sp. YZ-2022 | reverse complement strand
AAGTTCATGGGTATAACTATAAACCTAAGCAGCACTGATATTGGGCCTAGGTGAGTACACAGAAAAATATTTTCAAGAATATTTTGAATCATAACAATGATGTACTGAAGAACAGTGCTTAGCTCCAAAAGGATGAAAAATAAGAGAGTAGAGCCCTAGATGCAAATCAGGCCTTGGCAATGATGATTAACTTGAACGTCATAGTGCACTGATTTATGACAGGTTTAGTTCAAATGTTTGCAGATATACGCGACATCAGATTTATCATTCACATCCTCTTTTTACACAGAAATCCTGCGCAATAGTACCGATATTGTTCAGTTTTTCCTACACTCAAGATATTACAATTGTTCAACTCCTTGACTCCATGCTGTTTTGACACAGACATTGTACTCCTGATTTACTGAATTTACTGAAGTTTCTCTGGAATCAACATCAGCCCAAAGCTACATTTACATGTATGTATAAAGTAGAAATTGGTCTATTGGAGGTGCCATAAGGTGGCAAGCTGGTATATACTGAATTCAACATGGCAGGACGTGAAGTTCACGGAATGAAAGATCCTCTGCAAAAGTTGTTAAGCATCGTGCAGCGCCATCACACCACCACAATACCAGGAATAAGGGCATGCATAAAGATCTGTCAAAAATAAGAAAAAAACATTGTTTTACACATATGTACATGTATGTATACATACACATGGGATGCACTACCTCGTGTATTATTTGTGGTTTTTCATTGTTACATCAAATCTCTAGAAAATCTTTCATTGGTCAAATAGTTCAGGGCCTATGTACTTACATGTTGGGGTCCATGTATCTAAAAATGCAATATAAAAATAAAGGGAATGTACATGTACATTGGTTACTAACACATCCTTGTAAAAAATATAAACAAAAACTGTTACATGTTTTTTCCGTTTTTGACAACAATTCCTCTTTTCTCTAACATGAAAACCAAATCATTTCTCAGGATGATTGATTTATAGGTTTTTAGATTTACCATTGTTGTAACTTCCCTTTACAGCAATTTCATGGTACAGTTTTACACATACAAAGAGTTTACTACTTAAAACAATAAAAATATCTGTAAAGTCTGTTCATTTCTAACCCACTGCCGGACTGTTTCCTAATATGACATAACTCTTACTTTTGCAGCTAATCCTACTGGTTGCAATGTTCCCATAAAGTGATCAAACCATCGCCACACCAGAATTGAGGGAGTTCCATCTAGGAAGATCAGCTGTGAAAAGAAAATTAAACTCAAAATAAGCATGTTTTATTTTGTTGTATTCAAAACCATTTCATGATTTCATGTGATCACAAATTCTGAAAAGTATCATAAATGATATTCGTTAAATTTCATGATATAAGACTAATTACGGTGACACCATGTGAAATTCTCTATTGAGTAGTAAATCCTGATGAGGACGATCAGAGCATACTGATTGAAATGTCAAGTTGTAACCTCTTTTCAGAACTTATTACTACTCACTAGCGTATTGGTGTCACCGCAATTAGTCTTAATTCACCATGCAAAGCTATAAGTTTTCCCTAAATGTCATGATTGTTGTTGTAAATATTATTAGTATCAACCAAAATTATTTAAAATGTACCTTTGCTAATAAACTCCGACTTGGAGAATATTGCGACATACATAATTTACAAAGTACCTCCATGTATTATACATGCATGACATTGGTAGACATGTCCAGCTGTACTGATGTTTTTAATGTTTTCAGCCCTTAAACATTGTTGTTCACTGTTCAGACCATGTGTTTGTTTAAATTTTAAAAATCAATTATTTAATTTCACAGAGCTAACATATTAGAAATTACACTGAGTACATCCTGTATTATAGCCTATTGATAACACATCTAACGTTAGCATAATATTTCTTAAAATTCAACTAATTGTACTCATGCCTAGGCTTCACTCTCCTAACGTTACAGAGTATTTACCACTATAGTACTAGTATTTCAAAAGAGTCATGGAGGAAAAACCCACGTAAGCATACTTTGTTTACATAAAACTGGGTACCCGCTAAATTAGTCGCAACGTTTAAAGTGCTAGTACCATTCACTGGCGCCCATACCGTACACATTACTGACTGCACTGTCATCAATCTATCTGCATGCTGTATGCATCAACCAACGCGTTACAACACATCTGACATGTCTGAAGCCGGTTAAAATGCTTATTTTTAAATCAAAGATTCTCGTAAATTTGTCATTGCCCAGACTCACCTCCAATTAAGTGTGCATAATAATGTCTGTTTTCAACGATGAAACATCCACTAGTGATAGGAAAAATTCAAAAAATAGTGAAAAACTCGCTTTTGTGGAAGGTTTTCTCCGCAGGTCTGCATGCACCCAACTGTTGAAACATGTGGCAGTTAATCGATTCAACGACCTCGAAAAGAGCTATTAAGTGACGTAAACGCTCAATTCCTTAAACATGCATACATAATGAGCACGACCAGAGCTGATTTAGATTCACCAACAGAGGGCGCACCTTTTTAGCGTTGAAATAGCCGTGTAGACTTTGATTTGCAACGTAATCGAAACGTTTTAACTAATAAACAATGATTGATCGAAATTCGATATCTGATGACCTAATCATGACGTTACAAATTTTGTTTCACCTACGTGTTAAGTTCTAAGTATATGCCAAGTTTCAAGTTCATGTGAAGTTTGCAAGTATGTGTTTTTTTGTAGACAGTCGATGGGGAGAAGAAGAAGAAGGAGAAGAAAAAAAAAAAAAAAAAAAAAAAAAAAAGAACAAAAAAAAAAAGTGTTTCGGGTACATACCCGAAAACCAAAAAAAGCATTTTTAAAAATAAAAAAAAGTAATTGTTTGTATGGTTTTAATTTAAAAAAGGGGTCATTTAAAAAAATAAAAAATACTGTAGAATGAATGACTCTCTAAATGAACAAAGGGGGATACTGTAGAATGAATGACTCTCTAAATGAACAAAGGGGGATACTGTAGAATGAATGACTCTCTAAATGAACAAAGGGGGATACTGTAGAATGAATGACTCTCTAAATGAACAAAGGGGGATACTGTAGAATGAATGACTCTCTATGAACAAAGGGGGATACTGTAGAATGAATGACTCTCTAAGTGAACAAAGGGGGATACTGTAGAATGAATGACTCTCTAAGTGAACAAAGGGGGATACTGTAGAATGAATGACTCTCTAAATGAACAAAGGGGGATACTGTACAATGAATGACTCTCTAAATGAACAAAGGGGGATACTGTAGAATGAATGACTCTCTAAGTGAACAAAGGGGGATACTGTAGAATGAATGACTCTCTAAGTGAACAAAGGGGATACTGTAGAATGAATGACTCTCTAAGTGAACAAAGGGGATACTGTAGAATGAATGACTCTCTAAATGAACAAAGGGGATACTGTAGAATGAATGACTCTCAATGAACAAAGGGGATACTGTAGAATGAATGACTCTCTAAATGAACAAAGGGGGATACTGTGGAATGAATGACTCTAAATGAACAAAGGGGGATACTGTAGAATGAATGACTCTCTAAATGAACAAAGGGGATACTGTAGAATGAATGACTCTCTAAATGAACAAAGGGGGATACTGTAGAATGAATGACTCTCTAAATGCATGTACATTGTACATACAGTATATTAATTCAAATGTTTTCTTTAAATACAAAATTTTACAGTGAAACTATTACAGTCGAAACCTGAACAACATGTGCAGTCTTTGACGTTCCCAATGAATTTCATGAATTTCATGAATAATCCACAGACCATTTTACTGTTTACTGACATTACTGCCGTGGTACCATATGCTGTGTCCACTTCGCTTAGAATGGCAGATCAATATAAATATCACCAGGTTCATGTTGTTCAATCCAGACAAAATTCTGAATACATTTTCTCATTTTGCTCTAAAACATTCACACACTGGTTAAAATGTATAATCTTGATTCAAAGAAAGTAAACATACTCAGTTTTTCCCAATGTAAACAATATTGTATCATGTCTCCTATTAAGTATAAACAAGAGCAACTTGTAAACTCTCCTCTCAAAAAAGTCCTGGACATTAAATATTTGAATTGAGTTTGATGCCTGTGACAACTAGAAACTAGATTCATTATTTGGGGGCGCAAAATAGTTTGTTCGCATTTTAAAAACCCTCGGGTGAAATGAATCATCAGCCACAAACTCATTGATTTGTAAATGCAGGTTTTAGTTGCAAGTTTAACTGAAATGACATTTTGCATTTTAACTACGCATTTGCATTTCCAGGGTGAAAATCTGACTCAGCAGTTGTTTTTGCTTAAAGATGTACATTCCATGCGAATTCTTATTTCTCCATTATCTTTGGTTATATTTTATGTGTTGCTATTCTTTTCTGAGTAAAAGGAAGTAAATTAGTTTAAAATTCATGTTTCATACAATCATTGTTCAGTGCATGAATAAAGAGTAACCAAGTGAATAAATTAAATAAGACTTAAAAATTATGAATAATTATTGAATAAATTTGAATAAATTTCAATACATGTATCTATAAATTTATCTATACTTTTCAAACTAATTGTTAGTCGAATAATGGTACCTATAAAAATGACAATGCTTTGATCATTACTTAAAAATATCTAATTTGAAAGTAATTTACTTCGTTTTTACAAGGAAATTATAAGCCAAACAAAACAAAAATGTCTGTGAAATAGTGAAACACATGGGATATGCATCTATAACTGCAAATTTCTTTAATGGTTCCTTATGTGTTGAGAAGAAATTTTATCAAATTTTTGGGGCTAAATCTGATTGTAATTTTCCATTTTTTATGTTGATTTAAACAAATTGGACAGTGTGTTATTATTCTTGGATTCCTTGGTATGTTAGGATCTCTGTTTAAAGGGACAGTATTATCATAATCAGAACAACAGGGTACCGGTATGTCATTGATGTCCTTGTTTAAGGTGAGTGACTGAATATTACTGGCTCATTTATGCAGCAGTATTGGCAATATGACCTTATCATGTGGGATATAATTTTCAGTCACTGAGTTAATCTAAAACTAACACTCCGGCCGATTCCATGCCCTGTTGATGTGGTGATATTGTCCCTTTAATATCTGTACTGTGGTGCTTATACTAAGTGGGCACTTTTTGTCTGTATGCAATATTTTTAATCATTCTTAATTTTTAATCATTCTTAATTTTTAATCATTCTTAATTCTTGAAATTAAACATGGCTGCCTCCATGAATCTGGAACCAACCAATCAGCAGTCAGAACAGAGTTCAAATCGTGTGATGGATATGTTAAACAGTATTTGCTAATTTTACTACAAAATACATATATATACATACACACTGTATTGTAGATGAAACTACATTTTAATTTGAAAAAGGCAATTTTTGAATTTGATTTTTAAAATATTTATGTTACAGAGAGTAATTAGTACAAATTTTACATAATATAGGAGCAGATTTACCAGAAAAGGTGACTTAATTGACACAAAATCATTGTGTGATAGAATTTTGGACATTCTTAAAAGTGTACTTAATTCTTTAAAAAAGGTAGTGTACACAGTTTACTGTTTTTTTCAGGTCAACAATAAGGATAGATCATAGGGTTAGGATAATTCTTTAAGTGCATTATTTAAGCGAACAAAAAGTAACGATATTTATGTCACAAGTATAACCCCTTTGTTACTTGTGAAATGCTTAATTTCACAGTAAATCAGTGTGTACAGATGTACAATAATAAATTCAACTAGAGCTTAAGTGTTTGTTAGAACAAACACACGGTGTTCGAGTCCACTTCCGGTTCAATCAAATTTTCAACGATGATGTAAATATTATATTGTGCAAGGGTTTGTCATCTTTTATAATAACTATCAATTTCATATTCAAAAGACATACCAATTTTGCGTTAGAATGTGTTGAATTTGAACTTACTGTTTGGACAGGAAGTAAAGGTCAGATTAGGTGGTTTGAAGGTCATATATGACCTCCTCATGATTATGAAAAAATAACAAATTTGTCAACTTATACATCAAATTAAAGCTATGAGATATGACCTTTTAAAATTTGTAAAATCGTTACTGTGTGCCACTAATTGGACCATTGGCAAAGCATTTATGATAAGTCATTTCACAAGAATTACAAGCTATTAATGTAAGGAATTCAATTGTTTTTTGTTTTCTAATATGTCATTTAGTTCTTGAGATATTGGCTGTTGAACTTGAAAAAGTTGTGAGATTTAAGCAATAAATTAGAAATTAACAAGTGTGACTTGGAACACTGTTTTTTATTTTAAATATTGACACTAGCCCAACACATACTTTTCAAAAACCATGCTAGATGATAAATCAACATTAAAAATCACTCATATGAAAATAGTTTGCCAGGGTTGTAGGCAGCCAGATCAACCTATTCAGCATTATTATGGGCATAAAGTCACAAAGTTTATTCAGCGTAGAAGGGGATTACATTGTATAGTAACTGGATTAAAATTGGCTGGGGGTTGCTTGTATGGATATCAGCTAATTAGCCTTTCATTAGAAAACAAGCTTATAACTACTACATGATAAAGTTGGAAGAAAGCTTGCATCCGTGCTTTCCATCTTCCCCTGCCCCCCACAAAAAGTAAATAATTCCCAATTCAAACAAAATTAAATGTAATTATATCCACTGGATCAAATTTGATAATTGCTTGCCCTTTTCATTTTTTTATGGAAAAACCTTTCAATTCTAGATTTAAATGAAGCCAACATTGGTATTAAGTCTTGTATAAAAATTTATTTAATTGATGGACTGCATGTTTTTATACTGAGAGTGATCTTTATTTATAATATACTTCACTTTCAGGTCAAGTTTATAAAAAAATATATAATGATAAATTGACAATGATAGTGACACTGTAATCAAGCATCTCCTTATTGTGACATGCTTATAAATTGTCTTTGTTTTCACCTAATCTGCAAATAATTACAAAATAATTTATAAAATTTGAGGGACCGGTTGCCAAACTATGAGCGGCCGCCAGTGCAAAACAAAACAGAAAAACTTCGTTGTTTTAAATACTGTAATTGGTAAAGAACACTGATAAAATCGACAGTATTTACCAAGATATTTATAATCCTTAAATACTTCCAGACAAAGAGAATAGCAAAAACTACCGCACATCATCATCCTTGTTTAAACTTTGAATAAAATTGTTAATGGGGCAGTGAGCGCGGATGCACTCCTTTCATCTGCCGATCTCGCTATTATTTTCCGTTCATGATTAAATTTCTTTTCTAAAACTAACAGGCACATCCATGCATATTAAGCCCCACGTCTTTTGAATAAGCTCCCATTATTGATTTGTACCTGATTTTCTGATCAAATTGCTGTTCTTGCCATGTCCTGGTGAAGGACAGACTCGTACAAGATCTTTCTCTTGATGATCGCACATCACTCACCCCGGACCAAATTCATGATTTGCTACTAACATGTGTCTCTTCAAGTTGTTTTCAGTTTCAGGGCAAGTTCTACGAGCAGACAGCTGGGACCTCCATGGGATCTCCTTTATCCCCGGTCCTTGCTGATATTTTCATGGAAGAGTTTGAAAACTCTTCCCTCAACACCGCCGACCTCCAACCCAAGCTGTGGCTCCGATACGTGGATGACACCTTTGTGGTTTGGCCACACGGCAGAGACACACTCCAGGATTTTCTACAACATCTAAACCAGCAACACCCGAGCATCAAGTTCACCATGGAAACGGAAGAAGATGACAAGATCGCGTTCCTTGATGTTGGCATTTCCAGAAACCCAGACGGCTCCCTACACCACAACGTCTACAGAAAGCCCACGCACACAGATCGGTACCTGAACCAGCGCTCCTTCCATCATCCAAGCATCAAGTCATCGGTCAACCGTGCGCTCGTACAACGCGCCTACAACATTTGTGACAAGGACAGCCTTCCCAAGGAACTACAGCACATCCGAACTACCCTCAAACGCAACGGTTACAATCACAACAAGATCAGCACAGCGAAGCCGGTTCCAAACTCCAAAAGCAAGGTAAGTGATCTAACCTCTCTGCTTGTCTCCCTATCTAGGTTCGACGTCTCACAAACTACAACGCATCCTCCGACAAGCAGGCATCGATGTGTTCCACTCAGCCCCCAGCAAACTCCAAGGACTTCTACATACCCACAAGGACAAACCGGACCCAAACAACAGAGCGGGAGTCTACCGGATCCCCTGTGAGTGCGGTAAGGTGTACATCGGCGAAACAAACGCAACCTCCCCATCAGATTGAAGGAACACCGAGCACACGGCCGCAGAGGAGATTTCGAGAAGTCCGCCATCGTCAAGCACTCGCACATCAAGGACCACCAAATCGACTGGCAGGCAGCCCAACTCATCACACCCATCGACGCATGGCACCCCAGACGCATCAGAGAGGCCATCGAGATCGTCAAACACGACACTGTACCACAGGACATCGGTTTCTTCATCAGCGACATTTGGCGACCTATACTACAGACTGAAGGATCTTCTATATCCAAAGTCCATAACCCACCCCAGACTGAGGGATCCCCTATATCCTAAGTCAACCACCCTCCTTCCCCTGTGCTTGTTAACAACTGATTCAGTTCAGTGAGCACACACCTCTCCCCAACCCCTAGGATCCTAGTCTCATAGTCTCACAGTTTCCCGCCTGCGCGCCTCAACGAACTAATCCTCCAGCATCCATTCATGGGATGATCCTCCAGCAGCCTACTTAAGCAGCAGCATTTTCCAGAGTCCGGCATTCTCCTGAGGACGATCAGATCATACTGATCGAAACGTCGAGTTGTACCCCCAGTTCTTTTCAGAACTAATTACTACTCAATTGAGATTCCACATGGTGTCACCGCAATTAGTCTTACTTGTCATGTACATTGATTATATATAATCCAATATCGTCCAATTTTGTACATGAATTTAGGTCGAATTGAATTGAGATTAAAATTTGGACACGAGTGTTATTGGGCGGATTTTAATCACATCGGCTGTCCGTCCCTTGAGACCTCAACATTTGACAAGAGCGAGGTGGTTTTGTGGTTCTCAGGGAGATTTGTATTTGTGATAAATTGTGACAACAGTTAGGACCATCGAGATTGTTGGACTATAGTGGCCATTTTACCACAACAGCGCCCTCTTTCGTTTTGTGTGTGTCCCACATCACGATTCCGATGTAATTCTGAAAGAACACTACCCTCAGTGCATAGAGGAGGAAAATAGGCTGGCCCCTTTTTGCAAATCAGCGCTATGAACATACTTGCGTACAGGGAATCAGACAAGGATGGCTACAGCTTGATACAATTTCTTTGGAGCTGAAACTTCCATATATGAAATTCGGTAATCATTTCTTTGATTCGTATGAAATATGAATGCATACCAACTTGGCGAGTCATTTGAACACGAAGCACATACCGTACCCATCCGGATATGGGGCGCCGATTGTCGCGATAGTTTAAAACATTCCCAGTGCTACCTCGTCCCCAGGGTTTACGAGCAGCATCGGTATTCCTCGATCCCACTGCATTTTCATTATTTTCTCGTTAATAAGCTTTTTTCTCGTTAATATGTTTAACAGGTTGGTTGGTTATTGTCTATCTTGATTCGAAGACAGTAAGGATACTTTTATAAAAGAAGCAATTTTGCCACCATGACTAATAGTTTATAATATAATTATCTAATCTCCGCATATCATCAATCAATGTAAACATTACATGTGAATAACATTTTAACTATAATGCTGCCTTAATTCAGCTATAGTCAATAAGATAAACATGAATAATAGTACTTCAGAACTCAGAGTGCCTTCTATGCCTAAAATACCAGAATACAATCATTTTCTGCAAGCAGACATTTCCTCAAAATATACAATGTTATATGGTTACAGCAATTGAGAACTGTACAGCTTATGTCTGCCTCGGTTTTACCTTGAGGCGATTTTATACACAAATGATGTCATGGTGTCACATACCGTATGCTGATCACATTTCTAATGTTTTATCTGGCCAGAAATGTTTAAAGGGAGGGTATTGGTAATGTACGTTTATTCCAACCCTGGAGTTTTCATTAAATATATTATAAAACTAACCGGTGCTCACCTGTGGGGAAATGATAACAAAATGTACTTTCATGTTTTAATGTTTGAATGTAGGAATCAATATTCTTTCCTAAATTTCATTTTAGCATAAATTATATCAAAAATCTGAATGCATTTTTACTATTATCTTGTGAACTAAACAACGTAACAAGCTGAAAATTCACTGCTTAGTTGTCTAATTTAGACCATATATGTCTACATTGATTTACAAAGGAGTGAGCATACTCGTAGAAGATGAAATTGTACATTCCATTTAACTCACTATTGAAAGAAAAAAAACAAGACTGAACGCTATATTTAAGTTTCATTAAATTGAGTTGTGTCGATTCTTCTATTCTCAAATAACTTCACACAAAATGTGGCTCATGTCAAAAACAGACTGGCGCTTTAATTTCAATCTGAGATTTTCTTTTCACGTCAATTTCACATGAGCAGTCAGGGAATCCGACGGAAACGGACGTCGGACGCAAGGAGGGCATTTTAAGTTGAATTCTCTTCATTAAACACCGAAATAAAATATGAAACAGTAACGACAGTTGAGATTAAAGTTGCAACTGTTGACAAGATCAATGCTGCACGGTTAATCACCAGCGCCACGTCCTTCCAGACGAGAATATGTGCCCGATCAGGAGAGTCAACGGCCCAAGAGTAGGTGAATTCACGGGATGGTTGGCTAGTGTTGATATCATTGGTGCTGTCGTCAGTCGGTCTGTGGCTATCTTCCGAATCTCCAACCCGTCTGAAAGGTGGTTTTGACGGCGGTCCTTCCCCAACATTGCCGGCCAGTGCAATTGTCTCTGGCTCCACCGTGTCTGATCCTGGACATTGAAACCTGTCCGGATCTTGTCCGGACTTCCCAGTTATTTGGGCGGTTTCTATCCGGGATTGGTAACCAACCAACCTGACGAGTAGTTTGACCATGACGTACTTGACCCAGCTAGGTATGGGGTGCCGATCGTCGCGATAAAACAGGTTGAGTACGACCACGGTGCAAATGACTGAGCTACACGAAAGGACAACCATAGGAGCAAAGAAGTACCCTGCAGTACAAAAAATGGCATTAATCAATTAATTCAATGGAGCTTGATTCCTAAACTGGTGTGGGCGCGAGCTATACTTGAAAAGTCATGCTCTATTTTGTATACCAAGCTGAATGGCCACGACCCTCTGCGCTAATTGTAAAGACCGTACGATGAACTTGTATTTTCCCAAAATTTGATTTTGTGAATGTGTGCATACTTTCAAACACCAACTCATATTCAAACACCAACTCATTTTCAAACACCAACTCAGAACTGTCGATTCTGCTACTACAGATAATTATGGACTAACTACTAATGATCCATTAACAGAGGCATTGGCAATGAGAAAGTAGTACGTTTCAATTCGTCGTTTATGAAAAGGTTATCATACAAAAGGCTTACCAATGATAGGTGCTTTATCTGAAATCGGTGGAACTGAGTTACTGATCAGCTGCTGGAACAGAACCAATGACAGTAGGTTGGTCATACCCAGTGATATCTTCTCCCCTGAGTCAGGGGGTAAGACAAACACCATGAGATTGAGAAGTGATAGCAGCACACACGGGATGAATACCTGGATAATGTGGAATAGGGGCTGTCTTCTTAGTTTGATGGAGTAAGTCAGTTCCTTCAAGGGTATCCCATTGTAGATGGTCTCGCTGTGAAGGCTCGTAACCCCAAGAAGCTCCCAGACACCGATATCTGTGTACTTATCGTGAGTAGAGTATTCACTTAAACCCCTGAGTTCCAACTCTGCTCCGTTGTATACCCATGAAGAAAACTTCAGCTGGCAGAGCTGTGTGTCGAAGGGGAAAAGACGCACGTCGATCTGACAAGAGCTTTTCAGAATGACCGGTGTTGTAAATCTCATTAGGCCGTTGCTCCTAACGATGACTGGAATATCTTTGTAACTTTCAAAATTCCTATCGACACTGAAGGAACGGGAAAACAAGAAAAGGAAAGGTTATTTGAAATACCTCGAATTTTCCTTATAAATGATTGCAATTTCATCAAAGGAAAACACAAATACCAACAAAAAAGCGTTACAACACTTTTTTGGTTTATCTTTTCTGTTGGTGGTGACTATAGGGAACTTTGGCAAGTGTTTGGCAAGTGTTTGGCAAGAAATCACATTAAACATGGGCGTAAATCCCGGGGTGTCGGGTGTGCGGGGGGGGGCGTAAACACACTTTGTCCAGGGGAATGGTCCATAGAATCACTCCCCTGATATTTTTTGCCCCTGTAAAAATAACTGCTCGGTAGCATTTTATATTACAGTGGAGCCTAACATTGTTTTCAAATAATGAAAAGAAGAGCCTTTTTTTTTTACAACTAGTACTCGACATAGTGAGGCGTTAGTATGGGGATGAGGTTCAGAAGTGGTCATTGGAATTTCAAATCATCCCCGCCACTTTTGACAACAAATCTACACCAATGGCATTCAACCTATACCCAACGCGTTTGAAACTGTTCATGCGTCACGAAGCGTTGATGTTTTAACTGTATTATTAGCGATCCTTCTGCTTTTTCAGAGTTGTCCATAGGGGTGATGGCGTGAAGTTCTTTTGTCATAAAAAACTTTAAAACATAAAAATAAAGACTCCCTTCACCCCACTCCATAATGCTGAACATATGAACATAATGAATGATAATTATATATGTTTGTTTACTTCTCGGCCAGTAAAAACAACTCCTCGGTAGCACTTTATATTACGTTTGGGCCATGGGCCAACCATTGTTTTTAAATAATGAAACATTTTCCACAAAACATAATCAATTCCCAAAATGTCCCAACATTGGCCCAACATTTCAGAACTTACTTTTTATATAGTGTTATATCCGGCAGCCATATCTTGGATTTGTGCACAAACAACCGTTCTATTCCATTGTGTTCTTGAGGATCCCATCTCATAAACTCGTCAGTCCATTGCTGCAGGTAGGGTAATAAAGTAAATGCATTTTAAAGGGACGGTATGTCACGAGCAGAGCAGACCTTCAACAGTGCATAGTATCGGTGTCCTAGTTTAAGATGGACAAAATAACTGAAAATTGCCTCATTTATGCAGCAACAACGGTAATATGACCTTGTCATGTATTATTTTCAGTCACTGAATCTTGAATTTGTGCACAAACAACCGTTCTATTCCATTGTGTTCTTGAGGATCCCAGCTCATGAACTCGTCAGTTCCATTGGCGGATCCGGGTGGCTATAGCCCCCCCCTAAAATCGTGAAAGAAAGAAAGAAAGAAAGAAAGAAAGAAAGAAAGAAAGAAAGAAAGAAAGAAAGAAAGAAAGAAAGAAAGAAAGAAAGAAAGAAAGAAAGAAAGAAAGAAAGAAAGAAAGAAAGAAAGAAAGAAAGAAAGAAAGAAAGAAAGAAAGAAAGAAAGAAAGAAAGAAAGAAAGAAAGAAAGAAAGTGAATACTTTAACCAATATAATTATAAAGCTCCTCAGAAAAAGAGAAATACAAAGAAAGGAGAAAAGAAAGAAGAGGAAAGGGGTTCCAGTGCGGAGGGTGCGGCAACGTTTTTTGGCGTGAGCCGAACCCACCGTGGTTCCCCTGAGGTGGGGAAAGTACTGGCGTTACTGGTGTGGGCCTTATATCCCACTCCAGTGGCTTCCAAGGATAAGAGAAAGAAAAGAAACGAGGAAATCAGAAAGGAGGAGCAAATTTAGTAATTCTAACCGGGTTAAAATCAGCCATGTCAGCTTGTCATTAATGATGATGAACAAAGTATTATTTATATTCCATTTTTTAAGAAATTCATCATCATTATTGACAAGCTTAAAGTAGTTGTATTCGAAAATTATTTTATTTTTAATACGGTGTGTAAAAATTAATAGTGGATCAACAAAATGAGAGGTTCTGTAAAGATTATAAATGACATATTTGCAACTGACGATGAGGTAGTTTTGACAGGCGTACTGCCTCTCTATTGCGTCCCCAGCACATGGGATCAAGGGCCCAGTAGAGGTCAAAGTTCAGTAGTAGTTCAGGAGAAGACGATGGAGAAGACTATGTAGGCAGTTGAGTAGAGGTTGAATGGACGGACACGTGATGAAGAGATGGCAGACTGTCCTCATCTCCGCACCATCCACATGTTGAAGATATAGCCGGGTTGAGATGTTGCAGAACTTGAAGACGGGATGATGTTGTGTAGTAGTTTGAATTGTAGGTCTCCCTCTTTTTTAGATGTTTGGGGACTGTAAATATTGTTCCATTGGATGTTTGTGTTGATGTCTAGGATTCCATTATTGTGCCAGTATGATGTTTCTTTTGACGGTTGCTGGTTGACGTTGGTGTTGATGACGTTGTAGAGTGATTTGGATGGTGCGGAGATTACATTGTCCATGTTGTTGATGATGACGTTGAGGGGACGGTCTGGTTTTGAAGTGCTGAAACAGGCAGAAGAAATCCTCTTTCATTGAAGATGGAGGGGAATAAACTGGTGAGAGTCGTGTGTATTGAAGAAAACTGTTTTTGAAGAAGACGTATAGATGGAAGACGAGAAGTACTTGAAGAAGAGATGACGTCATTAGGTTGTTTCCAGAATCCAGTGGTGAAGTTGAGGAGATCCCTCACCAGGCCGACCCCACGCGTCGAGAGCCGCATTGAGAGGGACGCCCCATCGTCAGTTGCATTTTCAATTAAAGGAGTATTTATGGGTAAATTAAGGACATGGCTGACTGAGTCGTGTATTATTTCTAACCGAGCTCCAGACAACCTCCAGGCACGCATGATCTCACCATAATAGGAAGGCATTCCGATGTCAAAAAGTGGATCAGTATTCAAGTAGAAGAGATGAAAGTCATAATTTAATTTTTTGAAGCGACGAAGGTGATATTCAAGAAATTCAAAAGAGTGGTGAAATTCACCTTTAAGGTAACTAAAAATATGAGATAAACGAAAGGTGAGAACTCGTGCCTGGAGGTTAACAAGGCCGAACCCCCCTTTGTCAGGTTTCTGATACACAATTTGCTCTTTAAGGCGGTGTCTCTTGTTGGACCAGACGAAATCAACCAGCCGCCGTTGGAGTTCACTTAGGAAATCGTCTGGCGGAGCGAGTGCCGCCAGACAATGAAAGGTTTTTGATGCGGCTAGCTGGTTGGCAATCAAGACTCTCCCTTTAAAAGAAAGGGAGGTCGAGATGCCAGACCAGCTAGCGAGTGTTTCAGATAATCGGTTTTTACAAATAGTCCAGTTTTTGTCAGTGTATGTTTTGGTGTTTCCTAAGTGAACTCCGAGGAACGACAGGAGTAGTATGTTAAGTGCTGGAGGGGGAACACAGGTCAAAAAAAAGATATTTTAGATCAAAAAAGATCTTTTTATCCAAAATTCTCTGTATACCCATAGGGTTTTTTTTTTTCCCAAAAACCCGACTTCAAAACAGATATTTAGAAACGAAATAAACACCAAAAAGATCTTTTATCCAAAATTCTCTGTATACCTATAGGTTTTTTTTTATGAATTTAAAATAATTTTTTTCTTTAAACATGAAAACTTCACGTCCACCACACCCCCAAATCTCTTTTTTCCAAAAACAAATTTTTTAAAAGCCTCATCAAAAAATCTTTTTTCCCAAATCTCTTTTTTCCCAAATCTCTTTTTTCCAAAAACAAATTTTTTAAAAGCCTCATCAAAAAATCGATGAGGCTAAAATCGTACCTTTAAAAAATGTTACTTTAAAAAGTGACATAATGAAATAACTATTATATTGTTTAATAATAAAGATGGAGAGAACGATGATTTTGTGTGAATGGCTTTTAGTTGGTAAAAACGTCAAGTGTTGTAGAATGAGTATTCGCGGTGATGTCTATTGCCCGATGCATCGATACCGTATTCGGCTAGGTAAAAGTATTCCACTTGCATGTTATAGATGTAAAAATGGTACAAAAGCAAAGGCGGGCTTTTGTACCAAATGTGCGAATATATTATATGTAGCGAGAGGAAAAACTAAACGTTGTTACAATAGAGTGATGAAAGAATTGTTAGAAAGATATTTATAATTGCGCCGCTGGGGCGTACGGAGGAGGTCTATCGAACGTTTTTACACGCTCCGCTACTCGCGAAGCGTGTTTTTGCTGACACGAAGCGTAATAGCTCTTATTTATCGTCAAAGCTACTTTAAACTCAAAAGTTTTTCTATAAGAATTTTTTTTTCTGCATTTACAACATCAGAGTTTACTTGCTTTTTAACCTCTGGTTCACTCTTTGCGACGGCGTTACGGATTTTTTCTTTCATTTTATAATATTTTTCTCGCTCTTCAGTCACGAGCACAAATTCTTCTTGGTTGATGTAACCGTCTTCTAAAGCTTTACTAACGTGGTTTTCGATCGTGTTGAGTTTACTCAACGCTAAAATTCGTATTTCATCGTGTTTTTTAGCTTTTTTATAACATTTATTTTTCGCGTATGTCATAGCGAAAGCTGCGCCGCCCAACCCCAAAGCTAAACCTTCTAAAGCGAATCCTACCGGTGACGATACGACCGTAGCGATACTGGCTATTCCGATACCTCCCGCTCCCATACAACCCAATCGTGCGATAGTTTCTACAACGCTGCTGTTTATGATTTTATTATATTTTTTATATACACCCTCTCGTTCGTTTATTTCAATCCGTAATTCTTTTTGAATATCGTAAATTGTTTGCAATCGAAATGATTTAACATCATTCGTCAAAGGGGGTAAATTTGGATAAAGTACATTCGTCGATTCTATAGGTGCGCTCATTATATGTTTTATTAATAGTAAAGATTTTAATCTTATGGGAAAGTATTAATTGAATTTTTTAATTTTATTTCATAGCATATTCCTGTATTCACAGCGCCAAAAAGTAGCTTTAAAATAGAATTTAGCATGATTTTTTTCTTCTACATTTGGAATGAAACATATTACACATTCTAAAAAACTCGGTTCATTACTAAAAGAAAATTCATTCCCTCAGGAAAATTAATTGTATGGGTTGCAAACTTATCAAATTCTTCACTTTTACTATAGAATACTATTATCACCTTTATTCATTTTTTGCATATAATGAATAAAAGAATAAATAGTCAATTAAAAAATTTATTGTATTATTAAACCAATAAATTTCAAAACCTAAATTATTTAAATAAATAAATGATTTAAAAGGTAAAGATGATACAAGTTCAGTAGGACTGATATGATTAGTTTCTTCAAAGTCAAAATTTCTTTTACTGTTTAAACTACTACCAGACAGAACTCGCTCACTCGTTTTTCGACTGGGTCCGTAAATACTAGCCATATTTATATTATAAATTATTTAATTTGACGGTAAACTTGCTATTTTTATATTGAAACAGATTTTTGAATTTAGCGAACCAAAAAAACTCGCTTCTACAAAAACTTTTCTAACGTTTCGTATTTTAAAACACATTTCGTATTTTAAATGTTGAATTTCATCATCGAGAAAATGAAACTTTTCATCTCGTTGCGGAGAAGGAATATAATAAATGTTGGGAGCGTAATCGCGCGTCGTTGAATGCGTGACGAAACTATTGGTTTTTATAAACTGCGTGAAAATACTACAGTACGTGGGCGCGGTTGTAAACAAGAAAAAGGGTTGTTTAAAAATATCGTGCCATCCGAGTACAACGTCGACTTTTTCGATTAAAACTAATCGCTGTAAAATTTCATCTCTGTTTAGATATCCGTGATGTTCGTAAATTTCACCTTTCGATTCATCGCTAGCGATCGTTCTAATATTCGTTGTACGCTTCACGTAAGCGCGACTCGGTCCGTAAATACTCGCCATATTTATATAATTTCAACATTTAAAATAATGGGGAAACCGTGATTATGTATATCTCTACTTTTGCTATCTCTAACTCGAAAACTCAACTCGTTTAAAGTTCCGAGTCGTAATTTGTTTGCTAATGGATTTGTATATTGCATGTACATGCTTTCACCAAACGACGCGTCTCGCAAAGGCAGCGAGTTTAAAATTGTGCAGGCTTTTCCGTTGAAATAATTATCGGTCGTAGAAATTTGATCGCAATGAATGTAAAAAATTTTAAAAAAAGTTGTACGTCAATTTTGTTGGTGTATTCTCCTGCGGTTAGAGATTCGCTATGCAACCCCAATAAATTAGCTAACCCAGATGTAAATTTAACGCTCTTGTTCACTTGTTAATATTAACGTGTATTCACCATTGGATTTATCGATTCTAAACGTTATCCAAGGCTCATTTTTCGTTATAATCTCGATAATTTCGACAATGTTGTAAAGGCCCGCTTCAATAAAATTTTACTTCACCTTCCGATTCACCAACCGTACGAATTAGTATTCTTCTTTTTTACGTATGTTGTAATATCCCACCCAAATGTTTACGTTGTGTAATATAATCGAGAGATTGCCTCGCCGATTATCGATAACGTTTTCTAAAGAAATCGATCCACCTTCTTTACCAATTTCGATTTCAAACGTATGATACATTTTATTATTAAACATTATATATAATAAATGACGTTTCCATTAGCATTCAAGAGTAATTTTACGTATTCGTACGAGCAATCTGGAAATTTTAAAGCGCCTCTCGATTTTAACGATGGTGATTTAACGATTATAAACATTTACGTAAACAAGAACGAGTTTTTTAACGTTCGTTTTAATAATGTTTTCAACGACTACAAGCTGCCTCGCGTTAAAAGCGACGACGTTGTCGACGATTGGTATTCCAACCCGCTCAAATTTTATCAAAATCAAATAAATTTTGCGACGTACTGCGCCACGACGAGGTGCGGCGTGAGTTATCAACATTTAAACCATTTAAATATGATGATTCGTAGTTTTTTTAGATTTCACGTCTATTATCAAATTAGACGATTGCTCAAAGAAATGAGCTGCCCCGCATCTTTCCAAAATTTTTACAACGCGTTTGCCAATAATATAGACGTGAGCGCGTACAAAAAAATATGTAAAGAATTTCACCTTTCTCAAAACAACAATTGGAAACAACGAGTCGATTTAAATTCAAACGGATTAGGAACTGCTTATTATAATGGTTCTAAACCCGTACCCAATAACAACTACGATAAAAGTAGTTTGAACGTTATTTCTACCGAGGTGACCGATTACGATTATTACAAAACCGCGACTAAAATGAGTTTTGGAGACCATCCTTCGACCTATACGATCGCATTCATTTCACAATCTTCAACGGAGCTCGCTTGGTCAAAATTTATAATCGGCGAGTCTAGAGGTTTTACGGATGTTGGTACGCAACGAATAAACGACTCGTTAAGAACGTACGTTTACGCGATTTTAGGAGCTCAAGCGCAAGCAAAAAGCTCATTTTTAGCGGGTGGTACGGGTTTAGACGCGCAACGCGAATTTATAAATATAGTGGAAGCAGAGATTGACTCTCCGGTCGATTTACGAGCTAGCATTCAACGATATCAAGATGTTTTACAATACGCTCGCAGTAGTTTAAACTTTTGTTTAGGAGAAAATTTATACATGATGCCTAGCGATATGAATTTACGAATAGGTAATTATGCGGGATACAACAATAATCTATTAATTGCGACGAGCGGTTTATCTTTAGGTTCAAATTTAGATACAAATTCAACGCCCACTATTCCTCCTATTTTACCTTTGCTTAACGACAGCGAATCAATTACGAAACATGTAGAAGAAGATTCTAAATCTTCTTCTACATTAGCACACGGGCAAGACTCTTTAGAAGATGCGATAAAAGAAGTTAGCGATGCTAGTCATCAAGAAGAAAAAAATTCTTTAATACTTGGTTTTGCGATTTTAGCCGGTGTAGGCGTTATGATTTATGAATTGTTATTTTAACATTTTCTGAGTATAAGCTAAAACTAATACTCCGACTCCGCTTATCGTCAACCATAAATGTTCCGCCGTCCACGCGACAATGCTGGAAGCTGTTTTAAATAGCAAACTTACAACCGTTCCGATAATAGCCGGTAAAGCGGCTAAAGCTTTCGCTCCCAATTTAGATAATACATTCGCTAGATTTTTTAATGTTTTTTGTATCCACTCTTTTACACCGCCGCTTGGTGTGGGTTGTGGAGTTGGTTCTGGCGTAGGAGTTGGTTTTGGAATAACTGAACTTACAACATTACCGATCGATTTAACGATAAAAGCAATGGTCATACTAAAAGCCGTTAATATACTGATAATCGTTACGCCTTGTTCTCTAAATAAAGTTTTAATTCTTTCACCCAACGTAACGTCTATGGTTTTTATTCTATATAACGTTTCTTTAATTCTATTGAGTTGGCTACTATTCTTATAATCAAACTTGTTAATTTGTTCTTTAATCGTATCAATTTCATCTAATAATTCTTGTTCTCGTTGCGCAAGTTGATCTATTGCATTTTCATCTCCTACGTCGTTGTTAGCAATTCTAGTTCTAATTTCGGTTAATTCCTCGTTACGTACGTATAAATCGGCTTAAATTTTTAATTTTGTCCTTGCAGCGTTTTCATAAGATCTGCGTAACCCTTTAGTTCGCGGAGTATATTTCTTTCATCTCGAGTTTCTGCGTTTTTTGCGTTAAAAAAATTAATAAAATCCTTCAATCGTGTCTAATTTTCTTTACCTCTTAGATCATCCATTTCGATATCGCCATTAACATTGAATTCTTCTTCGGGCGTTGGTGAGGGTGTTGTTGGTAACTTTCGACTTGGTTTTTCCTAACTGATAGACTCTTCTAGTTCTTTTAAAGTTTCATCTACATTTTTTGTATCTTAACTTTTCTAATACTTTTCCAGTCTTTTATATACCCAATTGTTTCTCGATGAATCAAAGCTGGCTATAGCCATTTTAGCCGCTTCATTGGCTATTGAATTTAACGTAAGAAAGGTTTTGTTTTGTTTTGCAATCGTCAGCCTTACTTTTCCTCGTTCACTAAAAGTATAAAATATACCTCTTTCGTTACTTGAAAATTTTCCCAATCTGGTATTTTGTTTAGTTTCCAGCCTTGTTCTTTTACTATTCTATAAAAGTCATCAACTCGTGCACTATTCGATGATCTTACAGCATCGAGTGATTTTTCTAATGCACCTAAACTTTTTTGTTTGTTTTGTTCTCTAATAAGAGACGTATTATAAGCTTCATCACTTAATTCATATTCTTCCGCATTATCGTCAAACATTTCATCCTCATCATCAAGATTTTGTAATAACGGATCCGCTTCTATTAGATCGTGCCCTCCTTCTGCCATTTACAAATATCTTTTATTTTAATAATCTATAACTCGCGTAACCAACTACACTCATACCAATAATGATAAACACCATCTCCCCCGTTTTTTGATCTTCGCTAACATCGTAAAAATCTTCTAATCGCGGTTCTTGTCGTAAATCGAGAGGCAAATTTACTCGTGTATTGGTAACTCGCGAATATTCTTGCATCGCTTCGTTAATGTTATTAAAAGTTCTTATCGCGCCCGATTCTTTTTTGTATTTTCTCATTTAAATAATCTATATATTTTAAACGCTTTTACTAAATTCGTCTCTAGCTTTCGAAAGATGTTCCAACGCTAAATCGTGTCGCTCGCGTTCTTGTTCCGCGTCATTACCACGTAAATTACTAAATAAAAAATTCGATCCAGTAAACGCTAACGCGTTGATTACCGCACCTCCAACCATCATCGCTACAGATACCATTTTCTTTTACAGTTGTTAAATATAGTTTTACGCAGCTTACATAAAAATTATTATATTTAACAACATTAAATATGACGAGTAATACGTACGGAGATACGCTAGATCCAAACAGAAGACTAAGAGAACCTCGAGGCGTAAAAGGAATGCGCCAAAAAGTCGTCATTACAAACAATCCGAGTACCATAAACGAAAATCTATTGTTTACGGTTCGTTTTCCAAATTTAGGAATGAACGACGTCATCGTTCCGAATACAACGCGATTAGCTTTCAACATTGAACTCGTTAGCGTCAACGATGAAAATAGAACGTTGGTGCAAAACATCGGTAGAGCTATCGTAAAACACATAATCATTAAAATGGAAGGAAATGAAATATTTAGTTTAGACGATGCGGATGTATTCAATTGTTACAAAGACGAATGGTTGACCAAAGATCAGCGCGAAAATTTAGTGTATCAAGGAATCGAAACTGAAAACGTAACTAAAATGAGAATAGACGCTAGCGATAAAGTTCCCGCGGGCAACGGTGGAGCGGATAAAGCTATCGCGGACGCGTATAAAAATAGGTATTACATTCCGCTGGATTTTGAATTGTTAACCGATCATCAACCTTACTATCAGTCGGGTATAGGAGATCGATTGACTTACGAACTCGTGTTTAATAAATTTGAAAATGTGATCAAAAGCGTCGACGACAATGCAAAATATGTCATTAGTGGAATTTCTTTAGAATTTGAGGTTGTTCATATGCCAGAACTCGCTAGAACAATTAGAAATCAATACAGCGATAGAACGAGTATATTGTTTGATCGCGTACTGAGACAGAGCGTAACTACGTACAACAAAAAAGATACAATGTGGAATATAAATTTAAATACCCCAGCAAAAAGTATGAAAGGAATATTGTTTCTATTCAAAGAACCCGACGTGAAAGAAAGCAACAAGTTTTATAATCCGAAAATAACAAAAGTTAGTATTACTATCGAAGGCGTTCCCAATCAACTCTACGCGCATGGAATGAAAAGATATCAACAATGGGAAGAGATTTCAAAATATTTCATGATTCGAGAAAACAACACGCTATACGAGTTGTACAAGCTCTAGATTTATCAAACGTTAAACTATCGAATTATTTACTTAATCGATACGGTTTATTTTTAGATTTAAGAACGAGTACCGATAATGTATTACACGGAAGCGGAAGACGAGTACAAAACTTGTCCGAAGGAATTACCATTCAAATTGAAAAAGAAGCCGAGAGTGCGGGTGAACTAAACATGTATACTTTTATTATCATGGACGCGCAACTAAATATTAGAAACTCGCGTTTCGAATCGGTCGATTATTAAACATTGAGTGATTATTTAAAAAAAACGTTTAATATTAAAAAAGAAAATGTTACCTAAATATCCACACGCCGCGTTAATTTGCGGACAAACGGGATGCGGAAAAACTGAATTTGTTTTAAATTTATTACAAAATGAATATTTTAAAATATTTTGAAAATATCGTTATATTATGCCCCTACCATTTTTAACAATGATGCGTACAAAAATAGAAAATGGGTTCTAAACGATGATAACGTACACGTTAATGATTTAAACGACATATCGCTGAATAGGGCTATACAAATTTATAGCGACGCTTTCAAAAATAAAGAAACGTTGTTTATCATCGACGATTGCAGCGCAAATAAACAGTTGCATTATAAAAAATACGACGAAAATAATAAATGTATGATCACGCAATTGGCTTTTAGCGGTAGGCATATTAAACATAGTTGTTGGATACTTACTCAAAAATACAATAGCGTATTGAAAGATTTTAGAGACCAACTCAAATGGATATGTTTATTTTATTGTAAAGATAGAGACTCGTACGAGAATTGTCTTAGAGAAAATGATGTTGTACCTACTCGCGAGTTGAGAATTGGAATTCATGAAAAATTAAAAAGAGTTAAACGTCGTAAATTAATTTTAAAAACGGATCAGCCTACCAGTTGGGAAATACGTGACTGAGTGATTACCGTCAAGTCGTTGGTGAGGTCGAGGGCAATTACTCATTGGTTAAGGGTAATTACTCATTGGTTACTCATAGGTCAAGGGCAATTACTCATTGGTTAAGGGCAATTACTCATTGGTTAAGGGCAATTACTCATTGGTTACTCATAGGTCAAGGGTAATTACTCATTGGTTACTCATAGGTCAAGGGTACTCATTGGTTACTCATTGGTTACTCATAGGTCAAGGGCAATTACTCATTGGTTAAGAGCAATTACGAGTTGGTTACTCATAGGTCAAGGGGTAATTACTCATTGGTTACCCATAGGTTAAGAGCAATTACGAGTTGGTTACTCATAGGTCAAGGGCAATTACTCATTGGTTACTCATAGGTCAAGGGTAATTACTCATTGGTTACTCATTGGTTAAGGGTAATTACTCATTGGTTACTCATAGGTCAAGGGTAATTACTCATTGGTTACCCATAGGTTAAGGGTAATTACGAGTTGGTTACCCATAGGTTAAGAGCAATAAGGGTAATTACTCATAGGTCAAGGGTAATTTAATAAATATTATAAAGCATATTTATAAATATGAATGTTGAACGAGTATTTACGAACGTAAATGTTGAACAAGTAAATGATTTTATATATAATCTTAACCAACTCGTAAATACCGCGAAAGAAAGACAAGAATTAGTACAAGTATTAAACGATAATACTGAAAAAGTAAAAGGTATATTTAATAGTATAGATGCTGAACGAGTAAAAGATCTAATGTTAAATCTTAACGAGCTTTTAAACGTCGATGGGTTATCTAAAACTAATTATTGGTTCCTATATTTTTTAATAAATTTAATCGATTATTCTTCTAGTACGTATAATAAATGGAAGAAGTACATAAGGTATTAAACGAAAATATACAGACGCCACTCGTTAACGAAAATATCAACGACGATAGCTTATTATTAAAAAAAAATTACGTCTTTTATCGGTCGTAAAGGGAGGAGACTCTAAAAAGTTTTTCGGTAAAGAACTAAGCGTTGGCGATATTGAAGCTTTGAGCGAGCAAGAGCGAGAAGTATTACACGCGCAATACGAAACTAAATTAGGTCGCGATATTACTCAGTCTTTAGGTAGCGTCATTATAACGTTATACGCTAAACTATTGGGGCTTAGTTTAAATCGTATTGATTTGTATGGCCATAAATTTCAAATTGATGATGAAGGTAAATTAATTTCAGATTTAGAAAAAGATCCGTTCATTAATAGCATGCTTAATACAGTGTTGTGTGAAATATACTACAAGTACGGTATGTTTCTCGCTCCGATCAGCGTTTCGCTGATTACGGCAAAACATTTAAAAAGAAAAGAAACATTATCTTCAATTGATAATAAAAGCGATGGAAACCAACGAGCAAACGACTGTACCGAAGGAGATTGCGCAACCGGAACCAACACCAAAGACAGTGACGAAACCAGCGACTAAACAAAAAAAACCAAACAGAGTTGCAGCTGGAAAAAACTAGCCGAAATTAACAAAAGAAAAACTACAACTCGCTAAACCTGCGAAAAAGGAAACTCGATAGCGAAGGTTATAAAGAAAACTATGAGCGATGAAACGAGTTACAATTATATTTATTTTGCTATTGGAGGTATTGCTATTGGAGCTTATTTCTTGTTTAGAAGCAACTCAGAACCAACATTTAAAACGAACCTGTTAAACTCGCGGCGTTAAACTACACCACCCACCCCCAGAGAACTTGAAATGGAATAAAAGTTTTTATTATATTTAACGATTATAAACATGTCTTCAATGCCTATAAATACGAAAACGATCGCCGATACAATTTATCACAGCTCAGTTATGACTCTTTAGTAATTTTATACAGCATGCTCGGTGAAAAAATATTTAAAATGAAACCAGCCGATTTAGGAAAATTGGATATTAAAGACGGGTTAAAACTAACTGCGACGATTGGATTAAGCGGTGCGACGCAAATGTGGTTAGTTAAACAAGGAATTTTACCAAATTCACTCATGCCCGCCGAATAATGTTAAGAATAATATTTATAAATATTAAATGGATGAACGAAAACTATCCAACGCTTATTATAGTCCGGAGAGATACTACAAAGGTCAATCAGCAATCAGCAAGCTGGCTAAAGAAACGAAAGTAAATGTAAAATTCGTTCGACGATGGATAAAAACAAGCTTTATGGCAAATTTATTTACCATATCCTAAATATATTCCGAGCACCGAAAGCTGTTCAAATAGTGCGCTTGAAAAACCAAACGAGGTTCATCAAGCCAGACTTGTGTTGTTTCTTCCGCACGACAAAGTCGGTAGAATTACGTACAAGTACGCGTTAACGGTCGTGGATGAAGCCAGCAGATATAAAAGCTGCAGTACCTTTTAATCGATAAAACAGCAAAGAGTAAGCGATGCTTTTTGAAAAAAAATTTACAAACGATCGCCGTTGGTTTGGCCTAAAATTATAAAAAGTCGACCCCGGAAAAGAATTTATGAGCAGCGTTAATGCTTTGATGAGTGAGCATAATGTAAAATTCAGCGAGGAGAAGCTGGTAATCACAGAGCTCAGGGTATCGTTGAGAGATTTAATAGAACTTTGAGCGAAAGATTATTTTCGCATCAATACGGTCAGAAAATTGTTACCGAAGCGAGAAATAGAGAATGGGTTAAAAGATTACCGGCGGTCGTAAAGCGTTAAACAATGAGACGACTCGACTGATTAACTCGAAAACCAAAAGACGCTATTAAGAAAAGTAGCGTTGAGCAAAATCCAGCCTCACCATCCGTTGTAAAGAATGAAAAAAGAATTCCATTAAACTCAACGGTTCGGTATCGGTATACGCGCCGGTGAAGCTGAAAAGAATACGAGACGTAGAGCGACCGATCCTATATGGAGTTTAAAAATTTATAGAATATCTAAAACGATGAAAGGTGCGAATCAACCCATATTGTATTTATGTAGAAGGAGGCCCCGCTCGTAGTTTTGTAAGAGAAGAAATACAAATTATTCCTAGAGATACGATGAATCCCCAATCATTCGTCGTTAATCGAAGAGTAATGACCGTAAGCAAGAGTGTGTATTCCGTCTTCTAAAATGTGTCTCTTTGTATCTAGAGGAGATAGTGATATTTTATTTATTCGAGTTGTATATAGTCTATGGTTTACGATGCCTAATAAAATTCATAGGGTGATGTAGAGTTTCTTCAAGAAATAAAACTTGTTTATATCGCTCGTGATTAATATTTTGTTGTAAAACTTGTCTTAACCCTTTTAGCTTTTTCTTATTTCAGCTTTATCTGAAGTAAGTATCGAATACATTTTGGGTCTTAAACAAACAACTTCAGAAATTACAGTTTTCGGACACTCGTCTTTAAATTTACCGATCACTTTTTGTTTTTTCAAAACAGAAAATGACTCTTGTCGTAATTACTAAAATCGTATAAATGCTTGTCTTTTTCATATCTTTGTAAACATCTTTCGTTTTAATTTCCAAGAGGCTATCCGTATCAGTGTAAATCAACTCGCAATTATTTTTATACTTGCTTTTAAATGATTGTAATAAAATCGTACATGTGAACCTTGGATAAATCTAGTATACTCATTCCTACGTAAATCGGGCGGTCGAGCTTGAGTTTTATTTTGTGCATGTGAATCGCCACTAGATCGTTATCGAAAATCCTAGCCTCTGCAAAATTTGGTCTCGCGATGAGCCTGCGAATTTGATTTTCTTGGTTTAAATCGTTTGAATGCTTCAAATTTACGTTGACGCGATTTCGTACATTTTCCATCGTTTTTCCAAAAACCGAATTGTTCATGAGTTTGTACAAATCTTTTTCAAAATCGCTCGTCGCATCTTTTCTAAGTTGAGTGTTTAAATCAATGTACGATTTCATCCAACATGATTCATCAAATTCTAAAACTTTGTGAATTTTAGTCAGTTTCATACCGAGTTGTAAATACAATTGTAAATTACGATAATGAAGCACGTAGTTTTTCTTGTCGTATAAATTTGGAACCAGTTTAGTAACGTTTGGAGCGGGTTTATCTTTTAGTAAATTCTTTTGATAGTCGCTCATCCATTCTTTCGGTACTATCAACGACTCTGGCGCGAGTGGAAACGCGTTGTGAGAATCGTGTAATTCTTTGGGATATTCTAAATCGATCTCTAAATGTATCCTTTATTGTTTTTAAATCCTTGACTCTCGAGTCTGTCAATTTGTTTTCGCGATAACCATTTAAAATTACCGGTTGGTAAAGGTTGACTCATGGCGAAAGCCGTATAAATTATTCGCGTCCAAAATTGATAATATAGCTCGATGGTTCAGACTCGTCGTAGTCGTCTAAATATACATTATTTGCTTTCACGTATCGTTTACTCACCATGCACGTTCCTCCTCCGCGTACCCTTTTCTGTTAACAAATGCATGTCGATATCGGTAAACAAATCTAAAGTTTGTTTTGAATGTTTAATAAAGCGTCCCAACTTAGCCCAGGACTAGTATAATAATGAGCCGGATCTAATCCATAATTTTCATACAAACATTTCTAAAGTTTTCAAATACGTCCGCCAACAAGCAAGTATCGGTACGCACGTACAAATCGTGATAATCACCCAAAGTTTTTACAACCAAACTTGTTGTAAACGTTTTAGCGTGCTCGTATTGAGAGGTAATGTGAGCTATCGTTTAAACTGCTGTAAAACGATTCTATAGAAGAAGGAGCGTTTCATTGAAACGCCGAAAGAGTCCATGTACTGTATGGATAAATACCCTTGCTTTTAATGAGATTAAATTTTTCAGAGGAGGGTTCTAGTTTTAATGTAATTGGAAAAGAATCGTTTGATTGTACGAGTTTGTCCAACGAAGCTAGTAAAAATTGAGCGCTGTCTATAAATCGTAGTTGATTAATACTAAAAGAAATATACTTTTCGATATTGTTTGGAATACACGTTAAATTTCCCTCGATGAGACCGGCGCACTGCATAATGAGATGAGAGTCGTAGCCTCGCAAATTATGAAATACGACCGGAATAAACGTTTTCTTTGGTTTTAAACTCAGTCTTAAATTACATTTATTATGAGCAGCGCCTCTATATTTTCCGGTAATGTGACAATGATCTCTAACTCGAGAAAACTTGTTTTCAGGGTCATTAAAAAACTTCTTTTCGCATACCCAACACTCGCTAGCAGAGTCGTAATCTCGCCAGTCTTCTTCAGTCATGTTTAATTTTTTAGGGTTTTTAAATATCGTATTAATCTTTTCTTCTTCTTTCTGTAATTCATTTAAAAAATGTTTAGCCGCATCTTCTCCCCTGTACGTAACGGGAAAACTACTTGTACCGTCGCAACAAACGACGACGTACGAATAACCGCAAACGACGTGTTCTTGTAGTCTCGTAGTATTAGTAGAGTTTACACGATTCTCGTTAGAGTCGTCAGTCTTTTTAATAACACTTTCAAAGTCGGCGTATATTACGAATGGAACTTTCATCTTTTTATGAAAATTTATAAACTTTATTTTTATCATTTTACCCTTTTTCGGGCATTACGATAGTCGTCGGTCTATCTTGTTTATTCCCTTACACATTTTTATGTGGTTTTCTAGATAATAACTTCTGTCGAGAAACCTGCAAACATCTAAAACAAAAATGCTGACGACGATTGTGTTTCGTTTGATCGAAAAGTAATTTGTTTAAATCTTTAATCCAAACGTAGTGAGATCTAGTTCCTTCTTTTCTTCTTTATGAATCAATAATACATTTATGCGATGTATCTCTGCCGGTTGATCGCTAACTCGATAAACAATTATCGAGTTAAATTCACAACCGAAAACGTTTATCGCTATATTGTTTTGTTTCTCTACTCGCTTAATTTGGCTGATTGGAGTTGGCGCATCAATGTTGTTAAAATTAAAACCGTCCACTATTGGGTACTTGCTCGTTCTTTGTCCATTCTTGCTAGCTGGAAAACGATGCGCGCGCAAAACCCACCGCAAACAATCGTCGTCTTCGTTTTTAACGTTAATGCATCGCGTTTTATTTTCTTATATAGTCGCATAGCTCGATATAACTACCACCTTTCAGAGGTTGATACTTTTTGATGCGTAGATTCATTGAAACGATGCGATCTATTACCCATCCACTACCTTCATGCGTATATTTTTCTAAAGCCTCTTGAATTTGTGAAAAAATTTCATATAATACATTATTGATATCATGCAAATTAAATATTACAATTTGGCCATTATTATGAAAATGACCAACAAATTCTTCCGTGTCGTTTAGTTTTTCTTTAAGTAATTTAATGCGCACGTAAATCATAAACTTTAACGATTTAAAATATTTCAAGTCTTTAGTCAACTCAGCGATAATCTTTGGTTTTACTGCCTCGTAAAATATGTTTAAATCTTTTTCTTTGCTATGATTCAACGGAACAATCATTAAACGTTGGCGAAAATTACTACCACTGTCGATCGGTGGGTTAAATCTCAACTTGGTTTCTCGGTTGTGAAACCTTTTAATAGCGTTAATGTAGTCTTTTTTAATCAACCGCGATCTAGCTCCCGAGCCGTGTAACGGTGTTGTAATATTTTTGAGAGCTATACTTTTCAATTCAACCAAATTTAATTTGTACAATGGTTTTTGTTTATGGGTTTTTTTATATAATTTTACAGCTTTGTAATAAGAACGTTTATCACTCGTGCCGTTTGAAATTATACGAATTTGTTTCTGTCGTGCAAAAATTTTCAATTCATCCAATGTCCATTTCGATAAATATTTAGTAGACATCTTTATTATTAAACAATATAATATTAATTCATTATCTCACTTTTTAAAGTCTCATTTTTTAAAGGTACGATTTTAGCCTCATCGATTTTTGATGAGGCTTTTAAAATTGTTTTTGGAAAAAAGAGATTTGGGAAAAAAGAGATTTGGGAAAAAAGATTTTTTGATGAGGCTTTTAAAAAATTTGTTTTTGGAAAAAAGAGATTTGGGGGTGTGGTGGACGTGAAGTTTTCATGTTTAAAGAAAAAAATTATTTTAAATTCATAAAAAAAAACCTATAGGTATACAGAGAATTTTGGATAAAAAGATCTTTTTTGGTGTTTATTTCGTTTCTAAATATCTGTTTTGAAGTCGGGTTTTTGGAAAAAAAAAAAAAAACCTATAGGTATACAGAGAATTTTGGATAAAAAGATCTTTTTTGATCTAAAATATCTTTTTTTTGACCTGTGTTCCCCCTCCAGCACTTAACATACTACTACAGGCCATCGTCATTCCACGAAAAATTAAGCGGCCGGTCGCCTCGTCCGATCCAAGATCCCGCCCACAACCCCTGGGATTTTCTCGTATTTAGGCGCGCGGCAGAGGCGCGAGCAAAGAGATCGTAAGTGTCTTTGATCGCGTCAAAGCCGCGCTCGGAGGTGACAAAAACGGAGACATCATCTGCATACGCAGACACCGAGCAAGAGACGTCAGCGCCGGGTATTCGGAAACCGTCGTCCCCGACTTCGCCCCTTAGGCGATTTAGAAAAGGTTCAATAGCAATCGAGTACAGCGGTCGAGTGGGCAGCCTGACGGATACCCTTCTCAACGGAGAAGGGGCCGTCAGAGAACTGCAGATTTTGGACCAAACTCTCGGAACCGCTGTACAGGATTTTATGTAGTCGAGGAAACGGTCTCCGAAGCCCATAGCTCTCATGGTGTCGAAGAGGTAGTCGCGATCAACTTTATCGAACGCTTTTTGCTGATCGAGGTTGACCACGGCTAAAGGGACATCATTTTCATTGGCATATTCGATGATGTCCCTTATCAGACCTACGTTGTCATGGATTGAACGTCCAGGGACGCAGTAGGTCTGATCCTCACCTACGACGCTGCTGATGCACTCTTTCAATATGTTAGCGAGCAACCTTGCAAGGATTTTGTAATCATTGTTTAGAAGCGAGATTGGCCGCCAATTGGCTATGTCGGCCAGATCTCCTTCTTGGAAAAGAGTAATTACCGCCCTCCTGAACGAACGAGGAAGCCCGCCGGTGAGAAAAGAATAATTTAAAACAGAAAGTAGGTCGTTTTTTAGAATATTCCAAAATGTTTGATAGAATTCACCGGACAGGCCGTCCAGGCCAGGCGTTTTATCCTTGCTATGTTGGCCAACAGCTATTTCTAATTCCTCTAGAGACAGAGGACGCTCCAGGTCCTCTGCCTCTACAGGATCAAGACGAGGCAGGTCCCTTAAAATGTTTTCGCGGGCGCCCTCATCGGTCGAGTTTTTAGAATAGAGGTTTTGTAGAAATTTGATACATGATTTTTATGACAGAAATATTTTGAGTAATTTCTCCAGAATCCAAAAACGGATTCTGGAGATAGTTTTAGACGGGGATTTAGATTTTCAAGATTAAAAGTAAGAAGAGGAGGTATCGACCTCGCTGACATGTTTGAATCTCGACCTGATGAGGGCGCCCTGCGCTCGATTTTTAAGATAGAATTAAGTTTTTTTTGTTCTAAGAGGACCTGCCTGGTCTCCGGTGTGATTTCCGGCGCAGACTGAAGGTCGTCAATAGTCCGATTTATTTTAAAAGAGCTTCGCGTTTCTCGGAAGCAATTTTTTTGAAAATGTTTGAGTAATTATTTTTGATGTGGGACTTGCCAAAATCCCACCAAGAATTTAAATTGGGAAATCGGACTGTTTTTGACGCCATTCTCCCCAGAAACAAGTTATAATTTGTTTGTATGCTTCATCCTGAAGAAGTGAATTATTAAAATGTTAGTAGGCGCTACCCGAAATTAGCCGAGGGTAGTTGAATTTTAAAGAAATAGCGGAGTGATCAGAAAGAGAACAGGGTGTTATTTTGCACGAATGAATGAGGATAACATATCAGGATGAAGATACAAACGATCTAACCTGGCTTTGGAAACACCACAATCCCTGGAAGGGTTATTCCGCAGCCAGGTAAATTGTTGTTTCTGGGGATTCAGTCTACGCCAAACATCACACAGAGAGTGCAACAGTTTCCTTGAGAGCGTTGCGACTCTGGATCTACGCTCGGTGGGCGCATGCAGACGGTCCAATGCAGGATTTTCCGTGCAGTTAAAGTCACCTCCGACCACAACGACACCGTCACTGTTACAAGAAGATAAATGTTTAGAAAAGGAGTTAAAGACTTCAAAAGCAAGAGCGTCGCTCTGGGGTACTAAAAAATTATAAATATGGAAAATAGTTTGGTTGTGCTTAATTTTAGAGTAAAGGACATGTCCTTTAAAAACATTAAAATTAGAAAGTATTTCAATTTTTTTATTGTTGATGAGTGTGGTTACCCCAGAGCCACGGGAAATGGAAGGGGAGGAGAAAGGAGTGTGGGGCCATAGGCTCCAGCAGGAGCTCATTTCCGTGAGGTTATAAGTCTCCTGCAGGAGCACTATGTCGGAAAAGGGAAAGAAATTTTCAAAATAAGCATTTATGGCGGCGTTTTTGGTAGGCGTTGAACAGCCGCCGGTGTTCAGGGAAATCAGCGACAGTGTCATTGCGACCAAGCCAATCAAGACCGCCATAGAAAAGCAAAGGAAATTATTTATCCAAGGTTCTGATCAGCTTGGCTACGCGTTGTTGTAAGCCTCTGCTGATGAGTGGGTTGTTATGTGGCAGCTTCAGTTGTTTGACGAGGCGGGCACATTAGCGGTGAATCTCTTGGCCACCTCAGCAGGCTTTTTTCGTTTTTTAACGGAGGCCAAGAAATTCATGAGTTCTTTAGAGGACAAGGGACCTTTTGTGTTGGAAATGCACTCAGGCACCGCCTCGTCTTCGGTAGTCTGAGTGTCTTCCCACATGTCATCTTGGTCGTTCGTCGACGAGGCCGGGGTAGAGACAAGGGAGGATTGTGAGTTAAGGACTTGGCTAAGGACTTGGGTGATGGAAGGGGAGTTGACTGTCATGGGCATCGCCACTTTTTTTTGCTATTTTACGAGGGGGAGAGGGTGTCTTTAGAGGAGTGAAAACCTGTGTATCCTTAGAGGGGGCTTGAGGGGAGGATTTTCTCTTGGATACAACATCCGAAAAAAGTCTGGACGGTGGTGGTGGCGATCCCCAGACAGAGCAACCGGGTTTGGATGGGGTGTGGGTAGGTTGACGGGGGGATGAAGGTTGGGAAGGAGGAGGGGAAGGAGGAGGGGAGTGGTGGGAGGGGGTAGGGGAAGGGTGGGAGAGGGAGGGGGAGAAAGGGGTTGCAGATGACGCTGGGGCTACGGACGACGCAGGGACCCCGGACGCCGGAGAAGCCGCAGGAGGCGAAGGCCCGACAGACCCTGCCGAGCCGCCCGCACCAGCCGAGCCGCTCGCCCCCGTGCTCTCACGGGGACCAGCGGCATCTCCAGGATTGGCACAGGCGGCCCCGACAGGACCCGAGGGGCCCCCACCGCCCGCGGAAGTCCGGACACCCGAGGACCCCGGACGATCCGCATCCCCAACGGGATCCAAGGGAACAGGTTTTTTGGAGACTTTAGGTGGGTGTTTGGGATCGGATTTGTTTCGGTTAGAGGGGTTATGGACGAAGGTGGGAGGTGGGTTCAAAGGGTTGGTCTCGTTACTGTTATTGTCATCGGTCCCCTGTTTCTTGCAAGCTCGACTAATGTGCCCGTACTCACCGCACGAGAAGCAGCGTACCGACTCAGTCGACAGAAAAACGCGATAATTTGTTGCCAAATACGAGAAGTTCATGTGTTCAGGCGGAGTGACGTTCGGTTTTAGGAGGACGTGCACTTGCCGCCTGAACGACATGATGTGTGAAAGGTGTTTTTCCTTGAAACCCAGGGGAATAGATCTTACCTGGGAGACGACCTTGCAGAAAGATGACAAATTGTGGATCAGTACCGTGTTCGGGATCTCTGGGTACACATTAGAAAGTGTGAGCCGGGTGGTTGGCTGGACCAGTGGGGTGAGCTCGATGAAGCTGCCGTCATAGCTCAGTCCGTTTTGGACTGCCTCGACGACAGCTTCCTTCGAGCTCAAGTATACTGCTATACGACCATTGGAAATTCTTGATGCAGAGACAACTTGTGTGTTAGAAATTTGGTTAACAAGGGAGATCAGATATTGTCGTACTGAGATTGTGTCCAGCGCTTTGAACACGATTCCATTGTCCCTGGTAAATGGGCTATTACCAGGAACAATGGAACCGTGCTCACCACCCTTGCTCACACTTGGTTGACTTTGAATGGGCTGCTGCGCCTGACTGGCCATGGTGACCAGCCAAAGCACCCAAAACGACTAAAAAATTGAAAATAAAAACCCAGAAAAACACGAAAACAGTTAAAACTAACAAGTTGAAATTCGCCCTGTATAATGTATACACAGTAAGGGTGAGATTAATATAAAATTTGTAACCGTAAAAAGCGTAAATCTCACAAAAAATTCTACTGTTTCCTGGAGCTCGATAAATACACGACCTACCCGGAGGGAGGGAGAGGGAGAGGAGGAAGAACGCACTCCCATTTCCCTCACTGTGCTTTGTTTTCTCTCCTTTGATTATTTCATTGTAATTTTGTATTACTGAAAAATAATTGTTTTGATTCTCAGCCCTCCCCAAAAAATGTTCTGGATCCGCCCATGAGTTCATTGCTGCAGGTAGGGTATAACATGGGAAAGAACATGCATTTTAAACGAGGTTTGATGGCGTCAGTCTCATAAACATCAGATCTGCTTTTCGATGATGGTATTAACTGCAAACCGTTTAATAACAAAAACTAAACGAATTATCTGAAATCTTCCATAAGCGTTGGTCATGCTACAACAAATCCTGGGAAATTATTTCGTATGAGTTTCGTGCGACAAAACGTCAATACAAATTCAAATTTGAAATGGATCAGTGATTACCTGTATTATCCAACCGCTGATCTCAATAGTCTGGTGTCTCTCGTTCTATGAAAATTAATCAAAATTAATCAAAATTAAATGAATTATTTAAATCCCTAATCATTTTGGCCATTTCTCGGTTCAGTGGTGGAAGCCAGATTTTGTCATTGGGGACAGCAACCTTCGTATAGGGATCTCTTAACTGGCTAACGGACTCCTAACTGGCTAACGGACTCACAGTCCAATATTCAATTTGTACATGTATGCCTATTATAGTATTAGAAATCAACATGGAAAGGTTCAGTATTGGTTCAAGATTGTGTTTGTATGTTTTTGATACACAATCCAACGCCACACGCTGCTATCTCTGCACGATAGCGATGGTTCGTGAGTGTATAGCACTAATCTCTACAGACCAGTGGTGTATAGCAGTTCGTGTAGAGATAGCACCCTCCTGAGGCGTGCTGCAGTGAATTGTGTATCACAAACATGATACAAGCACAGTCGTGAACCAAGACTATGGAAGGTTAAGCTTATTTTTGTGTAATTGACGAGAAAGTAGTGACTATAGAGACCATACATACATTTCAAGTTTTTTAGAAAGGCCCAAGATAGACGGAACAACGTGTTTGAATGTTTGGTACCATTACAATCTGACAAACCAATTAAGGTTTCAGATAATATTGTGCACATTATCTTTTTTCTTTCAATTTTTACTAGATTTTCGAGAAACTTAAAAATAATTCAATAATTAAATTAATGTGATGAACATTACCAGCTCTATGACTTGAGTGAGTACCAACATAAAACCCACCACTGTAGTATTTGATCTCGTTGTAGACCGGTCGTATCATGTGGTGGTGAACTCGTAGTCTCGAACTTTTTCAGT
>CM055817.1:18004468-18048152 GCA_029582265.1 Zoroaster sp. YZ-2022 | reverse complement strand
TTTTTACTTTTTAGAACAATGATTGTACTGAGAATTTTCTTTGACTGGACCCAAAAATCCTCATAAGTGTAGTTATTAAACAATAAATGCTTGGTGATCTAGTAAAATGTATATTGCCGACTGTGAATCCCTAGAGTTGGGGCCATGTAAACATATTTCCCCAATCTTCGTTAGTAGTCTCGATTGGTATACATATTTTGCCCAGATTACCCAATTAAAGTTCCTATGTATTTTTATGCAACCATTGGTATATAGTTCAACCTGGCCATCAATCCCATAAACACAAGTTAGGTTGTAAAGATATTAAAAGGACAGTATCATCACGATCAGAGCAGACCTTTCTACAGGGCATGGAATCGGTGTCATAGTTTAAGATGAACGACACTAAGTTAAACCTGAAAATTACTGGCTCATTTATGGCAGCAACGCGAATAGATATATGACCTTACCACGTGAGTATTATTTTTCAGTCACTGAGTTAATTCTAGGAGCTTGAACTCTGATTCCATGCCACAGTGATCGTGATTCAACATTACAATTTTAAACCAATAACTTTAAATGACTATTTATGAACATGTATTTTCAATAGTTAAAGAGAAATAAATACATATAACAATCAGAAGATCATTTTATTATTGTTTGTTTCTTTTCAATTTACAGTTATCTTTCAAATTACAATGTGTGTCTCCTAAAGCCATCCTAATAAGGTAAGCATGTGTTCCTTATAGAAAGATGCACTTATTTATGGCAATTTTCTGGGAAATTGGCTTAAAAGGTTAAGATTCGAAGTTAAATCGTTACATAAAAATAAGAAGTTTGTTTTATTTTGATTGTTTGCTTCTTAATCACATGGAAGACATGCTTATCTCCTCGATTAGACCCGGAATCCAGGTCAACATTAATCTGAGCCATGAGTTCAGGTTAGACATGACCCGACCCTTTCCAGGTGAGAATGACCTGGAAAGTTGGGTCAGATTATTTGACTACTTTTCCGGGTCAAATAATCTGACCCAACTTTTGGGGTCATTCTGACCCGGAAAGTGTCGGGGCATATCCAACGCGGAGTACCGGTATATCGGTCAAATCTGGCCCGGGAGCTTTTAGAGTGTGTTGGCTCAATGTTGGCTCGATGTTGGATCAAAGTTAATGATACAAAGGCCCAACATTGGTCCAATGTTGGACTATGTTGGCTCAATGTTGGTTAAAAGTTAATGATACAATGGCCCAATATTGGTCCATTGTTGGAATATGTTGGCTCAATGTTGGCTCAATTTTGGCTCGATGTTGGATCAAAGTTAATGATACAAAGGCCCAATATTGGTCCAATGTTGGAATATGTTGGTTCACTGTTGGCTCGATATTGGATCAAAGTTAATGATACAAAGGCCCAACATTGGTCCAATGTTGGACTATGTTGGCTCAATGTTGGCTCGATGTTGGTTAAAAGTTAATGATACAAATGCCCAACGTTAATTCAATGTTGGAATGAGTTGACTCAATGTTGGCTCAATATTGGCTTAAAGGTAACGATACAAAGGCCCAACATTGGTCCAATGTTGGGCCAATGTTTACGTTAGGCCAACGTTAGGCCCCTACATCTTTTACATTGGCCCAACGTGTAATGCAGAGATGAGCAAAATTACGTTAATAACGTTGATGAAACCAACAATGGCCCAACGAAACCTGTTCCCGTTGGCCCTGGCGTGTTGAGCCAATGTTGTGATGTTATCTGGTATAGCAACAGTACGAACTGTCAGTGTTCTGTAGTCGTACAGCGGGGCAAAACAAAGGTCAAACAAAACTACAGCACATAGATTAACGTTAATGATCCCCATCCCAGTTGAGTCAACGTTTCTGTAGCTGTGGCGTACGGAGCTCGGGATGACGACATCCTAAACTTATCTTGGGAAGACGATCTATCACTGCTTTTACGATGTCTTCATCCTGAGATAAAGTTATCTCAGGATCTCAACAAGTCAGATGGCACTTCCAGAGCTCCGTAGTGGCGAAGATAATCCAAGGTTATAATACTCAGTATAAGGCCAAAAAAAAGATGTTGAGTTGCCCTCCACCGACCGACCCAAAAGTGCTGAAATCTCGGGTCGGTTTTTTTTGTTTTTTTTTTTTTTTTTCCCCGTCATTCATAGGCCTATTTTTTAATGAAACTTACCAATTTTTGTTTGCATAAAACATAATACGTTTGATTTGTGAAATTCTTCCACTCTTTTACCGGTAAATTCTATCGGCACCCAGAGACCTCAATCTACATGATTTCAAATCGAATGGCCCCCGGCGCCTCACATGGTGCACTGCTCTTCGCATCATTCTGTGTGCCAACGATTGGTGACTCAAATCTACAATCGAATGGCCTCGCTGATGTTTTCCACTGGCTTGAAGCGCACTGTTTGTTGTATGTCAACGATTGCAACCAATTCACACGTTTTCAAAATCAATGGCCAATTTCACATGTTGCATAAAGGGCATTGCACGCAATATGGATGAATTTGCTGTGGGGAATTTAACCGTATGGTTTCATATCAACATAATAATCAAGGAGAAGAAAACATTATTACTTAACGATTGCTGATTATTCCAACATCCCATAATTCCGAATGCCAATTAATTTATCCGAAATAATTCTTAGATTCGCCAGATATAGCAAATTCATTCGGCCTAGGCTCACTATACAGTAAAAAACTGCAGTGCGATGGGAAGGAAACAGTCATTCAATGGCAGTTCCTTCACGCGAGACAACGGACGCGGACAAGTGAACACAATATGATTGGACCGTCATCCGGTACACTGAGTTTTAGATTAGGTTGTTCATTGTGTCAGCTACCGGCAACCTTTTACTTCACGAATTTGACCGATCTACGGGTTGGCGCACAGGGAGCCCACTTGTGGGCACCCCACAAGTTTGTCTTTTTGTTTCCGTGTACCTCCCAAGAAATTCCAAAAGAAAAGGGATAATGGAGGACAATGGTGGTGTTCCCACAAACCTGATCCGTGTATTTTCAATTTTGATGAGAAAATCATTCAGGTATAGCAATCGACCCCATTACAACAATGATGATGTTGCATCATACGAGAGACAGACGGAGTAAATCTATGAAAAATGCATGGCGTACGTTTATCTCCAAATGAAAGTTCAGTGCCATTTAAATAAGTCATCGGGATGACAGGAGTAGTATGTTAGATGATGTAGGCCGACCCCCCCTATAAAATGATATTTTGGGATGGAAATATCTATTTTTTTCCAAAATACGATTGTAGAGAATGAGTACATTTTAATCTCACAAAGGAGCTCTTTTTGTTTATAAGCATTGCCATACCTGTATTGTAATAAGAAAAACTGATTTTTGAAATGAATTTCAAAAAAAAAAAAAAAAAAAAAGTTTAAGTAAGTAAGAATACTATTCTTACTAAAAATACGATTGTAGAGTAATGAGTAACATTTTAACTTCACTAAAGGAGCTCTTTTTGTTTATAAGCGCTATAATCGTATTTGTAAAGAAGAAGTAAAAAATACAAAGAAATAATAGTTTTCTCCTTATCATGGAAAAACAAACTGATTTTTTGAAGAGGCGTTCGGCATACCTCCTATAAAATGATATTTTTGAAACCGCATTTCTAAAAAAAAAAATTAGATTACAGTAGATTAATTGATCTTTACTTAAAATAATGCTAAAAGCGAATGAGTACATTTAATTGATCTTACTTAAAAAATGCATAAAAAGCGAATGAAGTACATTTAATCTCATTAAAGGAGCTCTTTTTTTTGTTGCAAGCTATAATCGTATTGTAAATAAAAGTGACAATTGAGTAAAAGCCAACTGATATTTTCTTAAGAGGTGATCGGCCTACATCATCTAACATACTACTGGTTTTTTAAAAGAGACTTTAAAAATCGATGAGGCTAAAATCGTACCTTATAAAAATGTTACTTGTAAAAGTGAGATAATGAATCAACTATTATATTGTTTAATAATAAAGATGTCTACAACAGTTTTTTGTGAATCAATAGTAGATCGTATCGAAGAAATGAATCTAAACATCGCTATTCCTCAACCTATAAAAAATAAAAAAGCTTGCATCAACGACGAGATGCTATGGGCTTTAAGCGCTCATTTTTTCCAACTAATGGGTTACATGCTCGATAGAACTAGCGCATCACCCAATCCCCCCCATAAGTTATCAAAAATATAATAAAATAAAACATATTATTGATGACATATATAATACTATGCTAGTTTTTGACGTATCTTAAAATGTTACTTATAAAAGTGAGATAATGAATCAACTATTATATTGTTTAATAATAAAGATGTATACAAAGAAACAACTCAAATACGCATTGAAACAATTGAAAATATTTAATCGATTAATATGTAATAGTAACGCAAAATTACTATTAATTAAAAAAGACAATAAATATCACTACGTTTGTAGAATAGTTAAAAAAGAATTATTACCATACAGATACATTTTAGCAAACGGAGACGTAACTCGTATTCGCACGGTTATTACAGAGATTTGGTGAGTAATCGATGAGGCTTTAACGTAGTTTAAAAAGTGAGATAATGAATCAACTATTATATTGTTTAATAATAAAGATGGAGAGAACGATGATTTTGTGTGAATGGCTTTTAGTTAGGTAAAACTGCAAATGTTGTAGAATGAGTATTCGCGATGAATGTCTGGCTGCCGATGTATCGATTAAAGGTGTACGGCTTAGGAAAAAGTATTCCCCTTGTATGTTATAGATGTAAAAATGGCACAAAAAGCAAAGGCGGCTCGTTCGTACGAAATGCATCGAAGATATTAAATGTAGCGAGAGTAAAATCTAAACGATCGGCCAATATAGTGATGAAAGAATTGTTGAAAAATAGCCTTCTTATGGATTATAAATTTATAATTGCGCCGCTGGGCGTACACGGAGGGAGGTCTATCGAACGTTTTACGCTCCGCTTCATACATCGCAGAAGCGTGTTTTTTGCTGACACGAAGCGTAATAGCCTTATTTATCGTCAAAGCTACTTTAAATCGCTCAAAAGTTTTTTATAAAATTTTTTTTTTTCTGTATTTGCCAAATATCAGAGTTTACTTTGCTTTTTAACCTCTGGTTCACTCTTTGCGACTATGTTAGATGGATTTTTTCTTTCATTTTATAATATTTTCTCGCTCTTTCAGTCACGAGTGCACAAATTCTTCTTGGTTGATGTAACCGTCGTCTTAAAAGCTTTACTAACGTGAAAGTTTTCAATCGTGTTGAGTTTACTCAACGCTAAAATTCGTATTTCATCGTGTGTTTTTAGCTTTTTATACAATTTATTTTTTCGTATCTCGATAGCGAAAGCTGCGCCGCCCAACCCCAAAGCTTAAACCTTTCCAAAGCCAGAATCCTACCGGCGATGATACGACGGTAGTGATACTGGCTATTCCGATGACCCTGCCCCATACAACCCCAATCTCTGCGAGAGTTTCTAACAACGTTGCTGCTGTTTATGATTTTATTATATTTTTTTTATATACAGCTTCGCGTTTCGTTTATTTCGACTCGTAATTCTTTTTGAATATCGTAAATTGTTTGGTAATCAAAATGATTAACGTCATTCGTCAAGGGGTAGTTTGGATAAAGCTACGTTCGACGTTCGATTCCCATATACGGCGCGCTCATTATATGTTTATTAACAGAAAAAGATTTTAATTTAACATATTGTAGTCTTAACAATCAACTCATATACACAGATTCCATCATCTAAAGAGCCGATTAAATTTATAGTTATATATCCTCGTTTAATTTTACGACCGTCTAAATTTGAAACGTAGCACAATTTGTGTATATTCTATATATCGTGTTTCAACGGCAAAAATAAAAATTAGCCCCATGGGGATCCAAAAAAAAGATATTATACTACCATAGTGTTTAATTCCCATCAAAGAATAAGGAATTATTTTCACCTACGTTGAGTTCTTAACGTTAAACGTAATAATTGACACGTGTCTCTAAATAAAGAACATTTAATGAATTTGAAAACCAATATATTTAACTTCTAAATCTCTATAAAAACGTAGTTACGATCGAGGTTCCGTTAGATTCAGATGTGCCCAAATTTAACATATCTTTCGGCTCACATCATTAACATTTTCAACAACATTTTTTTCACGACTCGGTCCGTAAATACTCGCCATATTTATATTATAAATTATTTAATTAGACGGTAAACTGGTTATTTTTATCATTGAAACAGATTTTTGAATTTAGCTAACCCAAAAAAAACTTCGCTTCTCACAAAAACTTTTCTAACGTTTCGCATTTTAAAACACATTTCGTATTTTAAATGTTGATTTCATCATCGAGAAAATGAAAACTTTTCATCTCGTTGCGGAGAAGGAATATAATAAACGTTGGGGCGTAATCGCGCGTCGCGAATCGCGTGACGAAACTATCAGGTTTTATAAACTGCGTGAAAATACTACAGTACGTGGGCGCGGTCGTAAACAAGAAAAAGGTTGTTTAAAAATATCGTGCCATCCGAGGCCAACGTCGACTTTTTCGATTAAAACCAATCGCTGTAAAATTTCATCTCTCTGTTAGATATCCGTGATGTTCGTAAATTTCACCTTTCGTCAATTCTTCGCCAGCGATCGTTCTAATATTCATTCGTTGTACGCTTCACGTCAAGATATGACCTTTGGTCCGTAAATACTCGCCATATTTATATAATTTCAACATTAAAATAATGGGAAACCGTGATTTGGCGTATACATCTCTACTTTTTGCTATTTCTAACTCGAAAACTCAACTCATTAAAAGTTCGAGTCGTAATTTTTTTGCTAATGGACGGTATATTGCATGAACATGCTTTCACCAAGCGACGCTGCCCCGCAAAAGGCAGCAGAGTTTAAAATTCAGTGTACAAACTTTTCCGTTGAAAATAATTATCGGTCGTGAGAAATTTGATCGCAATGAATGTAAAAAAATTTAAAAGTTGTACGTCAATTTACAGTGTTATGTATTCTCCCGCGGTTAGAGATTCGCTATACAACCCTCAATAGAATTACCCAGCTAACCCAGATGTAAATTTAACGCTTCTTGTTCACTTGAGCTAATATTAACGTGTATTCTACCATTAGGATTTATCGATTCTAAACGTTATCCAAGGCTCATTTTTAGTTATAATCTGATCTCAATTTCAACAATGTTGTAAAGGCCCCCGCTTCAATAAATTTTACTTCACCTTCGATTCACCAAACCGTACGTTAAGCTTAGTATTCTTTTCTTTTTACGTATAAAGTTGTAATATCCCAAATGTTTTACGCTGTGTAATATAATCGAGAGATTGTTCGCCGATTATCGATAACGTTTTCTCAAAGAAATCGATCCACCTTTTTTACCAATTCTCGATTTCAAACATCATGATACATTTGTGTATTAAACATTATATATAACTTTTCTAATAATAAATGACGCTATCCGCAGAAGCACGTTTCCATTAGCATTCGAGGAGTAATTTTACGTATTCGTACGAAGCAATCTGGAAATTTAAAGCGCCTCTCGATTTTAACGATGGCGATTTAACGAGCATAAACATTTACGTAAACTCGAGGTTTTTTTTTTAACGTTTCGTCGTTTTAATAATGCTTTTCAACGACTACAAGCTGCCTCGCGTTAAAAAGCGACGACGTTGTAGACGATTGAGTATTCTAACCCACTCTTATTTTATCAAAAATCAAATAAATTTTTTAGACGTACTGCGCCACGACGAGGTGCGGCGGCGTGAGTTATCAAATTTAAAACCATATTTAAACCCGATGATTCGTAGTTTTTTAGATTTCACGTTCTATTATCAAATTAGACGATTACTCAAAGAAATAGCTGCCTCGCATCTTTCCAGAATTTCTATAACGCGTTTGCCAATAATATATGTGGGCAATGAGCGCGTACAAAAAATATAAAATAATTTCACTTTTCTCAGAAACCCAATTGGGAAACAACGAGTCGATTTAAATTCAAACGGATTAGACTACTGTTTATTTATAATGGTTAAAACACAGCGGTACCCAAATAACAACTACGATAAAAAGTAGTTTACGAACGTTATTTTACCGAGGTGATCGATTACGATTATTACAAAACCGCGACTAAGATGAGTTTTGGAGACCATCCTTCGACCCATACGATCACAGTTATTCACACACAATCTTCAACGGAGCTCGCTTGGTCCAAAATTTAACAAAATTATAATCGGTGTATTCAGAGGTTTTACGGATGTTGGTACACCAACAGATGTTTTGTAACGACTCGTTAAGAACGCAATGTTTACGCGATTTTAGGCCCGGCTCAAGCGCAAGCAAAAAGCTCATTTTAGCGGGTAGGTGGGTTTAGACGCAACGTTAATTTATAAAAATAGTAGAAGCAGAGATTGACTCTCCGGTTGATTTACGAGCTAGCATTCAACGATATCAGATGTTTTACAACACGCTCGCAGTAAGTTTAAACTTTTGTCTCAGGAGAAAATTTTATACATGATGCCTTCGATGATGCGAATTCTACGAATAGGTAGTACTATTATGCGGGGATACAACAATAATCTTATTAATTGCGACGAGCGGTTTATCTTTAAGTTCAAATTTAGATACAAATTCAACGCCCGTTGTTTTTTCCTATTTTACCTTTGCTTAACGACAGCGAATCAATTACAAAACATGTAAAAGAAGTTTAGATTTTAGAAGTCTTCTTCTACAATAACATCGGCAAGATCGCTATTGCCGCGCAAGCAAGCCTCTTTAGAAGATGCGAGATAAAGAAGTTAGAAGTGATGCTAGTCATCAAGAAGAAAAATTCTTTATATATTTGGGTTTTTGATTTTTAGCCGCCGTGTAAGGCGTTATGATTTACGGTAATTGTTTTAAAACACACTATCGCGTCAGCGTTTTCTGAGTGCTAAAAAAAACTAATACTCGACTCCGCTTATCGTCAGCCGCCATAAATGTTCCGCCGTCCACGCGACAATGCTGGGAAGCTGTTTTAAATATGAACTTACAACCGTTCGATAACTAGCCGGTAAGCACTAAAATTTTCGCCCCAATTTAGATAGATATACATTCGCGCTAGATTTTTAATGTTTTTGTATCCACTCTTTACACCGCTTTCGCTCAGGGGTGTTGGTGGAATGGGTTCTGTAGCGTGAGAGTTGGTTTTTGGAACTACAACATTACCGATCAGATTGTGAACGATAACAGCAATGGTCATACTAAAAGCTGTTAATATACTGGATAATCGTTACACCTTGTTCTCTAAATAAAGTTTTAATTCTTCACCCAACGTAACGTCTATGGTTTTTATTCTATATAACGTTTCTTTAATTCCTATAAGGTTGGCTAACTATTCTTATAATCAAAACTTGTTAATTTGTTCTTTAATCGTATCAATTTCATCTAATAATTCTTGTTCTCGTTGCGCAAGTTGATCTGTGCATTTTCATCTCCTACGTCGTTGTGTAATTCTAGTTCTAATTTCGGTTAATTCCTCGTACGTACGTATAAATCGGCTTCCTCAAATTTTAATTTTTGTCCTTGCACCGTTTTCATAAGATCTGCATAACCCCTTAGTTCGCGGGTATATTTCTTTCATCTCGAGTTTTCTGCGCGTTTTGCGTGTAAAAAATTAATCAAATCCTTCAATCGTGTCTAATTTTTTCTTTACCTCTCTGATTCAGCCATTTTTCGATATCGCCATTAACATTGAATTCTTCTTCGGGCGTTGGTGAGGGTGTTGTTGGTAACTTTCGGACTTGGTTTTTCCTCAACTGATAGACTTTCAGTTTCTTTAAAGTTTCATCCTACATTTTTTTGTCTCAACAACTTTCTAATACTTTTCCAGTCTTTTATACCCAATTGTTCTCTCATGAATCTAACCTGGCTATAGCCAGCTTTTTAGCCGCTTCATTGGCTATTGAATTTAACGTAAGAAAGGTTTTGTTTTGTTTTAGCAATCGTCGGCCTTACTTCTTCCTCGTTCACTAAAAAAGCATAAAATATACCCTCTTTCGTTACTTGAAAATTTTCCCAATCTGGTATTTTGTTTGCTTCCAGCCTTGTTCTTTTAATATTCCTATAAAAGTCATCAACTCGTGCACTATTCAGATGATCTTTTACAGCATTGGGTGATTTTTCTAATGCACCTAAACTTTTTATTTGTTTTGTTCTCTAATAAGAGACTGATATTATAAAACATAAGCTTCATCACTTAATTCATATTCTTCCGCATTATCGTCAAACATTTCATCCTCTTCAAGATTTTGTAATAACGGATCCGCTTCTTATTAGATCGTGCCCTCCTTCTGCCATTTTACAATTACTTTTTATTTTAACAATCTCCAACTCGCGTAACCAACTACACTCATACCAATAATCGAAAATGCAGTCTCCTCCTGTTTTTTTGATCTTCGCTAGGAACGTAAAAATCTTCTAATCGGTTCTTGTCGTAAAACGAGAGGTAAATTTACTCGTGTATTTGTAACTCGCGAATATTCTTGCATCCTCGTTAATGTTATTAAAAGTTCTTATCGCCCGATTCTTTTGTATTTTCTCATTTAAATAATCTATATTTTAAACGTTTTTTACTAAATTCGTCTCTAGCTTTCGAAAGATGTTCCAACGCTAAATCGTGTCGTTTACGTTCTTGCAAAGCGTCATTAACACGTAAATTACTAAATAAAAAATTCGATCCGGTAAACGCTATCGCGTTAATTACAGCGCCTCCAACCATCATCGCTACAGATACCATTTTCTTTTACAGTTGTTAAATATAGTTTTACGCAGCTTATATAAAAAATTATTATATTTAACAACATTAAATATGACGAGTAATACGTACGGAGATACGCTAGATCCAAACAGAAGACTAAGAGAACCTCGAGGCGTAAAAGGAATGCGCCAAAAAGTCGTCATTACAAACAATCCGAGTACCATAAACGAAAATCAATTATTGACGGTTCGTTTTCCAAATTTAGGAATGAACGACGTCATCGTTCCGAATACAACGCGATTAGCTTTCAACATTGAACTCGTTAGCGTCAACGATGAAAATAGAACGTTGGTACAAAACATCGGTGAAACTATCATAAAACACATAATCATTAAAATGGAATGGAAGATGAAATATTTAGTTTAGACGATGCGGATGTATTCAATTGTTACAAAGACGAATGGTTGACCAAAGATCAGCGCGAAAATTTAGTGTATCAAGGAATCGAAACCGAAAACGTAACTAAAATGAGAATAGACGCTAGCGATAAAAGTTCCCTGCGGGCAACGGTGGAGCGGACAAAGCTATCGCAGACGCGTATAAAATAGGTATTACATTCCGCTGGATTTTGAATTGTTAACCGATCATCAACCTTACTATCAGTCGGGTATAGGAGATCGATTGACTTACGAACTCGTGTTTAATAAATTTGAAAATGTGATCAAAAGCACCGACGATAACGCAAAATATGTTATAAGTGGAATTTCTTTAGAATTTGAGGTTGTTCATATGCCAGAACTCGCTAGAACAATTAGAAATCAATACAGCGATAGAACGAGTATATTGTTTGATCGCGTACTGAGACAGAGCGTAACTACGTACAACAAAAAATACAATGTGGAATATAAATTTAAATACTCGGCAAAAGTATGAAAGGAATATTGTTTCTATTCAAAGAACCCGACGTGAAAGAAAGCAACAAGTTTTATAATCCGAAAATAACAAAAGTTAGTATTACTATCGAAGGCGTTCCCAATCAACTCTACGCGCACGGAATGAAAAGATATCAACAATGGAAGAGATTTAAAAATATTTCGGCGATTCGAGAAAACAACACGCTATACGAGTTGTACTCTAGATTTATCAAACGTTAAAACTATCGAATTATTTACTTAATCGATACGGTTTATTATTAGAATTAAGAAAGAGTACCGATAAAGAATTAAAAGGAAGCGGAAGACTAGTACAAAAAATGTCCGAAGCAATTAACATTCAAATAGAAAAAGAAGCCGAGAGAGCGGGAGAACAAAACATATCTACTTTAATTATCATGGACGCGCAAATAAATATTAGAAACTCGCTTTTTGAATCGGTCGATTTTTAAAATAAAACTTTTAATATTTTAAAGAAAATGTTACTTAAATATCCACGCTGCGTTAATTTGTGGACAAACGGGGTGTGGTAAAACTGAATTGTTTTAAATTTATTACAAAATGAATATTTTAAATATTTTGGAAATATCGTTATATTATGCCCTACCATTTTCAACAATGATGCGTACAAAAAAATATAAAATGGTTTATAAACGACTATAACGTACACGTTATTTATTTAAACGACATATCGATGATTAGGGCTATACAAATTTATAGAGTCGCTTTAAAAAATAAAGAAACGTTGTTATTATAGACGATTGCAGCGCGAATAAACAGTTGCATTATAAAATACGACGAGAATAATAAATGTATGATTACTCAATTGGCTTTTGGCGGTAGACACATACGACACAGCTGTTGGATTCTTTCACAAAATATAATAGCGTATTGAAAGATTTTAGGAACAACTCAAATGGGTGTGTTTATTTTATTGTAAAGATAGAGACTCGTACGAGAATTGTCTTAGAGAAAATGATGTTATACCAACTCGCGAGTTGAGAATGGAAATTCATGAACAATTAAAAAGAGTTAAACGTCGTAAATTAATTTTAAAAACAGATCAGCCTACCAGTTATGAAATACGTGACTGAGCAATTACGAGTTGGTTACCCATAGGTCAAGAGCAATTACGAGTTGGTTACCCATAGGTCAAGAGCAATTACGAGTTGGTTACCCATAGGTCAAGGGTAATTTAATAAATATTATAAAGCATATTTATAAATATGAATGCTGAACGAGTATTTACGAATATATCTGTTGAACGAGTAAATGATTTTATATATAATCTTAACCAACTCGTAAATACCGCGAAAGAAAGACAAGAATTAGTACAAGTATTAAACGATAATACTGAAAAAGTAAAAGGTATATGTCATAGTATAGATGCTGAACGAGTAAAAGATCTAATGTTAAATCTTAACGAGCTTTTAAACGTCGATGGGTTATCTAAACTAATTATTGGTTCCTATATTTTTAATAAATTTAATCGATTATTCTTCTAGTACGTATAATAAATGGAAGAAGTACATAAGGTATTAAACGAAAATATACAGACGCCACTGTTAACGAAAATATCAACGACGATAGCTTATTATTGAAAAAAAATTACGTCTTTTATCGGTCGTAATAGGAGGACTCTAAAAGTTTTTCGGTAAAGAACTAAGCGTTGGTGATATTGAAGCTTTGAGCGAAAGCAAGAGCGAGAAGTATTACACGCAATACGAAACTAAATTAGGTCGTGATATTACTCAGTCTTTAGGTAGCGCCATTATAACGTTATACGCTAAACTATTGGAGCTTAGTTTAAATCGTATTGATTTGTATGGCCATAAATTTCAAATTGATGATGAAGGTAAATTAATTTCAGATTTAGAAAAAGATCCGTTCATTAATAGCATGCTTAATACAACGTTGTGTGAAATATACTACAAGTATGGTATGTTTCTCGCTCCGATCAGCGTTTCGCTGATTACGGCAAAACATTTAAAAAGAAAAGAAGAAACATTATCTTCAATTGATAATAAAAAGCGATGAAACCAACGAGCAAATACCGAAGGAGATTGCGCAACAGAACCAACGCCAAAGACAGTGACGAAACCAGCGACTAAACAAAAAGCCCAAACAGAGTCGCTGCCGGTAAAAAACGCCGAACTTAATAGACAGAAAAACTACTACAACTCGCTAAACCCGCGAAAGCGTTAACCGTCATAGCGAAGGTTATAAAGAAACTATGAGCGATGAAACGAGTTACAATTATTTTTATATTGCTATTGGAGTTATTGCTATTGGAGCTTATTTCTTGTTTAGCTCAGAACCAACATTTAAAAACGAACCCGTTAAACTCGCTAGCGTTAAACTCGCTAGCGTTTCACCACCAGAGAAACTAAATGTTTTTGAAATGGAATAAAAAGTTTTTTTTTTTATATTTAACGATTATAAACATGTCTTCAATGCCTATAAATACGAAAACGATCGCCGATACAATTTATCACAGCTCAGTTATGACTCTTTTAGTAATTTGCTACAGCATGCTAGGTGAAAAAATATTTAAAATGAAACCAGCCGATTTAGGAAAATTGGATATAAAAGACGGGTTAAAACTAACCGCGACGATTGGATTAAGCGGTGCGACGCAAATGTGGTTAGTGACACAAGGAATTTTACCAAATTCACTCATGCCCGCCGAATAGAATGTTAAGAATAATATTTATAAATATTAAATGGATGAACGAAAACTATCCAACGCATATTATAGTCCGAGAGGATACTACAAAGGTCAATCAGCAATCAGCAAGCTAGCTAAAGAAACGAGAGTAAATGTAAAACTCGTTCGACGATGGATAAAAAAGCAAGCGCTGTGGCAAATTTATTTACCCTATCCTAAATATATTCCGAGACCAACTAGTAGTAATAGTACGCTTGAAAAACCAAACGAGGTTCATCAAGCGGACTTGTTGTTTCTTCCGCACGACAAAGTCGGTAGAATTACGTACAAGTACGCGTTAACGGTCGTAGATGAAGCTAGCAGATTTAAAGCTGCAGTACCTTTAATCGATAAAACAGCCGCGAGAGTAAGCGATGCTTTTGAAAAAATTTATAAACGACCGCCGTTGGTTTGGCCTAAAATTATAAAAGTCGACCCCGGAAAAGAATTCATGAGCAGCGTTAATGCTTTGATGAGCGAGCATAATGTAAAAATTCAGCGAGGAGAAGCTGGTAATCACAGAGCTCAGGGTATCGTTGAGAGATTTAATAGAACTTTGAGCGAAAGATTATTTTCGCATCAATACGGTCAAGAAATTGTTACCAATACGAGAAATAGAGAATGGGTTAAAAGATTACCGGCGGTTGTAAAAGCGTTAAACAACGAGACGACTCGACTGATTAACTCTAAACCCAAAGACGCTATTAAGAAAAGTAGCGTTGAGCAAAATCCAGCCTCACCATCGGTTGTAAAGAATGAAAAAAGAATTCCATTAAACTCGCTAGTTCGGTATTTATACGCACCCGGTGAAGCTGAAAAAGATACGAGACGTAGAGCGACCGATCCTATATGGAGTTTAAAAATTTATAGAATATCTAAAACGATGAAGGCTGCGAATCAACCCATATTGTATTATGTAGCTCCTGCGTCGCTAGGCGTAGAAGGAGGCCCCGCACGTAGTTTTGTAAGAGAAGAAATACAAATTATTCCTAGAGATACGATGAATCCCCCAATCATTCGTCGTTAATCAGAGATTGATTACCGTAAGCAAGAGTGTGTATTCCGTCTTCTAAAATGTGTTTCTTTGTATCTAGGGGAGATAGTGATATTTTATTTATTTGAGTTGTATATAGTCTATGGTTTACGTGCCTAATAAAATTCATGGGGTGACGTAGAGTTTTTTTTAATGATAAAACTTGTTTAAATCGCTCGTGTTTAATATCTTGTTCTAAAACTTGTCTTTTAACTCCTTTAGCTTTTCTTATTTCAGCTTTATCTGAAGTAAGTATCGAATACATTTTGGGTCTTAAACAAACAACTTCAGAAATTACAGTTTTCGGACACTCGTCTTTAAATTTACCGATCACTTTTTTGTTTTTTTCAAAAAACAGAAAATGACTCTTGTCGTAATTACTAAAATCGTACAAATGCTTGTCTTTTTTCATATCTTTGTAAACATCTTTCGTTTTAATTTCCAACAATAAGCTATCCGTATCCGTGTAAATCAACTCGCAATTGTTACCATACTTGCTTTTTAAATGATTGTAATAAAACTCGTACATGTGAACCTTGGATAAATCTAGTATACTCATTCCTACGTAAATCGGGCGGTTGAGCTTGAGTTTTGTTTTGTGCATGTGAATAGCCACTAGATCGTTATCGAAAATCCTAGCCTCTGCAAAATTTGGTCGAGCGATGAGCCTGCGAATTTCATTTTCCGCTTTTGGATCGTTGGATTGCTTCAAATTTACGTTAACGCGATTTCGTACATTTTCCATCGTCTTTCCAAAAACCGAATTGTTCATCAGTTTGTACAAATCTTTTTCAAAATCACTCGTCGCATCTTTTCTAAGTTGAGTGTTTAAATCAATGTACGATTTCATCCAACATGATTCGTCAAACTCTAAAACTTTGTGAATTTTAGTCAGTTTCATGCCGAGTTGTAAATACAATAGTAAATTACGATAATGAAGCACGTAGTTTTTTCTTTGTCGCATAAATTTGGAACTAGTTTAGTAACGTTTGGAGCGGGTTTATCTTTTAGTAAATTCTTTTGATAGTCGCTCATCCATTCTTTCTGTACTATCAACGACTCTGGCGCGAGTGGAAACGCGTTGTGAGAATCGTGTAATTCTTTGGGATATTCTAAATCGATCTCTAAAATGTATCCTTTATTGTTTTTAAACCCATCTCTCTCGAGTCTGTCAATTTGTTTTCGCGATAACCATTTAAAATTACCGGTTGGTAAAGGTTGACTCATGGCGAAGCCGTATAAATTATTAGCGTCCAAGTACGTAATGTAACTCGACGGTTTAGACTCGTCGTAGTCGTCTAAATATACATTATTTGCTTTCACGTATCGTTTACTCACCATGCACGTTCCTCCTCGCGTACCCTTTTCTGTTAACAAATGCATGTCGACATCTGTAAACAAATCTAAAGTTTGTCTCGAATGTTTTAATAAAGCGTCCCAACTTAGCCCAGGACTAGTATAATAATGAGCCGGATCTAATCCATAATTTTTCATACAAACATTTCTAAAGTTTTCAAATACGTCCGCCAACAAGCAAGTATCGGTACGCACGTACAAATCGTGATAATCACCCAAGTTTTTACAACCAAACTTGTTGTAAACGTTTTTAGCGTGCTCGTATTGAGAGGTGGTAATGTGACTATCGTTTAAACTGCTGTAAAACGATTCTATCGGTGGAAGGAGCGTTTCTAAGAAACGCTCAAAAGAATCCATGTACTCATAAGGATAAATACCCTTTTTTAAAAGATTGAATTTTTCAGAATTGGGTTCTAGTTTACTCGTTATTGGAAAAGAATCGTTTGATTGTACGAGTTTGTCCAACGAAGCTAGTAAAAATTGAGCGCTGTCTATAAATCGTAGTTGATTAATACTAAAAGAAATATACTTTTCGATATTGTTTGGAATACACGTTAAATTTCCCTCGACGAGACCGGCGCACTGCATAATGAGATGAGAGTCGTAACCTCGCAAATTATGAAATACGACCGGAATAAACGTTTTCTTTGGTTTTAAACTGAGTTGAAAATTACATTTATTATGAGCAGCGCCTCTATATTTTCCGGTAATGTGACAATGATCTCTAACTCGAGAAAACTTGTTTTCAGGGTCATTAAAAAACTTCTTTTCGCATACCCAACACTCGCTAGCAGAGTCGTAATCTCGCCAGTCTTCTTCAGTCATGTTTAATTTTTTAGGGTTTTTAAATATCTCGTTGATCTTTTCTTCTTCTTTCTGTAATTCATTTAAAAAATGTTTAGCCGCGTCTTCTCCCCTATACGTAACGGGAGAGCTACTTGTACCATCGCAACAAACAACGACGTACGAATAACCGCAAACGACGTGTTCTTGTAGTTTTTTAGTATTGGTATCATTTACGTCGTCGGTCTTTTTAATAACACTTTCAAAGTCGGCGTATATTACGAATGGAACTTTCATCTTTTTATGAAAATTTATAAACTTTATTTTATCGTTTTTACCCTTTTCAGGCATTTCGATAGTCGTTGGTCTGCCGTTTATTCCCTTACACATTTTTACGTGTCTTTCTAGATACGCTTCTGTCGAGAAACTTTGTAAACATTTCAAACAAAAATGTTTACGATTCGCGTGTTTCGTTTGGTCGAAAAGTAATTTATTCACATCTTTAATGTAAACGTAGTGAGATCTAGTTCCTTCTTCTTCTTTTTTGTAAATCAATAGTAAATTTATACGATCTATCTCTGCGGGTTGATCGCTAACTCGATAAACCATTAATGTTTTTGATTCACAACCAAAAACATTAATCGCTATATTGTTTTGTTTTTCTACTCGTTTAATTTGATTGATTGGAGTTGGCGCGTCAATGTTGTTAAAATTAAAACCATCATCTATGGGGTACTTGCTAATTCTATCAGAATGATCAGACGCGGGAAAACGATGCGCGCGTAAAGCCCATCGCAAACAATCGTCGTCTTTATTTTTTACGTTGATGCAAGCTTTTTTATTTTTAATATAATCCCACAGATCGATATAAGAACCTCCTTTCAGAGGCTGAAAGTTGCCAATTATAACGTTCATTCCAACGATTCGATCTACGACCCATCCACTACCTTCTCGCGTATATATTTCTAAAACCTCTTGAATTTGTGAAAAAATACCATCTAATACATTTTTGATATCATGCGAGTTAAATAAAACAATTTGCCCATTATTATGAATATTTGGTTCAGCTATATCCACGCTCTCTGGTTTTACTTTAAGTAATTTAATGCACACATATATCATAAACTTTAACGATTTAAAATCTTTCAAGTCTTTAGTCAACTCGACGATAATCTTTGGAGTTACAGCTCTCCAAAAAACATTTAAATCTTTTTCTTTGCTATGATTCAACGGAACCGTCATTAAATGTTGACGTAAATAACTACCACCATTAATGGTTTGGTTAAATCTCAACTTGGTTTCTCTATTGAGAAACCTTTTAATAGCGTTGATGTAGTCTTTTTTAATCAACCCCGATCTCGCTCCCGAGCCGTGTAACGGTAACTCAATATTTCCGAGCTATGCGCCTTTTCAATTCAACCAAATTTAACTCGTACAATGATTTTTGTTTATGGGTTTTTTTATAAAATTTTACAGCTTTGTAATAAACACGTTTTTTAAATCTACTCGTACCGTTTGAAATTATACGAATTTGTTTCTGTCGTGCAAAAATTTTCAATTCATCCAATGTCCATTTCGATAAATATTTAGTAGACATCTTTATTATTAAACAATATAATAGTTGATTCATTATCTCACTTTTACAAGTAACATTTTTATAAGGTACGATTTTAGCCTCATCGATTTTTAAAGTCTCTTTTAAAAAACCAGTAGTATGTTAGATGATGTAGGCCGATCACCTCTTAAGAAAATATCAGTTGGCTTTATCAATTATCACTTTTTATTACAATACGATTATAGCGCTTATAAACAAAAAGAGCTCCTTTGTGAGATTAAAATGTACTCATTCGCTTTTTAGCGTATTTTAAGTAAGATCAATTAAAATGTACTCATTCGCTTTTTAGCGTATTTTAAGTAAGATCAATTAATCTTACTTAATCTAATTTTTTTCTTTAGAAATGCGGTTTCAAAAATATCATTTTATAGGAGGTATGCCGAACGCCTCTTCAAAAAATCAGTTTTGTTTTTCCATGATAAGGAAAAAACTATTATTTTCTTGTATTTTTTACTTCTTCTTTACAATACGATTATAGCGCTTATAAACAAAAAGAGCTCCTTTGTGAGATTAAAATGTACTCATTCTCTACAATCGTATTTTAAGTAAGAATAATTATTCTTACTTAAACTTTTTTTTTTTTTTTTTTTTTTTTAGAAATTCATTTCAAAAAATCAGTTTTCTTATTACAATACGATTATAGCGCTTATAAACAAAAAGAGCTCCTTTGTGAGATTAAAATGTACTCATTCTCTACAATCGTATTTTGGAAAAAAATAGATATTTCCATCCCAAAATATCATTTTATAGGGGGGGTCGGCCTACATCATCTAACATACTACTACAGGGAACATGCCCATAAGCACTTTTGAGATCCACTTTGGAGTCATATTTTTGGAGTCATACTTTTGTTTATTTTTTCCATGTTCGTCGTGATAATACAATGTCACACATTTATTTCCATGTTGGCAACAACTTAATCCATAATGGGTACAATAGTACATTACAGATTATTAATATTAAGCACAGTTGACAATATGTTAAGTGTACATTACAGGATTTATACATAGGAACTTGTCAGTATACATAGGAACTTGACAGTATTACCAACATGTAGGGGAAAATGAAGCATAATGCTTTTAAATCTTCCCCTATGACAGACAAAGACTTAGACATGACAAGGACATGTAACAGGCATGTGAGACCTGACTACTAAATAATTCATAACAATAATAACATTTTGATAATAATTTGAATCAGGTTTGTTTTTTACTGCATAGCCTATACATATTTAACAAGTATTGTTTAAGTTTTTTTGGAGAATGAACCAAGTGTAAGAGGTTCTTTTTAGATCCGGTTTGAGATGATTCCAAAATATAATACCACGAGAAAATACACTGTTTTTTAGATAATGACGTTCTGTTATAATTAATGTAAAGATTACCCTTCGATGCCACGGGTGCCATATGTATCTTACCGATGTCTTCCCAGCGCGTTATCTAAATGGGCAGCAAATTGTGGTGCGCTTTCATCTTTCAAGTTTCGGATCGAAATTTAAGTGTACACGAAATGTACACGTGATGTATAACTTACACTGATCTTTGGGAAAGGCACTAACACAAACAACCTGGGCCTACCATTGAATTATTTTGGCGTGAAAGAAAAGTATTTTTAGTCATATGAAACGTATTGAAATGAGCCGTTGCGCTCGGATGACTTTCAAAAAGCATACCTAGCTTTCAAACTTCAACTGGACGGATGATTAATGATGTCTGGGGGTAACTTTGAGGATGTCTGGTTTTTAATAGAATATTCCACCAAATGTACACTGGTGTATGACAAGAAACCATATAAATCCTGATATTTTGAGATATCTGCAAACACATTCTTAATATGGTTTATTTTTAAATAGGAACTATACATCTCAAATGGCATCTCAAATTACATCTAAATATTAAATAAATTCTTAATATTTATGATGTGGACAAGTACAAAATGTACAAACTCTGCATCTACTGCATGCAAATACTTTTGCCTGGCGGGAAATCTCCTGGGTACTCAAAGGTCACGCAAAGTGTAAACGAATCACATGGTCTAAACAAACACAGAAATAATGGAATCGGTGAATGTTCAAGTCATGTTTATAATTTCCTTCGCTTAAACTGTCTCATTGGTTTATTTTATTTACTACCTAGGCCATGATATAGTTTGGGAATAACCTCTGCTTCATAATATATACATAATTATGTTGTGTTATCTTAAAGTTCATAAAATGTAATTAATTGTTCAATGTAAAATCGGCCATGAATACGAAATTTACGCATTTACCACTGATTCTCATTTTTGTATATTTTTTTGCCCACAACAGAAAACCCTGACTATATTTACCGTATTGACAAATGATACAAGTATGAAGATACGTAAATTAATTATAACTTTGTATTCATATATGCAGTATTAAAATCATGTAATATAGAAAAAGAATAATACAGAAGAAAATTTATGTGGCGAGTTTCGGAGAAGAAACAAATATGTATCACTTTTTGCTGACTATTCCGACAGCCCACAATTCCGACTGCCAACTCCGACAGAATTTATCAGCCTAGGCCTACTAGCCAGTTGTGTAGCTCATGGGGGATGGCAGCCCCCTTGCCCTCTTTTTGACATAAATTACGGAAATAAAGAATTGTTTCGTCTACGGAAAAATACTAGTTAAATAGAGCTAATATTCCAACTGCCCAATACACGTTTTCCCGAGTCTGACAAAAAAACTGAAACATTTACAGGACTTTTAGAAATGTTATCCCGACAAGAACCGGAAAGCACTAGAATATCCAGAACGGGTAATTAGTCCAACGCCTCGTTATATACATGTCAGGTCATCTGCATGTGTGGTTCGGAATTTAGAAACAATAGAATGATTCTGTTTTAGTTAGATAATTCAACCCAACTAATGGTTACATCCAATTAAAAAGCTCCTTATTCAAAAAGTTAGTTTAGGTGCATGATATATTTAATTAAAATGAGAAAATCAAAATTAAAATACGTTTTCAAACGCCAATGTTATTCATTTAACATAAAAAATGAACGTAAATCATAAACAAAAGCATGCAAAAAAATATCATTCTGAACTCGCATCGCCTTTTACAATAACTCCCATCCCTTTATTCAAGACAACTATATCATTCTAAAATAAAGACAATGTGAAATGAATATCATTCTGAACTCGCATCGCCTTTTACAATAACTCCCATCCCTTTATTCAAGACAACTATTTCATTCTAAAATAAAGACAATGTGAAATGAATATCATTCTGAACTCGCATCGCCTTTTACAATAGCTCCCATCCCTTTATTCAAGACAACTGTATCATTCTAAAATAAAGACAATGTGAAATGAATATCATTCTGAACTCGCATCGCCTTTTACAATAACTCCCATCCCTTTATTCAAGACAACTGTATCATTCTAAAATAAAGACAATGTGAAATGAATATCATTCTGAACTCGCATCGCCTTTTACAATAACTCCCATCCCTTTATTCAAGACAACTATATCATTCTAAAATAAAGACAATGTGAAATGAATATCATTCTGAACTCGCAACCCATTTTACAAAAACTCCCATCCCTATATTCAAGACAACTATATCATTCTAAAATAAAGACATTGTGAAATGAATATCATTCTGAACTCGCATCCCCTTTTACAATAACTCCCATCCCTTTATTCAAGACAACTATATCATTCTAAAATAAAGACATTGTGAAATTAATATCATTCTGAACTCGCATCCCCTTTTACAATAACTCCCATCCCTTTATTCAAGACAACTATATCATTCTAAAATAAAGACATTGTGAAATGAATATCATTCTGAACTCGCATCCCCTTTTACAATAACTCCCATCCCTTTATTCAAGAACACTATATCATTCTAAAATAAAGACAATGTGAAATGAATATCATTCTGAACTCGCATCCCCTTTTACAATAACTCCCATCCCTTTATTCAAGACAACTATATCATTCTAAAATAAAGACAATGTGAAATGAATATCATTCTGAACTCGCATCCCTTTACAATAACTCCCATCCCTTTATTCAAGACAACTATATCATTCTAAAATAAAGACAATGTGAAATGAATATCATTCTGAACTCGCATCCTTTTACAATAACTCCCATCCCTTTATTCAAGACAACTATATCATTCTAAAATAAAGACAATGTGAAATGAATATCATTCTGAACTGCATCCCTTTTACAATAACTCCATCCCTTTATTCAAGACAACTATATCATTCTAAAATAAAGACAATGTGAAATGAATATCATTCTGAACTCGCATCCTTTTACAATAACTCCCATCCCTTTATTCAAGACAACTATATCATTCTAAAATAAAGACAATGTGAAATGAATATCATTCTGAACTCGCATCCCCTTTTACAATAGCTCCCATCCCTTTATTCAAGACAACTATATCATTCTAAAATAAAGACAATGTGAAATGAATATCATTCTGAACTCGCATCCCCTTTTACAATAACTCCCATCCCTTTATTCAAGACAACTATATCATTCTAAAATAAAGACAATGTGAAATGAATATCATTCTGAACTCGCATCCCCTTTTATTTGCTTCCAGTACCCGCGTAAAAAATAAATAAAATAAAATAAAACAAAACAAAACAAAAATGGGCGTTAATGCACCGATTTTGAAGGCGACCTATGACAAGAAACCGGAGACTTTATTTTTTATTTTTAGGGATAAATAGAATTAACTGTTGCAAACTGCTTACCAACCTATATAAAGGACCTGTAGTATAAATGCAAACTAGTAGTTATTCGTTTCGAACCTATAACAGGTTCTTTCTCAAAGGCAAACTGGGATTGATAAATAATTAGTAGGGTGTTTGTTAGGGTGTTATTGAATATAAATTACGGGTAGTTTACTGTCTTAATACATGTACCACGAACAAAATAACGCGGGCATGGATTCACTGTATCTTTCTAAGGTATTCATCTGAACATGCGTATGACTCTGTGAACCCCTTACACTGCACACTCGTACACAAAACCACACACTCACTCCTCACACAAATGCATTGTATTACATTGACCTCACTGTACGCTGTGTTGGCTACCGAGCGAGATTCAAACTAATTCGCCTTCTCTGTGGCATAAACAAACCTTGGGTGAAGGTTTGAACCTTCCTGAATCCTCCAAAAATCCATCAGTGCACTTTTGGAAACATCATGCATCTATCTTCAAAATGCACCATGCATTTTCGTTGATCTTTCATATTCAGCACTTATGGCCTGTACTTCTTGCCAGGTAGTAATTTTGTCCCATTTGAAAAGGTGGAAGTACCAGTTTCTGAAAGTGCTGAATTTGTCCAAAAAAGCGCCCCTTGGAGGATTTTGATGGATTTGGGGTGGTTAGGGTTAAATAACTAACCAATGAGAGTTTCAGCTTATCACGTTGTATCACTCAGGGATGTGATTTGACAAAGTAAAAACAAAATCCTGAAAAATGGGTAGCGGGCCTGGGTCTCCCTTTGGTCTAGTGGACAAAACCCATGAACCTCAGGCTCCTGGATGTTTAATTTTGGAGGATTTACAGACTCTCCACATCACAACAAACAAGGTTTGGACACAATACAGGCTACTTCTTTCTTTCCTTGGTGGCTACTTCTCTTCATTCAATAAAATTTTGAGGCAAAGGAAGATTTGTAAAAAAAATATATATATATATATATATATATAAAATCAGGAAAAATCCTTTAAAAAACATAAACATAATAAATACACAAATAATACAATTGAAAATAATAATAGATACAGTATTTATGGTGAGATGATTTATTATTTTTGTTTGGTTGAGTTTTTATTTTTTACCTTTAATAACAAATCAATAATATAGGTTTTCCCGGCCAATTTCGGAAAAAAATCATTCAATTTGATACCCAGCTCATTCCAATTTTCGTTTGAAAATAAATGCTCAGCTACATCAGCATTCAACAGTTAAAAAGAGTCATTCAATTTCAACACCTGAGCATTCACTCGACAAATAAGATCATTCAATTTCAAATGGTCGCTGTTCATTCAATTTCGTCAAATCCAGCAGCAACAGGCTGGTGCGCTTCGATGACTCTGAATTTGATTGCACCTATTGCGAAAATGTGGTAGATATTCAACATAAGAATGGTGATCTTGTAGTTTTGAATGCCTATAAACGAAATAGAATGAAAAGAAAGAAATCATGTGTGCACGAAAACGAAATTGAATACAATAATATCGAAAGAGAAACCCTAGTTGGATTGAATTATCAAAATCGCGTGAATTTGAAAGCGTGTTGATGAAATTGAATGATTTTTTGTTGAAATTGGCCGGGAAAACCTATATTTTGTTTGGTTGAGAGTTTTTTTTTTTTTTTTTACCTTTAATAACAAATCAATAATAAAAAATCACAAAGGAAGCCACCACTTTATTTGCAGGACTACAAAGGAATATCACATTATCATTTAAAGTAAAACAATATAAAAGGAATACACATCACTCAATATAGAGCGATAAGTCGCTCAACATGAGATCTCCGACACTCCCTCAGACCCTATCATACCGAGACACGATGAGCTCAAAAAATCATAGGCTCTGAATAAAAGGGGTTAGAATCGACCGACTGACCGAGGTGAGCATGTGTCGTGGCAGATCAAGGTCATGGAGTGTCATTTGTATCTCAGTTTTGGCAGAGACTAGTAAGTGACATTTCTAAGTCTAGTCTCATTATTGAACAAGAAGAAAATATTTGGGTGGTTACCATATCTAAATTTGCTAATACAAAGCTTGGCAATCGCGATAACGTAATTAACAAACATATTATTAAGACATTTCATATTATCAACACCAAATATGACATCTTCGGCACTGAGAGTAATGTTGTTGTTGACATTGGAAGAAATCACGTGGTTGACATTGTCCCAAACATCTGATTTTTGCAAAAAAAAATGATCAATGTGATCAATAACATTACAGGTGTCGCATATATTGGAGTCTGCTTTACCCATCTTATATAGCATAGTATTTGTTGGATAGATATTATGAAGAATTTTCCAGTTAAGGGATATAAGACGCGCTTCATTGGTACATTGAGGACTCTCTTCCATATGTGGTCCCAATTAAAATTGTAGTGGGGAAATTTGTTCATCCAAAAGTTATAACAAGTTGGCACAATGTATGTTGATTCAATTATGATATTATTAAACACGCTGGCGTTGCAATTATGAATGCGTATGTTACTGAAATATCAGCGGTACCCTCATAAGGGACGAACCTTGTTTCAATCTATAGGAAGAGCATTGCGAATAATAAAATAATCAATAAAGTTCTTGGGTTATGCGGCATACAACGCTGGATATATTGTGCCCGTATCATCGAACAGGTCATTAACCCTTATAAACCCCTTTCTAATCCAGTCACGCATATAAAGGGTTCTATATTGTTGAGTTGAATAACATTATTGTTCCATATGATTTCGGCACCAGTGTTTCTGATATCGTGATTGTATACAACGGGTTTTATGCTGAACCATGTTTTAATCAGAGATGAGTAAAACATTGGTAAGCTGTTAATGATACTGACACAATCGTTGTTCATATTGATAAACGAACAGTTACATTTGAATACATCAATATCAAGACCAATTTTGCCCACATGGTATAAAGCAATGTTTTTTCCAAACAGCAACGTTTTCATTCACAAGTTTCTTTTATCCAGGAGGCTTCAACGAGTTGAGAAAAGACTTAACATGAAATATTTAATCCCACCTTATCGTAATCGGAAATAACTGTTGTGCGCTTACAGCTTCATTTCTATTCCAAAACAATTTTAAAAATAAGTTATTTAATTTTGTCACTACGTTGTCTGGAATATTAATAGCAGTAGCAATATATATGAGTTGTGAAGCTAACAGAGTTTTTACGATTAAATTACGACCAATCATTGACAACCCCTCTCATTTCCATGCGCGAATGGATCTCAATTTTCTGCATTTTTTTCGTCCCAGTTACATATAAGTTTTTCACGAGGAATGTTCGGACTGAAAGTTATGCCCAGAATCTTTATGGTATTATTGGTTGGTTGAGAGTTGCTCTCACAGGCGTGTTTGAAACGATGACAGCAATTACTTGTGATATGTGGAGACCAAAACTTCTCTCTACCAACCCTGTATTATAATCACTCCACCATAAGAGTGCGCCCCCCCCCTCCCTTCAGCTTAAAGGGACAATATTGTCACGATCAGAGCAGACTTTTAACAGGGCATGGAATCGGTGTTAGTCAGTTGACCACAGTGACTGCAGATTACTGGCTCATTTATGCAGCAGCAATGGTAATATGACCTTATCAGTCACTGGGTTAATCTAATACTAGCACTCCGATTCCATGCCACGATATTATGAATTTGGGAAAAAGAAGAAGACCGCATGTAAACAGGCAACCTCCTCCTCCCCCGGGGTCAACCTCATTCTCCCCACTAGACCCTGGTCGAATAAAGGGAGATCCATGATGCTGATTGGTTACTACAATATAAATATGCAAAAACAGTTTGAATATTATTTTTCAAGGACACAGTATATCGAGGGCTTAAAACCAGAATTGTTTATGTCCAAAAATCGGCATTTTGAAAAGAAAAGAAAAAATGAGTGTAAAAGTTTGAATCTTTCTGAAAAAAAAATCAGAAACTCCACATAACTCATTTTTAGGCAAAAGTGAACATACCCAGTTCTGGTTTTAAGTCCTTGATATGACAAAATAAAGATTCTACCTGCAATGCATTGGATTTTGAAAATTTGGCTGGTCTAGTCCCCTAGACGAGGTTGGTCAACAGGGTCCCTTGGTTGTTACATGGGAGACATTATTATGCATTCATACGTAGGATATTCAACGATGCCTGGTTGTTGTTGATATAGACAGTTATGCGTAAGTGCTATACTAAATTAGGCTGTGTCCGAATGAAGCATTATTTTTTGTCACGGCTATGGCTACTGGCTGCAGTGGCTATGCTGAAGTATAGGAAAGTGAATAAAGAGTGATGGTGCAATCCCATTTAGTGATACTTCACCTCTGTTGACTTATTAAATCAGATTGTATTTTTAGTACAAAATGATGTTATATCCGTATCTGATTATTCCGGTATATATTTCTCCTGAAGACGATCAGAGCATACTGATCGAAACGTCGAGTTGTAACCTCCAGTTCTTTTCAGAACAAAAATACTACTCAATAGAGAATTTCACCTGGTGTCACCGCAATTAGTCTTACTTATCCTCTTCACCATGCAAAGCTACAAGTTTTACCTGTATATTGTCGGTGTGACAAAAATTGAGTGTAGGAATAATTGACCTTAGCTTAAGGTACCATAAATTGACCAATTGGTTAAAAATGTGGAGTTGGTTATTAAGAGACTGGGTCTAGGAAGTATAGGAAGAAATAGTGATCTACCCATAGCCGTAGACAAAAGCCGTAACTTCAGATACGGCCGAAGACTCTTACAGTCATCAACAAATATCAGAACACATGTATAACCCATTTTCGGATGCCATAGCCGTAACCGACTCGTAACTTTTGAAACGGTTTCAAATTACTGTGGTTTTGTTTTATTTAAACCAGTCTTATGGAACAAAGATTTCATGTCCCAATGACACAAACCACATGAGCTGTGTGCAGCGTTAACTCGTCCATTAAAACGTGTAAGCATGGGCAATAACGCGATAATACTGAATATCGCGATACCTTTTTTTTAAACGATTACGATATCGACAACCTTTTCAAGTTATCGAGATATCGGAAAATCGCGATTAAAAAAATATATCGCGATTAAAAAACCTTTTTACGGACTAGAATATCTTAAATCCTCGCTGGTTGGATTGGGAGATTTTTAAATTAAAGTGTGTATGTATATATATATAGTCTATATAGATGTGCTATACAAAAAGTATAGTATAATCTGAATTTATATCTGAATTTGTTTATCATAAAACACAAAGACACGTTGAAATTGATATGGAACCATACGGTTAAATGCTCCCAAACTAATCCATTAAGCCTTAAAATGCAAATTTAATTCTTACAATCGTAATCTTGCAAATTTTATAATCATGGATAGGCCTATAGACACCATTGTCGGAATTAATCGCATGAAATGCCTTCGTCCTAAAAGCAATACGGCACTCATTTATACTTAATATTCTTCAATATACTGACATATCGCCATTTTCTCGATATGAAAAAAAACTTTTTATGTACCGGTCGGAGCAATATTAAAGGGCAGTTTTACAGTAGGCTCAGGCTGATGAATTTGGCTATATCTGGCGAATTTAAATTCTGTCGGATGAATTGGCAGTAGAATTATATGACTTTGGAATAACCAACAATCCCTATAATATATATTCTTCTTGCTTATTATGTTATTTTCTCCAAAAAGCCGCAAAATCTAGAGCGGGCTCGGCCTCCCCTGACCAGAATATCTTAAATCCTCGCTGGTTGGATTGGGAATTTTTATTGTGTGTATATATAGATGTACTATATTTGTTGATGACTGTAAGGTCTTCGGCTGTATCTGAAGTTACGCTTTTGTCTACGGCTATGGGTAGATCACTGTTTCTTCCTATACTTCCTAGACCAGTCTCTTAATAACCAACTCCACATTTTAACCAATTGGTCAATTTATGGTACCGCTGAGTCAATTATTCCTACACTCAATTTTGTCACACCGACAATATATAGGAATTTTACAACTTGTAGCTTTGCATGGTAAAGAGGATAAGTAAGACTAATTGCGGTGACACCAGGTGAAATTCTCTATTGAGTAGTAACTAGTTTTGAAAAGAACTGGAGGTTACAACTCGACGTTTCGATCAGTATGCTCTGATTGTCTTCAGGAGAAATATATCGGAATAATCAGATACGGATATAACATCATTTTGTACTAAATACAATCTGATTTAACTAAGTCAACAGAGGTGAAGTGTCACTAAATGGGGATTGCACCATCTCCCTTTATTCGACCAGGGTCTAGTGGGGAGAATATGAGGGTTGCCTTTTACATGCAGGTCGTCTTCTTCTTTTTTCTTCTACACAAAATTCACCATGAAAGGAGGGACAAAATACCGTGGCATGGAGATCAGGATTGCTAGTTTTAAGATTAACCCAGTGACTGATAAGGTCCTATTAATATTACCATTGCTGCTGCATAAATGAGCCTGTAATCTGCGGTCACTGTTGTCATCTAACTAACACCGATTCCATGCCCTGATAAAAGATCTGCTCTGATCGTGACAATACTGTGTCCCTTCAAGCTGACAGAGGAGGGGGCGCAGGGGCCTGCTCTTATGGTGGAGTGATTATAATACAGGGTTGAGTAGAGAAAGTTTTGGTCTCCACATATCACAAGAAATTGCTGTCATCGTTTCAAACACGCCTGTAGAGAGCAACTCTGAACCAACCACTAATACCATAAAGATTCTGGAAGGCATAACTTTCAGTCAGAAAATTGAGATCCATTCGCTTTTTGCATGGAAAATAGAGAGAGGGTTGTATCAATGATTGGTCGTAACTAATGTTAATCAGCCAAAGAAAACTCTATTGGCTTCACTGGCACTCACATGTATGTTGCTATAGCTATTAATATTCCAGACAACGTAGATGACAAAGAATTAAAATAACTTTATTTTAAAATTCATTTGGAATAAATGAAGCTGTAAAGCGACACAACAGTTATTTCCGATTACGATAAAGGGTGGGATTAAAATATTTCGTGTAAAGTCTTTTCTCGTGTCAAACTCTGAAGCTCTCCTGGATAAAAGAAACTTGTGAACGAAACGTGGTGCTGCTGTTTGGAAAAATATTGCTTTATACCATGTGGGCAAAATTGGTCTTGATGATGATGTATTCAAATGTAACTGTTCGTTTTATCATGTAGACTAACGATTGTGTCCGGTATCGTGCGTAACAGCTTACCATATGTTTTACTCATCTCTGATCAAAACATGGTTGACACACAAAACCGTTGTATACAATCGATATCAGAAACACTGGTGCCCGCGAAATCATATGGAACAATAATGTTATTCAACACAACAATGAACCTTATATGCGTGACTGGATTAGAAAAGGGGTTTATAAGGAAGGGATTAATGAGCCTGTTACGGATAATGCAAGAGCTGCAATGTTATCCTATGCAAAGATATCCAGCATTGTGTGCCATAACCGGGCTTAAGAACTCGTTTATTGATTATTTTATTATTCGCAATGCTCTTCCTATAGATTGGAAAACAAGAGTTCGTCCCTTGTAGAGGTACCCGCTGATATTTCAAATAACATACATTCATAACCTGCAACCCCAGCGTGTTTAATAATATCATAATTGAATCAAAGCATACATTGTACCAACTGACATAACTTTTTGGATGAACCATTCCCCACTACAATGGTTTACATGTGGGACCACATGGAAGAGAGTCCCTCAATGTACCAATGAAGCGCGTCTTATATCCACTTAACTGTGAAAATTCTTCTTAATGTGTCAACAAATACTGCTATATAAGATGGGTAAAGCAGACTCCAATATATACGACACCTGTATTATTTATTGATCACATTGATCATTTTTTTTTTTAAAAAATCAGATGTTGAACAATGTCAACCACCTTGATTTTCTTCCAAGTCCAACAACAACATTACTCAGTGCCGAAGATGTCATGTTGTGGTATTGTTAACAGAATGAAATCCTTAATATGTTTGTTGAATTAGGCCGTTATCGCCTGATTGCCAAAGCTTTGTATTAGCAAATTTTAGATAGGTAACTCGCACCCAATATTTTCTTCTTGTTCAATAATGAGACTAGAACTTAGAAATGTCACTTACTAGTATCCTGCCAAAACTAGGACCTACAAATGACACTCCATGACCTGCATTGATCACCGACACAATCATCGCCTCAGTCGGTCGGTCGATTCTAACGCCTTTTATTCAGAATTCTACAGATTTTTGACTCATCGTGTCTCGGTATATAGGAGGTCTGCAGGGGGTGTCAGAGATCTCGTATGTGGGGGCGACTTATCGCTCTATAAACATGTGTGTTCCTTTTATATTGTTTTTAATGTAAATGATAATGTATTATTCCTTTGTAGTGCAAATACAAGTGGTGGCTTCCCTTTGGTTTTTTTTTTTTAGCCCATCAGTTGGTTGTTATTAAAGAGTAAAAAAAAACCAAATAAAACTCTCAACCAAACAAAATAATAAATCAATCTCACCATAAATGCTGCATTCATTATTATTTTCAATTTCTATTATTTGTGTATTTATTACAAGCCTATTTTTTTTTAAAGTTTTCCTGATTTTTTATATATTTATTTATTTATTTATTGTTTTTTGGAAATCTTCCTTTGCCTAAAAATTTTCTTGGAATGAAGAGAAGTAGCCACCGGGAAAAGAAAGAAGTAGCCTATGTATTGTGTCCAAACCTCTAGTTTCTTGTTTGTGATGTGATGTGGAGGTCTGTAAATCACTCAAAATTAAACATCCAGGAGGTTCAGCGGGCTTTGTCCTCCAAAAAAAAAAGTGGGCCCGCTACCCATTTTCAAGTTTTGTTTTACCTGGGCAACAGAATTGGCAGTTGGTTCGCTTTCATCTTTTTCACTGGTTTTCTGATCAGAAATTGAAGTCTGAAGCTATATGTACATGTACACGTGATGTATAGCCTACTTGACTGATATTTGGAAGGCACTTCTAACACAAACAACCTGGGCCCTACCCGATTGAATTATTTTGGCGTGAAGAAGAAAAAGTGCACATCAATTCTTGTGTTTATTTTTAGTCGCATATATAGGAAACGTATTGAAATGGGCCGTTTGCGCGCTCGGATGACTTTCAAAAGCATAGCATACCACTAGATGAGCACAACGATGATAAGCTGAAACTCTCATTGGTTGAGTTATTTAACCCTAACCACCCCAAATCCATCAAAAAAATCCTCCAAGGGGCGCGCTTTTTGGACAAATTCCAACTTTTCCCGGAAACGTACGTACTTTCACCCCTCTTCAAATGGGCCAAAATTACTCCCTGGCAAGAAATTACGAGGCCATAAGTGCTGAATATGAAAGATCAACGAAATGCATGGTGCATTTTTGAAGAGAATAAGGGCATGATGTTTCAAAAGTGCACTGATGGATTTTGGAGTGTATTTAGAGGAAGGTTCAAACCTTCACCCAAGGTTGTTGTTGTATGCCACAGAAGGCAGGTTAGTTTGAATCTCGCTCGGTAGCCAACACGTACAGCGGCTAGATGAGTTCTAATGTAATAACCAATACATTGTGTGTGAGTGTGTGGGTTTTGTGTACAGTGTGCAGTGTAAGGGGTTACAGAGTCATACGCATGTTCAGATGGAATACCACACAGGGAAGAAAACAGTGAATCCATACCCGCGTTATTTTGTTTCGTGGTACATGTATTAGACAGTAGTAAGCTTCACTACCCGTAATTTATATTCAATAACACCCTAACAAACACCACTACTAATTATTTATCAATCCGTACATTTTGCCTTTGAGAAGAGGGCTGTTATACGCCGTTCGAAACGAATAACTACTAGTTTGCATTTATACTACAGGTCCTTTATATATGGGTTCTGTGGTAAGCAGTTTTGCAACAGTTAATTCTCTATTTATCCCTAAAATAAAAAATAAGTCCTCCGGTTTCTTGTATCATAGGTCAGCTTCAAAATCGGTGCATTAACGCCCATTTTGTTTTGTTTTGTTTTATTTTTATTTTTGTTTTTTATACATATATACGCGTGTACTGGAAGCAAATAAAAGGGGATGCGAGTTCAGGGTATTCATTTAACATTGTCTTTATTTTAGAATGATACAGTTGTGTTTTGAAATAAAGGGATCAGGTTATTGTGTAAAAGGGGATGCAGTTCAAATGATATTCATTCACATTGTCATTTATTTTAGAATAATACAGATTGTCTTGAATAAAGGGATGGGATCATTCGTGATGCAGTTCAGAATATTCACATTTCAAATTGCTCTTTATTTAGAATGATATGGTTGTCTTGAATCAACAGGCTCGAGGGGGAGTTATATGTAAAGGCGATGAGTTCGAGAAGACGGGTATGTTCACGTGTCTTTATTTTAGAATGATAAAGTTGTCTAATGTAATAAAGGGATGGGGCACTGTGAAAAAGGGATGCGAGTTCAGAATGATGTCATTTGCATTGTCTTTATTTTTAAAGGGGAATGATATGGTTGTCTTGAATAAAGGGATGGGAAGTTATTGTAAAAGGGGATGCGAGTTCAGAATAGTATTCATTTCACAATGTCTATTTAGAATGATAATTGTCTATGAATAAAGGATGGGAGTTATTGTAAAAGGGGATGCGAGTTCAGTATTCATTTTTTGTCTTTATTTTCAGAATGATATAGTTGTCTTGAATAAAGGGATGAGGGAATGTGTAAAGGGGATGGGGTTCAGAATGATATTCATTCACGTATCTTTATTTTAGAATGATATAGTTGTCTTGAACCTGAAGGGATGGGAGCTGTTGTAAAAGGGGATGCGAGTTCAGAAATCAACATTTCACATTGTCTTTTTAGAATAATGTACAGATTGTCTTGAATAAATGGATTAAGACTATTGTCAAAAGGGATGCGGGATTCAGAATGATATTTTTTGCATGCTTTTGTTTATGATTTACGTTCTGTTTTTATGTTAAATGAATAACATTTGGCGTTTGAAAACGTATTTTTAATTTTGGTTTTTCTCATTTTAATTAAATATATCCATTAAACTAACTTTTTGAATAAAGGGCTTTTTAATTGGGATAACCATTGGTTGGGGTTGAATTGTATCTAACTAAAAACAGAATCATTCTGTGTTTCCAAATTCCGAACCACACATGCAGATGACCTGACGGCATGTAAGCTTGAGGCGTTGGGACCTAATTACCCCGTTCTGGATATTCCTGGTGCTTTCCGGTTCTTGTCGGGATAACATTTCTAAAAGTCCTGTAAATGTTTTCAGTTTTTTTGTCAGACTCGGGAAAACGTGTATTGGGCAGTTGATTGAATATGTAGCTCCTATTTAAGTAGTATTTTTCCGTAAAACGATACGAATTCTTTATTTCCGTAATTTATGTGTCAAAAGGGCGAGGGGCTGCCATCCCCCATGAGCTACACAAACTGGGGCCCTAGAGGCTGATAATTCTGTCGGGTTGGCAGTCAGGTCTATGCGGCTGTCGGAGATAGTCGAAAGGCAAAAGTGATACATATATGTTTCTTCTCCGAAACTCGCCACATAAATTTTTTCTTCTGTATTCATTCTTTTCTATATATTACATGATAGTTTAATACTGCATATCTGGAGGAATACAAAGTTATAATTAATTTACGATTATCTTCATACTTGTATCATTTGTCAATGATACAGTAAATATAGTCGGGTTTTTCTGTTGTGGGCAAAAAATATACAAAATGAGAATCCAGTGGTAAATGCGGTAAATTTCGTATTCATGGCCGATTTTACATTGAACCAATTAGTACATTTATGAACTTTAGATAACACCCAACATAATTATGTATATATTATGAAGACAGGGGTTATCTCCAAACTATATCATAGCCCTAGGTAATAAAATAACCCAATGAGACGGTTTGGACAACGAAGCGAAATTATAAACATGACTTGAACATTCACCGATTCCATTATTTCTGTGTTTGTGTGTTTTGAACCATGATGATTCAGTTTACACTTTGCGTATTGACCTTTTTAGTACCAGAGTTTCCCGCCAAGGCAAAAGGTATTTGCATGCAGTAGATACAGGTTTGTACATTCTAGCCACATCATAAATATGAAATTTATTTAATATTTAGATGTAATCTGAGACACACATTTGAGATGTATATGATCCCCTATTTAAAATAAACCATATATAATAGAATGTGTTTGCAGATATCTCAGAAAATATGGTTTCTTGTGGCATTACGATAATGTACATTTGGAGGAATATTCTATTAACCCAAACCAGACATCCTCAAAATTTACCCCAGACATCATTAATCATCCTCAGTTGCAGGTTTGAAAGCTAAGTATGCTTTTGAAAGTCGATCCGAGCGCAACGGCTTATTTCAATACGTTTCATATGACTAAAATACTTTCTTTCACGCCCAAATAATTCAATGGTGAGTAAGGCCCAGGTTCTTTGTGTTAGTGCCTTTCAAAGATCAGTGTCAAACTATACATCACGTGTACATTTCGTGTACGCCAAATTTTCGGTCGAAACTTGAAAAGATGAAAACGCACCACAATTTGCTGCCCATTTAGATAACGCGCTGGGAAGACATCCGGTACACATACATATATGGCACCGTGGTGCATCGAAGGTAATCTTTACATTAATTATAACAGAACGTCATTATCTAAAAACAGTGTATTTTCTCGTGGTATTATATTTTGGAGATATCTCAAACCGGATCTAAAGAACCTCTTACACTTGGTTCATTTTCAAAAAAAACTTAAACAATACTTGTTAAATATGTATATGCAGTAAAACAAACCTGATTCAAATTATTATCAAAATGTTATTATTGTTATGAATTATTTGTGATCAGGTCTCACATGCCTGTTACATGTCCTTGTCATGTCTAAGTCTTTTGTCTGTCATAGGGAAGATTTAAAGCATGTATGCTTCATTTCCCCCTACATGTTGGTAATACTGTCAAGTTCCCCTATGTATACTGACAAGTTCTATGTATAAATCCTGTAATTTACACTTAACATATTGTCAACTGTGCTTAATATTAATAATCTGTAATGTGCTATTGTACCAAATTATGGATTAAGTTATTTGCCAACATGGAAATAAATGTGTGACATTGTATTATCACGACGAACATGGAAAAAATAAACAAAAGTATGACTCCAAAATATGACTCCAAAGTGGATCTCAAAAGTGCTTATGGGCATGTTCCCTGTCATCCCAATGACTTATTTAAATGGCACTGAACTTTCATTTTGGAGATAAACATGCGCCATGCATTTTCCATAGATTTACTCCATCTCTGTCTCTCGTATGATGCAACATCATCCCATTGTTGTAATAGGGGTCGTTGTTATACCTGGATGATTTTCTCATCAAAATTGAAAATACACGGATCCAGGTTTTGTGGGGTACCACCATTGTCCTCCCATTATCCCCTTTTTTTTAGAATTTCTCTAGGGAGGTGCACGGTGCGAAACAAGACCAAACTTGTGGGGTACCCACAAGTGGCCTCCCTAATGCGCCAACCCCGTAGATCGGTCCAATTGTGTAAAGTAAAAAGGGTACCGGTAGCTGTACAATGAACTTAACTAAAACTCAGTGTGCCGGATGACGGTCAATCATATTGTGTTCACTTGTCCGCGTCCGTTTGTCTCGTGAAGACTGCCATTGAATGACTGTTGTTTCCCTTTCCATCGCACTGCAGTTTTTACTGTAGTAAGGCTAGGCCGATGAATTTGGCTATATCTGGCGAATCTAAAATTATTTCGGATAAATTAATTGGCATTCGGAATTATGGGATGTTGGAATAATCAGCAATCGTTAAGTAATAATGTTTTCTTCTCGCCAGTTATTATTATGTTGATATGAAACCATACGGGTTTAAAATTTCCCCCAAAGAAGAATCCATTAAGCCTTAAATGCAAAGAATTAAGCCACAGTCTTACAATCGTAAACTTGCAAATTTTATGATCACCGGATACGAACACCATTGCCGGAATTAATCGCATGAAGGCCCTTTGTCCTAAAAAAGCAATACGGCAGTCATTGATTTAGTTATTTCTTTAAATATACTGACGTACCGCCGTCTTTCATCAACAACAAACAACCATACATAATAATTCTTTGACCATTCACCTTTAATTGTAATTCTGTGTACATGTAGCTGCTTTTAACAAACACATTTAATAATAAAATCAAATAAGGAATTGAAAACATAATAATAATAAATGTGGCGGACTTCTTATATGGCGCACGTATCCACCAACTGAAAGTGGTGCTCAAGGCGCATTATATTATTACCCTGCTCATAATTAAGCTCATAAATCATTCCTGAAACCATCTCAGCTCCCTGGGGTATACAGCTCAATTGCTGCCATTACAGCGCATATAGGGCTAATCAACCAACTTCTGCCCTCACAGGTACCCATTTTTAAAACCCCTCTGGGTGGAGAGAAGCAATTATGAACAGAGAGTGTCTCTTGCTCAAAGGACACAAGTGTCAAAAACCGGCCGAGTTCGAACCCACGTTCTGCTGCTAACACCAGAACTTGAGTCCAGTAAGCTAGACCATCGGCCCGACACTCCACCTGGCCCCACCTGGATCTATAAGTAACATACTTCATATGTTATAATAATGTAGATAAATGACCACTTGACTTTTCCCACATTTTTAAATAAACGGTACAGTTTTGCTAAACACATTGTGAGGTGGCCACTTTATCCAGGTGGCACAATACACAGGTTTGACTTTATATCAGATATCCATCCTTTTATAGTCCTCAATAATAAACAACAGCAAACAATTGTTTTTTTCTCAAAACGAAATGGTTAATGCGTATACCAACATAACTGTGTAATATACCGGTAGTGTATAAATGTGGATAACTGGACTAAGGGAGGGGTGGATTAATGCATATGCACAACATAACTGTGTAATATAAACATAATGTGGATAACTGGATTAAGGGAGGGGGTAGTTAATGCATACTGTATAACTGTGTAATTATAACATAAATGTGGATAACTATGGATTAAAGGGAGGAGTGGTTAATGCATATGCTGTATAACTGTGTAATATAAACATAAATGTGGATAACTGGATTAAAGGGAAATTGGGTTTAAATACATATACTGTTATAACTGTGTAATATGAAAACATAAATGTGGATAACTGGATTAAGGGAGGGAGTGGGTTAAATGCATATACTGTATAACTGTATAATATGAAAGCTTATAAATGTGGATAACTGGATTAAGGGGAGGGTGGTTAAATGCATATGCACAACATAACTGTGTACAAAGCATAAATGGATAACTGGACTAAGGGAGGGAGGGTGATGGTGATGAGCCAACGCAAATTTTATGTCAACTTTTGAGGTGGTAACCAGTTCTCTTTGTACAGAATATGTGGATGCATTTTGTGTGGACGTTCCAGAAGCCAGTCTTGATATTTGCTGAATCACGATCAAAAGGGTTTGATCGTGACTGGAATTACGAAAGTGAGGGTTTCACTCCAGTTGGAGTGAGAAGATTGTCTATAGTGTCTCGGGTTGTTGAAGTTCTTGCATTTATGGAGTCTGGTGCGGGTGGCCCGGGCACAAATGGCTCCCTCTCTTCTTATTTTAGTTGCTTAACAATGGCCCGGACATAGTTGGTCCTAGGCTTAACATGTTTGTATCTGATCCGATGGAAGACGGTGTTCTCTCAGTACCAGGAGCCCATGTTTGAACAGGTAGGCCCTGGCACGATCAGTATCCTTTTGGAAGAATTTTAAAAGCAAACCTCCTGGTGAACTATTCAACAGGTACGAACTATCCAACGTTCCACCAGTCGTACGGTAGGTCCAAAAACTACAGCATATAGATTAACGTTAGCCATCCCCATGGTTGAGTCATCTCAGGAAGACACCGTTACTACTTTATGATGTCTTCGTCGCGATAAAAATTATCAGGATCTCAACAAGTCAGATGGCGCTTCCCAGGGCTCGTAGTGGCGAAGATAATCCAATGTTCTAATACAAATGTATGCCACGTCTCAGTTTCCTTGATGCTTGATGCGGCAAACCCCATGGAAAGCTACTGGTTACAAAAAATCATGGAAAGCTACAAAAAAATAATTAAAAAATCAGAAATAGTTCGCACTACATATTTGTGCTTTTGAGATAATCAGCAATAACACTGACAGCTTTATTGCAATTTCCTTGCTCACTCCCTTCCGGACAGTGCGCGATAACCACAGCCGTCTTGGATTTTTCAACCGTAATCGCCCCTTCTCCTTTTCTTTTTGGCATTGACGATTTTCCCCGTCCTCCTCGCGCAAACTGGTATTTTATGCCCTCTGCATAAATGCCAAGTGACATCAATGATGTAAAATCAGAACTCTTAAACGCTCTGACTATATTCACCGCCTTTCTGTCAGGTTAGGTTTGTAGGCGTTACTGTGGCCGGTGGTCATCCGTCAACACCCTCCATCCAGGCCCCAATGTTGACAGCTTTATCGACATTGTGCCGTACCGGTGGCATCCCCTTGACTGGGATATAAGGTTGTCGATGTAAGAGTCCAACTCATTTTGTCAATTTAGTGTCCGTTTCTTATCTGAACTGCAGCCAAACTTCTGCCTGGTTTATGTTGCTGTCCTGTGCTTTACGATAAATTAAATTTCGCCGGTTTATATAAGTTCATCCGTGCATGGGTGTCACTCCTCGAGACCACCCATATTATTATTATGTAAATTGTGTTGGCGCATTGCTCTTTGGGTAGTGCTTGTGTATGGGAGGCCGGACGCAAGCTAAACCTGCAGTAGTTGGTGTGGCATATGGCTAGATAAAAGAACACAGATGTGCACAATCTTTGTTGCGCGTAGCACCGGAACCACTGGTGGAAGTTGGTAACTCCGCATTACTGATCTCTATTAGGCCCAAAAAAAAAATTCATTTGGTTGCCCCTCAGTGAAAATGATATTTAAAAGGGGTCCAGTCCGGTCAGGTTTTTTCTTTTTTCTCCCCTTGACTGTCATTTTAAAGATTTAGAATGCATTGGGAACTGAAACCACATACCATGTTTTTTTTGTTATACCTATCAACAAGGGGAATTTGCTTCAGAATAAAATATGTCCAAAGCATTTTGTTTGTACTTTTCAGGCTGGATCCAGAATTTTTTGACAGATGACACTACTTTAGCTTTATTTTTCTATACTAACATTATATTTATTTTGTAATCATATTTTTTCCCTTTGTTTTCGCCTTAAAGCGCCCAGCAGGTGGATATGTGCGCGCTACAAATGTTTATTTTTAAATTTTTGTTATTTATTAAATGCGGCGCGAAGCGCAAAGCCTTAACGTTGGGTCCGGGGCCCCTTAAGGGCCCGGAAAATGTTCTGGATGCTCTGTGGTGCAATCTGAGGCGTTTCCCTGGCCAGTTTCCCCTGACTTTTTTGCAAAAGTTTTCAAGATTATATGGAGATTTTATATATATATATATATATATATATAAATATATATATATATATATATATATATATATATATAAATAATTATTTTAGCCATTATTTTTAGCCATTATTTTAGCAATGTCATGACTACAACAATATAAGTTTCTCACTCCCGATTTTTGGCATTTAATTTGCAGTTTTTGACTTCATTTTTAAATTTTACCCGGGAATTCAGTCAGTTGAAATTTTCAAAAAAAGGGTTTTCATACTCTTCCTGCCCTGTGTTAAAACCATCGCAGATCAGCTGCAAGACCATCGTACTTCGCGGGCCTATGCGTACTCGCGTAGAATCCGACAGTAAATTGACATCGGCGATTGTAATTTCCACACGGTACCCGACCCTTCTTCAGATAAAACGGAACAATTGTAGAACGTGGAGGAATTGGGCCCAAGAAACCAGACTAACTGCTTTGCCGATCACAGACTACCGATTGCAAACGAAATGTAACTAACTAATTTTGGGAGTATTTCAAAAAGTCCTATAATCATCATTGGAAATTGATACAAAATCCACTTTTCTCAATAATGACAGTACCCAAACTGAAGGCGCTGTTCACCTTGGATGGTGGCTTTATTTTTCTCTGCCCCCTTAATTTTAATCCTTTATAAACCCTTTTTTATGAGACACACCCTTGGATATTTTATCACCGAAGCTTCTGTGGAAAATCAAATATAATATAAAAGAAACTGCAATCAATTAATTGCCATAATAAGGCTGTGTTAAACTTTATAAAGTCATCTCCATTAACTAAATTCGTGGAGGAAAATTGTCTTAAGAATGGGTTGACTAAAATAAATAAAGTTCCTCAGAAAGATTGCTAAGGGCAACGAGACTGGCCTGAAAGTCCATCGAAGAAATTATACTTCCACTGGTTAGACCACATCTTTTTATATGGGAGCATTGCTTGGCCCCTTCACCAAAACATCTCTTCGCTTGAAAGAGTCCAGAGACGAGCTGGCGTTCAGAGCGGGAAGACCTGCCTGTCGAACTTACGGCAGAAGTCAGTTGCTTTAAACGTCGACTTTCTGCCGTGTCTAATTTAAATACAGTGAAATCTCGATAAGTCAAATCTCAGAATGAAATAACTTCGACTTATGCGGAGGTTCGAGTTAGCCAGTCCCATTTACCCCTTGCGGTATAAATTATCGTACGCCGCAAAAAAACCTTTTGTGCACGGGGAATTAAGCCACAAGATCAACATTTTTTAAAAATTTTTTATAAACGTCTTACATATTTATTAATTTGTTTCAAATGGCATGATTTTTGTTTTAAAATTTTCCAAAAATATAATTTTTGTTAACCTTTCGAAATCAATGATGACCTACAACTCATTGGTGTAGATTTGGCTACGCAACAGAGCTAAAACAAAAAGGATTGAGGCATTTCCAGCACCGCGTTGACGTTAGCCTTGGCGTGTTTGAAACGGGCAAAACCCATCACTGCAGCTGGAAATCTGGATGTCCTAACTTCTTTCCCAAAAACCTGGCCTTTTCTTGAAAATTGGACCCGAAATCGGAATGTTTTCGGCCCGTACAGCTGAACCAGGTCAAAGCAGCCTCTTCAACATCGGGAAAAGCCACCTTTTCATGCGTTTCCCACCCGCTGAAAAGACTCATTGTTGAACTGTTCCCCGTTTCTCCTTATTACATGTAATGTAAATTTTTGGTCATTATTTTAATTAGATACGGCAAAATTGACGTTTGAAGCAGGCCTATAAACAAACTTTCTAACTAGTAGTAGTAACTAACGGAGAGATGATACGACCATAATTTTGTTGAGATGCATCACAGCCCTGCATTCAAGGCTATATTCACTGCAAAGGAATTTTGGCAAGGGCAGATAATTAAGCTGCTCAAACGAAGTATACACGTGATGTACTTTGGTCAAAAAACGTTCGTGGTTTTTGGAAAATACAACTTTATCATGATGAGACGATTTTCTCTTTAAAAGCCAAGGTCTTTGTTTGTGGCAAATTTCAACGATCAAAAATAATACATGGTTTCATTACTGGACATGATGGCACTGGATATTTTATTAATTGAAAAGAATGTGTGCGTTTAGGCCCCCTCAAAAGGTTTTGGCAAAACGGCAAATCATTCAGTCAAATGATCATTGTTTTCCCGTGCTGTGGCCATTTTAAACGGGAATAAAATCCCAAAAGGTTAGATGTTGAATGGAGAAAATTGAAATCCCCCCCTCCCCGGTTTTTCTCTCAAAAAAGGGTTTTAGTTCCATGGCAGTTGATAA
>CM055817.1:17988713-18003968 GCA_029582265.1 Zoroaster sp. YZ-2022 | reverse complement strand
ATATCAACTTACCTAATACTATCACGACTGATGCAAGAGAATCAAGAGAGGCAATACATCGATGATATTGTGAACGGTGAACATGGTATAACAGTCGTACACAGGTCCGTCAGATAGAATCAGGTCTTAGCCAGGTTCAATTTGGCCTTCCTGATCTCGATGTTTTTTCTACAGAGAAGTAGGCTGGCTACTTGTTGTCAGATGTTCATCTACCAAGAGAAATTCATCCACACAAACTCCTTACACGGTCTAGCTTATTGGCCATGCAGCGATACCACATCATGTGATAACATCCACCAATAAGGATTGATCGCCTACCCAACCACTGTCGTCATCATCAGCTAGCCAAAGAGAGCAATTGGGCTTATATACCCGAGTAATCCTCATTAGCCTTTTGTTGAATTTCGATCACGTAACCCACGACATGAAGTATTTGTCAAACTGAGTGGTAGGCTATGTGGCGGGAAATGTTGTATTTGCCGCACTTATTTTTGCTACACCATGGTAAATGCCCAATTACGAACCTGAGTAACTAAATCCAACCTATATGTAAGTGCCCAATTACGAACTGAGTAACTAAATCCAACCTATATGTAAGTGCTCAATTACGAACTGGAAGTAACTAAATCCAACCTATATGTGGTGCCCAATTACGAGACTGAGTAACTAAATCCAACCTGTTTAAGCAACTGTAGCCACAAAGTGTGGTTTGCTATTGCAGGCTGTACAATATATCATGTTAGGTAGCCAAATTTGCTGGTTTTGAAAGGCCAAATTATACAATCAGGCTCCATGATATTTTTTTCAGCAGTCTCCCAATTGCCATTGTACACTCACCCATTTGAATTACATTTTGGACTACTTCCTCACTCGTTGAATTACTATGAAACAGTTCAGAAAGGCTCTGCTTCTCAACTAAATTTGTAATAAAACAACTAATACAAAAATATAAATACATTTTAAATATTATGACAAAACCTGTCGACTCAGCATCTTTCACAATGAAACACGATCGTGTTACCATTAGAAAGGGACCATCATGCAACTCAATGACTATGATACAAGAAAGGTTTTTCTTCTGAATTACTATAATTTTGTTTTTTATATTATATATAACCCATTTATTATAAGCCTGTTGCGTAAGTGTTAACCATTAGACATATCATAAATTAAAAAACTGGTCGCACTAAAATACTTGTAATGGTGAAATGTACATGCATGGCTAAAAGCTCAATCCTCTCACCCATCTTAATCCACTATCGGTTCGTGCGTTTCTCTTGCGTTTAGTTTGACTGTAGTATTATCCCACTTTCCAGTACCAGAGACCAATTTTCAATTGTATGCCTTGGGTACCACACTCATTTCTTTTTATGTCTACTTGGTTGGGCCACAGGACTTTTGGCAAGTTTCATTGTATAGGCCGCCCTCACATGTTGAAGTCGGCAATGCAAGGCAATTTCTCTATTGTTAACATAGGTGTCATAATGAATTACTCTCAGAGCCATGAAATCAACTTTATAATAAAAAGAGCAATTATGTTATTGACCTACATTAAAATGGCCAAAACACTGTTATTGGGGTTTTATTAAGTATTATGTGACTTATACAGAAAGGAAACTGATTGTACAATTTTTTAAATCTATTTTGTTGGAGCAAAAAAGACCCCGAACAGGGGACTTGAACCCATTCTTGAACCCTTCTGAGCCCCCCTCCCCCGTTCAATGTTGGAAAATCTGGGGTGCGTGCGTGCATCACATCAACATTGAAGCGGAGGGGGAGGGTGGAATTAAATGAAATCACATGTATACAACCAAAAGTAGTTGGGCACAGACAGATCATTGGATATGAAAATTCTCAAAACAGGCAACAACACACATTGGCTTATTACACTGTTTACACCAGATCATACGCGTTGCTGCCAGGTTCTCCTTTGCCCTAGTACCTGCAAACAACTTACTGTCACGCCGTTTTTTGCTGGAGACATTTTTCCAGGATAGTGTTGACATGAAAAGGACCTATGGAACCACATGGAAGTTGGCTTGCATGCTGTACGGAGTTGTACTTCCAGGTGTATAAAAAGGTCCTTCGATGACCTTTACCCTAAAAATCCAAATTGGAAAGGTGGTGGTTTGTAGGGTATGGATGGTGTGTTGCCTGCATGGTTGCAGCATGCACAGTGGAGGGTTGAACTGTTGCTGTGCTTGGTGGAGACCCTGTGAACATCTTCAAGCACACGTATACCCGGATTCGGACTCATTTAAAGTTATCTGTCTAACAGGAAGCAGTGTGTTTCAATCGATTCTACCATATCCACCTGTCGCGCACATTATCAATATGGCAGAGTTCTAGGGATCAATTCTAGGACCCCCTGCTTTTTCTAATTTACATAAATGATATCACTAGTTCGTCCAGAAACTTCTATCTTACGTCTCTATTTGCCGACGATTCTAATTTATTCTATAGCCATAAAAATATTGTTACTCTTGTTAATACCATAAATTCAGAACTTCGTTCTGTTTCCGACTGGATAAAATCTAACAAATTATCCTTAAATCTCAAAAAGACTACCTGTAATGCTATTTAGTAATAAGCACACTGTACTTCCTATAGATATTTGTATTGATAATACGGTGATCAACAACAAATAGTGCAAAATTCTGAAACATATATTGATAATAAATTATCCTGGAAATACCATATTGATTACTTATGTAAAATAATTTCCCGTAATATGGGTATTATTAATAAACTTAAGGCATTTTTCCACATATTTTATTTTCTCTGTATAACACCTTAATTTTATCCTATATTAACTATGGTATATTAGCATGGGGTAGTGCTGCGCTACAACAATCAACAGACTGCTTATTTTGCAAAAACAGGCCCTGCGCATTGTTAACAATTCTCATTATTTTGCTCACACAAATCCTTTCTTTGTTAAACATAAATCATAAAATTAATGATCTATACAATCTGCAACTTGGTAGCTTTTATGTTTCAGTTAGTACATAATGAATTACCAAAATGTCTTACCTCAATGTTTACAAGTAATAAACTGGTACATTCATATTCTACACGCCAGGCCTCCCTTTTTCCACATTCCCTTAACTCGCTCATCACTTGCCCAAGAACTACTAAGTATACGGACCAAAACTGGAACTCTTTCGACAATTCTCTTCGGAAACTTAACAATATCAAGTCCTTAAGAACAAACTTAAGGAAATTCTTTTAAATAAAGTAGTTCCCAACACATTCATAATTATCATTGTTCTATCAATTCTTCGTTACCCACTTTAAACTGAAATTAATTCGTTATTTATCACTCTTTATTAGTGCATGAACTTAATATACTAGTTTCACCGCTTTGCATTATTTGCGTTTTGTTGGGGTGTTTGTTTGTTTGTTTGTTTGTTTTGGGGATGTTTGTTTGCTTACTTAGGTTTCTTTGTTCATTGTCTTTCGTTCATTGATATTTGTACTCATTTCTGTAACCAAAATGTTTGTTTTTATTATTTATGCTTTAAGTCTAGATTTAACTTATAACACAAATAATATATATGAGGTTTGCACCCGACAAGCTTTGCTTCTTGCAAACCCCTCCACATCTTTGTTTAGTCTTATCTACTTTTACACGTATGTTAACTTATTTCAAGAATGTACTTCTGCTACTTATTGTTTGCATTGATGTGGAAATAAAATGAATGAATGAATGAAGAGAAGCATTTCAGTCCCTACTTGTTGGCCTTTCGCGGTACTGCTTAAAGCTCAGTCGTCCTTTAAACTTCACCATACTCGTCTGGTGAGAGGTTTCGTCAGGGCTGTATATTTTGAGAAAGGTTGGCAGTACAATGTCGAGTAAAGGGCGAAGTTTTGCCAGTTTGTCGGAAGGGCTGTCGGCTTGAGCTCTGTTGTTGGCTAGGTGAAAAAATCTAAGGATTGCAGTGAATCTGTTGCGGGACATAGATGACGGATATACCGGACTTCGAAGGACATCTGACACGGACCAGTGCATGCTGTATCGAGGCCTTTTGTTGATGCCCATGCAAAGTAATAATAATGCCGAATGCCATCATTTCGGGAATATTTGTTGGAGTCCAAGCTGACTGACGATTGGTTGGGTTTGCAGGCAAAGTTTGCTCAGCATATCGATTTGTCTCAGTCACCATCAGCTCCCAGGTCGCTTGACAGAAGTACAGTTGAAAAATTTGGAAAGGTGTACAGTTACTCAAATCTTCAGTAGTTCCCCTGTTTACACTGAATTGCATAGGTTTCTTCGTGTATGCGTTAGTTTCACACCAACCAGACCGGTAGTTTGGCTTTTCCGATGATGATGATGTTGGGGCGCATTCCTCTTCACTATCATCCGACTCCGGTGCAGAATCCTCGTCAGAAGACATGTCTGACCCACTATCTGCGAAGATTTCTTCCAAAATTTGTGCACTTCGATCGGCGTCCGCTATTAATGGCGTAAAAGCTCGCGGGCGTCCTTTTCAGCCAATCAGAAAACACTTGTCAATTGAGGGGCGCTGTTGACATTTTCCTAAACAGGTGTTACCGACGTGCAACAGGTGCTCACCGAGAACAAATGAGAATTGTTTTCGCGTGCCAAAAAGAACGCCACGGTACCTAAGAGATATACAATATTGAGCCAATATGGCACAATGGGGTTGAAAGGGTTATAGTACTTAAGCTCAATGGATATATAACTTATTGTCGTCGTTACTGTTTATAGAGGGCGCTTTATTTGGATAACTATTACCTTATATTCGTGCATTAGCGTTGAATTAGTCTTGCCATGTGTGTATACAAAAGTGTTTAACAGAAGCGTGGGAATTATGGGGTAGAGCAAGAAATTTCAATTATGGATAACATTTAACCTTTCAACTATCCACACTCAAGCTCAATCGTTTGTGTAATTTATTGTTGTCGTTACTGTTAAAGAGGGCACTTTACTTTGATAATTTATACGGAGCTCTGGAAGTGCCATCCGATATGGAGCCCTGGAAGTGCCATCTGACTTGTTGAGATCCTGAGATAATTTATCTTAGGAATTCCTGAAGTTTCAGTTTCGTGGAGTGCCATGGTCGAGCAGTTTAGTGCATCAGTTGTGTTCTGATGGCTGAGTCGTCGGAATGTGGGTTCGAATCCCAACCGCGACCGTGGTACTTGTGTCCTTGAGCAAGACACTTTACCATAAATGTTTCTCTCCACCCAGGAGTAAATGGTATCTGTGAGGGCAGAGTTGGTTGTTGTGCTTGATTAGCCCATAAGCTCTGGAAGTGCCATCCGATATGGAGCCCTGGAAGTGCCATCTGACTTGTTGAGATCCTGAGATAATTTATCTTAGGAATTCCTGAAGTTTCGAAGTTTCGTGGAGTGCCATGGTCGAGCGGTTTAGTGCATCGGATTTGTGTTCTGATGGCTGAGTCGTCAGAATGTGGGTTCGAATCCCAACCGCGACCGTGGTACTTGTGTCCTGAGTAAGACACTTTACCATAAATGCTTCTCCACCCAGGAGTAAATGGGTCTGTGAGGCAGAGTTGGTTGTTGTGCTTGATTAGCCCATATGCGCCGAAATGGCAGCAATTGAGCTGTATACTCACCAGGGAGCTGAGATGTTTCTGGAATGATTTATGCGCCTGATGAGCAGGGTAATAATGTACAGCCTTTGATACCTTGTTTAAAAGCGCTTTAAAATACCGACATGATTAATAACGGGCTTGAAATATTTAAACTCAGATCACGTCAGCAATTATCTAAAGTTTCTCTTCCATTTATTACAATTGGTGACTCGCAGATAACCCCCTCATCACAAGCACGTAATTTGGGTGTTATATTTGACTCAACAATGACTTTAATTAAAACCTCATATCTCCAACATTGTTCGTATATCATCATTCCATATTAGAAATATTAGCCGAATAAGGAAATACTTGAATAAAAGTGCTGCTGAACAAATTATACATGCGTTTGTCACATCACAGCTCGATAACGGGAATGCTCTCCTTTATGGTCTCCCGCAGAATCAAATATCTCGTCTTCAGCACATACAAAACACAGCAGCTCGTGTTGTAACTTTGTCCAGAAAGTCATGCCATATCACGCCAATCTTGAAAGAACTGCACTGGCTTCCTGTTTCACGAAATTGTTTTTAAACTTATGCTAATTGTTCACACATCTTTTAATAGTATTGCTCCAATTTATATTTCTGAACTGATTAAAGTCTACACTCCATCACGCAACTTGCGCTCCAGCAACATGTCACTCCTAAAGGAACCAACTTCAAAACGGAACTGGGGTGATAGGTCTTTTTCTGTCGCGGCTCCGAGACTCTGGAATCATCTTCCAACTAAACTCAAATCTTGTCATAGTATAATTAGATTTAAGTCGATGCTTAAAATGTATCTTATGTCACAATTCTTCAAAGATGATGTAGGCCTATATTTGTAATTGCGTTGAAGATACATGTATCTCGGTACATAATTTTTTTCTCCTATGCTATCATTGTATATTGTTTGTATTCATGTTTTTTTCTTTCTTTCTTTGTTTCCGCCTTGAGCAGCCAGCAGGGTGGATATGTGCGCTACAAATTTTTATTATTATTATTATTGAAGTATACTATACGTAATCCTAACTGTTTTGTTTCAGGAAATTAAGTTTTTGATGGAGTGTCGTGGCCGAGTGATCTAGTGCATCAGATTCCAAGTCCCAGTGGCATCAGAATGTGGGTTCGAATCCCGGCCTGGCCGGTCGCGGCGCTTGTGTCCTTGAGCAAGACACTTAACCATAATTGCTTCATCCTTCGGATGGGATGTTAAGCCATAGGTCCCATCTCCTATAAACATCAGTTCACGTTAAAGAACCCATAATGACACTTATCGTGGAAGAGTAGGGGTTTACCCCCAGTGTCTCTGGTAGCTAATTAAGCAACACTTGGAGAGGAGAAGTGTAGTAGTATCACATGCAGAAACGACTATGAGCCATCAAGATGTCGCCCCAACAGCCTCCAAGGCTATGGGACATAGATATAGATAAACAACAAACAATCCTGTGTAAAAATCTAATTGTTCTTGTATCCAAATTTGCTGGAGCAATATAGATTATCCGCCAAATTGCTAATGTAATGCTTCTGGCAGGTTCTCAGCTAAATGTTGCTTATCAGATAAATTTGCTAGGCAGTATTTTCTACTAAGCAGCTCCTATCAAACTGGGCCCTGTTTATAAATATCGGAACACGGGGAATATTGAATGACAATTATTATTGCCAGGACCATTCGTCTAAGGGACCTTGTCGCGTTTGCCCGTTTTGCATCTCACAGGTTGACTATATAGATCGCGCGCGAAAGTACCGGTATGCATTCGAATGAGTGACGATTCTTCTATAATATGAAAGCTCAACTTTGGAATGGGAACTAATATCGATAGGATTATTCCAGAAAAAGAAGGAAACCATTTATGTATTTAATTATTTCGCTTTATATCAAATTTGCAAAAAACTAACAAAGTAAATACCGTATGTTCAGGAGGTTGTATATCATTCGTGATTTAATCCTGTATTTTAACATAAAATCAAATAATTATGTATAAACTATTTGTCAGAATCATGGTTTTGCAGCAGGCCTCAGTAATTTATTAACTTTAAACTTGTTTTCCTTTCTTCAATGAAAGTAACGATTTTTCGATTTAAGCCAAAATTACCAGTCAGTACTGGTAAATAGCCATAAAACATAATCGATTCAGTGGGCTGTATTAGAAAACTAAATCTGTACTTGAAGCCAAGGACACTCACTGTCGATTTATTAAAGAGGAGCTCTAATGCTATGGTCCCACAGAGATTTCGACTCTCTAGATCGTGTTTCGTCAAGATTTTAGATTTTTTACAAATTTTCTCGAGAAAAGTCGAAATAAGAGTCTAAAAAAATCGAAACTGTCGATATTTGTCGATATTTGTAGAGATTTGTCGAAAAAAAAATTCATTAATCGAAAATTATTAAACCTGACCAATATTTTTCGATAAAGTTTCGATCAAATTTATCGAAATTTTGTCGACATTTTATCGAAACTATCGAAAATGAAATCGAAATAGTCTTAACAGTCTAAAAGTTCGAAAACCAGTCGAAATAAATCTGAACTCTCTAAATAGTCTAAACAATCGTTACAGTCGAAATAAATCGGAACATTTGTCCAATTTTTTTAAAACAATCAAAAATTATTCGAAAAAAAATCGAAATCAATCTAAACAGTCTAAACAGTCGAATTTTGTCGAAATGCCAGTCGAAATGATCTAAACAGTCGAAAGTCGTCGAAATAAAATCGAAAATGAATCGAAATTGTCGAGAAAATACAAAAATAAAAATTTCCTCACGGAAAACAGATATTTTGTCGATATTTATACGAGATTTTGACGAAATTATTAAAAATAACAAAAAAAACAGGAATCGAAATATATTTCGACAGAAAGATCGAAATATTCCTGTGGGACCATAGCATAAGCAACATACGTTTTATTATTTAAACCCATGATAAAATATACTAAAAAGTCGTTTTGTCTGAGCCCCTTTTGTCTCGATTTAAAAAAAAGCCCAAGGTCAACTGAGGTCATAACAAATTCTCTCACCTTGAAAAATGGCTTCTCTGATGTCACCCTTGAAAGTCACCCCTTCAGATGACAAAATCTGATGTCACCCTTGAAAGTCACCCCTTCAGGTGACATTTTATGTCACCCTTGAAAGTCACCCCTTCAGATGACAAAATCTGATGTCCCCCTTGAAAATCACCCTTTCAGTGGACAAAATCTGATGTCACCCTTGAAAGTCACCCTTTCAGTGGATAAAATCTGATGTCCCCCTTGAAAGTCACCCTTTCAGTGGATAAAATCTGATGTCACCTTGAAAGTCACCCCTTCAGTGGACAACATCAACCCAGTATTGGCCAAAACTTAGGCTAATGAAAGTGAATGAAAAGTTTCTCGTCGCCCGCCCGCGTCAGTTTTTTGCCCCGCATCAATAATTCATTATTTAAAAAATAATTCATTATTTGGAGAAAAACCAGCCAAAAAAAAACAAAAAAACGATGGTGACACTCATGATTTTTTTCATATGTCAAAATATCATTTTAAATGTTAAGAATCTATCATTTTAGTGACATACACTAGCGTTAGACGTATGAAAAACAGAATTCTTACTTTTCAAACGGTTTCTGAATCAATTGAAGCTATAGCGCGCGTATAGTGGAGGCGCTCGCTGCAAGCCATCCAATATTCCAGCATTTTAATATTGCGACGACAGTCGTTGGCCCAGACTAGTATAAATCAGGTGATCACGTGCAATGTAGCCTTTAGTCAAGCCCCAAGCGCACAAATAAAAAACCATACGAGAAGCGGCGGGTTTCACCGCGCTCGTAATTTTTCGAGCGCGATGTGTACCATGCGGGATGCCCGCGCGCTGTGAATAAAGACTATAACTATTGCGCGTCCTTTGAAGATCCCAGACGTATTCCCTCAATGCAATTTTGCCAATTAGCGCAAAATTCTGCCGTGAAATTGGGCCGTGTTAAAACACACACGTGCGAATACCCTGTATGCTGAATGCGAAGGAAAGCCAGCCATTAAACTCAAAGGCAGGAAGAGGATGGCCAATCGTGCAAACTGACAATCGGAAAAGGAGGCACCTCCTGCTTCATAGTTTTGTTAAACGCCCCATACACAGATTCTGTCTTGTGATTGGTTGACAGCGCATCACATGATATGTGTTATTTTCACACGTATGACATTTTGGGAACCTTTTCCGGTTTTGAAACCCTAACTCCCTGGACAACAAAGCAAGTTTGAGGATTTTGGGGGATTTTTATTGTTTAGAAACAATGCTCAGGGGTTTGGGTTAGAAAAAAGGTTCAGTTGCACCATTTTTGTAAGAGTGTACCACATTTGTATACTATGTTTGAAATAAATATATATATATATAAAAGTGCATGGTCAGCTTTGTAATTGAGTGTTCATTGAGTGTACATTAAGATAGCTTTAAAGATAAAATACCCTCCTATTTAAGTCATATGGTTCGGGGCTATTAGGGCAAACATTATCCAATATATTTAGAAAAATAATGAAAGTCTAAAAAATAATGAATAATGAATAATGAAATAGTCACCTCATCAACCCTAGAAAAAAATGTGACGAGAAACTTTTCATTCACTTTCATTAGCCTTATGTAAATAACACCAATTATATCTAGGCTGGTGTACTTGAAATCGTAAGAGAGGCCATTTGTTTTAACAAAGTGAACCTCTGGCTTTTCTGAATCCACTACAAAAGGGGTTCGGGAAAAAATACTATTTACAATATGTTACCTTGGGGTGAAAAAATGTAAGTTATGACATAACCTTTAAAAATGGATAAAGGTCCATTATTGATATTTACTCGAATTACTTGTACAAAAGACACTATGAATGCCTGGTAACGTTAGCTGGTTGTCGAGCCCCACGGATGTTATAGGTCTAACTGCAGCACTATAGTATAGACGTATCACTGGTGTTTGCGAATCAGCAGGTATTAATTGAAAGTGAGACAAATCTATGTGTGATTTCACAGCGACGCATGCATTTGTATTACATAGCGCTCAAATAATTGTATATAATGGGTAAGACCATTCACTATTCAGGTTTTGCACTGACGTCACGAAGGGGCGTGTAAGTTCACTCGCCGCCATCTTGGTAGGCAAAATGCCATAATTTTACGTACAAACAATAGGCGGAATTTCTAAAATTGGATTTAATTTACGGTTGAGACAAACTACAGAGAACTGATGGACACAATTCAACGAAGTGCTTACTACTTTTATATCAGTCAACACTGCCGTAACTAGGCAAGCACAACGGGCGATCACTTTTATTAATGACTGTTTTCTTCAGAGTGATGTTGTATCAATATTGTATCAAGTTTGTATCGACTGACTGACCCCCCGGCGCACTTCGTGGGTTCATGACCTAAATGCACTCATTTACATAAGAAAGACACGTGTCTGCTACAAGCTAGCTCATCTCAAAATGGTGACTTCATGTGTTGTGTCGAACTGTCAGAATAGGCAAGGGAGAAACCATAAGTCATATTATCGTTTTCCCAGCGATCCCAAACGGAGACCAAAATGGACTGCGGGGGTAGAATGTCGTATCCGGCCGCCACTATTTCTCACTCATTATAACCAATAATGGTATCTTACCTGCTCAATAAGGTCGAGAACATATGAATGATGATGGTCATGTACTTTAGATGATTCTACATATTTTTTTTCATGAAAAAAATCAAGCATTTTTGGTGTACGGTGACTGCGGAACAGCAATCAATGTGGACGCCATGTTTGTTTCCTCAGTCATGTCAGTCGGATCTTGTCACCTCCCCCCAAAAAACCAGTGGCCAATCCGGTTATCGTCAGGCGCGGATCCAGGGGGGGGGAGGCCGCGGGGGCACGTGCCCCCGGGTAAATTGAGTAAAAAAAAAGAAAAAAGTTTAAAAAAAGAGGGGAGGTCAGAGAAAAGGAGGTAGCCTAAAAAATACCGGCGACAATATTAAACATCTGCTGTGTCTACCTTTGGCATAAAATAAATACTGAAAAATGCAACAAGAAAAAAAAGGTTATCAATCATGCCATGGAACTGAAACCCTCTTTTGAGAAAACCGAAGTATTTCCGGAGCTCGGGGATTTCAACTCTCTCCATCTCAACATCTAATCCTCTTGGGAGTTCATTACCGGTTAAATGGCCACAGCCAACAGGAAACAATTGATCACTTGACTGAATGATTTGCTCGTTTGCCAAAATCCTTTTGAGTGGCCTAAACGCACACATTCTTTTCAATTAATAAAATATCCAGTGCCATCATGTCCAGTAATGAAACCATGTATTATTTTTTGATCGTTGAAATTGGTGCCACAAACAAATGAACCTTGGCTTTTAAAAGAAAATCGTCTCATCATGAAATAAAGTTGTATTTGTACCCAAAACCACGAACGTTCTTTGACCAAAGTACATCACGTAGTATACTTCGTTTGAGCAACTTAATTATCTGGGCTCCTTGCCAAAATTCCTTTGCAGTGAATATAGCCTTGAATGCAAGGCTGTGATGCATCTCAACAAAATTATGGTCGTATCATCTCCGTTAGTTACTAGTTAGTAAGTTTTGTTTATAGGCCTGCTTCAAACGTCGAACTTTGCCGTATCTAATTAAAATAATGACCCAAAAATTTACATTACATGTAATAAGGAGAAACTTCTGGAACAGTTCAACAATGAGTCTTTTTCAGCAGGTCGGAAACGCATGAGAAAGGTGGCTTTTCCCGATGTTGAAGAGCTGCTTTGACCTGGTTCAAAGCTGTACGGGCCGAAAACATTCCGATTTCGGGTCAATTCTTCAAGAAAAGGCCAGGTCTTTGGCAAAAGTTAGGACATCAGACTTCAGCTGCAGTGATGGGTGGCTTGACCGTTTCAAAACACGCCAAGGCTAACATCAACGCGGTGCTGGAAATGCGCTCAATCCTTTTTATAGCTCTGTTGCATGTAGCCAAATCTCACCACCAATGAGTTGTAGGTCATCATTGATTTCGAAAGCGTTAACAATAATTTTATATTTTTGGAAAACTTTAAAACAAAAATCATGGCATTTGAAACAAATTAATAAATATGTAAGACGTTTATAACAAATTTTAAAATGTTGCATCTTGTGTGCTTAATTCCCCGTGCTACAAAGGTTACTTTGCGGGCGTACGATAATTTATGCACGCAAAGGGGTAAAATGGCGACCTCGGCTAACTCGAACCTCCGCATAAGTCGAAGTTTGAGTTCATTCCCTGAATTTGACTTATCGAGATTTCACTGTATTTGAATGAGACACGGCAGAAAGTCGACGTTTAAAGCAACTGACTTCTGCCGTAAGTTCGACTGAGCAGGTCTGCCGCTCTGAACGCCAGCTCGTCTCTGGACTCTTTCAAGCAGAAGAGATGTTTTTGGTGATATGGGGTTTCCAAGCAATGCTCCCATATCAAAGATGTGGTCTAACCAGTGTGAAGTATAATTTCTCTTCGATGGACTTTCAGGCCAGTCTCGGTTAGCCCTTAGCAATCTTCTGAGGAACTGATTGATTTATTTTAGTCAACCCATTCTTACCAAGACAATTTTCCTCCACGAATTTAGTTAATGGAGATGACTTCATAAAGTTTAACACAGCCTCATTATGGCAATTAATTGATTGCAGTTTCTTTTATATTATATTTGATTTTCCACAGAAGCTTCGGTGATAAAATATCAGGATGTGTCTCATAAAGGTTGATAAAAAGGATTAAAATTAAGGTGCAGAGTAAAAATAAAGCCACCATCCAAGGTGAACAGCGCTTCAGTTTGGTGTACTGTCATTATTGAGAAAAGTGGATTTTGTATCAATTTCCAATGATGATTATAGTGACTTTCAAATACTTCCCAAAATGGTTAGTCTACATTTCGTTTGCAATCGGTAGTCTGTGATCGGGTGCAAAGTAAGCTAGTCTGGTTTCTTGACCCAATTCCTCCACGTCTACAAATTGTTCCGTTTCATCTGAAGAGGGTCGGGGTACCGTGTGGAAATTACAATCGCCGATGTCAAGTTTTTACTGTCGGATTCTACGCGAGTACGCATAGAGCTACGCAAGTACGATGATTCTTGCAGCTGATCTGCCGATATGGTTTTTAACATGAGGGCGAAAGAGAACAGTATGAAATCAAACCCTTTTTCTTGAAAATTTCAACTGGACTGAATTCCGGATAAAGATCAAAAGGCTGCAAATTAAATGCAAAAATCGGGGAGGAGAAACTTATTATTGTTGTAGTCATGACATTTGCCTAAAATAATGGCTAAAAATGATATATATATATATATATATATATATATATATATATATATATATATATATATATATATATATATATATATATATATATATATATATATATATATATATATATATATATATATATATATAGGCCTCATATATATATATATATATATTCTCCATATATAATCTTGAGAAACTTTTGCCAAAAAAGTCAGGTGAAACTGGCGAGAATGTCGCCTCCAGATTTGCACCACAGAGCATCCAGAATCCAACATTTTCGGGGCCCTTAAGCCAGGCTGAGCCCGGGCCAACTATAAGGGCTTCGCTTCCAGCGCTCGCATATTAATAATAATAACAATAATAATAATAAACATTTGTAGCGCGCACATATCCACCCTGCTGCAGGCGCTTGGGTAAAACAAAGGGAAAAACATGAATTTACAAACAAATATACAATGTTAGCATAGGGAAAAAAATTTCCGTGTTTGTGCCCCGTCCCAAAAAAATTCCTGGATCCGCGCCTGATCGTAATGCGCAGTAGCAACTAAGAACGGATCCTTCTATTTTGTAAAGTGGGTAGGTCAATGCTAAAATTAATGGAAAGCACCAGATATTTAGCGTGCTTGGGAAATACACGTAGCATTGAAATAATGCAATTTGACACATGAATTGTTCGCCCACTGTTTGTCACTCCGAAACATAATGATTCTACATTGAATTCCCATAGCCCACCACATGAGTAAATGTACTGTCTTTTTTAAAAGGGAAAGAAAATCCAAATGTCTCGTCATACGGGTGTATTTTCAAGATAGTTTTCATTTCTACGGCGTGATTGTCGAGGATTTTTGAAAGGAAAAGAAAGGTCCGAATGTCTCGTCGCATAAAATGGTGTATTTTCAAGATTTCATTCGTGGTTGATGACAGGATTCATCACTAAAATTCATCAACATGAATTAGAAAATATTATTAAAGGATTTCTTTATTTACACAACTATTAGCCTACATTAATAATGTTTTATTTTCTGTCTTTTGATTTACTGGGTTGGCTTTCCGCCTAAGCGGTAGCCTGTGCTGGGCGGCTAGGCTAGAAGCGCTTTGCCGGATACTACAAGTACACGGGACCTCTTGCAGCACACTCCGGTTGTAGACTACCATGCCAAACAAACCCGTCGCCCTTTGGTCATGCTGACAAGGGATGCCGGCAGTATGGGACCCCATACTCCGGTGCACCCAGCAATAGAGGTACCCGTTCGCTTGCAAGAAATCTGCCGTTGACACGTGGAGTTGAAAGCCTCCCCAGCAACTTCGCAATATTCCAATAAGTTGAACTCGCATATTGGCCACATACTGAAGTGGATAAAGAGTACTGATTGACTGTACTTATAGTTATACACTTACACTT
>CM055817.1:17912890-17988213 GCA_029582265.1 Zoroaster sp. YZ-2022 | reverse complement strand
CACAACCGTCCTGTTTCCTCCAGATGCTGGCTTGACATCAGAGCTGGACTAATAAATTATTCCACATCTCAACAATACATTAGACCCCCTTTTTAAACTCCTAAATGGTAACACTGACAACGTTACTGCATGAATTCTATAATTAAAATATTCATGTAACAGACGTCCAATCTAATAATACTAATTTAACAAAATTATTACATATATACAATGGACGTTCAATATATATACACTGAGTTAAAGAACTTATAGTTTTAACAGATCAAATATTGTGTCATGGGGTCGTATTACTTGACATACATATTACCGCAAATGTATTGCTTCAAATGGCAGTCAATAACCGTCTGTTTGCTTCAATGACACAAGAGAAATGTGTACTGACCCAAAGGACTTGCTGTTCCAATGTCACAACGATTCCCATCGCCCTTCCCACGCTGCCTCATCTGTTAGCCTTGGCATATCTGTTTCATTAGCACACTCAGAAGGACTATAGCAACCCTGTATGAAGATTCTGTAATCAAGTGCAGGTGCGGGTGGAAAACTTTTATACCTCTTTTATTTCATTCATTGACATGCATGTGTGTACAGGGCTGCAGCTGAAGAATGTGACATGTGTTCAGCAAGTCCTTTTGGGTCAGTGCACATTTCTCTTGTGTGCATTGAAGCAATAATTGGTTAACACTGCTATTTGAAGCAATACATTGTAGTAATATTGTATCCAAATTTGCAGGTACATTTTCATGCACAGAATTTTTATTTGGTGATCTGTTAAAATTTACAAGTTTCTTTTTGGCTCAGTGTATTTTTTCATTTTATTTATTTATTTATTTTACCAGTAATAACAGGGTTTTCTTTCAAGTAATCAAGACTTGCGGGATTTAAATTCTTCCACTGGTTCCCATGAATTATGTTTACTTGGGAAATTTCGCACATTTTATTAAATACTGAAGTTGATTATTTCTATACATCTCGAAACACCCTGTAACTTAGAAACTAGATCATGCATATGTTCTCTCAATGACTTGTCCTGATAACTAAAAATTGGGCAAGAGTGTCACATCCAATGGTAATCGTGCTTCTCTACCAAAAAGTAAGGTTAGAATGGACTAAACCCAATTGAATTATCTGCTGGGGTTGAATGATACTCAAACTGGAATAGCTGTGATATACTGATCCCAATCTGTTTGAAATTCATTCATATAATGCGATACAGTATCGAGAATTACAGAATTGAAAACGTTCTTGTACAGCATTACACTGAGGATGGTAAATCTTGATGTGTTCAACTTGTGTCTGCATAATTAAACAAAACCTTCACGAACAATGCTGCCACTTCAAAAATTTGCTAAACCTCTGTCACTCAATAATGTTATTGGGCAACCGTGTTCACAGATCACAAAATCAAAAAATGCTCGGTAGCTAGTGGTTGACGCATTTATAGATTTGCTAAAAGGTACAAGGCATAGGCCAACGAGTACAATGACTCAGTAAAACAAAAGTACGTAACGGTTGCCAGCAGTTGCTAATTGGCAAGGGGCCCAATATATCTACACTGACCCTTTCAAACACACATCCGGGACCTTCATAGTAACAAGTGGTGCTATACTACTTTATGCCTATAGAGTTTTCTCTTTGTGAACATGATTGACAAGAGCGAACCCTAATTATCTATGTCACGGTACATACCTTTCCAGAAATAACGTTGACGAATTTTGTGATACAAGTTTTCTGCAATCCAAAATGTGCAGCTAAAACATGATCATGGCAATTGGTCAACAAAATGAGTAACCGTCTTGCGTTTCTAGAGTTGTCTTCTTTCCATAGACTTCAAGTGCCATTGTCTGTACAAAGATCTCCATGAACAAAAATATTGGTCAGCATACAACAATATTTCTTTTTGCTTTAGCATTCGAGGGCAACTTCATCATTTTTCAAGTAGTCCACTCATAGGCCCTGCAAAATTGTCAACCAATAATGCATACTTTTAATTGGTCTAGTACCTGAAGTTCATTTCGGGGAATGGTGGCACATTTTGGGTTTGATCTGGATCACCATTATTTACATGCGCGTCGTCTGTTTTTTTGATATCTTGAGTTTCTGACAATATTGACATACAGGCTCATTTTGTCGAGCATTTGGGATCCTGGAAAACATCAGGTTCAATTTCATCTAAATCTGAAGGGTCCCAAACGAGATCCGTTTTTATTTCAGCAAAAGTTAAGGCACGATGATGTAACATGACAGTGATTACAATCAGTACAAGGAATCATTGGAACTTATCTCTACTTAGGGCATCTGGGTATTTAGAGTTTTGACGTCCAGAAACATGAACCCAACATCAAATTGATAGGACTGTAAACTCTAAGAGCCCATCTTACAAGACGACCATTATTTTCTTGTGCTTTTTGCCAAAAGCCATTTTAAGGCGTACAATGATTGCAGTAACCACTTTTAACTTCTCTTTTACTGAGTGTTGTAAATAAGGAGCATTACTCTCTTAATACCTTCTAACTACTGCCAACAAGCTTCCAGCTCTGTGTGTATTTTCTTTCCGCCTTGCTATAGTGTCTCTACCCTCCAAAACAGATATAACCTTTTCTTCACCACCTTGCTGTTGGGCCAAGATAAACCTAGCACCAACATTACTAGCGTCTGTTTGGAAAAATAAATCTTCTGTTCCATCAAATCTTGGGTAAAACTGAAGATTGTAGGAGGCTCTTGCAATTTTTGTTTGAGCTCTTCAAATGCATCTTGGACAAATCATGTCCAAACAACAAAAGATGTATTTTTGCGTGTTAGATTAACAAGAGGCTCAGCAATTTTGCAATAGTTCTTAATGTACTTCCGATAATAACCTACTAATCCTAAAAAGGAACGTACTTGTGACACTTTAGTAGGAGCTGGATAATCCTTGATAATTTGAACTTTATCTGGGTCTGTAGAAACACCGTGTTTATCTACTATATGGCACTTGTTCTTGACCAAAGGTACACTTTTTGGGTTTGAGCTTCAATCCAGCTTGTCTAATACAATCAAAAACTTGTCTCAAATGCAACAAATGTTCATCTAATGTTTGACTAAAAATAATCAAATCATCCAAATATACGAGAACAAATTTCCAATTCAATCCTCTGAAAATTTCTTGCATTGCTCTCTGAAATGTTGACGGAGCATTGTGGAGACCAAATGGCATCCGTTGGAATTCATAAAGTCCACCCTGAACAATAAATGCCGTCTTTTGAACGGCCAATTTGCCAGTATCCTGAGGCAAGGTCAAGTGTAGAGAAATACTGGGGATTAGCCAAACTCCAAAAGTATCTAAGGTATCATTGATATTAGGCAATGGAAAATTGTCTCTAGCAGTGATTTCACGAAAATTAATTGCAAATCGATACTCGTTTTTACCAGCTTTAGGCACGATACACACTGGAAAACTCCAACCACTGGTAGACCTGAATAATATTATCGTTTAGCATATTGCTCACTTGTTTTCGAATCTCAGCCTGAATATGAGGAGAAGTTCTATAGGCGGGACCGAATAGGAGGATGATCGCCAGTATGTATCTCGTGCCCAACACCTGTATAAAAACCTGGAGAATCTCCTTCTAACTGAAAATATCCAAATATTGGAGCAACCAAATCTGTTAACTCGTTTACATCTTTAACAGATAAATGACTGGTATTCAAATTTATTTGGGACAACAATTTTTGTTTTCTCTCACGTGTAGATCTTAATTCATTCGCCATTTCTTTTGGTTCATCAGTTTGAATACTGTTTATTTGTGCAATACTACTATTACTAGTATCTTCGTTACTTGCATCAAACTGATGTACAGAGTGTGGATTTATCGGTGAGAAAGTACCTAGTTTAGTCTGTGGATACAATACAATAGGTTCATCTGTTACATTCATAACTAGTAAGTTTATACAATTATCACTAGTTAATGCACAGTGTTTGCAACCAATACGCCTAAAGCTGAAATATGTCTTCCACCATGACAAAGTCCTGTAGAGCCAATGATACGTTGACCTGAAATCTTTGCAATTATTACACTCTGTGAATGAGGTGCGATCTTTGCTTGTCTTTCACTCTCATTTGTGTTGGTTTTTGCAAGTGAATTTACCATATCCACAGTCAATGACTGCCTTATGTAACTCAAGAAACTGTGTGCCCAATATAATATTGGTACTGAGGTTTCTAGCTACTCTGAATAAAACTGTCAAAGAAAACACCTTCTATCGATAACGGCAAAGTAATTAACCCTGTAACTTGCAAGTGACCACTGTTAGCAACAGTTAGTTCCGACAACTGTGTTTCTTCCACTGATACTGATAAAGATGGAAAGTTAGTGTGAAACCAATCATGATCAATGACATTTATATCTGCACCGGTGTCAATTAAACATTGGAACCTTCTTATTGTCTATTTCTGCAGTTACCATGTTAGACTGGGTTAATTTTGTCTCTGAACTGATCTTCATGTGAAACATTACTAACTCGTTCAGTTTTAAAAGGCAAATATTCACTACACCATTCAGAACTATCTTTACTTTCCCCACCCTTATAGGTATCTGAACAAATTTCCTTCTTTTTCCAAAAAGATAGGGGAGCTAGTTTAACTGTTGGCCATTGATGTCATATTTGGCATAGCACTTTCTCCATCTGTGGCCAATTCTACCACAACGATAACAATGGAATGAACGAGTTCCATAATTGGTAGTATTGCCACTTGCATGTTGATTTCTAGGCCTGGGCTGATTGACATGTTCAGCTGAAGTATTTCTGGAATTTGCATTTAATTCCAGGTTTTCTACCTTGGCTGTTAAATCTTTAACAACGTCAACTAGAGTATCTAATTTGGATTCCAACATCTGACCAAAATTTACAGTATATGTACACTGTTACACTCGGGTTCTTTTGCTGTAAGCTGCACTGACACGGCTAAACGAGCTGCATTCAATGCTTCCCGGAATGATTTAGGTTCTTTAGAAAACACAAAAGCTCGAATTGACGGGATTAAACCACGTACAAACAATGACAACTGTACGGACTCGACTACTTAATCTGCTTACACAAATGCATAATATCACAGGCATAATCGTCTAGGAGTCTCTGTATGAGCTGTTTACGAGCTAGTTTTGTTTCTACACCCCAACGCCATGAATCTCCCTCAAAATGTTTTTTTAAGATACTGTGAATCTTATCAATAGTATCTTTCTCACTAGACGGAATAGATTCCAGTAACACTCTGGCATGACCATCTATAAGGGTCTGGAAAGCCAAAACTTTTTTGTATCTGTATAATCTCGCAACACAGCAATTTCTTTAAATTTTTCCACAAAAGAATCTAAATCTTCATCTATGGAGCCCGTATATTTTATTTTATAGTCGACAAATCATATTTGAACGCCATTTCTGGTTTCTTTTCTGAATCAACTTCCGTCATGTCAGTAAGAAATACAACATCACAATACAGTATATTACAACACAGAAAATACAAAGAAATTCATACAGCTTGTTGTCAGCTACAAAAAAAAAAAAAAAAAAAAAAAAAATAAATAAAAAAAAAAAAAAAAAAAAAATTAAATAAAAAAATCATACAATATTTCTGTTGTCAGTGTCACCTATTTACATGTTTACTTACCTATAAGGCAAGGGCAGCCAGTCCTCGGGTGTTGCCCGCCGACAACGCGGAGTTCCATGATTGCAATAATGCAAAACCGGATCTTCCACCATTTATTATGTTCTCTGGGATCATTAGAGAATGGACAACTAAATGAAGAAACTTGTGAAACTAATTTCTGTTCCAAATTATTTATTTAAGGAAACTAAAACTCACATTTTTAATAGTGAAACATAAAGATGACGAAGTAACAAGAGTGCGTTGTCGACGGTTCCCTCAGACCAACTGCGCCGAGCATGGCAAAGTGGCCCGTATATAAAGAGATTATTACGTAATATACAAGTTAATCCACAAAGAATTAAATAGGCTCGTGAAGCTATCGGGCGAGTTCTGGAATTTACAGAATGCTTCACAACATTATTGCCTTTGAAACGAAAAGACACATCAGAGGCCCGTTTAAGCTGTTGTACTTCTTGGGACGTTGTTGCGAGCTTACTCTCGTTCTCTCGCCGTAGTGAATCCAGTGATGTATCAAAGTATTGCTTAAAATCGCCTAACGCCTTTTTTATAGTTTGGCCGACAATCTCTTTGGTAAGTAAAGCAAATTGTGGGTTTGCTTGCTCAGGATTATCACTGACAGACATGATAAAGGCGAATTTTGGCTGAACTAAAAATCCTGTACAATGTACTACATGTAGTTGTTAATGCCCCAGTCACATTTGCCAAGGCGGCCGTAGGGTCTATAATATCTACGGCTAGTAGCAATTATCGGGCCGCCGCAGCATTCCCACGGTGTCATACACTATAGCAGTCACATATGTAAAGGTAGCCGCACGGTACGGCGTATTTAGAATTTTTGGAGACAGAAAACCTGCGGCTGCCGTACGGCCTTTGAAGTGATGACGCACGGTTGCCTCAAGGCGACCCTGCGGCGGCCGTAGGGTTTTGACAAATAGCAAGGCAGACCCACGGTCGCCGTACGGTCGCCGCAGGGAAACCCTACGGCGACCGTACGGGTACCGTAGGGCCGCCTTGAGGCTGCCCTATGGTGGCCGTGGGATTCCTGCTGCCGCCGCAATATTTTGGGGGTCCACAAAAGTCATAACACCCTAGGGCAAGCGTACGGCAAACGCAAGGCCACCGTACGGCTAACGTGGAACCGCCTACGGCATGTCTAATTGCTACGGCGAACCTGGAAAAGAAATAAGTTATAACGCGGCGCTATAATCTCACGGCGACCCCTACGGTCCGTAAAAGATAGGGATACGCCCTAAGGTTACCCTGAGGCCCCCGCAAATCCTCTGCGGCCGCCGCAGGTATCTCTCCATTTTGGGGGACTACGGCTGCCGTATCCTAGCCGTAGGGCAAATGTGACTGGGGCATAAGATGGCGGTAATGCTGACTTGTTTTTGGCACGTCCGTATGCTTGTGCGTCAAATCAGTAAGTGACCCATACATGCCTGAGCGCACAGCACCTGTAAGCACCAAATTCCTTTCTCTATTGTATTCTCAACTCCGGTAGACTCCCCGCGAGAAAATACATTGATTTGTTGTTATTTTGTACCACTATACATCACGTGACCACTACTAGCTTGGAATCGCCGATTGTGTCTATTGTATCAGCACAAAACCTCTGTGTACGTGCATCCTATATGACGATGACCCACACTGTGTACAGTGTAGGCCACTTATTAATAACCTGCCTTCTAGTTTGGGTGGAAAACCTCAGAGTGCTTATAGCTTGAACTAGTTGACCTGGACCCGGCTGGAGTCTCAAGCGTGCATGGTGAGTAGAGCAATACCAACTGAGGCTGTTACCATACACCACCTGTTGGTGACCCAGGTTGACTTTTGACCTATAACAATTGGTAAGTTTTATGAGACTTTGAGCCTGATTAGACTAATACTTATCCCCAGAGGATTATGTTTCATTAATCTTCTCTTCGAAAAGGGTGTGGGATTTTGAAAGAATTTTAAATGGGAGAAATTCGTAATGGAAACGTCAACTAGAGCAAGGACTTGCTCTATGAGTTATCTCACCACCGGTTCTTCTAAGAACCAACACTATTAATTAAACGGTAGAGATATGTAACCGGGGGAATGTACAACCCTGTCGGTTACATTATGGACGCAACGTTAAAAAGAATTTCCTTATTGTAGTTGTACGTTTTGTATCTTGTTTGCTTATATTAGTTATGTAGTGTTATTACTGCCTTCTCGTGTTACATTTAGGAATGTTCAGTTAGAGTTATAAAACGCGGTAAAGCCACCACTGAGGGCTATAAGGCCAAAAAAAAAAGGAAAAAAAGGTTGAGTTGCCCTCCAGTGAAAATATTTGAAGGGGTCGGTCGGTCGGTCGGGATTTTTTTTTCTCCTTGACTGTCATTTTAAGATTGAAATGCATTGGAACTGAAACCACATACCATGTTTTTCAAAGACAATGATCTAGCAGTATGCACAAGTACCTAAAGAATAAAGACATCACACATTCAACTTTATAATAATCTTTCAACAACTTTATTTCAACATTTCATACACTTGTTTTTAGCACTTTTGTTCTTAACAACTTTATGCATCCCATTGGAAGACATTTGTATACCTATCAGTCGCAATCGTTGACACACGTACAGTGCGGGGAGCCAGTGCACAACGTGTAGGGGCCATTTGATTTGAAAACGTGTAGATTGAGTCGCAATCGTTGACACACGTACAGTGCGGGGAGCCAGTGCACAACGTGTAGGGCCATTTGATTTGAAAACGTGTAGATTGAGTCGCAATCGTTGACATACAAAACAGTGCGCGAAGCCAGTGGAAAACATGTGAGGGCCATTCGATTGGAAAACGTGTAGATTTGAGTCGCAATCGTTGGCACACAGTGTGTGCGAAGGCAGTGCACCATGTGAGGGCCGGGGCCATTCGATTTGAAAACATGTAGATTGAGTCTTGGGTACCGGTAAATTTGAAGTAGAAAATTTCACAAATCAAACGTATTATGTTTTATACACAGAAAATTGGTAAGTTTCATGAATAAATAGGCCTATGAATGACGGGGAAAAAAAGAAAAAAAACCGAGCCGAGATTTCAGCACTTTTGGGTCGGTCGGTGGAGGGCAACTCAACATTTTGTTTTGGCCTAACATAGTGACCTACGTCCTTGTCTAGCCCCGTGGCAATTTTTTTGGGTTGCAGCGGGTACGGCGATTTCGAGCCTGGCTGGCACTTGCCAACGCGCTGCCGGTGACGGCGGTTGCGAAGGCGAACGTCTGTCCAGTGAGCCTAAATTGTAGTTTCGTCTTTGTGTCAGGATGTTCTTCGACTATTACAGTACATGTCTGATACAGGTAAATAATACATTTTTACTTATTATTTTTCTTTTCTTTTCACTGGAAATTGTCTTTGTAATTTTCAGAGTTTAGTAGAGGAAAGATAAGTTAAGTAAAGAAACATTTTCTTTTTGGTGTCGAGACAAATTCTATAAGTGTTCGGTGAGCTTTGGGTATCGACGTCAAGTCGACCACAGTACCGGCTAGTTCATTAATTTAGCGGTGGGAAAAGTTACGATAGCTTGGTATACGTCTCGGTGAAGTGGTTGCGAAGATTAATGGAGAAAATAATTTCCATTCAGAGTGAGGCATAACTCGAAATAATTTCGTAAGGGGCTAGCTTTGTTTGGGATTATTGGTTATCTGACAGGCGTATGGGTTTAGCTGATCCTAAATAAATTGAGGAGAATATTAACTATTCCATACAAATGTCGACATAGGAGAAAGCACTTTTGTAACATCAAAAGAGAGCAGTATTTTTTATTTCAACATCCAACTGTAGCACACATGCTGTAGAGCGTGAATACATATACATACAGAACACTGAATGGTGAAGTGCATAGCATGCACATCACATGCACATCACATTCCTCACAAAACAATGTAATACATTTATGCAAAATGTACAACCCTTGACCTGTCTGTAGTACAGACAGGAGAGGGCGCTATAACAGTTTCATAGTCCACCACAGGCGTATTGGAATGAATCCTTTACAGGAGGCCGTCAGTATTTGTCACTTTGTATAGTGATGGCAGACTTTTATAATTTGTCGCCATAGGCGTAGCAGCGGGGGCTGCAGCCCCCCCAGCCCTATGAAAGTTAAGCCATTCGGGCAAAAATGGTATTGCCATTCGGGCAAAATCATTCGGGCAAAAATGGTATTGTCTGTCAGTTTTAGCGTGGCAGATTAACCGCGGATCTGTGGCCAATTTATTCGTCATTTTCTCAATTAACACAAACCTACATACCACCATGGCGCTATTGAATATATCAGAGACGTGATGACAGAAATTATTGTCATATCAGAGAGTGATGACAGAAATTACCGTCATATAGCCCGATAGCCGGGCTAGGCGGTTAGTCTTAGTCTGTCTGTGGTTTCATGCGGTGAGCTTTACAATTAAATCTCAAAATCTGATTGGTTACAACGGGAAAAGCCAGACTCATGACCCCAACACCTCTGAGACATGCTTGGCTCACGACGTTGTATTACATTTCTCTTTCTGATTCCTTCGACTTGAACGACTTCAACTGCTGGTGATTTAACTGTCATTCGTCAATACTAATTATGTTACCGTCAAAGTCTCGTAAACGATCTTATCGACACCGTGTTATGCTATGGTCCCACAGGAATATTTCGATCTTTCTGTCGAAATATATTTCGATTCTTGTTTTTTTTGTTATTTTTAATAATTTCGTCAAAATCTCGTATAAATATCCACAAAATATCTGTTTTCCGTGAGAAAATTTCAATTTTTGTATTTTCTCGACAATTTCGATTCATTTTCGATTTTATTTCGACGACTTTCGACTGTTTAGATCATTTCGACTGGCATTTCGACAAAATTCGACTGTTTAGACTGTTTAGATTGATTTCGATTTTTTTTCGATTAATTTTCGATTGTTTTAAAAAATTTGGACAAATGTTCCGATTTATTTCGACTGTAACGATTGTTTAGACTATTTAGAGAGTTTAGATTTATTTCGACTGGTTTTCGAACTTTTAGACTGTTAAGACTATTTCGATTTCATTTTCGACAGTTTCGATAAAATGTCGACAAAATGTCGATAAATTTGATCGAAACTTTATCGAAAAATATTGGTCAGGTTTAATAATTTTCGATTAATGATTTTTTTTCGACAAATCTCGACAAATCTCGACAAATATCGACAGTTTCGATTTTTTTAGACTCTTTAGACTATTTCAACTTTTCTCGAAAAAAATTTGTAAAAAATCTAAAATCTTGACGAAACACGATCTAGAGAGTCGAAATCTTTGTGGGACCATAGCATTAAATGCGAGGAATGCGAGAAGGAATTTGACAGTGACTATAAAGAGAGACATTTTCGGGTAATTCACAATGGTAGAAAAGTAAAATGTCATCCAGTACCGGATTCATCAGATTCAACCCAGGCAAAAATAAGCGGTTTCTTCGTCCAAAGTGCTGAAACTGAAAGTGGTGCAGCACACAAACACGCTGACCTGGTCACAACCGAACGGCAGTCATGCGACTCACGCCGATGGTTTGGCCATCCCCGAGTCAAATCAGATAGCCCTGGAGAAAGACACGTTTGAGAAGGAGCCCATGGTTGATGCGATAGCCTTGGTTGGGTCGGAAATGAGTGAAATCGAGAAATTGTCTTTAAAACAGTAATATTTTTTGTAAATAATGTACAATTGTGAATTGTCAATTGATAAAGTTGCCAGTTTCCCTGCTCTTAGAGCACTGCTCTACCAAAGATAACTGTTTCTCGTTCCCTAACATATGTATCACTCAGGAATAACAATGGCAATCCGTGTTCTTCAGGGGGCTTCATATTTAATAGTAATATCGCGAGATGATTATGACGTCATCGAAATGACGTCATCTCATTCGGGCAATTTATGTTCAGCCCCCCTACAAAATTTCGCCCGTACGCCTATGTTTGTCGCCGTTGATGTCAATAAGTAAATTGTTGGGATGTTTGGGAGAAATTAAACAAATAATATTTTCGGAAGACATGAGAGGCATATGGATTAATCGAGTATGTGTTTTTATGTATTTTTTAAAGATAGTTAAAGAAGTGCGATGAAGTTGGCTTGGGTTGGAGAGTGATAGATATTTCTTTTCGGCTGTAATTCGAAGTCAATTCGTACAGTCCGATTTGAGTAATCTGGTCCTCCCATGGGGATTGTAGTTTACGAATGTGTTGTTTTTTTATAGTTATGAACGATGGAAGTTCCGCCGTTTTGTAGAGGCATTGCATGCGAGTCCGTCATGGACATCGGCACATAGATAGTGACCGCAGAACTCGAGCGTACTGTAAAAGATTGCATGACTTTTGGTTATGTTTTAGCATATTGAAATTCACTTCATTTATTTCTAGACCATCGTCTACCTGCTGATGACAGCAGAAGGTTGTTTTAGCCAGGGACCGGACTTTATCATGGTGCTGAAATGGTGGGTCCGTGATCTGTAGACCCAGTGTCGCTGGTTGGGGTATGTTTATGGTCCATTAGTTATCTGTTGATTGTTTTATGGGGGGGCCCAGGGGTATGGGTTTTTTCCCTTTTCTTTTTCGTTTCTGTTTTTTGGGGCACTATGAGGATTTTTCGTGGGGGGGGGGGCACGTGCCCCCCCACTTAATGTAAATGGCTGTTAGGTCTGGTATGTTTTCGTCGGAAAGCGTTATTATTGTTTGACATAATTTTTTTTAATTGCGCCTTAATTCTTCCATTTCATTTTTATTATGTATACCATTTTGTATTAAAGAAACTTGTGGTTAACTTAATAATTCAATTAGATTGATATAGAGGGCGCCCCATTAGATGGCAGCACCTCCACAACAGCTCTACATTTTGCCTCTGAAATTGATATTTTTTGCTGGATGTTATCATCAAAACTTGAACCAGTAGTACAACTAACCATCAGGATACTACTGGACTATTTTTGTATATCATTTGATGGAATATTCCGTCTGCTTTTGAAGGAAATATATCTTGTATTGCTCAACTGCAGAAGGACCAGAGTAGTAGCATCATTCTACTACAGTGTTGACCTGTTCAGCCAACCGTGTGTGTGACTCATCAGCTATATTACATTATACTGCTATTGTTTGGAAGATGCATTACTGATTACATAATGAATGCTCAGCAGGTTTTAATCACCTTCATCCTGCTCTTGAATGGACCACCCTGCTGCCTGTACCATCACATAGGCTTGACTGCATGGAATTATAACTCTAGAAATCAACAACAACTTCATCACCTCAAATATCTTGGTACTCGTATCTCTTACTATGGAAACTCATCTTCAACTTTCCAGCTTGATTTACTTGTATCTGGTGATATTAACCCAAATCCAGGTCCAAGTCTAACTGTTCATAATGACTGTGAAGCTAGCAGTAATATCCAACCCAGATTAACCTACAGTCCTCAATACCTTACTTCATTTAACACTTATAAACATTCCAAAGAAGACCTATTACCCAAACAAATCTGGAATACCATCACCTCGCTCGGAATAAACTCTACCGGTCGTACTAAACCTCGTGGAAAGACAGGTGGTCGTCGTAAGCGCTGGCCCATTCCAGATGCTACTGAACTTGACAACTGCCTCCATCGTATTCCTGTTCATACATGTATCCCGCCACGCATTAAACAGAATTGCCATGATCAACCAAGAAAAGCCAATTTGTCTAACTTGAAACCTGTTCTCCGTGAAAAATATGACAAATTGAATGTGGCCTGCTGGAATGCCCATTCAATTAGAAATAAATCTTCTATATTTTGTGATCATATTATGGACAAGAATATTGACATTATGTTCATTGTTGAAACCTGGCTACACAGTGACGACCCAGTTGTTATCTCTGCTTGTACACCACCGGGTTACACATTTTTTAATGAGCCGCGTGCAGGAAATGACTGTCATGGTGGTATCGCCGTCGTATTCAGATCTCCTTTGAACTTGTCCCTAACCAACATTGATATCGTACACACTACCTTTGAGATGGCCTGTGTCACCGACGCTTTGAAAAAAGTTAGCTTTGTTGCAATTTATCGTCCACCACCTTCTTCCAAGAATCGTCTGAAAACCAGTGATTTTTTAAAACTGAATTTGATGACTTCTTAGATAAAGTGACTCTCCTATCTAGTAAACTTCTTTTGTTAGGAGATTTTAACATCCATGTGGACTCGCCTAGTAAGGCAGATGCATCTCATTTCCTAACATCTCTTTTTGAAGCTGGACTACAACAACACATTACTGGACCAACCCACCAACATGGGCACACTCTTGATCTTCTCATCTCGCGCCCATGATAACGGCCTTATTGTTGAGAGTGGAGTCTCTAATATTCTGAACTCGGATCACTTTATTGTTGATTGCTCCATTAATTTCACTAAACCCGACAGCAAAATGATTACTTCAAACTCGAGGAACTATCGCAGCATCACTGAAACCTTTGCTAAAGATCTTGAAATTGCATTTCACGTTTTTCCTTATGAAAGCAGCCTTGATCTTCAGGTGTCATTTTATAATATGACCATTATTTCTGTTCTTGATAGTCACTGCCCTGTTACTACTCGTACACACAAATTCAAATCACAACCGGCCTGGTACTCCAATGAAATTCATCTTGCGAGACGCAAACGTCGGATGCTCGAACGCAAATGGAAGAAGTCTGGCGATCCTAATGACCATCAGCTTTATCTTGACAGTATTCATGATTTTACTCATCTTGTTCAGAAAGAAAAATCAAGATATTACACAAAACAACTATCCACTGCAGACACTAAAACAGTTTTTAAAACTGTCAATACTTTACTTAATAGAAATGTTCCAGCTCTTCCTTACATGGACTCATCTAAAGATCTGAGTGATCAGTTTAGCAAATACTTTGCTGACAAAATTGTTAATATTAGAAACAGAATTGATTCTACTAAGTTTGATGATGTGCCATTGTCTATACCAGTGCTTAATCACTCTGTTCCTATGTTTTCTGAATTTAAGCCTGCTGATCAGGAGGAAGTGCGCAAAATAATTTCAAAATCACCCAATAAATCATGCTCGTTGGATCCCCTACCTACATGGCTCTTTAAACAGAACATGGACATCATGGTCCCGGCCATTACATCTATCGTGAACACTTCACTGAGTACTGGAATTTTTCCCACTGTTATGAAACATGCAGTGGTTACTCCCTTATTGAAAAAGCCTTCCTTGGATAAGGACACTTTGAAAAACTACAGACCAGTATCAAACACTGCTTTTCTATCCAAGGTTATTGAGAAGACTGCTTTGACACGTGTTTCCGATCATATTGATAATAATAACTTACACCGTAAATTTCAATCAGCTTACAAGTCTGGCCACAGCAGAGACGGCGTTGTTGAGAGTCAAAAGTGATATAATACGTGCGATTGACAATCGACAAGCCGTTTTTGTGGTGTTGCTAGATTTGTCTGCTGCTTTTGACACCATTGACCATTGTATATTGTTAAATAGATTGTCTAGTGTTTTTGGTTTTCATAATAATGTTTCCAACTGGTTTCAGTCTTATCTTACTGGTAGGACTTGTAGAGTTAAGATTGCCAATAACTATTCTGATCCGCAAACTCTTGATTATGGTTTACCACAAGGTTCCTGTGTCGGACCTCAGATGTTTTCTTACTACACACACCCACTCTCAGATATTATTAAGCATCATTCTGGTGTCAAATTCAATTTTTATGCTGATGACACCCAATTATATATGTGTGTTGATCCCAGGAAACCTGGTGAAACAGATCGTGCACTTTCAACTTTATCCGCTTGTGTTTCTAGCATCAAGGCATGGATGTCACAAAATATGCTCCTCCTCAATGATGAAAAGACTGAATTTTTTGTTGCTGCCAACCATAGACTTTTGAAAACATTATCTGACGTCACCATTACAATTGGTAATACAGTTATCAAACCCTCCTCATGTGTAAAAAACCTTTGTGTTATTTTTGACAGTACTATGAGTATGTCTAACCATGTATCTTCAATATGCAAAACCATTAACTTTCATTTAAGAAATCTGTCGCAAGTTCGTATCTTTATTGATGAAATCACTTGTCATCATGCAGTCCGTGCTCTGGTCACAGCACGTTTGGACTATGCAAATTCACTTCTCCAAGGATCTTCTAGCAAAGAAATCAAACGTCTTCAACGGCTTCAAAATCGTGCTGCAAAATTAATTTTCAAGGCTAAAAAGTATGACCATGTGTCCCCTCTTCTACGACAGCTTCACTGGCTTCCCGTCCAAGACCGGATTGATTTCAAAACATTGACTATTGCCTATAAATGTGTTACTGACTCTGCGCCATCCTATCTCTGTGAGCTTATTACACCATACCAACCTAACCACAGTGGACTTCGTTCAAATTCTGATTCCCGGATCTTCAAAAAGCCAACTACACATTTAACTGCGGCTAACAAGGGTTTCTATACTGCTGCACCCAGCATTTGGAATGAACTACCATCTGGTATCCGTCATGCTTCTTCATTGAGTCAATTTAAAACATCTCTCAAGACTCATTTATTTTAGGCACTGTGTATTTTAGGTGTTCGGGTATGTGCCCGAAACACCTATTGTTTTTGTTCGTTTTTTTTTTTAGGTGTTCGAGTATGCACCCGAAACACCTATTGTTTTTGTTCGGTTTTTTTTTTTTTTAGGTGTTCGGGTATGCGCCCGAAACACCTATTGTTATTGTTCGTTTTTTTTTAGGTGTTCGAGCTACAGCGCGAAACACCTATTGTTTTTGTTCGGTTTTTTTTTTTTTTTCTTTTTCTTCTCCTTCTTCTTCTTTTCCGGATCGATTGTCTACAAAAAAACACATACTTGCAAACTTCATATGAACTTGAAACGTGGCACATACTTAGAACATAACACGTAGATGAAACATAATTTGTAACGTCATTATTAGGTCATCAGATATCGAATTTCGATCAATCGTTCTTTATTAGTTAAAACGTTTTGATTACGTTGCAAATGAAAGATCTACACGGCTTTTTCAACGCTAAAAAAGTGCGCCCTCTGTTGGTGAATGTAAATCAGCTCTGGTCGTGCTAATTATGTATGCATGTTTAAGGAATTGAGCGTACGCTAATATGGATTGTCGCTCTCTATCGGCAAAAACGATTGTCTACAAAAACACATACTTGCAAACTTCGCCATGATCTTGAAACTTGGCATATACTTAAAACTTAACACGTAGAAGAAACATAATTTGTGACGTCATGATTAGGTCATCAGATATCGAATTACAATAAATCAAAGTTTAATATTTAAAAAAATCATATCTCAACAACCACAACAGGTAAATTGACAGTTTTTGCACCATTGTACAGATTGTTAATTGTCAAAAATATTTACACAAAGGTGACCTAATTTGACCTTACTTCCTGTCCAAACCGGAAGACAAAGTTTAATATTAAAAAATCATATCTCCACAACCACAAGAGGTAAATTGACATTTTTTGTATCATTGTATAGATTGTTAATTGTCAAAAAATATTTACACAAAGGTGACCCCAATTTGACCTTACTTCCTGTCCAAACCGGAAGTCAAAGTTTAATGTTTAAAAAAATCATATCTCCACAACCACAAGAGGTAAATTGACATTTTTTGTATCATTGTATAGATTGTTAATTGTCAAAAAATATTTACACAAAGGTGACCCCAATTTGACCTTACTTCCTGTCCAAACCGGAAGTCAAAGTTTAATATTTAAAAAAAATCATATCTCCTGACGTTATCAGATATCGAATTACGATAAATCAAAGTTTAATATTTAAAAAAGTCATATCTCAGCAACCACAAGAGGTAAATTAACAGTTTTTGCACTATTGTACAAATAGAAAACAGTCCTGCCGGCGGATCGGAACGCTAATATGGATTGTCGCCCTCTATCGGCAGAAACGATTGTCTACAAAAACACATACTTGCAAACTTCACATGAACTTGAAACTTGGCATATACTTAGAACTTAACACGTAGAAGAAACATAATTTGTGACGTCATGATTAGGTCATCAGATATCGAATTACGATAAATCAAAGTTAATAATTAAAAACAATCATATGAAGGGGTGTGAAAAATCAACCTTCACTCGTCCCCACTGCCTTAAAATGTCAGTCTAATCAAAATCGTTGTATATTATTGCAAAAAAAATAATCTCTTTAAAGTAAGTACATATGCAATTTTTTGTTTATTAAGAGTAATCAAATTGGTCTGGCTAATTAGCTTATTAAATGATTGTTCTCCGTCAAAGTACGTACTTAAAAAAATTACACACATGACATATCAAAGCATTCTATTAATCACATATTATTTATTTATTTTACATAACACATAAAACTTTTAACTGATATCAAAACTGTCTTTCTTGTGAGACATATATGCGGTGCAGAGATATATACATAAGGACACAACATCGCATTGCTGTGTAATATAAAAGTGTCATTATACAACTTGTCGTGACCTTTTGTGCTTACAAAGTCCACCCCACAGTATGCGAAGGGTAAGTTGTCACTTGCACATGTATCTTGTCCCTGCAAACTCCTTTCCATCTTTATAGACTGAAATGCAGAAAATGAATCTAAATGTTCACACTCATGACTGAAGGGAATTAAAAATCAATGATTGATGATAGAGCATGCCTTCCTCCGAATTGTTCGCCTTCATATTCTTAAAAGTATAACATGTCTTTGAGGTAATTTACGCGCAATTTAAAGTTTAAAAATAGTGTTAGTAATATTGTATCAACTCTTTAAGGGCATACATGTAGGATGCAAAGTGTAATTTGTCGTGACTATTTTTCTAGAAAGTCCACAAAGATGGGAAGGACTTTGCAGGGACAAAATCAAGTGACAACTATACTTGTTTTTCTTTCGTTTTCAATCTTCATACAAACGCATGTGCAAATTTAGCTGTAACCACTGTTAGATTCTTGTGAATTTTTGTTCTGAATTGAAAACAATCCAACTTGTACAAATCAATAAGGAGCAATGCATAATATTACAACAGTCAGTTTAGCATTCATGTCTGTACATGTATACAGTTATTAAGAACTGTCCATGAGTGTCTTCGTACTTTTTCATTAACAAATCTTACTGAATAAAATGTATTATTTACAAACAATCTGATATATTAACAGAACTCGTAGTTTATTTTGAAAACAAGTTACATTTTTGACCACATTGAGTTGATCACTAACAACTTAATTTGTGGGTTGAGAAATGTTCATTCTATTTAAAGCACATTTTTTTCCAGCAACCATTCCTCTGTTGCAATGTTCACTGAGGCCAACCAGACCTTAAAGATGACAGGAAGTGATAGACTGGACAGGAATGTATAATGTGCCATGGTTAGTCACAAAGTTGCTTACAAGACTTTGACCAATGTCCACTTCCACATTATAACATTGAAGTATCCAACGCTTGTTCTAAGTCATTGAAGTTTAATTTAGGCTCACCTACATAGGTCAACTCGTAGTAAAACAGATGGATTGTGGACACACTGGTTCAGCAGTGAAGATGTACAAATGAACATAAATCTTCTGAAATTAAACAAAATTAAAAACAAGACGCATATAAATAGTGTAAACAAAATTACTTACCAGCTTTATGGGTGGTGGCATTTCAACTATGCGAATGCCGATAACATTACAGCAATATTTACGTCATGCATGTTCTTTAAGAAGCATGTTAGAGAGTGTCTCAAACCTCAGACCATTCCTGATCTATTTGAGAATGTTCCTTTTTAGAATACAACATCTATACATGTACTAGCGTTTGCGCTGGGAACAGCATTCCCGATGGGAATCAAAATGTTCCTGACTTTTGAGATGTTCCCGTACCAACCATTGAACAGATGATGATTATTGTTAAAAATAGAAACCTGAAAATTATCTTTGAATATTCCAAACTTACAAGATACAGTGCATGTGCATGTAACTTCCACAAATTAACATCAACCTACATGTAATAATATATGTACATGTACTTGGACCAGTAAACAACTTTTACAATTGTAGTGGTTAACATTTCTGAGTTGTTACACCACAAGTTGTTTTCAAAAACCACCACAACAGTAATAGACTACATGTACTTCCAGGGTGCTACTGCAAACTTCACTACATTGCATTTCCACCAAGTCCTACAATTATGTTGACTTTGGACAATTTACAATTATTGTAGAGACAAAAATATAAGGATTTATAAATTGCATTATACCTACTAAAGTAAAGCTGAAGTAAAAGAAGATAGAAATGGTAATCTCAACCCACCTGGATGACTATCTGTTTACAGTATGCTGGATGGACTCTGTGCTTTATACAATGAAGCTGGTATTGTGGAGTGAACACTTGAGGGAATCTGACTTCAATAACATTTGAACTGTATGACAAATAAAAACAATGATTTCATAAACACCAATATTTACATATCTATAAAATGTCTCAATTCAATGCTAATTGAATGATCAATAAACTTACTACATTTTAACATCAGAATAAATGGTATTCAGTACAAAACTGTTGTTATCAGTTATACTAACTTGAATCAATCTGGATCATCAAATGTAGTCACATTTCATTGAAAGCAATGTCCTCCTATACACATTATTGAACTGAAGAGTGGTGATCAACATCCCAAGTCATGCGTGCTGTACTCAAAGCAGGTTGTGGTCATCATTCAAGTGTATTTTTACTGATACATGTAGTTCACATTCTCCCAAAGAAGGCAATGAATGAAGCATGGGTGTAGTTTTCTATCAATTTAGTTGTGTTTGTTCATTGGTGGTGTTCCACACATGAGTACATTCACAGTTTCCATGTCAATACAGATCTGTCTGAACTATCACTGCAAACTCTAGCAGATCTGTTAAGCTATAGTCCATACAGTTAATTACAGCACTATTGAGCATCACATGTTCTCCATAATTGCCACTTTCAGTTACACATGTGCATAATTTCCTTCATGCTGTTATCATCTCTCATTGATACATATACATGAACTTCAATTACATTAAATAACCATTTTAATTTCATCATGTACTTTAAATATAAGGTACACTTTTGGTGATTATCCTAAAAAACATGAATTGTAACTATTAACAAAACAATTAATAAAATTAACCTAAAAGCTTATTTGCTCAAAAGTTTGTACTCTTACTAATTCTCCTTAGAAATATTTTTATCGTAAATGCACATCTTCAAGGAAATTGTGTTTGAAAACTGGCTTTCAAAGGTTACTCAATGAGCAATATAATGTGTATGTCTGTTATGCCTATTTCTCAAAAACATAACCACCTATTTGATGACATTTTCAGCGATTGGTTTTATATGTTTCTTGAAAACTATAGGATTTGTGCAACAACCAATGCTCGACCAGGCATTGCTTTGGTACAAAATCAATTTGTAGAAGACTTGTACTGATGCTATTTATACTGTCATCTTGCACAAAATTGTGATTGAAAAACCAAAATGCCGCTTTTATTTTTGTGGCCTTCAAAGGTCACACAACTGTCATGGGTAAAAGGTCTACTGCACCATAGTCAAGTTCTGTTATGACAACAAAATGTAGTTTTCAATTCCAGCCAAGCCAATTGCAACACTTGAGTGTTTGAATAAGACATTCACCACAAATACATGACTCTAATAAATAAGTGATTCAGACTTTTACCCTTCACCAACATACAACGTAACTCAAGAAGCTCTGTTGATAAAACTTGAGTACTTAATGCATGTAGATTTGGCAAATGAATTACCTTTTAATTTGAATATTATTTGAAGATTACCACCATTGTATATAAACTTGTTTGCACTTTAACAATATTCTTGAGTCAAAAATATACTACATATTAAAATGAATGTGTTCTTAGTTATTAAGTTTAATAATACATACATGTACAGTACTTGATACTGCATGGTAATAAAACCACACAATACATACATGAACATACATGTACGTTTATTATATAAACCCCTAGTCCCCTCTGTAAGTCAAGTATGTACAATCAGGTGTTCACAATACATGAATGTTCATTCTACAAACTATCCCCACCTCCTGAGTTTAATACACTACACTGTATCATGTATTCATTATGTACATTCTATTCACTGCATGACCCCACTCCCCCAAAGATAAATTACGTTATCAAGTTTTCCTAACAATTTTCATTTTATGTAGTGTAGTAACAACTCCCTAAAACCCTGATCCTCATATAAATTATGCATATCAGGTTTTTACAACATGTGTTATCAGAAGTCTATTACATACACAAAATGTGTCATTCATGTATTAATGTTGGCCATGCCATTGTACTCCAGAATAATGGATTTTTATCCATTCGTGACATATACCCAAAATTGATGTGCAAAGTTCCAATGCAGCCTGGGAGTCTTGTCTTGGTGTGTTTGAGAACTGAATGCATACATTTATCAACATACAGCTAGCGCAGAACGCAATGTTTGTACATGGCGTTATTGGGATCATTTGATGATTTGGCACAAGTATTACATGTAGATCATGCAGATATAAGAACTAAAAGATAGTGTCAAATGCCTACTCGCATGATGCATACAGCAACCTACATGTACATGTAGCAAAACTGGTCTTCATGGGGGTTCTGCGTGCACACACAGTTGAGTACAATGCAGTGACATGGGCTCTAATTAGGTGACACATTTCGTCTACATAATAGACTTCTGATGTTACTCATTCTATGCACTGACCCCCCACCCCCCACCCCACACACACACACACACACACGCTTACTCTCACACACACACACAGTCACGCACCGTAGTTGTGGGGACATTTACATGGTATTCCACAAGGAAGCGGGGACCTAAAACATTGTGGGGACAGGAAAATGTCCCCACAAACACTCGTTCTTGCCTTCCCTTTTGTTATAAGTCCCCACAACCTTGCCAGTGCCTACCCACACCCACACACACACACACACAATTTGTAAATGGTATAAACCTAAGACTTCTCTTTGTTCTCCCATTGTTGTCACTATGGTATTTCCTACCTGTTCTATTTGTCTGGGGTATTCTATATTATCTTTTTTATCATAGATTCTGTTTCTCCAGCATATTCTAGATTGTTTATAGTTCTATTTGCCTGGTTATTAAATATTGGTTGTTTTGTTATTCAACATTCTTGATCTGTGGTTATTCAAGATACTCTTTCTCTGGTAATGTGTTTTTTCAAAGAATTCTATCAAAATTAACTTTTTAATGTCAATAAGTTTAACCTATCATAGTAGGCTAACAGCATACTATATTCAATAATCACACACACAACAAAAACTAAACATATTTTTGTAAATATTATGTGTTAACATGTGTTAAAACTGAATTCTAATAACTTCATGGTAACTGTAATATGTTTGTCTTACTGTAGTTACAACATTATCTATACCTCTGACATATACATGATCAATCAATGTACCATTCTCAGTTGTAGCATCTGTTACATATTGCTTATATCCTTGCTCCATCATTACTTTCTCAATCTGTGAATGATTATCATAAATGTTCTCATTGAAATCTCCCATAACTATACATCTACTACTCATCTTATGAATTTCAGTTACCAGTTTTATTAGATTATCAATGAAGTCTTGAATCTTATAAGAAGGTGGCCGATAAATAACAACAACTACTACCGATAAATGTGAAATTATATGGAAAGCAACATACTCTAAATTCTGTACTGCAATATTTAAACGACTGAACTGTTTGTCCCTCTTGCCATACACTGCAACTCCACCATGACTTTGCTGTTGTAGTGTCTTCATAGTATCATTATATGAAAATGCTCTCATTTGATGGAAACACTTGAAATCATCCAAACTAACATTTACAATGTGATCAGCCTCAATCCATGTTTCTGTCAAACATATGAAATCTGATTCAATAATTTCACTTTGACATTTCAAGTCCAGAAAATGAGCTGACAAGCCTTGCACATTATGCAATGTAATAGTTGTACCGTTGCCATTATGCTGATCAAGTATAACTGAATCATCAATTCCACTCAATACAGGCATCACCTTCAAAGCTTCTGCAACTGATTTATCACAATATATGAATTTCTCATCATACCCTTCAATAACAAGACCATTCAATGATGTTACACGACTCAAACTCACATATGCCTGACCTGCTGCAAATGTACGTTCTAGACAAACAACTGCTTTACTTGTAGTCATACCTTGTACTTTATGACAAGTACATGCCCATGCAAGTTTCAAAGGAAACTGTTTTCGAGTACATTTCTTTCCAATATGTTCTTCCTGTATCTCAATTGCAACAGAATTATTATTATGTGATGATGCTGAGATTCTTCTTAGTTTAGATCCAACATTCTTATTATCAAATATTACATTGATATGCTTAGGACCAGATTGATCAGACAACATCTCTATTCCACTGACTATTCCAAATACTCCATTTACAAGCCCATCAGATACATCAATATTTTTGGTCAACATAACTCTGGCACCAACACCTAACCATAATGACCTACTTAAAGAACATGTACGTGTTGATTGTAAGGGTTTTTCTCTCTGTTTCAATTTACCACTTCCATCTCTCTCATAATCTTTAGCTTCAATATACAGAGAATCTGGACATTTCTCGTGCATTCTTTGTAGATTATATTTATCAACTTGTTTGTTTGTAGGATAAATATGTAAAGCATCATCTAAATCTTCTCCTGTCTCACAACCTTTAAGTATAGCTGTATCTTCATCTGCCAAAGTATCCTCCTTTGTTTTGACTCGCAATTTATTTAAAATTTCTATAAACTTCACATCATCTTTTTGCCTCAAAATTTCATTTAACTCAACTTTCTTAAAATTGTCATGCCATAAACTAGATTCTATTGAATTATGATGCAAGGATTTTCCCTTTACAGGCGGTAGTTGATAAAAATCACCAACTGCAATAACACTCACATTACCAAATGCACTCTGACTTCGTGTTTGCTTAATTTGCCTTAATCTTCCATGAATGTAACACAGCATTTTTTGATCAACCATAGAAATCTCGTCAATAATCAATATTTGCAATTGATCCAATTTATTACGCAGTGTACTTATTTTCTCTTCACCAAGGGGTGTATAAGGAAGTGACATATTAGTAGTAATTGATAATGCACTATGTATTGTTAGTCCATTGATATTATATGCAGCTACACCAGTAGGTGCTGTCAATAACACACAAACATCATCAGGATTGTGACTCATTCTTCCAAGTAAACGTACAGCTTCATTATAAATGCATTTAATCAAATGTGATTTTCCTGTACCTGCTCCTCCTGTTATAAACATATGAAATGGTTCAGGATTCTTGCCATTGACTTTATCAAGACACCATTGCCTAATCTTATAGAATACTTTACTCTGCTTCACATTCAATGACCTCATCAAGCTGTGAGCTTCCTGTCTTGAGATTTTAGCTGCACGATATTCAATGCTATAACTTCTATCTTCTTTCTTATCTGATTGCAAGTCTGGAATAACACAATCATCTTCATTCTCATGCACTATTTGACTCTTTGCATCTTGACATACATCTCTGTCTGCTTCAGTCTCTGGACAGATTAAAGCCCATGCATCTTCCTGAGGACCAAACTTTGCCAAATACTCCTCAACATCATCCATTGACTCGATATTTGCTTCAAACTTCTGGCGATTACTTTCTACAACAAACTTAACAGATACTATATTACACTTATCCAATTTCACACTTGCAGTGTTATAAAATTCTTCATATGTTTCAAAATCCGCAGGTTTCAAATGAGCATCAATACGATGTGGCAAGAACAGTTGTAGTATACTGTGATAGTATTTCTCAGGAAATTTTGTTACAGAAAATCTTGGGTACTTTATAACTGCATCATCCGTTCTTGTACGCTTTTGTATGTGTCCTAAACCATTTTGCAATTGATAAACATGTTTATATGTTTTTCCACTGTAAACCTTTAATGCTTCTGTAGATGACAATATTCTATATTGTGAGCAAAATGTAGCCAGACACATTGCATCAAAGTCATCTGATTTGGGCCTTGCTTTATATCTGTCTAATTTACTGACCATCCATACACTGTCATCATCATCATCTGATTTATTCTGAATCAATCTCAGTGGCAAACTCATCCTGACAGGATTCTCTCCCAATGGTATAAACTCAACTTTCCTCGATCCTTCCTTCAACCGCAAATTACACACTCGAAAACATGCCTCTTGTGCTGAAACTTCTCTATTTTGTAAATACACTTGTCCAATTTGCTTCATACTCTCCTTTGAGGAAACTTTTGTTTTCAGTGACTCACTTTGAGCTTGACTTAGCAATAATCCCATCTCACGTTCAGCCTTTGACATATATGATACAACATATGCTACAGCTCCATAAATATCTGTTATATATTGAATATCTAAATTTGCATTCCATGCCCGTGATAAATCTGGATTATACTGGTTTACCCATACGTCCTGAGGATTACGTTTCAAAACAATACTGACTTTGTTACTCATGAGTTTATTTGCTTTTTCAAAACCTTCTTGAGTTATTCCAAGGACTTTAAACATTTCATTTACTGACTTGTATTTCTGTTCTTCATTAAGTACTGCTTCACGCACTGACTTTAAAATATCAGCAGCAGTTTTACGATCTTCTCCATCCTGTTCATATTCAGACATTTCAATACCATAATCTTTTCCTTTTTCTTCATCTTCATCAATAGGTTCACGTCTAATCACAAATGTTCTCTCAGATGGAGGTCTTGGGAAGTTAAATCTACATTCTGTTCCCTTCTTCTTGCAACTTTTGGAATGCTTTCTACTATGCATTTGAACATTTGATATTATTTCATTCAGTTCATCATCTACTTCTTTAGCTGGCAAATTACAAGATACATATTTATCAATAAATTCAACAACCTTGTCATCAGTATCATCGCTTAACACAGGTGCATCTTCAATCCAGAACAAACAGTGTGTATGAGGTGAACCTCTCAACTGAAACTCAACTCTGTAGAAATAATCTTTGACCTTTCCAATTGGATTAGCATCTGACAAAATAACATCCTTCAAAAACACATGGAATCTTCTATCAAATATTCTAGCCACAGTGACAGGATTACTCTTCAATATCATACATTTATCATTCCAGTCTAACTCTTCTATTGTTCTAGGATCTCCCTGTTGTTTCAGTATTGTATTTATTAATTCTGGCCATCTCATATCAGCAGCAGAAAATGAGCAAAACCAAGTTGGTACACCAAGTTGTCTGATCATGGATAACACATCATTTTTTGTTGAAGCCCAGTAAGGAGGAGTGCCACGAATAGGTTTCAAAAATTTGTATCCACTATCAGATTTCAACATATTCTTCAATTTCTCCTTGTCATTCAGCATTGATGCAGTTAAACTGTGTCCATCTTGTGTTTTAACAGAACCTTTCCGAAGCGCAATAGAAACACATGACAAAACCTGTTGAATCTCAGATAGATACTGAGCATAAAATATATAGTCTGTACATTGTGAGAATCTGTTGTCTACATTCATTAATCTATTATGCAAATATCTACAGAGTGTTAACCTGACATCACGCTTATCACTGAATATTGGTTCACCTTTTGGAAATAATCTTGGAAAACATTTTGCTTCATTGCCTTCTTCCATCAACAGTCTTACTGGATTATTGCCTTCACATGGAGCCACACAAAATACGTCATCAAAATACTGATCCAAAATTTCCTGACCAATGTCTGCTGGTTGCATACAGCTATCAAGTCTCACACCACATAATCGTTCTTCATCAGTGATCTCATCAATATCACTATTACACTCATCTTCATCTTCCTCGTGACAGTCACTGTTCTGTTGATTTGAGTCTTCAGGGACAGGATTAATCCACTCATGTTCAATAACAATATCATTGTACCATTTATTGTTTGCCCTTAAATAATTCAATGCATCTTCAACATGTTGTTTATTAATAAACTTATACTCATAATACCCTTTATATGACAATTTGCGTTTTAACTTGATACGTATGAATTCATGCTCTTGAGTTCGTGGCAATGACTGTACAGATTCAGCTACATTTGCTGGTACACAAATACAAGGTCCAATTACTCCATTCTGACCACCTTTTGGAAGATTAATTATTTTCATAAATGCAATATTTTGGGCTATCAAATGCTGTTCTAATGTATTCAGTCTTTTTAATTGTTCTGGGATTTCTGTCAAAGCTAAATTGTTCAAGCTTGCCTCTGCTGGTATTCTGTTTTTAATCAACTTCCTATGACAAGTATAACAAATCCACAGACATGACCTTGATGCAGACAGAGTACATTCTCCTGTGTGACACTGATCATTACATTTATGCAAGTATCTCTCTGATATGTATTCTAAATACTTATATCTTTCTTTGTTGCACTTTAAAACTTGATTTTTAAACAGTAATTTGAGACAAACAGCACAAACACAATCTGGTCCAAAACTCATTTTTCTTTTGAAATCATTGATTACATTGAGTACACATTGTCTTTTCTGCTTCTGTACACCTTTTCTACGTATGGTCTTATCTATAACTTTCTGTTTGTATAGTGGACATTCATGGTACTTTGTTTTGATGCCATTGATCACTTTCTGTCTATATAATGGACTACCATGGTACTTTGTTTTGATGCCATTGATCACTTTCTGTCTATATAATGGACTACCATGGTACTTTGTTTTGATGCCATTGATCACTTTCTGTCTATATAATGGACTACCATGGTACTTTCTTTTGATGCCATTGATTAGCTTTGTTTTAAATTGCACATTTGTGTGATACTTAATTTTACTATGTTCAATTAATGATTTCTTGTAGTCAACATTAGAATGATATTTAAATTTTACTTCATTAATTTTTTTCATTCTGTATTTTCGATTGCTATAATATCTAGATTTCTCTGCAGCTTTCTTTTCTTCCTTGTGACTGTCGTTAATATTGTATTTTTTCTTTTTCAAATATTTTACTTTGTCTTTACTCTTTTCATACTCGTTTTTGCTTGCATTCTTCTTCCTTTCTCTACAAACTGAATCTTCATGATATTTAGTTTTCAATCCACTCGTTTTCCTTTCTCTACAAACTGAATCTTCATGATATTTAGTTTTCAATCCACTCTTTTTCCTTTCTCTACAAACTGAATCTTCATGATATTTAGTTTTCATAGCATTAATTTGCCTTTGCTTGTGCAATATATTTAACTGGTATTTCATCTTTTTATATTGTTTTTCGTTAGTTTTAATCACAATTTCATGGTCTTCATCATGGAAATCCTCTTTATTGTTCTTGTCTTCACTTCGCTTCTTTCTTTTGTTCTCTCTGTCTACCTTTCTTCTCATTGCTGCACTTACTCTATGCTTACGTTTCTTTCCTTTTGATGCCTTCATTTGTTTATTAATACAATTATCAACATCTACCTGTTCATTACAATCAGCAGCTACTTCATTATTATTATCAGCATTTGCAATCCACTCATTTTGTGTATTAATAGTATTGGAAACATCACATCCAGCCAAATCAATTGAATGCTCTTCAATAACACTTCTTGCCAATGGTAATTTATGCACCGACAACACAACATCGTAATGTATTCCATGAGAATGATTAAGATAAATTCCTGCATCTGATGTCACACTACCTATTTCTGCCATCTTTCCAGAAAATATGTACCACCTGCATGTATTTCCAAATGTATAAATATCAGTTTCAAGCATATGTGCAACAGCCATGATCTCTATTTCTGTAGCCCAAACACCAGAACAGAACATCCTTTGCCTTCCAATATAACCCTCAACATCAGTAAATCCTTCACGTAAATATGTATTATATCGACTGGCATGTTTCAATAAATGATTCACAGTAGCTAGCCTCAATCGCATATGGTTACGTTCAGTACCTGATATTGCAAAAGACACGGCTCTGAAAAAGCAGTTCCCATCACCTTGAATATTTCTTAAATGTTCAGGATGTCCAATTCTCTCACATTCTTCAAAAACTACAGACTGTGAATAGACTCTACCAAATCCAATGGACTTACACAAAGACTTCTTATGCTCATAACTTAGCGGAATAAATTTAAAACCACCTGGTTCAGATACTATCATCATTTCAATACCACTACTGTCTGCACATATATCATCAATATTTGTATCTACATCAACATGTGTCTTACTACCTGTACATGTATCTGTCAAATCACCACTACATTCACATGATGGTTTACAATCTTTGATATCATTACCTTCTTTGTCTGGCAACTCACTAGGTACCTCTTTAGTCATATCACACATGTTTACATCACTTATCTGATCTGGGTTTTGTTGCTCATCAACCTCTTCGCCTCTACATAGACATACAGTTGCATCATCATCTTGGCACAAAGTCACTCCTGTAATTTCAAACTGTTCATTGTTATGCAAATTCATAGATGTTCGCAATTCAGTACAATACCTGTAAACATCTTGCCATGTCGGTGTAAATTTCAGTAAGCTCCTTCCATCTTGCACTTGCCAACCATTATCATCTCTAGAATGTGAATCAAAAATATAATATACACCATCTTGAGCAATAACACCAAATGTATTTCCATTAAAACATATGAAACAAGCATTATATCTCTGCAATATTTGCCCAAGTGCTCTGTTTAACTCCATCATATTGAATTCAGCCAAATTACCATCATCTTCAAACATTCCAGTAACAGACTCATGATAAATCATTGTGTAGCATTTGTTGAACAACATCAATTCACGAGGTAATTCATTAATTAACAAATAATCATTGTTCATTGTAGAACTTTTGGATAAATGACCATACAATTCATCACCAGTATTCAATACTAAATCCATGTCATAACTTGTCCACTGCCTTAATTCTTTTATACGACTGTACATCATTGCACATAGGCTATTTGCAACACACTGTTTCCCACTATTTACACCAAATTTCCAATGACCTTGATGAAAATGTCCCTGTATAACTAAACTTTTTATAGCTGTTGAATTTGCATCTTTTTTCCTTTTTGTTTCATTCAATTCATGACAATACGACAATGGCCTCTTCTTTGTTTCACATGTGCGACGGGATTCTTGTTTACCACCATCATTACTTATCCTTTCTTTGGTCGTTGTACTTCCTTTTAATTCTGTTTTCTTCTTAGTTTCATTTGATTCATCTGTTTGTTGTATCTTTACTTTCTTATTTCTTAAGTTATATCCTCCACATTGTTGTATTATTGCTTGATGCTTTATCATACCTGATAGCCATGGTTTACAACTGGTGCATACTGTTAGTCCATTGTCCTGTGTAGTCTGCTCATGAGTACTCAGATCACATGTGTGCTTTACCATCTCTTCATTGGAGCTGTCCAGTGTGCAAAACACATTCTCATCTAACGGAATTCCAAAATCACAGTGTAAAGATTGACAATAATTACTTCCTCGACATTTACAGCATATCCATACAAATGACTGATTTGTTAACATTTCACCTACTTCTGTAAATGCAATGCACTCAGCATGGTACCACAAACTACATTCACATTGTAACTTGTCTTCAAATGTACCAATCATCTTATCACAAAGCCAACAGTGTGTTTCATGATCATTTGTAACATGACATTTAATAACCTCACTTTGTGGTACCATATTTCTTATCTTACTGTTTGTCTGACATTTAGAATGTTTACATTTTGAAGTGACATTCTCAATTCTCACAAACTGTTTCCTATTCAGCATCTTCCCATATTTATATGAATTCTTCATCCCAACATTTGGTTTTTCATTATTACCCATGATTCCAACATCTTTCATTTTCTTAACAACAATATTCACGCTTCTTCTTGTATGATCAAAAATATCTTTCTGCACCTTTTCATGCAATCTTCTGTCTTCCTTACTCATACGACATTCTATAACCTTGCCACCTTTCCTGATGTTATGAGACTGTCTGAATGCTTCTCTTCTCAATTTCCTCTTGTACCCTCTGGATATTTTCCTTCTCTCCCACCGCTGAAAAACCTCTTCTATACATTCCAACACTTTACCCCTTCCACAATGCTTTGTCCAGTTACACTTATTAAGCCGCCTTAAACCTTTCAGGTTACTTACTCTTGACAGTCGAGTTATTCTCTTTGCTCTCAACTTACACACTTTTTTTTCAACTTGATACTGCATCATCTTCTTGTATTCTTGCTTTGCCTGCATCACTTCCTCCTTTCTTGGATTTACTACTTGTCGACTATCTCCATCATTCTCAAACCTTGCCGTTTCCTTGCTCATGCACCACTCAAGCAATTTCCCATGATTCTTACCATGATAACTCACACAACGCTTCATTATCTTTCTGTTCTTACTTTGACAACTCTTGCAATCAGATGTCTTCTTCCATTTCTCACCTCCCTTAACATTTCTGATATTCTTACCTTTTTTCACATGTTCATTTCTTACACCTCTGTTCTTCCTTCTCTGTCTATCACTCATGCTACTGCTTTTATAACATTTGTTACTGATCATTGCATTTTTTGCTAAATACTTATTTGTATTTGCTTCTGTATTTTGTGTACCTTTTCTCTTTGTGTTAAAACCCACTACAGAGCCAAAGCAAAGCTCTGATACCCTCACTGGGGTACAAACACACACTGGTGAGTTAGCTGGGTGGTTCGTCTGTCCTGCAAGGCACACTGGCCAAGGTACTCTCACTGGAATACAAACGCACACTGGCAAGTCAGACCACACTGGGATGCCCTTCTGGACACACAGACTTCTCTGAGGAGGTACCAACCTCAAAGAATTTCGATTCTCACCTACTGGTGATGGCTCTCTTGACAAGTCAGAAGCACCACAAAAACTAAGTGAAATATGTGATGATACAGGATGGGAACGGGTAAACACACAAGGAGTGAAACAAAATGAACACATGGAATGATGACAAGGAAAATGAGACTCAACAATAACAGACAATGGAAATACATACCTAACTCCCTGGCACACTTTCGTCTTTACGTATTTCACCATGGTCTGGAAAGGTAAGTGTAAAAAAAAAAACACTTCCAATTATATTAACCATCATTCCAATTCTAAAACTAGTGGAAAATTTTAGGACCCAGGAGCACATGAGGCACTTGTCCTCAATATTTCTCATTTCAAAAACAATAACTAAAGGTTAATACAAAAACTTTTCACATGATTGATGTAAAAAAAAATATAAAAAAAATATAAAATCAACAAAGCCAAGTAAATCAATACAATAATGGCTTCCAAAAAACTTATGCCAGCTTGTCAAATGCCAACTGACTAGCACAGAGGACTAGTCAAAAGAAAAAGTTACTGCAAGGCCTGTACAATAACCAGATATTCACACTTAAATGACATTATAGAAAATATGTTAGGCACCTGCCTTTGGGAAAAGCCCCAGTCAAGCACCAGAACATTCAACTGTCTCTTTATCCTTAGTGCCAACACAATAACCTACTGGCCAGAACTTTCAAAGAATCATTCTTCGCTTCCTGCTCATACCACAATGAGACAATTATGATATAAAATTAGTGTATATTTTTTTTTTACAAACGCCAACACACATTTATGTTACACAGAGTATCTACACAAGTTCACACAGATAATAGAAATTATCTGATATTTGTCACATCAACCACAAATCAAGACAAATAGGTGTCAACAAAAAACTTATACAGGGGCCCCAAACCGTACATGAACCACCTTCATGTATACCAACTTGTTCATGAACCAACTCATACACAACTTCATCTACTCATAAACTTCCAAAATTGTGTGCATACAAATTAAAGCATCTTAACCATTCTGCATAATTAGCTGGTTCTTGTACAACCTCGCACATAAGTTGACCCTATTTTCCTCAACACAACACAGCACTTGTAGGTAATCTTACAATAGCATGATATTGAATGCATGTAGCAAACAACGTTCAACATGGCAAATCTTTTATTTTTAAATTTCACAACTAATTTTTACAAAAATTATACAAGAAGATCGATACGTAATTTGGGTTAACACATTTGCTTGAGTAAATCAACCTTCTGTCTCAATATTAAGCAATAAAAGAGAATAATTATAAAGAACAATTTCTTTGACTTATATTAGACTTTCACTTTAAAAATGTACAATTGGCAATACAGACAGTTACACTCAGGAGTCCAGTGTATTGGTTCTTGTTATGGGGATACTTACATGTATATTCATGATGCAAACACACACTGCCCAACTCTAGCCATATCAATTTGTAATACTTTTGCTATATTCTAATAATGTAGCTGTAACTTAAATGTAAATGCACACCTATGTACAGGCAAAACCAGCCTGCCCAAATTATCTCAGTCATTACTACACATTGTCAGATTGTCATCATGTCCTTCTACACTCCTCGTAGACAACTAATTTCCTTCCTCCATAGTGCTACTACTAGTAACAGGCCTATCACATAATACTACTTTATAGTGCTTATCTCATGAATCTACCATCTCACCATGTCACACTATTACTTATACTTCATCAATAGCCCCACAAACAGTGCCAAAACTCTGGACTCCCTTTGATTCTTATTCTTGAGGGAGTCCAGATTATTAGCACTTACTAGGGACCTATACGACAGTATACTATCCTATATAATGTAGAATAATATCTATACATGTATAAAATAGGGCTAACTGACTCTTAGTTACCATTATCGTAATCCACGGCCTCAATCCTCCCAAAGGTTTCTCTACGACCATTAGGAAGATCAATGGTTACAATTATTGCACCTAAGTGAGTATATGTATCGAAATCAAAGCCATAAATCTCAAAACCTAACACTTATGACCTATGTAATTGTAAAGTGCATTACACTTACAAATTTAAACTTTATTATAAAAACAAAAAACATTCATAAACATTTACAGGCACTGACACGTAACTATATTGCAATACGCTTGTCATGTTCACTTATACATGTACATGGACGATACATGCGCACTGCATTCTCTTTGCATTGAGTGCAATTATTTATCCATACAAATTCTCAATTTCTGATATAATTATTAAGTACTTAAATATACAAAGTCTAGTCAGAAGTAGTAATTAATGTGTATTAATATAAAGCCAAATTAATTAAGCACAGATCTACTTCTAAGTTCTATTTCTCTTTCGTTAATCGGCAGAGTCCGTAAGTCACGATATAAACGCCAAGGAACAATTATTTATAGTCAACTGTTTTCCTCAAGGACACAAGTGCCCAGACGAAGATTCAAAGCTGTTCCACAATCCACATTGTAATGACTGATTCACCACAACTTGACCACTTGGCCATGACATACTAGTTGCTACTGTACTGCATTCAAATAAAAACCTGGGTATAATGTCATCTGGCTGCCACTATTTTTCATTAAATATAACCAATAATGCAATCTTACCTACCTGGTAAGGTGGAGAACATATGGATGATGATGGACATATACTTCAAATTATTCCAGGATATTTATTTCATGAAAAATAAGGCATTTTTGGTATACGATGACTTCCTCAGTCATGTCAGTCTGATCTTGTCAACTCCACAATTGGTGACCAACACAGTCATTGTACATGCATAGTGACAACTATAATAGGATTCTTCGATTTTCTGAAGGGGAGGATTTTTTTAGAAGGGAAATCAAGTCCGAAAACCATCATAAAAGTGGATTTTAAAGATAGTTTTCGCTTTCTGTACCACCAAAAATCGATAGAATGATTTTTTAACTGGTTAGTAGTTGCAAATGTTTTTTTTAAAAGCCCTTAAAAAGTGGCGGCCAGATACAACATTCTTTCCAAAAACCTCCTAACACTTAACTTATGTAAACTTTAAGTGCAACACTCAGAAGTTTAAACTTTAATACATGTACTGTATATATAAAAAACATTCACATACAATTAAAGGCACTGACACAAACGACATGTAACACAGTTAGGTAACACACTCGTCATGTACACTATTTATTATACATGTAAGCCTATTAAAAGTATTAGTATTATTGTATTAATTTTATTGTATGATGTTGATAATGATATACTAACTATTCTACATAAAAGTTATAAAACAGTGCACTGCCACTGATCTGATAAATGCTTTACAATTACACATAGTTTACCAACTAAACAACGAGTCCGTTCATTTATCCATACAAAACAAATGAGACCTCCAAAACATAAAACCAACGATTGTCAACATAATTATGACCACAAATAAACAGATTCTTCTACCTGAAAATACATACAATCAAATTACACAATACCTCTCTACTCAACACTCAGCTCAACTAATAATAGTCTGACCCGTATCCACACACGCACACGGCCGTCGCAACCTAATCATCGTTGTGCAACTTACAAGTATGCTGCGACCGTTACCAGACCCATTATTTACCAATACCAGTTAAAAACAAGGTGCATGTCCCAAGAGGGCGGTATTTACAAAAACATTTCACGCCCCTTTTATAATAGCTATATTACAGCGTTTTGAAAAAAACAAGAACCAAAAAAAATCAACTTAATTTCCTTGGAATATAAATTTCAAATCAAACAAAAAATACCTATTACATTTCATCCAATTTAATATTAATTGCTCATGCAATACGCACGCGCATGTGTCTTTTAATCTTAGCCGCCTATTCTAAAAACTTCCACTGTCCTTATTCTGTTTCATGAACACACCGACATTAATTACTCTAAAAGGTAATAATGTTTGATACGACCAAAGTATGCATAAATTTCAATAATTATAATATACCTTACTTGACATAAAGCTTAACATTAGTACGGAAATTCTAATGGAGTATTTCATTAATATGTCCGCAACTACGACAAATACATCAAAACCATTTTACGATTTCTTGTGCTAGATCAAAAACAAACTTGAAAATGTGTATAGCCATATGCGACACGAATTTAATTTCACCTTCCGATCAGACCGAAAGTTAGGGTGATATTCTAGAGCTGTTGTTGTAATTTCCGAAATAATGTTATAAACATGCTTACTCCGATGTTTGGCCGATTTTTCCAGAAATTTTAGATTAAAATTTTACATAGCTATTTTTATAGATTCCAACAAGTTACAAGCTTTCATTTAAGGTATTGCACGAAAACATTCGCCATTGATTAGTAGTAGTTAATTAAAAAGTAACAATGAATTATTATCGGGATCTCGACATTAATTCACGTCCATTAGCCATGTACAAACAATTTTGCATGGTATGTATTTTGTGCGTTGTCTTCGCCATTTGCGAAAGTTTTTTGCGTGTTTTTCGTTTTGAAACAGCATCATCTGTCAAAATTCGTTCAGAGAAAACATTCTAAACAAAAAAATATTTCGGCGAAAATCAGGCCATGCAACTTTAAGTGATTCCACTGTTATATAGTTATATTCTGTACCACTTTTTTCGTTTACACTGATCATAGCACTGATGGTTGTCCAAACTTTACCATCAAGGATATCACTGACGCCGCCGGTGACCGTCTCGACAAAACTTATAAGTAATACGTCTACGTCTGTACACAATTACAAACCCGCACTCATATCCGTCCACACTAGCCCAAACATCTCATGTCACACTTCGAGGCGCGTAAATAACGCCATATACTATACAGATATAACATGGTTTGAGGGTGGACAGTCGATATTAGCTCCCCGAGGTATTGGAAGTTGAGAAACTAGTTCCCGAGGCGAAGCCGAGGTAACTTGTTTCTCAACTTCCAATACCGAGGGAGCTAATATCGATCCACCCGAAATAAACCATCATGTTATATCTGTTTTACTACCTCATACATATTCAGTTGCCATTACAATAAGAAGCAAGGGGAAAGGCAATATAACCACTGTGAAATAAAACGCGAATTTACATTTACGTGTGCCGCCATTTTTTCATGTGTATGTACGTAGCTAGCTAGCGAGCTAAGGCGATGTTCGCGCGTGCGTACTACTGTTCCCCGCTGGCATGTTCCCGGATGCAGGGAACAGATCGTTGGGACTATTTCCCCGCCGAGACTGTTCCCCGATGCGACAGTCTACTACGCACTACTGCGCATGCGTATTTACCCTGTGCGTGAATACTCGCGGACGCGAGGGAAACAGCAAAAATAGCATCTGGCACGTGACGGTGAATGGACCAGTGAGAATTCGGCTCTCGATCATGAATATGTATGAGGTATAGTAATATACAGATATAACATGGTTTGAGGGTGGACAGTCGATATTAGCTCCCCGAGGTATTGGAAGTTGAGAAACTAGTTCCCGAGGCGAAGCCTCTCAACTTCCAATACCAAGGGGAGCTAATTCGACTGTCCACCCGAAATAAACCATGTTATATCTGTTTTACTATACCTCATACATATTCACAATATTCTCTAGTTCGGCATCACTGAGCTTGGTAAATTCAAACGCGACATTTACGTGTGCCGCCATCTTTTCATGTGTACGTAGCTAGCTAAGGCGATGTTCGCGCGTGCGTACTACTGGTCCCCGCTGGCATGTTCCCGGATGCAGGGAACAGATCGTTGGGACTATTTCCCCGCCGGGACTGTTCCCCGATGCGACAGTCTACTACGCACTACTGCGCATGCGTATTTACCCTGTGCGTGAATACTGGCGGACGCGAGGTAAACAGCAAAAATAGCATCTGGCACGTGACGGTGAATGGACCAGTGAGAATTCGGCTCTCGATCATGAATATGTATGAGGTATAGTAATACTAGATACCGCGGCCTATGCAGTCTGCTAGTATGTTGTAAGACCAGTGCCTGTCTTTTAAGCTTTATCATTATAAAGACAGAGGACCAGTCTATCCATCCAGGCCACGAGCGCAGTTATACATAACAAGTAAATAAGTACAGGTTCCAATGCACAACTGAGTTGTAAGTTGTTGTAGCCGCTCACTCATTAAGCTTAAGCTATTCTTTAAAAAACGTCACATAATACTTTAAATAGTGACACATACAGCAGGTAAGTCACCATTACTATACCTCATACATATTCATGATCGAGAGCCGAATTCTCACTGGTCCATTCACCGTCACGTGCCAGATGCTATTTTTGCTGTTTACCTCGCGTCCGCGAGTATTCACGCACAGGGTAAATACGCATGCGCAGTAGTGCGTAGTAGACTGTCGCATCGGGGAACAGTCCCGGCGGGGAAATAGTCCCAACGATCTGTTCCCTGCATCCGGGAACATGCCAGCGGGGAACAGTAGTACGCACGCGCGAACATCGCCTTAGCTAGCTAGCTACGTACATGTACATACACATGAAAAGATGGCGGCACACGTAAATGTAAATTCGCGTTTTATTTCACAGTGGTTATATTGCCTTTCCCCTTGCTTCTTATTGTAATGGCAACTGAATATGTATGAGGTATAGTAAAACAGATATAACATGGTTTATTTCGGGTGGACAGTCGATATTAGCTCCCCTCGGTATTGGAAGTTGAGAAACTAGTTCCCTCGGCTTCGCCTCGGGAACTAGTTTCTCAACTTCCAATACCTCGGGGAGCTAATATCGACTGTCCACCCTCAAACCATGTTATATCTGTATATTGTAACCTTCATTGTAATTAACATACTAACTAATTACTATAAAATTAACTCTTCTACTCTTCTTGAGAACCAAATAATAACCATATAAAAATAATAAGTTGTTGCGCAAGACGTGAACAGTACACTCCAAATAAGGCGAACCACTGCATGACCTCTGTTGCAACTTGACTCCCGTTATATTGATCATTGATGTACTATACTAGAAACTACTATTAGTACTAAGTACTGGTACTAGTACTACTATATGATAATTTCAACTGGAGTCAAATTAAAGTAGAGTTCACGACAAGTCATTCCTCTTTTTACATTCTACAAAAAACAAAATATCGCTCCCTTTTTTTTTAATAAGTTAACCAAAATATTCAAATGTTGGTGCAAAATATCAAAATAGGTGCACAACTTTGCATTTTTTTAATGCTATTTTTTTTATTAGTTATAACATAAAAAAATCCCATCTTTAATTAAACAAAAACAAAATCATACAATTTATATGCATGAACTTTTGAAAAGATCCATTCACTATTTCTATTGTGTTTTGTCAATTTCCCTACCACACTTACATTTATATTCCATTATGTAAGTTTACAACACTTATTATTTCTCAGTCAAATTAATATAATTAAGCAGCTTTAATATAACAATAACATTCATTTTTATACAGATATGACTTCCATGAATATCAGGTTGCTCACCGTTCCATACAAGAAAAAAGACACTCATTGTGTTCATGCAATGAACCACAACTTTGATATAATAAATCTATACCTGACAGACCAACAACAGATATCAAAACTCAACAGACTAGACTACTTCAAGCTGGTTGCATGCAGTGTGTATAAAGGACAAAATGGAAGAACAACTATCAGATTCACTCCACAAAAGACAAGAGTAAGTACATTTCATATGTTTCATGGTATGAACATTAACAATGATATAATTGTGTTGATATTACATTAAACTATAATAGCACCCACTCTTGTCAGAGATTAACTAGGTTAAAAATGGCTACCACAGTAACCATACATGCAGACATGTAACAGTTCATGTATCACAATAAAATCAATAGTAATCCTTGCCATCCATGTCTTGTAAGATCACAACAATAATCAGCTACAGAGATGCTATTTTGGCTTCTTTTATTACACTTTATATTTTTGACACCTTGAATACATGACACTTGGGCCTCACTTGTCTACTATACTACAATTTTCTGACAATTGTAGGTATCTAACCTACCAAAAATACACATACACTACTACATATACAGAAGTTAATTTTATTTTTTTACTAGAAATTTACCTTTAAATTATTCATTATATTTTTTTATATCACTATCAGATATACACAGGGGAAAAATTCAAAATTCCTCAAGACAACCTGGATAGCTACTATGATGCTCCCAAGTACAGTGTACCTGATGTTCTAAAACTTAAACCAGACAACACAAGATTTTCTGTCCATGGACGTGTAATAAATGTAAGTACTTAATTCTCATTTTCCATACATAATAAAAATCACCTGAAGAAATACCATAATGACATACATACACATATGTTATACTACACAGCTACATTCCCTATTAAAATGACCATTCTCTAAATTTATATTAAAGGTATAACATCCAACAATACTTAATTATCTTACAGCATAGTAACCATTTCTTTTCCCTGACTTATCAACATAAACATAAACATAAGACAAAAAATTACAGGTTAATGGCAAACACAGACACACAAAGAGCTACAATTACTTATTCAGCTACTAGTATTCATCCTACCAACTTGGTCAGACTCATCCACTGAATTCACTTCTTTAATTACAAAATATATGAAATACATGAAAAACTTACTACCCCATCAAATTACACTGTTTTCACTATTGCTACAACATTTTTTGACTACTCTTAACATATATTTCAAACAAAACACAATAAACAATCCACAACACTATCAAATAAACAAAATCAAACACTAACTCCTAAAAAATACCTTCATGTCACCACCTTACAACAAAGTATACAAATTACTTTACATCACATCGCACATATCAAACTATATCACACCAACAACATAAACAACTCATAATAAGTATGCACCCTCATTAAGGATGTATAGAACATTAATATCATATGAAATGATAACTTTTGAAAGAAAGTTTCTTATACATGTACTTATAATAATTGACTTATCATCTAGCTCATTTCTTCTTTACTTATTAATTACAGATGTCACCCCAGAAAACAGGAGATGATTGGACCATGAATGAACTCACATTGGAGGACACAACCACTAAAGACACAGTCAGGGTTAAGCTGTGGAACAACACTGCACCACAACAAGACTTGCAAAACAGCTTTGTCACTATCAAGAACCTTGAAACATCATTGTACCTAAACAAGATAACATATCACTCAACTCAAGAAACTGCAATTGAAGTAATTATCATTGTGTTAAACAATATACAATTAAACCTACCAAATACAGTGCCTTAAGTACTACAAGACAAACTTTTCTTGTTTGTAAAAATATCTAGCCACTAATAATTTAAAATAGGACAGCATTACTCACAATATCTCAAAACCATACACAACAAAACAGTTTCTCCAAAAAACTAGCTCAAGTTTTGTTCTCATCAGTAGACAAATTCAATGTCTGGTAAATGGTCACAAAAGGTTTCCAACAGATATTCGGCTTCTTTCTAGACATCCTGTTCATACAAAAACCTAAGACAAACAATATTTTTCTTCCAGACTAAACTGCATTAAACATGGCACATTTTCAGAGTACTCAAAACACCAACAAACATCAAACTAAAACAGCAAACTATAAATAGACTCTACACATACAAATAACATTTAACTCTTCTTTTCTCTCTCTCACTAGATGTCTGATGCTACAATTACAGAGTATATGACTCTATCTGCATATGACGTAAAAGAGTATGTTTATTCTAAACTCATTTAAACCTAACCTAAAAAAACAACAATAGTTTTTTTATGTAAATATTTGTGCATTTCTCATTCCAATTCCGTAAGCTACAATTTACAAGCTCTTCTCCATATCTATCACAGCACCATCGTTGAACTACTGACTGTAACTGACAACAGTTACTTCATTGAGGAAGAACTCCTGAACAACATGCTTAAGTTTAACACAATCGCTGAACTACAACATCAACTGCCTCTCCCTGTCAAAATCACCTTCAATACTGACACTTGTTTTACAAGTGCTATTGAGCGCATGTACATTGACAATCCTGATGAAAAGTAAGTTCACAAATTGATTTATAACAAAAATATTAACTATTGTTTTATTTTAACTCCCCACAAAAGTTACCAATAAACATGCAAGAGCACCTTAACTAATTCATAATAGTTATTATACAAACATCACAGCCTTTAAAGGGGGACTGACATCCTTAAGTTAAGGCGTTTTGTAATAAAATATTGTTTTTGAGACCCACCTGTGTCTATTTAATCATTGATTTCTGAGTACAAGTATTTTAAAACAATGTTTGAAGTGTTTGGAGGAGGCAACCCCGCCCCATGGTGAAAGCTTCATTTGCATAAGATATGTGACGTAAGGTCGGAAAGATCCGATGTGTACATGATGTACATATACATACAAACATTTCACACATGTAGCATTGATTTCATTTCTTCCGTGATTTTTGTTTCCGGAACTAATAAAATGCTGGGAAGATGTGTTTCTGCAGGATGCAGCAACATCACTAAAGACAGTGTTAGCCTTCATCTGTTCCCAACTGACCCAAAATATCGCCGTATTTGGACGAGCAAAGTTCGACTAACAAGAGTAAAGTGGTCAGGTCCAACGGCTCACATAGTTTTGTGCAGCGATCATTTTGAGCCGAGTTTTGAGCCGAATTTCTCTTCCCGACATGACGTCACGAACAGCTCCTCCATGCAGGGCGTAAAAGTGGGGGGCATTTTTACAATGGTAAAATAACACTCTTAAAAACAATAAAAACACAAAACAAACATTTTATTGATCTTTTACTGATATAAAAGAATAAAACGATCACATATTTAACTGTTTGATTTAAATCCATGTCAGTCCCCCTTTATTATTACCAAAAAAATATCTTACATACAAGTAGTCAAAACCATTAATATATGTTTCTCATAATTGTTTTTCACAGCTCCAACATGCAAGAAGATTCACCTCAGAAAGTTTGAGTTCACCAACCTCCTGGGATTAATACCCATAAGCCTGTTTTTAAGTTTCTTAAGAAAAAAGTACTTTTCCTTAATAAGTTGCCATTATGTCTGGGTCTTTAATCACTATTACAGGACAATTTCATTTACTTGCCATTCACAGAAGCTGTTAAAAATTGCAAAGACTACAGCAGATCATCTTCCAAATGTTACATTTTCTAATACATTCATGTCAAATTTGATATGACGTAAAGATAACATAAAATAATATTTTTCTAAATACTGCTCTTTTCAGCGATTCCACCTTTAAAACAATTCATACAGGACAAAATAAACTAAACCCATTTGGAAAAATTTGTAACATCAAAACAACAAAATCAGACAAATTATGTTCATGTACACTGACCATCTTAATGTTTATTCTGGCATTGTTTGATAATCCAAATATGGACAGTTTACTCAACAATAAACCAAAGCTCAACAGTTTCACTAGACCTCCGCTGTGAAAAAATCAAACTAGAAAACTCAAGTGTCTATACTTTCATTTCAACTCACATTACATGTATACTCATAACATCTTCTTTTGTTAGAGTGGTATATCTCAAAGTTTTCCCATCAATTGTGCAAATTGTAATAACAGCACTATCTTGACACACATACACAAATGCATTGTGAACAAATGTGGATACTGCGCAATGCTGATTTAGATTTGCACATTTTCTGTACATCTATTGTTTATTTCCCCATTACAATGTCCCCCCCCCCAAAAAAAAAAAAAATACCCCCAAAAAACACCTGTGATATAATTATTTTAAAGTAATCTTACCATTACAACTGCCACATATCAAATATTCCTCCATAACCCCTCTAAACTTGGCCCAATATTGATGTAACTAATTGCACCAATTGTGCCTAAGATAAAAAAATCTTTACAATGACACAATCAGTTCTCATGGAAACAAGTAGTAGAAGAAGCTATCGTCATATTCTATGAACAAAATGCGACTTGTTTATTTTATGTACCAAATACTAAACTCTTAACATAACAGTTATTTGCTTTTTTCTATGCATCAGAACAGTGATTTTCATACTCGTGGGTAATGACAGCCTAATTCTTACTCTAGGCAGTTTTGCCACTAAACATTGAACAACACTTCTTTGCTCTGAGATGACAGCAACATCTCAAATGAAAGTTAGCACACAGCATGTCCATTCATAAGTCATCACAATAGCATCATTGCTTGACATAAATACCCAGATTGCTCTGAATTTGCTTTGTATCCATGTCAACCAATTATACTACAGGGATTTTGTACGAATGTACAAACAATTCGCAACTTTTATTAGTAAAGTTCCAGTCTAATTACATTAATCCAGACTTCTTTAGTATTAAATGACAAACAATATCCAACTACACTCAATCTTAACAGATTTAAAATACTGGCCAGTAACAGCTTATCCAGATTATTCCGCTCAGTTGAAACTTTTATTCAGTTAAAAATAGACATAGACAAGTGGTTTTAGTAAAAGTTTCAATATTTTTCAGCCCCAGGACTGACTAGTAAACAAAACTACACCCTTTTAGACATGAAACAAAAAATTTACAGTGCATAAAACACTATTAACATCACTGTTTCCATGACAATTGTTGATGTCAACGTTATGACATGTAATTGTGGCAAAGTACAGGTATATTTGTCAATGGCAGACTGTCATAGACAAATATATTGTCTCACCCTCAGCCCCATGCCAAAAATACTTAGACAATTTCCTTTGTGCATTTCCTTTACAGAATTACACAATCAATTCGTGGTTGTGCACACATTGTCCACATAATGTAGATGTCTTTCGCCACATTGTAATGGATAATAAACAATACACGTGCAAATAAGATATTGCAAACCAAAATTGTCAATGCCCCAATTCCAGACCTATTTAAAATGTATTTGTGTGCCTGTGTGCAAACAGTGTTCCTTTTATCACAAAATACACAATAGGGTTTCCATGCTCTCCCACTTCCATTCTTGTGTAAATACATGCCTGGAAATAAAACCACTATCGTCCAATTTGTAACATGTTTTTATTTAATGATTGATTTAAATTCCATGATTAACATATAAATTGTTCTCATTGTTATGAACACAAATGACATAAAACCTACAAAATAGAAGTAACATTCGATTACCAAACATTTAAAGGCATGTACTCTCCCATCTTGTGACAAACAACTTAGTTTCTTCACCCAATTCAGGGCACCCCTTATTTGTTAATCTTGTATCCCATATAGTGTGAAAAGACCCATTTTCCAATTAGTTAACAACATATTTATCTACCTTTACAATCGTTTGCTTGGTTTTTTGTTTTTAAATATTACCAAATATGTTTACTTTTATGACCTCCCACATATTTATCTCCCGTTACAATCGGTTTCTTGTTTATTTATTATAAAAGTATTACCAAGTATGTTTACTTATATGTCCTCCCACATATTTATCTCCCGTAACAATCGTTTTCTTGTTTACTTATTATAAAAGTATTACCAAGTATGTTTACTTAGATGTCCTCCCACATATTTATCTACTGATACAATCGTTTTCTTGTTTCTAAAGTATTACCAAGTATGTTTACTTAGATGTCCTCCCACATATTTATCTACTGATACAATCGTTTTCTTGTTTCTAAAGTAATAACAAGTATGTTTACTTATATGTTCTCCCACTTCAAAACTTGTTTTATTTGTTCATTTTACTTATTTCAACAACAGTTTCATTATATTTATCTCACATTTTACTCAACAATAAAACAGTAATACACTAACAAACTATTTTGTCTAAAAAAAAAACCTAGAAAATATCATTGTCTCAGCCTTCTCATAACTTCACATTAAATTTACAATGATCACACCTGCATTGTTATTACAATGTGTTTGCCATGGAAATAAAAGCATTTACCTACTTAATCACAAATACATTATTTGTCTCTGAAATTTAACGTGTGATTTCCCTTAACTAACATTAACCATGATACCTGGTCACAAGCACTTCAACGTCACATTAATTACCCCCCCCCCCCAAAAAAAAAACCCAAAACAAAACAAAATAAACTAAAAAAAACAAAAAAACCTGAAATAAACTTCTGACAACAAAATTACCAGATTACAATTGGTGCATATATCATTTACACGTAAATCCCGAACACCTAGAGTTTGTGTCAAGACAAACTCTGAATCTCTAGTTCTTGTTGTTCTTGTTCTCCTTCTCCTTCTCCTTCGTTGTCTTCTTCTATGTCATCATCGTCTGATGAGCTGACTATATCTTCTTTCGGTATCCTGCGTGCCCTTAGCCCACCATTAATCCACAGGTCAATGGCAGGTACAGGATCAAATTCCTTAATGGAAGGGGATTGCATAATGATGAAGAGCTGATCAGTGACTCTGTCCTCCTTCAGGGCTGTTCTGCACTTGGATTTCAACAATTTCAATCTACTGAATCCACGCTCAGCATCAGCAGAGCTTGCTGGAATTGTTAGTATGAGGTCTATGACTGTAGTGATGTTGGGCAACTCCTCTTTTAGGGCACGCAGGATTTCCTCCCATTTAGCCTCTGTCACCACTTTGTGTCTGAAAAAGAGATTTAGGGAAATATTAAACAGTAAAAAAAAGGAAAAAAAGAAAAAAGATTGGTAATCATCAATAAACTTTATTGAAAACTATACGATTACTTTGAAGTGAATTTAATCTACTTCACAAACCAGTGGCGACTGTAGTAAGAAGCAGTTATAGCTTTTTAGCTGTGGACATTCTTGTTAACAATGTAATAAATCAATTCATATCGACTAACCTTGCATAAACTCTTGCCTTCAGCATATCCCATTCCATCTCCACCTCGCCCAAGATAACATTTGCAGATTGTAGAGTCGGCTTGAAATGTTGAAGAATGACTCTCAACTCTTCATCTCCAAAGTCTATTAAGCAGAGAACATTACACATATAGTTATTTAAATTATGGTCAAACACAGCTTATCTGAATATTGAATAAATAGAAAATGTGGGATGAAGAGTTTTGCACACTGGATTAATTGCTTTGACATTACCAACCTTGCATTTCATCTTTGCTTGCTGGCCAAAATTTGAAGCTGGAAATCCGGAGGGCATGGAGCAGACCGTTGGACATATCACTGAACCTGCCATCAAGGGAGGACAGGAGACCTTGAGTAACTTTCACGATGGTATTCTCAATGTTTCCCGATCCAGTTAATGTCTCTCCTTTGAAAATGTTGGCCTCCCCAAGGTCTTTGAGCTTAGGGGTTGTCTTCCTGAGAAAGTAAGTTGGGTAATGTTTAAATATAAATAATTTTACTGAAATTAATTAAATTACTATATTTAATATCTATATTTTTATTTATAATTTAGTCATTTGTTTGAAGGGAAATGCTTTCCTGAATGTAACTGAACTATACATAATTGATACTTACTTGGTTTGGTATTTTGACAGTGTTGCAACTACAGAGGCAATGGACGCGGCCACATCTGCCACCGTTGAGCTAGACAGTTGTGCAGCAAGAGAGACTTTAGACAAAAGCTGAGTAATATCTAGCATGAAATGGCAACACTTCATTACATCCTTCCTTAGCAGCTGTCGTCGAAAATTCCTGGACTTTGCTTGAGCATCAGCAGTGACTCCTGGCTGTACTTCAATCTAAAATAATTAAAGGACAAATTCCAAGCTTATCCGATTGAATTCAATGCAATTACAGTATTTAAAAAATGAGAAAGAAAAATAACAACTTTTTTATTAGACAACCAAACAATACCACACAGTAAGTTAGAAAGTATATTGTAAAATGAAGTGATTATGCATCTAACAAACTTTAGAATTTCATCACATCACCGCTTCATCTCCCTTCAGAACTAAGTGTGAAAATGTTAATAAAAACATACCTGATGTAGGTGGGAGATTAGTGACCTGTGACCATTGATTACATGCTGTAGGGCCCTCTGAAGGTGAGGCAACCATCGTGTGCCCCCTGCTCGTGTAGGGATGACTCCCGATTCCTTGTTGGCCTCAGCAGCCAGCCTTAGAGCACTTCTATTTTTTGAACTGTTCCTATAAAACAGGTAAAGGTTTTGCAGAAGGGTGCTTAATGTCGTGCATAGGGGGATCTTCTTCACTGCGTCCTTGTAAGCAAGCTCTAACCGGTGTGCAGTGCAGTGCACTGCTTGCAGTGTGGGGTAGTCGTCCTTGAGCAGTTTGGCTACACCATTGTTTTTCCCTAACATGACTGCCGCTCCATCGGAGCCGAAGCCCACTAGTTTTTTCTTTAGGACAGCAGAGTCCATGTGTAGCTGGTCTTTCAAGCAGTCCATGATAGCTGCTTTGATGGAGGTTGCAGTAGCCGTCACCACGTTCTTTACACCAACAAAGTCTGTGCGTGTGGCACCATCGCAGCTGTATCTTATGTAAACAATTTCGGCTTCTGTTACTGACAAATCTGTAGTTCCATCGGAGACAACAGATACAAACTTGGCTTTCTCCAAAGCCTGCTTAAGTTTTTGTCGTTCTACCTGAGATAAAAAAATAAATAAAAAAAATAAATAAAAAATGAGCAACATCATCACTTAAATGGTACAGCTTTGATAAACGGTTTGGTTACAATACAAGAAACTCTTTTGCCGTTTTGTTTTGTGTGAGATAACTTTTTTTTTAAATAATAATATCTATATTATTTTAAACGGCCTTGGTTGTCTATACTCTATTTTATATTTTAATTCTTATGCAATGATGCTATTTTTTCATCGGTAGTTTAAACAATTTATTTAATTTTTGTGTGGGGAAAAATTGTGTTAAGGCATCTCCAATAAAAAGCGGAAGTTCGGTCCGCTTGAGTGCAATTTATTTCCCGTACCACACAATGATTTTTTTGTCAAGACTCAGAAAATAGTGTTAAAATAACAACGTCGGTGTAACTGTAATGTAAGGATAATATTGATGAAGTCACACTTTCGATCGTATTGGTGCACCCTTGTTCACTTGTTATTATTATAAAAAAAATTCTTTGTTCATCCAAAGTTATTATTATTAATTATATTATTATTATTATTTTAATAAATATTGCTTTAACACTTTAGAACAAATTGTCAAACAAGGACTTACGTCAGCTATGAAGTACACGAACTGTTGTGCAGACTTGTCTGTGCGATATGACGAGCCAACATCAATTCCCTTGGCAACGTCCAGGTCAGCTAACCAAACAAAATCTGTGAATGGACGACTTTGCTTGGCAATGGCATGTGCATTTCGAAACAGAATCTTTAATCTGTCTACTGCTGCTGCGTTCATTTTTTTGAGCATCTTCTCTGCCTGGCTTGTGCCAGGTTTCATTTCACTTGCAGATTGGCGAGACATGGCCATCATATGATTGTCTGATTGACCATGTGCTTTCACAGAGTCAACCCTGAAGTTGTCCGTTCCATCATAAAAAATGTTCCGTTTACGCCCAGGTCCGGCTCCAGTGCCCACCACTTTCATGTCTCTGCACACTGTGCAGAACATGGCATTTGCATCGATATCGTAGCGAAGCCATCTCCAATTGGCTTCCCATTGTGGCCTGTAGGTCCGTTTTCTCTTTGTATTTTCATACTCATAGGCTGCCGCTGCATCATTCTCTCTCTTGTTTGATGGTGCCGATGGATTGGAAACATTTGACATGAATCGCCACATGATGAAAATAATGTTTGCGACGCTATACGATCTTTGGTAATAATCTATCCAGACTATTCACGTGCATTACACTGCGTGGTGGTGATCCTCCGGCGGAAAGACGCACTGGATGCCAGCGATAATTTTTCACCTATACACACTGAAGTGCAAAATAACTGGCCTTTATTGCACTAGGGAAAAAATTTCCGGCAGCGGCATCATTTTATGGTATGGTTCCCAGTATGCATCATATGTTAATTATACAGTTAAGTTATACAAGTTACTGACTACTGGTGGAATTATTGTTGTGAGACTTGTAGGGAAGTAGCTGTGTTCAACACAGTGTACACAATTACAACAGTACGTACGTGCTCGGTGCGAATCGGTGCTAAGTAATGGTTAGTATAGTATAGCACGTAGCGATGGATCACGCAAGGAAGTGCGTGGGGTTTGGGGTTTCATTAAATAAAGTTACATTCACGACACACAAAAGGTAAAGCTTTAAAGAGTTCGTTTTATTTTCTTTATTCACATCTGAAAAACAAAGAACATGCACATTTTTTAAGTAGCCCGCCGGGCAAGTTGAGAAGTAGTTTTTACTTGCCCGCAGCAGTTTTTACTAGACAATGTACGCCGGGCTAGCGTTAAGGTCGAGCCCTGGTATACATTTGTGGGGAAAATTAATTGGTCTTTACCCGCTAGTGACAATAATGTTTTAAAACATTTGAATAGTTACGACCTGTTTCAATACTAATTGTAAAACCCCCACTGATTTAATTGTAATATTTTTAGGCAAGGTGAACTGTGGCAAGAATGTTAATTTTGTGGGGAAAATTAATTGGTGGCTAGTGACAACATAATTGGAAAACATTTGAATAGTTAGGACCTGTTTTAATAGTAATTGTATAGTAATAGTAATTTAATAGTTTTAATTGATGACCCAAATTATATCTTAATACTGAGAAAGAGGTAATTTTTCACCCAAAACTTTGAATCTAAAAAAGGCTTCTTAGTTTGGGTAGAGGAAGTTATGACAAAAGGGTATTCGCTGCCCCTAGGTACAATAATCTCCCACCTTGGAATAGTACAAATTTAATCTTAGTTTAGGTAGAGGAAGTTATGACAAAGGGGTATTCGCTGCCCCTAGGTACAATAATCTCCCACCTTGGAATAGTACAAATTTAATCTTAGTTTGGGTAGAGGAAGTTATGACAAAGGGGTATTCGCTGCCCCTAGGTACAATAATCTCCCACCTGTTGGAACAGTACAAATTAAAATTTTAGTTTGGGTAGAGGAAGTTATGACAAAGGGGTATTCACTGCCCCTAGGTACAATAACCTCCCACCTTGGAATAGTACAAATTTAATCTTAGTTTGGGTAGAGGAAGTTATGACAAAGGGGTATTCGCTGCCCCTAGGTACAATAATCTCCCACCTTGGAATAGTACAAATTTAATCTTAGTTTGGGTAGAGGAAGTTATGACAAAGGGGTATTCGCTGCCCCTAGGTACAATAATCTCCCTCCTGTTGGAACAGTATTCATATTGGGGTATTCATATTATGAAGAAAAAAAATTAAATTGTAGACTTGAAGATATGATGACCCCTAGAATTGATCATGGGTGGTTCCAGAATTTTGACGATGCTTTCGCGTGACACCCAAGCAACGTCGTCCACTCTGGGCCATGTATAAATCTCCCCAGTAGCCTTCAAGAATCGCACATAAGGTCTCTGCTTCTTCGCGAATACAATCAACATCTTGAATCTGAAAGATCAATGAATAGGAACTGTTATATTACACAATAATTTCAAAATACAATATGTATTAGTATATAATAATAATAATAATAATTTAGGAGGCTAATCATCCTTACTAGCAGCTGAGAAGCTGAATTGCGAAGCAGGCTAGCGTGTTCGAGAAGCAGGCATGCAAAGGCGCCTTTGGCAGCCAGCCACATCAACCCATTATGACCACGGAGCACAGCCTGAGATCGAAAATGTCTGATTTTTCCGGAGGGAGGAAAACCGGAGGGCCCGGAGAAAAACCCTCGTGGCACAGCAGAGAACCAACGCACAACTCTACTCACATATGGCCTTAGCCGGGTTCGAACCAGGGTCACATTGGTGAGAGGCGAGTGCTTTACGCACAAGCCAACCATGCCACCCCAACTACTACAGGCGAGACTTATCTTATGATTCTCATAGTGATACCTAGAAGGTAGTATTTGAGCTGCAAGACCTCATGTCTTCATAATGGTATAAAATATGGAGTTTCCAAATGTGATATAATATGATATCATGTTTTTTGCAATTACTCACCAGACCAGCAAAATATTTGGTGTTTTCTCGGCGACTTTCAGCCTTGAACATGACCAACACATAGTCCCCGTATTTCCCAGCTGTTAATGTCTCCACATGTACTTCACTAGTGCCTTGATTGTCAGGAGAAAGTGAGGTGGCTGAAGGGGTCGCCTTCTGAGTTAGGGGCTGCAGCTCAAGCTCATTTAGGTCTGGATCATCTGAAGGGGAGATGAGGGATGCTGATGTCTCCTCTTGTGTTTGGGATTGCACCTCTGTATCAATGTCAGTGGCCTGTGGGTCATCAGTGTGGAGGGAAAGAGCTGCTGATACCATTGCTTTGGTTGGGGGTGGTGCCTTCTTTATGGTAATGGTTTTCCAAGGCCCTGTGATATCTTTGTTTGGACATGATGAGCTTTTACCATCTTGACAAGCTTTGCAAAAGCAGCTTCGCTCCCGAACTCTTATCACATAGGGCTTCATACCCATGACGCAGTGTGTTTTCCTGGTACCCTTCACAGATTGAACTTGGCTCCTCTCTGGGCGTACCCTGTTAACATCTTTCTTCTCAATGTAAACAAAGCGCCTCTTGGTGTGGACATGTCCTTCTTTGTCTTTTGGAAGAGACAGTCTATCTTTGCATGCAGTGTAGAACTCCAACGGTGTTCCTGCATGCACCTGACCAGAAGCTACAGCCATAGTGATTGACTTCTTTAGAACACCTATTTCACGATCACACGGTCCCTTGCCATGTCGACTTCCAAAGAAGTGCTTTTAGCTCGCTATGTCAAAATCTTGCATCGAGTATGAGGCGTCTGCAAAGTTGGTTTTACTCTTGTACTGACTAGCACAGCCATCAGAAAACTGGATGACTTTTGCAACTGGAACACCATCTTTCACCAGCATCTCAATGGCGGCCAACAAACAGATGAACAGCATGTTGATCGTGAGTTAAATCATTACTGATGAAGACGATAGAATCAGTAACGGTTGATGAGGGGCATTCTAAGCAGTTGTAAGTTGCCACAATTGAATTGATTGTGCACTGGACATTTGTCCAGTGGTAGCCTTGTGGAGCATCTTGGGCTTTGCAAGTGTAGTTCTCTGCATAGTCCATGCAGAAAATTACACTATTGTTTGGAATATCTGATGTTATGAGCTTATATTGTTGATACTGCCATTTTGCATTGAAGAGATGGCACGAAAACGGCTCCAGCTGTCCCTGAAGATACTCTACAAACTTCATGAAAGACCCTTCTTTTTGGACTTTCATCATTCTGGTCATTGTTCCTGTCAAAACGGCTGCCCTTTCCCACCGATACCATTGAATTAGTTCAGCCGAGTATTCGTCAAGAAGAGGCACAAGATGCAATTTCAATAGGTGAACTCCACATTGTGGGCAATTTCGGTCAAGGCATTTTTTCTTGTACTGGTTGTTTATTTTAGGGCACAAAGTTAAATGAGAAGCACAATACCTATCAGAGATGTTAATGTGGGCTTGACCTTTTGAAGATCCAAAAGTATTCAATGTTTTCAGTCCAAGGTCGACGTTGACACAGTACTCACATAGGCATTCCCTGAATTTGTGTTGAGTGTATGGGACGATGTGCTTTGGACGAATCTTCTTAAATGTGGAGAACCCAACTTTGCTGTTGGGATGCATTTCCTTGTACTGCTTATAGGTTGCACTGAGAGTTGACGCCAACACCCACGGCCAACCACACCATCATTTCCTACAATAGCCCCTCTTGCATTTGGGATGTTGTGACTGACATCCTCACGGCTGTAGAAATCTGTCACACTTCTTACTGCTTCTTCTGACAAAGCATCTTTTCTCTTCTTCCGTTTTTCCTCCCAACCCAACTCATGACTAGAGCTGATGGCACTGTTGGATAGCTTCCAGCCAACTCCAACATGACGTAGCACTTTCCTACTTTTTTTCTTAGCCATGACTGCTTTGATCATTAGCCTCTTTAATCGCATATCTTTCGATCTCCTAGCTTTTCTCAATCTTGCCATTGTACTTTCAATGGATTCTGTGATTGCTTTTGCAATGAACAGCTTTTCTTTGCTGCTGGACTCAAGATTGAGAGTTTCTGTTGAATTACCCTCTTCGACTTAGGTGTTTGTGCATTGATGCTGGCAGAAATGACTGAAGCTTTCAGGTTTCGATCAGCTGGTAGACATTGAAGAATTCTCTCTTTACATCTAAATTTAGCAACTCGTTCTTTTGAAGTTGTTCTTGTCTGCAGGAATTCATCAAATACAGGTGTTTCGTCATGGGTGCCGCTGGCTGCAGAATTTTCATCAAGGCTGGCTGGTGTATTTTCATTAACTGATGTGTCTGGATTACCTTTGTTCTTCTTTAATTTGTATTTTTCTCGTCTCTTTTTGTTTATTGCCGGTTTTTGGTGGCTCATACTTTCTCGTTGCTTTCTTTTCTGTTCTCTCCACACTGTCATCTGCTTTTCACATGATTTCCGTGTCTTGTGCTTTTGTTGAGAAGGTTTGTCTTTTTGCCGATCTCGATATCTCTGCTGTCTCGCTCGTTGCAGTTCCCGACAACGTATCTTTGATTCTTCTGATTGTCGGAGACGATATTCTTGCATACGCAACTTCTCATGATCTTTGCTGACTCTGTAAAGATCTTTGTTTTGTTTTATTCTTTCTCTGTATTCCTTGGAGTATTCTTTGGCTGATTTCTTTTGTGATGGCTGGTTGAGTTTAATTCGTGGAAAACAAGGTAAGCTCTTGCGAAGATCCATTCTGGACTACTGGAAAATGAGTTAAAAATATTTTAAGCAAAATTAATAATGCTTATTTCAAATTGTGCAGATTTATTTTTGGGATATCTTTGTTTTCAAACCACTTATCAATTTTTTAATTTTGAATAACAGGTGAAGCTGCCAAAAGGGCAGTTGCTATATTTACGAAATACTATTGTTAGTATGTTACATGAATCATGGGATACATCATAGGAATGGCTGGATTTAAGACAAATATTAGGCCTGGAATTTTGTAATTTTTAGAAAGTTTTAGAGGAAGTTTGTTTTATTAAATTAAAACATTAGGCCCCCCCCCCCCCAAAAAAAATGTTCTGTTTCCAGTTACCCCACCGACCCTAAACTTGTTATTCGGCTTTAAAAGAAAAGCAGGAAAAAAAAAAAACACCAAAAACCACAATATAAATAAATGTGATGTCTACTCTTACGACTAATAGCAAAAAATACCAACAATTCAATGCACGGGCTGCGTGTTGGCGCATTCCACGGATTTGCACAATCTGCAGATTGCGCTAATTTTGCTGTCGGCGCTTCAGCTGCCAAATCTAAAGCGCCAAACTGCAGATTGCGCGATTTTGCCCAGTCGGCAGATTGGGCTGCCAAATCTGCAGAGCGCCAAAGTACAGATGGCGCGATTTTGCCCAATATCGTTGTGCAAATCCGTTGATTGCGCTCAACACATGAACGAGCCGTGGGCGCACAGAAATCGCATATTTTTTTTAAAATGTTCTACCGGAAATACTTGGAAAAATTTCTTGATACGGAAGTGCTACCAACATGTTTCATCAAAAATGAAGAAATTAGGCCCATAAAGTCATAAACATTTGTTAAAATGCCGCATTAGGCAACACTACTTTGAACAAACGCGGACACGACAGCCAAGTGGCAGTTTTACATGACCTCGGTGTCAAGTAATGTACGTTAGAAATTAACTTAAAACCCATCAAAACCATTCCAAAAATTATGACATCAAGTAAATAGAATGTGATTTAATAATTAGAAGAAAAGAAACAGTAATCTTTAACGCTGACGCCAATAAATAAAAAAATTGTTGCATCGTACCTCGAACATAACGTGGACACGAAATTCAGGCGCCATGTTTAGGAAAGTGAGCAATTATTTTTTAGGACTTTCTACTCAACAGTTACGATTTTGCAAAGAACTACTGTGATTGAACACCCCAAATTGCTCATGCTAGTCAGAAAAACGTTATTCAGCTTTGCTGCTACATTTCAGAGTTTTTAACAGTTACGGTTTTCAAGAAATGTGGGCAGTATGTAGCGAGAAAACTTACCTCCAACCTCCAACTTCCGTACGTAACCGGCGTCCACAATGCGGACTCGAAGCAATCGCGTGGCATGTCAAACAAACGCAACCAGTGGCAACCAACTTCGGTCACAACACATGTAAGATAAACCCTTTAGCGTGCTAGAAATTTGCACCAAGGGCCATTATGATGACGTAGGGCGTGCGTGATACAATTGCATGCGTACATAACGAACGGACACGGAAATTAAAGCCGCCGTGAAAACAAAATTTGTAGTTCACCAGCGTTTATGAGACCCTCTATGACGTTGATATTTTGTGAAGTAATGTACATTGCACACGATATACACACGTGGATGGTTCAAGTTACTGCGTGCTCAACCGTTATTGATCGAAGTACATGTAGCGACTCAACTTTGGGGGACACGAAGAGTTATGTACTGAACGATCGTTAAATTTGATGACAAAAATAACCATCATTACAAGGAATTTTGTTTTGCCATAAATAACTTCATGGGTACATATAGAAGGCTTGTGGCTGATTTTTGTTTAAAAAATCATACTATGTGGTAGAACACCGGTTTAAAAAAATCATTGTCAGCGGATGTAACACGGAAGTTCCGTTTCGGGGGCATTATATTTGTCTGCTTAATTTCGTTAAAAAAAAATTTAAAAAAATAAAAATCATTATGAGGTACATTTAGGTTCCTTAGGTTACAGACTTTAACATTCACCTGTTTTCAGTGAAATTTTATAGCTAGGAATTGAAATATATTGAAGCAATCAAGGGCCACTTTTCATGAACTGAAATATGTCGTGTATCATATCCCTGCACACTTACACATTTCAGTCTTTTCACCAACCCTATACAAAGAGTTTAACACCCTTCATTTACGATTTTCAAAACAAACAAAAATCTCAAAAGAGTGAAAAATGTTGGGAATTCCATTGTTTTACAGCCTAAAACCGTACGCCAGCACAAATTTTGGCCATCAATTTAGTTTTTCACCAGTGAATTTACTGCATGTGATGTTACAATGGGATTGTTATGCTGATGTTATCTCTCAACCTAGGGTGCCACAGACATTCATTCAATACTTTGATATTTGCAGTAAGACTCGCAAAACACAGTTCTATTAGTGTTCATTTATTTTAATGACATATGTGACCGGTTCTGCAAAAATGGCCCTTAAGTCGCAAATTTTTATTTTTGAGTTATGTACATGGGTGGAAAGGGCATGTTCTAAGCTTTAATTTGGTATATACATGACTTCTGTGCGATGTTGCATTGCGAAGATATACCAAAATTTGCATATCAGGATTTGTTAATTAAAAGGAAATGGCTTACGTAGAAATGTCCCTAAAACATTTACCACATGAATGGAAATAGTACAAAATGCAGTTTATTCAAAAGTCCCTAGCAACAGCAGAGTTCCTGTTTGACTATCACTCTGAAAATTTTACACAATGTTAAATGTTACCCTGGAATAGATTTCCTGATTTTTTTAAATCATTTTGGGGCCCTTCATCATTAATTTTTACTCATTTGCATAACTGTCTTAAAATCAATATTTTTAGTCAAAATATAAAGACTTAGAGAATACACATGGGGCAGTTGGAAAGAGAAAAAAAAGTTATCTTGCAAGTCTCAGTTGTATTTTCTATAGTGTAAGTACCGATATGCTCAAGAAAATTACCCTTGAAAAAATTGTATAATTTTTGGGTTAAAATACCAGGTTTTTGGTAAAAAAACATTAATTTAATGTATTGCAGAGGTTTTTATCATCAAATCGTTCACCATTATGTATCACAATTACAATGTCATTATAGTCAAGTAAGAAAAAAAACACTGTCTGACTTTTGGTTGGAAAAGGGAGCTTTATCTTTATTTTTTACTCATTTGCATAATTGTCTTAAAATCAATCTTTTTAGTCAAAATATAAAGACTTAGAGAATGCACATGGGGCGGTCGGAAGAAGAAAAAAAAGATATCTCGCAAGTCTCAGTTGTATTTTCTATAGTGTAAGTACCGTTATGCTCAGGCAAATTACCTTTGAAAAAAAAAAATTTGGGTTAAAATACCAGGTTTTTGGTAAAAAAAAACGTTAATTTAATGTATTGCAGATGTTTTATCATCAAATCGTTCACCATTATGTATCACAATTACAATGTCATTATAGTCAAGTAAAAGACAAAAACACTGTCTGACTTTTGGGTGGAAAATGGAGTTTTTGGTATAAAATTCACTGTTTTTGCTTATAAAACTCCTGGGGGATTTTGGGGATCTTTTATATTGTGCAACTTTGCTGTTAAATCTCTTTTTTGAAGATGTGGGTGGTTCTGAAAAGAACCGGTTGTTTTTGTCGGACAGTCAACACTGTCTGTCTTCATGATGGACTGCTGTTGCTGTGTAGGAGGGGAGACTGGGTGGAGAGGAGACTGTGGAAGATGATGACTATGGCCTCGGAACTGTTGGCAAGGGACAGACAACGTCCTTGGTGGCGTCGCTGCAGAACTCACGGATCTTGTCATAGAGGTACCACTGGCGTCTTGCATCAAGCCCAGGAGGAGTCTGGGGCTCAGGAAGGTCAGCAGTAGGGCGTCTGGCATGGGTCTTTAGGAGCTGGAAGCTTGTCTCTTCATCCTCTAGGTACTTTCTTGCAAAAACGACGCCAGGTTCATCAGATGTAAAACTTTAAATAAAACATAAATACAAAGGGGAACAGAAAGGTTAGAAATAATGCAGTTAATTATTTTAGGTATTTTGACTGCGGAAACAGTCGAATAAAGAAAACCACAAAATAAATAAAATTACCGAAAATGCTGAAAACTCTTGATCCCTTGAAGTGGCTTGAAGAATGGGGACAAGAATGCCTGCCAATCAAACTGTGGAACGAAGATGTTACCAGCTTCATCACCTACAAGCTGGGGGATGTTGACTCCTGTTTGTGTACTTCCAGTGACTACACTAACAACATCATCAAGGCAGGAGACAGCTGTTCGGGTAGCGCTGCTTGAAGAGGCCGAAGCACCAATCAGGGGCAAACTTGGTGTGTCCAACCACCATGAAATGCATCTCAATAGATCGATGGAGACCACTTATGCAACGCCAAAGCATGTACCAAAGGACAAACCGATTCTTGTTTTGGCCGCTGCAGTTGTCACAGTGAAGATGGGCTTTAGTCTCCCCTAAGCCATAGGTCCTGAAGAAATTGTCTAAGTAGCTGATCACGGCGTTGCTTCCTTTGGAGATGAGTACGGATTCGTCAACTAAATAGTTCACCTGTTTGGTGACGCCCTCACAATGGACACCAAAAATGCCCAACTTTCTTGGTGTTAAAAAATACACTGGGCCAGGCTGGATAGGGTCTGATGGAAAGTGTACTTGTTGGGCATAGTCAAATGAATAGTGCATGTCTATGGCGTTGGTGCAAGGAGTGTTGGGCCCAAGTTGAGTAACCCCAATCTGCTCTGCAGCCACCCTTGCATCCTGAACAAGGTCCCTGTAGAAGGTTCTCTCATGACCAACATTCTCCAGATGAGCTTGCTGTATTCTGCAGCGCTCCTGCTTTTCTGCATCTGGAAGATTTGCTGACCTGAATAGGAGGTTGTTGTTTCGTTGGCACTGCCAGCACACATCAGTCATAGGTTTGCAGCAAACGATGAAAGGACACACCCTATTCCACAGCTTTCTGAATGTTGAAAGTGCAACCACTCTGTCACCTGTGAAAACATAGCATTTAGATAAAGTGTGTACATTTAACACTGTGTAAAAATGCAAGTGAACAAAGGCAAAAATAAAGAGTTGGAATTTATCATTTGCTTTCTTCATTAGTGGCCGGATGTAATGCCCCACACTTGCAAACTTCCTTGGTTCACTTTGGATGTACACCCAACAGTTTAAATTTTAATTTATATAAAGATTGTAAGCTTCGTACATGTACATTCTTGCGTTTTATTATTACATACATGAGATGGCAGGTAACAAAACCACACCGCTTTAAGTGTATCCCTTGGAAAATGTCAGTTGGGTACATAATCAATGTTCTTATTCAAAATTACCGCTGTTTCCGAAAAGAATGTTACAAGCTTTGGTTTTTATCAGCCCATCGTTGCGGTATAGACAAAACTTAGCAATCAACAGCCATATCTGTAGCAGCTAATTCGGACATGGTCTAGTTTTATTTACCTGACTCCTGCATTGCAATCTTGTACTTTCTCCACACATTCGCCTTTGTTTCACTAGAGGGGAGAACCTTGATGTCATCTCGCTTGAATCCTGGAATGCGACCGGGAAGAAGAATGGCATGCGTCTCAGAGTAGTTCCAGATGAAGTTACGCACACTGGAGTTGTCTTCATACCTCAGATGATTTTGGAAGGTTCGCCCGGTATTTTTGTGGATCCTTGGTTTACATCCATTCTCACGGTAGTGCTTCTGGAGAGCTTTCAGCATGTTGACACTTATACTACATAAAAAATTAAAAAATAAAAAAAGAATTATAACAAAATGTACATCATGGGTTGGTTTGGATCCACATGTATCAATACTGAATTTAATACAAGTCGTACTGACAGATGTGAACATTTCAAAATATTAAGTTTATTTTCCCAAACAAAGATGACAAGATTTTTACTAAAGAAACAATAAACTCTGCTTAAAAAGTTTCAGTCTGTGAAATGTTTGTTGGAATCTTAATAAATTTTCTTTGGTTATAAGTTTTCTACTAAACCTTACTTATGTAAAAAGATCGAATGTATCTCGACAGGCGGGCTGGCCTTTGAAACATGAATGACGACCTCTGGCGTACACGGTGATTTTGCTCATTCCTTCGTGTCGCTACGGTATGTTCGCTGTTAGAAGTAACACAGCGGATCTGGCCCAACAGCAGCATGTCTTTCATCTCTATCGTCAGAAAATACAATAAAAACAGAAAGCGAACTTATTTTCACGGTTTGTGACTTTGAACACTCGTTGCTGTCACCGATTCAGCATTCGAACATCACAAGCTTTCGAAACGTGATCCCACCAATCATGTGATTTGTTTCATGTTAATGTAACGAGGAATGCCATTATTTATAACCTCAACTATAAGAGCATGCGCATGCAAACCTGGGCCCAATTTCATGGAATCCGTAACATAAGCGAGAAATCGCCGCTAACTATAGCAGAAAATTCCGCGCTAACGGTTAGCGTATTTCAAGGGTTAGCGAGTAATGTTGGCTTTTTGCGCATGCGTACATCCCGTAAATGAGGATTCTCTGCTTACGGCATACGGGGTTAGCACAGAATTTCTTTGCTAGCTCGGTAAGCACAAAATTGCAGGCCATTAGCACAGAATTCGGCATTACGGATTCCATAAAATTGGCCCCTGATAAACTACAAGCACTTAAGGAAACATTGGCGTGTGTAAAAAAACTATAAAAAAATGCTTGAGGCTTCTCATTGTTCTTTAAGGTGAGGAAAAGTCATTTGTTTATCAACTTAAAAGCCCCCTCAATCTTTGTAAATAATTTTCAAGCTTTAATAGGGCCTACATGTACAAAAATCTGAAGATTTACCTCTAGACAATTCAGCTATTTCGTACTGAGAATTGTGAAGTCATCCACGGAGTATCGTCGGAACACGGTCCATCGTTGAAAAGCTTGCATCTGCACTGGAAGTTGCTTGCCTTCTCGCGTTGTTCATCAACCTCAAGAGCTCCGTTCGCTTCGATGTCATCAACAGGCAAGACGTCTACATGTAACGTTAACCAGGGGGCCTTCTTCTTCTTCATCGATGTCCTGGTCGAAGTCATCGCTGCCATCCGAGTCCGACGACAATGGCGATGTGGAATCGGAATCAGAGTCATCAGACTCCGAGTCTGATGACACATCGTCATCGTCGAGACGGGAGTTGACGAAATAATCTTCAACAAAGCCAACCATGCCTCTCTCTTCTCCGTCAAGATTCGCATTGCGAATCTCATTCAATGCCTCAGCAAGACACTGATCCCTTGAACACATTTTAAAGCTAAATAAATCACGATAAAATAATAAAACCTGCAAGGAAAAACTATAATTCAGGAGAATATTCGAAATCGAAAACAATACAGATCAATCGTGTTGAACGTTTTGACATGTACTGCAATGCATCTACACGTACATGGCCTTTGTACATGAATACGCTGATCTGGAGTCACAGCGCATGCGTTGAAAGGCTCCTTGCGCGTCTTGGCCAATCAATGAGCTCTGTTTGGAGCACGTGACAGGATGTTTTGAAGAGCGTAGCAACAAGGTGATGTCAGTTTGTTTAAAAAAAACACCAGTACTCATTTGCATTTACTCTTTGACCTGTGTTATGTCCAAATATGGAAAGCAGACGTCCCAAGCTTTCGGATGATACCAAAATACCGATGGGGGAGTTCCAACTAACGTTCAACCAGAGGAGTAAATATCGACATTATTTACAGCGTTCTAAAACAATGAACCACACAAAGCCAGCACAAAAGTCAAAACAAAACACGTTTTTTTTTCATCTTTATTGATCAAAATCATGATACCTGCCAATCAATTATGAAACTATGGATATTAAACATGTCAAAAATCAAATTAAAAAAAATCACATGTTTGATGAATTTTTCACCTTTTCCACGTGGAACAACCCATTACGTGTTACAGCATAGCGCGACTTACGGGCCTTTTTTGTAGAGCGGGTCACATATGTTCTCCATCTTCATGTTTAATTAACATTATGTTAGTGTTTACTGATGATCATTGAATGGAGGGGGACATCAACCAACTTTGCAACAACGATCATAAAAATACCACCTTTTGTATTGATAATTTACCGTTCATACTAATAATTGATTCAGTTGATCATAATTCTCGTTCTTGTTTAGACAGATATTTGTATCTCGCAGCTGATGAAAGCATTTGCTTTTCTGTGATATCAGCATATCACAGAAGGTCCCGGATACAAATAGTCTCATAACCAATCATACAATGCAGGAATCAATAAGAATCTTGAAATAACAACTTGTTTACAAGGTGAAAAGCCAATGTAATTACTTTATCAAACCTAAGAAGAACTTCAGTAAGTTGAAGGTAAATTTCTACTTCAAAGGTTATTTCAAGTTCCTACTGATTTCTGTATAAGGGATTGAAACTAGCACAGGGGTGTTTTTTTTGTGAAAAATAATAGCAGAACTTTAAATGTTCAAAAAAGAGTAGCCGCCCTCGCAAGGCCCAAAAATTGACAATTAACATTACTAGGTCACTTCATTCATAAATTGAAACAAGCTCATATTTTACCCTAGTTTTTATTCAATTGGTTACCCTGTGCTAGTACTGTGGATTTTTTGCATAAGGGATTCTCAAAGGATGTTGTTATCTTTTTACTTCAGTATAAAGTTCAATGACAAAGAGTTTAGTTCATCGTTGATGAACTGGTAACGGAGAGCTCTGCCGTCATATACTGCAACAGGGTCACTCATTATTTTCACAACATCTGATAGTGGATGTGGTGCCTCTGGCTCGGATGAAAACTCACAAAGACCCCTTTGTCTTTGTCGCATGAATCGTACTTGCACCAAGTCTTGCTCGTCATACATGTATTTGTGAGATACCTACAAAATAGGAAATATACGATGAAAAACAATTAGGACAATTGAAAAAATCTCCTCAAAAACTACTTGTATACAGACATCGTCACTAATATCATGAACCTGCTGTACTCTATTCCAATACAATGCAATTTCAAATCATTCCACTTCTTGCATCTGACTGTGAACTTGATTTAAAAGCAATGTTGAAAGTATTCATGCAATTGATTACAAAAATTGCTAATTATAATCACATGTGTGCAGTACGCAACATGTGGCATTCATACTTCAGGAGTGGAATAGAATGGTGTATAAGATCGTCGGTGATCAAGAATTGCTTGTTTCGTGGATTTGGATTAATCATTTCAAATTAATTATAACCAATCGCAATGATAAAAAATGAAAAATTGCCTTACCATTGCCATATACAGAAAAGGTTTGGTAGTCTTGCTGCTTCTTGCTTGATTTGACGCTTCTAACCTCACTCCAACATAAGCGTTGACTTTGATCCTGTAGGATTGAAAAGCAATGCATTGAATTATTAATAGTATGAACGGAAATTTGGTAAGCATAGCAACCTCAACAGGCAATATTTGAAAATTGCATAGACTGTGAATATGAATTATGGTTTATGTCTGAAAATGATCAAGCAGTAAAAAAAAAAAAATCCATTCAAATATACATGTATGTTGAACTATTTCAATGAACCTTGTGTTGAATCTAAATTGTATGCCATGCCTACATGGTGAACTTACTTCTTACGGTCAGCAGTACACTGATTCTGAGCAGGTTCTTCCTTGTTGTCATCAGGGTAGGTCCCTGAATCCTGGGAAGGTGCTGCTTGGTCGTCATCAGGGGAGGGACTGGCATCCTGGTCAGGGGCTGCTTCCTCATCATCAGGGGAGGGACTGGCATCCTGGTCAGGGGCTGCTTCCTCATCATCATCAGGGGAGGGACTGGCATCCTGGGCAGGGGCTGCTTCCTCGTCATCATCAGGGGAGGGACTGGCATCCTGGGCAGGGGCTGCTTCCTCGTCATCATCAGGGGAGGGACTGGCATCCTGGGCAGGGGCTGCTTCCTCATCATCATCAGGGGAGGGACTGGCATCCTGGGCAGGGGCTGCTTCCTCGTCATCATCAGGGGAGGGACTGGCATCCTGGGCAGGGGCTGCTTCCTCGTCATCATCAGGGGAGGGACTGGCATCCTGGGCAGGGGCTGCTTCCTCGTCATCATCAGGGGAGGGACTGGCATCCTGGGCAGGGGCTGCTTCCTCGTCATCATCAGGGGAGGGACTGGCATCCTGGGCAGGGGCTGCTTCCTCGTCATCATCAGGGGAGGGACTGGCATCCTGGGCAGGGGCTGCTTCCTCGTCATCATCAGGGGAGGGACTGGCATCCTGGGCAGGGGCTGCTTCCTCGTCACCATTTGCCAGCTTTACGACCTTCCAAGGATGGACATACAATGCATTCTGACATCTGATCCCACCAAATCCTCTGCAAGCGTCACAAAAGCAGGAAAGATTACGGATTCCAACTTGTCCTCCAGTCACGCACTTGATGCTGTGAAGTGTCCTTGTTCCTGCAACTGTTTTTACTGCCCTATCTTGCAGTTCACGCTCAACATCATCATGTTTGACAAAAAACACTGACCGCCGGAATGGAATGCAGCACCCGTCTTCAGCCTCTTTCGTCACATTCTCTGCTAAAAACTTGTACAGCTGCTGTGAGGTGCTGATGACAGCAGTTCCAGCTTTGATGGCATCTGATGCAAGACGCTTCACAACTCCACTCTCACCATCACTGGCTCCTTTGCCAAGTCTAGTTCCAGAGTAATTGTGGTGGATGGTGTAACCGAAGTCCTGTTGGCTATAACTTATGTCGGATATTGGCCCTTTGCTCTTATACTGGCTGCTGCAACCATCCGAAAACCGGTAGAATGTCCTGAGTTTCAGATCCCTCGCTGTATTTAAATGATTGCTCACCACTTTTTGAAATGCGTTTACCAAATTGTAGTCGTGGGTGAGATCTTCACTGACCAGAATAAGGCTTTCCCGGACTGGTTTGCAGCAAACATTGCAGTTGAAGTACGTCACAACAGGATGTATGGTTACTGAATCTTGCGAATAATACGCACTCTGGACTTCCCGTTGATGGCCACACTTGAAATTTTCGGCGAAGTCATAAACACCAAGCGCCTCATCTGCCCGCAGGTTGCTGATTAGATCGGCCTCTTGCATGTTTTGCCAATCTTTGTTAAACAGATGTTCCGCGTGTGGATACGCCTCAGCCTTCAGTTCTCCTAACAGCTCTTCTATCGTGTCCTGCTTCTGTATAGGCTTTCTCTTTTTGACCTCCTTCTTTCCTTGTTTACCGTAGTAGGGTGCTGATACTACTTCCCATTTGGTCCAGGTAACCTCTTGTGAAGGGGTACGAAGGAGTGGTTGAAGTAGTTCACTTAATTTATGAGTTCCACACTCCTTGCACTGGCGTTTGATACACGCAGGATGGTTGAATTTGGAACCAACTGGCTTGTCACACATTGTTGCGGAGACCAGACCGTATTCATCTTTGAAAGTCCCAGGCTGTAGTTGATTAATGACCTTCAGTTTCAGATAGATGTTCTCGCAATACTCGCACAGGCACCCTATGTACTTGGCTTGGGTCTTCGTCTTGACGTGGGTTGGCCTGTGCGCGAAGAACACTCCAGAAGAGACTTTGTGGCTCGGGAGTTCTTTTAGATACTGCTGGTACAGCTGGGAGATGGTGCACCTCATGATGTGTCTCGGCTTCATTGTCTTCTTACTTACTAATTTCTTATCTGGAAGAGGATTTGAGTTTTCCTCGTAGAAGCATTGGATTAGTTTGATTGTTCCCAGCGTGATGCGTTTCCATCCACTAGCTTTCTGCTTGGCAATTGAAAGAAGTTTGCGGGTACATCTGAACTTCTTGGCAGCTGACCATATTGTCTTACTTTCTTTCAATTCCTCTTGTAGAATTCTTGCCAAGAGCTTCCGTTTTGATTTCGACTTTGCTGTTTTATCTTTCATTGTAGTGGTGACTGCCTTTGCAATTGAGTCGTTCAAAGGGTCAGGTGAAGGTCCAGGGAGACCAGCGTCGATCAGCTCTGCTTGCTTGGTAGGCGATGCATCTTTGTTGAAATCAACCCGAGTGTTTATTTCATGTGTGCGTTTCTTGGGAAGATTTTTCTTCAGCCGCTTCAAAGCCTGCATTCTGGCTCCTTTCGACCGCATGTCTACCTGTTCTGGTAGACTGTCATTCTGGTTCGATAAGTCTTGCATTTTGTTATTCAGTTCTGCTTCCTTCATTCTCAACTGTTCTTCTAGCGCATTTAATATATCCTCTCTTTCCTTCAACTTTCTCCTCTCGTTCTCTAGAATTATTAATTTTGCTGCCTCTTTCTTCTTTGCGTAAAGCTCTCGTCTCCTGGCATTTACATCTTCCTTCCTCTCTTCTGTGTAGCCTGCTCTTTCCTTTGCTTTCTTTGTTGCTGCTTTTCCTTTACGTTTCTCACTTTGCTTCCTGGTTTCAACTTTCTGCTTTTTCTCTGGATCAGGATTTGAAGCCTTCTCCACTTTTTTCTTGTCATTCATTTTCTTCATCCTTAATCTGGCTGTCTCATTGGTTCTCTTCTTTCGTCCCAACCACATCTCAGCTTCTTCTCGTTCACTTGGAGTGAGGTTCCGCTTCCGTAGTGTGGCTTCAGCTGTAGCGCACTGCAGTCTGTAGTAGGTGCTATTATTTTTTTCCATTACCGCATTATCTTTGTATCTGATTGGATTGTCTACTTTAAGCTTATCCCTCCAATTTTGTGACCTAGATTTTGATTCTGTGTTGCTTGTAGAAGCGTCTTCATTGAGTTCACGGTGTTCACATCGGACTCTTAGAGAATATGTGGGAGCTGTCCGTTTTGTCTTCTCTTTGGATTCCGGCATCGTTGACGTTGGCCGGATGAGTTTTGTGTAAGTGCGTTGTTGGCCTGATGGGTTTTGTGTCAGTGGGTTATTGTCTAGATGATGGCTGGATGGGATTTGTGCCGGCGCGTTGTTGGCGTAACGCTGGTTTCAAGTTGGATGAGAGTTGTCTCGGCAAGTTGATCGTTGAATGGGAAGATGACACTGTATAAGTAAATAATACAATAATTTGAGTATGAAATACATACAAGTTTATCCAACAAATGCAATATTGATTAAAAATAAGTTAAGTGTTTAAGTACAAGATAACATTGTCATGTTTTGAACTTGTGTTACAAACAGATTGTATTGTAATTGAGATGATTATTTATAAAGTGATGGTTAATATTAAAGAAAATCACTTCATGAGTCGCTTGAGATTTTGTTTGTATTTGCTTATTTGGTTTCATAAAATGTGTATTTATATATATCAGGCATTAGAATGGAGTACTAAAAAAGCAAGAAAGTCACAAGCGTAGGGAGCAGAGACTCGCGTGTAAAAATTACCTACCCCCCCCCCCTTAAGCTCATACCTAAAATTACATGACCCCTACTACCCAGTATTTTTTTACATAACCCACCCACCCCCACCCCCACCCCCCGGTAATAATTCATGTCACTCCGAAATACCCTCTGAAATCACCCTAATCATCGCCATCTCAATGGTTCAATTGAAATATAAAAGTTACTAAGCCCCCCCATTTCAACACTTGAAAGTTACATGACTACCCCTATATTTCCTCCCCGCCCCACCATAAATAAAGAACGGTCCCTTATGGAGCCTTTCTCCTCCCTAACCATCTGAACCTGGAGGTATGTGAACCCCATTGACAGCCAATCAACTCTTGAATACCATGTGCTGAGGCTAACGGAACTTTGCCTTCTAGACAACAACACAGGCCAAAGGTTGATTACTTCCAGGCAGAGGCAGGTGCAAGCACAGGAGATGTTAGACTCTCAATCAAATTGAAAAATAATTTATTTATTTATTTATTTACAATCACAATATTAAGGAACAAGTTTTACTCATTTACTGGGCCCTAAGCCCCTATAAGATATCAAGCATGATCAGTATGAGCCCATTCGCCACATTTTACTTTACATTTCGTGAAGGCAGAGAACATTTAGGGCCTACAACATAATTATTATTTTCAAGAAATTTTATTAAAGCTGCTTTCATTCAAAATCAAATGGGATTGTATCACAGGGGTTATAAGAAAAATAAAATAAAAATCAATTCAAACAACAGCTCACTAAATAATGTATTATGATCTCTATAGAATAAACAAATAAATAAGCAAAGAATAATATTCAAAGTCTCCAATTTCAACTAATGAACATTACAATAATAAGTTTATATTTGACACGTAAAAAACACCCCTATTTGTACCAATAGACTAATCCAAAAAAAATGATCAGAACTAAATCATTAACGTGTCGCATTTACGATGTGATTTTGATTGTCTTAAAATTCACATTCAACGAGCATGAGGCAATCCAAAATTATTACCTTTTAGAATAAGAACGAAATCTAAGTATACTTTAAGCAAATATTTTTAAAATGTAAAAATATGTGTCAAAACACTGCAAAGCCTCTCAGAGTAACAACGTAAAATAGACACAAAAAGATGGCGTCCTTTGTCGACTTGTTTACGTAGTGATGAGATGATTCTTCCAAAGCGGAAATTTAAAATACTTTATGAGTCAAAAGGTTTATAATGTGTACCAAAAACATAATTAAAAATGTTTATTGTTAGCGAAGCTGCCTAAAACTAGTAATTTTCTTGTTAAAATAATTAATTCCTCACAACTTAAAATAGACACAAAAGATGGCGTCCTTTGTCGACCTGTTTACGTAGTGATGGGATGGCCTTCTTGACAACGGATATTTTAAATATTGTTGAGTCAATCAGTTTCTAATGACTACCAAAATCATAATGAAAATGTTTCTTATTACCGAAAGCGCCTTAAACAAGTAATTTTCTTGTTAAAATAATGAATTGCTCACATCGTAAAAGGAGACACGAAGAATTCTGCTGGCGTTCACCAGCCCAAGTCGTGTTTTCGAGTCCTTGCGTTGAATTTACGTGAGGTTTTCAACACAATTCGTCCACAACTCGCCGTTTTGTAACAAATATAGAGTCTTTTCCGTTAAAACGTATTTTGAACTAAAATGTCTCTGTTTGTAATTCCTAAACTTCCACAATGACTGACATAGACATCTAAAACACAACATCGTAAATTGGCGACGCCATAATTTTCCGAGTCCTATTCCAATCAATCGTGCTATTATTTTAATTTTCAAGAGAACGGCGAAGTGGTATCAATTATTTTGATATTTGAGACATTTATTACATCAAATTTCATTTAAAAAAGTACAGATAGTAGAAAAATGTTGTAGCTTACCTTTGAATTCCGATTAGAAAGTCTCTCACCTCGTAAACTTTGTCACGTCGTAAAAACGGGCGACACGAAAACAATTCCGTCTAAATATCGTTGAGGTAAAATGGCGGCAAGGGACGCGTTGTTGATACGCGTCGTGTCTTCATCCGGGATCTTTATCAGCTGATTCGATTGTTCATTCAAAGCCAGACAGTGTCGGTAGAACGATCACAAATTTCACGTCGTAAATATTCACAAGCGACACCAAATTGCGAACTAGGAGAGTAGCAGTTAAATTTTGACTATTTTGATTGCGATATCCATGTGATTCATATTTATTTCTAAGGCTTTATTTGGCCCGATATTAAAGGTATTATTTATTTTGGTTTAATGACATTTTATTCGAAAATATTTAAGCTTAAACAGTTCCGTTTCATACGTAAAACTAGCGACACGAACATTTACGACGTGAAAAAAATTTTGCTTGCACTGAAAATACATGTTGTCATTAATACCATACAGCAGGAAACCGCACGATGTTTTCTTCACTATTGAAGTAAGATTTAATCACTCAGTTGATTTTCTCAAATGTTTCAAAAGATTTTTGTAGGATTTTATAGTAAAACACTTTTTCATGTACCAAAAATATCACAAAAAAGTTGGGGACACGTCACATATTTTCAATCAGCTTAACTTTATTTATCCATCTTTTTTTTCTTTTTGTGTTATGATATACTTTGATCATTACTTTAAAATATTATCATGAAGAAAAACATCCACACGACTTTAAATAACCACACAGATGAAATTAAAACAGTACCACCCGACGACACGCCTGGCCCCCATATAAATGGAATGACCCCAATGCATCTTACTTATCTTAGGTATCGGCAAACCCAAAATGTTAAGTTTCGTTCGCATATGTATACCATGAATTAAAACACTCGGGGCAACACCTGTAGTGGCATGTGGTGTAGCTCTATATACTGTCAAATATTCGTATACTGTTGTTTTCCAAGGTTTGTTCGAGTTGACAGCATTTTGGATTGCATTTTTCAACACACCGTTAAATCTTTCAACAGCTCCATTACTCTGTGGATAATACAGAGATGAAAAACCATGATGAATACCTCTTTCATCTAAAAAACCACTGAACTCTTGTGAGGTAAATTGTACACCGTTGTCACTTATAATTTCATCAGGGTAGCCCTCTCGGCTGAAAACTGTTTTCAAAAATGTGATTACCGTCTTAGTTGTTACTTGCGATGTGAAACACATTTCTGGCCATTTACTGTAATAGTCAACTAATGTTATGGCATATTTACAATTTATAGGTGCTCTTTCAAATGGTCCCATAATATCAATTCCAACTTTACTCCATGCGCTCTTGGGAAAGGGAACTGGTTGCATTGGAGCTTTAGTTTGTTTGGCACTCTTGTCATTAAACTGACATGTTACACATGATTTTACAATATTTTCTACTTGTCTATCCATACTCGGCCCACCAATACAATTCTCTCAATCTTTGTTTTGTTCCTGTCATACCCTGATGTGATTCATGAGCTAATTGTAACATAATACCGGTTAAGTCATTGGGGATTACAATTCTGTCCTTTCTCATAATAACATTGTCACAGACTGTTAGTTCATCTTTAATCATAAAATATGGTTTTAACACCAACTCCATTTCGGAACTAATGTGGCACAATTTTTTTGGCCAATCAGTTTGAATGTATCTTTTTACCGTGCTCAACACTTGATTTTCTTTTGTGCTTTCTTGCAATTTCTTAAGTGTGACACCTTTACACAGAGTTTCAAGTGCAATGTGACAAATGACTTCATCATCTGAATCAAATTCATGTGTGGCACCAGGCATAGGTAATCTAGACAATGCATCGGCTACTTTATTTTCATTTCCCCTTTTGTACTGTAAGTCATAATTGTACTTCATTAATCTTGCTGACCAGCGAGCGATGCGCATTGACTGGCGGTCAGAGCCTTTCTTAAGTAGCGTAACCAAAGCTTGATGATCTGTACGTAAGCAAAATTTTCTACCCCACAGGTAAGTATTGAATTTTTCGCACGCCCAGACGCAAGCTAGTGCTTCCTTTTCACCTACAGAGTATTTTCTTTCTGCGCTGGATAGTGTGCGACTGGCGCATTGAATTGTAATTTCTTCACCATTTTTCACCTGAGTGAGCACAGCACCTAGACCATACGCAGACGCGTCTGTTGTAAGCGTTACATCTAGATCGGGGTCGTACATACCAAGAATTGGGCTTTGGGCAATCGCATTCTTTACTGATTCAAAACTATGCTGTACTACTTCTGACCAAACAAATTTTTCATCGTTGCGTAATAGTGCCCTTAAGGGTTCTACCATGGTGGCAAATTGTGGAATGTACTTAGAAAAATAACCAGCTAAACCCAAAAATGATCTTAGGCTCTTCTTGTCATGTGGTACTGGGGCATTATTGAGTGCTTCATACTTATCATCCACTTCAATACCTGCTGCGCTAACAGTATGACCCAGGAATTTCAAGCTCGATTTAGAAAACAAACATTTACCTTTGTTAAGTTTAACTCCATACTTTTGTAATCTTTCTAACACTGCTTGTAAGTTTGCGTCATGTTCTGATTGATCCTTGCCATACAATTAGGTCATCTAAGTAACTTTGTACTCCTTTTAAACCACTTAGTATAACACTCATCATCTTCTGAAATGCTGAGGGTGCGGATGATAACCCAAAACAGACTCTTTTGTACCGAAACAAACCCTCATGCGTGATAAATGATAAGTTTCTCGAATCTTCATGCAACATAAGTTGGTGGTAGGCTGAAGCTAAGTCTAATTGACTGAAGATTTTAGCATTCCTGAGCTCAGTGAAAATTTCATCGATTTTAGGAAGCGGGTATTTATCTGGAATGATTGCTTCATTTACTTGTCTTAGGTCAACACACATTCTTAATTTACCAGCTTTCTTCCATGAAACAACAATTGGGGATACCCACTCAGAAGAATCGATTTTTTTCGATTACATCTTGTTTTTCAAGTTTTTTCAGTTCTTCTGATACCTGATCTCTCACTGCAAAAGGTAACCTACGTAATTTCTGACTTACTGGTTGTACATTTTCATTCACCTTGATTTTATGCACAAATCCTTTCACTGGTTTCAATTCATCATTATTGAACATACTTTCAAACTGTTGTACATTTGTAGGCAAGTTTACATCGTTTTCTTTGTCACAATCAACATTATTACAAGTCAAACTTGAACCATCGATATTAATTTGCAATGCCTTCACAAGATCTCTGCCCATGATGTCTGAACCTGATTCAACAACATACACATTTGTAATTGTAGTAGTACCTTTATATGAAACGGTACATTCAAAATAACCGACAACTTTTATTGCATGTTGTGTGAACGATAAAAGTTTCTGTTCAGGAGGAGTTATTTGTAGGGCTTCGGGTAAAAAGTACTTGTCATACATGTATGTGGTTTTCGTAAGGATACTCACTCCTGAGCCCGTATCAACCATTAACGTTATGTCGACTTCGTTGACTTTGACGTCGCACAATACGGTTGTAGTCTTTTCCTCAGCTTTCTCTGTCGCCAAGACGTAAATATCTTCGTCGCTGCTGCTTGGTGGATCAGTAGAATCAGCGTTTACTTGCATCACTCTCGCTTGTCTCCGCGGTTTTCTACCTTCGTAGCTTCCCGTCATCGCGGCTTGTCTCTGCCTACACACAGTGCTAAAGTGACCAATCTTATGGCATGTATGGCATTCTTGTTGTTTGGCTGGACACGCCCTGTCGTTCGCCAAGTGTGCCTGTGATCCACAACGGTAGCATGATGTATTGGTGGGCGTGGCAGGTTGGTGTCGGGTACTTGTTGCCTTAGGTTTCGGAGGGCGGCGGTAGGTTTTTGCAATTTTGTTAACTTTTTCTGTTTGTAAGTTACCTTCAGTAAGGGTTTTAGCTTCTTGTATTGCTTTTTCAAAGCGTCGTCCCATTTCTTGAGTCTTCTTGAGTCTTCGTGTTGGAGATGCGATTATTAAGCCATCTCCTCATGTTCGTAATTTGGGTGTTGAATTTGATAATGTGTTGAATATGTCACATCATGTAACCACTGTATGCCGCAGTTTGAATTTTCATTTGAGAAATCTGTCGCGCGTCAGGATGTTCATCGATGAAACTACTTGTCATCACGCTGTTCGCGCACTCATCACCTCACGTCTTGATTACTCAAATTCACTCTTACAAGGATCTATACGGCCAAAGATATCAAACGTCTCCAACAAATTCAAAATAGAGCCGCCAAACTTATATATTGTGCACCAAAAAAAGATCATGCCTCTCCTTATCTTGAACAATTACATTGGCTTCCGGTTAAAGAGCGAATTGAATTCAAAATATTGGTTTTTGTTTTTAAGTGTTTCATGGACTGTGCTCCGTCATATACAATGTATCAATGATCTTATTATTCCTTATGTACCTGGTAGAAATGGACTTCGCTCTTGTTCTGACACTAGAATACTCACAATTCCAAAGACTCGCCTTGCTATAGCCAAAAAAGGATTTTTTGCTGCCGCCCCTTCTCTGTGGAATGTTCTTCCATATAACATGCGTTATGCTTCCTCGCTCATCCAATTTAAGAAACTATTTAAAACTCACTTATTTTCTAGGCAGTTTTTAAACTGACTGATTTTGTTTATGCACCAGTTACTTATTGATTCATTTTTCATTTCGTTATTGTAATTGTACTTCTTACTCTTGTTTGTAAAGCGCTGTGAATGCCTGTGATACCATGTATTTGCGTAAGAGCGCTATATAAATGCTCCTTT
>CM055817.1:17859229-17912390 GCA_029582265.1 Zoroaster sp. YZ-2022 | reverse complement strand
ATCCATAGTTAAGGTCAAATTGTCCCTGAATGTACGACGGAGTGTTGGTCCAGTGTGAAGTCGAGTGCATCAATCCCATCGCTGCCACCATTTGTGGCGGATTTACCAAATGCCCCGGAGTGATTACTCCCCCAGTGGTCACCCCAAACAGTGTGGTATCCCTTCAAAGTGACCCAAGACCGGTGGTGCAGGCCCGTTTGGCGGAAATGTACCGCCTGATACACAGGACAAACAACTGAACCCTCTTTCCTCTTTACAGCTAGGGGACAACAGGACAGACAATTGACAGGACAACGGTACGAGTTATGCAATAATTAATTTCGATGTGTACTGGTTTATTAGGCAAGAATCAACTGCTTGAACCTCTTATAAATGATTAGTTCCCCTGTACCCGCATTATAAATAACCCCAAATTATGGTAGCCTCTCGCGCACAGCTAGCTTAACAAGCGCCTTGTATGTGTACCCTCACAGTTGCAAGCCAACTAGCCCCCCTCCTCTATGGCTAAGCCCTCCTGGTTTGGATCTTCCTTGCTTAGTAGCTTCCTAGCTACGACGAGTGCCTTCCCCTAGAGTCTCAAAAAGGATCACCCTTTCCCGAGTTGATGGACCAGGAACTAATCCCTAGTTCCCCCTTGGCATCCCACCGTGGTCCCACTCTAGTGTCAAGACTACCCTGCAGTGGCAAACGCTCAATATGAGGTAACGCACACTTACTGTGGCCTCCTGTGTACTCTGGGACAAGCAATATAACATGTCCGTCCCAGACAAGATCCAATCAGCCACTGTTCGCTCTGATCGCACGCGCACACAGCAAGCGCTGCGTACGGCACCAAATGCTGTACCCCTCCTTTGTTCACAAATGGTTAGCAACTGCGCCCGCTTGCGCTCGCCTTGCACAAGCCATAGCTCCATTTCCGCTACAATATAATACGATAGGCCGTCAGCTGAATCTCAAAAAGCCTCCGGAAAATGAGTTTCGCTCTGGCAATCATGGGAATTAGATTTTTTTTTTACAGTTCTAGCCACATAAATTACCAGAGCTTGATATTCCGAAAAGTTCTCCAAAATAAATCCTGCAGTTTTCGTATAAAATGCCGTCAAAGTAGGTTGAAAATCGATGACCCACCATCGCGAAACTACCTCGCGGCGTCTACGTGTAGCATGCTAGCCTTTCTCCAAGTCGGTTCATGTGTTTTAGGCTATTGTATGTGCAGTCGTTTTTGTGTATGCACAAAGCATACGGGACCACCTTAGTGGTCCCGGACCCCACGCTTCAAGATACGTGTTTGTTGGGGGTTCCCTAATTTTCTCCTGTTATGAGTGTCCGCTCCTTTACCATACCTCGGATCGGCCTTGATAAACATTTTGATAAACATGTATACAGTTTGTACGTTTTTTCATACTTGTAATGTACTGAAATTTCACAAGTTGCATCTCTGACTTTTGCTTGGGCCCTCCACAAATTCCCTGAAGTTAAAAGTGAATGAAGTGACCTTAATTAGAAGATGTTAAATAGTGTCCCCAAGCAACCAATCATGTCCTGCAGTAAATGTCCAGATAGCGCCCCTATTTTTGAGATGGAAATATGCGTACATAAGAAACTTTATAAGACCGCAAGACTGTAAACCTATAAAATGGAATTCTCTTTATACTTTTTAAACCTTTTGCTCAAAATCGAGGGGAAAGTGGCCAGGAATCGCCTCAGATTGCACCACAGAGCATCTAGATTCAAATGTTTCCCAGGGCCCTTAAGCGATCCCCGGACCCCACGCCATAAGGGTTTCGTATTTCGCATTTACTATGGGAGGAATTTGGTGATAAATCCTGTATGCGCTTCTGAGATGGGACTGACCAATGATTTGGAGCTTCCTATACAGACTTGTTCTCGTTGCCTCTCAGTATAACACCTCATCCATAGATTATCATTCAAAATAAATTAGGTCACCTGTATTTATACTTTGAGATTTCTGAAAATGTTCAACTTAGCCCTCAAAGTTTGCGACCCCCCCCCCTCCCATGTGAAAATCCTGGATCCACCCCTGTTATCTGAATGTATGTCAGAAATTTTTCAACATTACTGCCACACGTTTACTTTTGTTTTGTCCGCCCTAATTGCTTACAGCTTGTTCATTGATGCCATTGAACAATCGATGCCAATACTACAGTGCAAATTTGGTTGGCCATGTTGGCTGGCAGTTGGATGATCAATAAATTTGTTTTTTTTCTTCAAATTTTATCCGAACACTGTCACAGGAATGGCATGATTTAATTGTTAAAAACAGGCAATGCTACACAATGTACATAAAATTGTCTTCAACTTGTTTAACATTTTCAATGATTATCTACAAATGATGCCAACTAATCGTGATTCTCGCAATTATTTTCTGCGTAGTAATATTCACTAATCACTCAGGCTCAGTTATAGGGACTTGAAGAATTAAAATACATTTGTCTGATACCCAATAGCACATTTCAGTTATCCAGAAATAATTTCACAGCATTTCTCATGCATTAGTAATGTGCAAGTGGCCCAGTTATTTGAGTCGTACGTGTTATTAATATGAACTGTGTGGTACATGTACATGTACAATTACTGTGTAAATATTGCTATTAGTGTTTCTTTCATTTTGTAAATTGCTCCTTTTTTCTTTGCTCGGAAAATTCTAGGGGATACAGTACAATATCGAATTGTACAGTACAATATCGAAGAGAAAGAGAGAGTCCTCAGTTTTCCCATGTGTATAACACAAAAGTGATTTCATTAGTGGTTGAGCAAAATCACCATAACCCACATAATAACCACGAATGTGGTTATTGTGTGGTTGAGCCAATTTTGTTTTCTCATTTTGAGGATTTTTAGCATTCTGTGGTTGTGGTTATAATGTGGATTGTTGTAAGGTCATCGCGAACTTCAATGAACTGCATAGAAATGGTTTATGTTAACTTGTGTATTTTTAAGTTTCATTTTAGAAAAGATACAGTCCATTTTTTAATACATTTTAAAAACATCAAAAAAATTGTTAACTTATCAATCTGTGGTTGGGCCAAAACGTATTTCCAGATGGGCAAGGGCGTTCAATTTAGAAGGGTGCTTTTAAAAAGCTCTCTTAATACAAATAATTCACAAATACACAGGTTTTACATTTTTTTAAATAACCGTTATAATCTGTTTTTGTTATACGAGTAATAAACAGAATAACAAGTTGTTCATATTTTGAAAGCAGACAAAAACATTTCAGTATTTAATGTACAATTACCGAAAGCCACAGAGTGAGTATGAGTTTCAGTATCAATCCATTAGAATATCATTTTGTATGGATTTCTAATCTGCAAGTAAACTAATACCTGGAATAAATTGCCTCCAAGGGTTGATTGTTAAAAGGGTCCTATTTAAATTTATTTGAGTTTAATATTTTTGTGCTTAAATTTTTACCCAATATTTAGCCCATGTCTTTTTTTTCTTTTTTTTTTAAATTTATTTTTCAGACTAAATAAAACTAATAACAGCAGCATATAATGCTGTACATAATAGTGAAAAGCCAATTGCAAGAATATTATTTGAACGTCAACTCAATATTTTGAATGTCAGTATACCGTGTATCCATAGGTCATTATGTTTTGGAACAAGGTCTTGTGCAGTTACAATGCAATGACACTAAGTGCTAGGTCCGTACGTCTACAAATGCTTCTTAACACTGTTTTTAGTATATGTATTTAAATTTGAATTCAACGCTACTATCACAAGTCTTTTGCACAAAATATAGTCACAACTACTTCTTTCAGCACTTTTTTAAAACAATTTTATTCAACATCACTCAGTAATGAGTTCATTAATTTTAAATCAATCAATTGCAAAAATTACATAAACTAAACAATATAAGAAATTGTATGACACTAATTTAAAATATGCAGAAGATAAATTAAAATTACCATGAAACTTTCTAAAGGTACAGCAAAAGCAATATATTATATTATATATTGCACCTTCATCACCTTAAAGTAAAGAACCTATTATGCAATTGCACTTTTTAACTGATGTACGTTTCTATCTGGTGAGTGGCTAAGCTGTCATTTTCTATAATATTTACATTAACGAAACGGGAAACAAATGAGATTTGTATTGCTGCTAGGGGATCTCCCATCTGCACAACTGTCATGTAATTGAGGTGAATGGCATAATCAGTCTCGCTTTATGCCAAAGATACAACACTCGCCATATTCTGTGAACTTCCTGCTCTTCTCCTTCTCTTATGTATTTATTTGTTGTTTTACTATTATAATCCTGATCATTGTTGTTTATATCATTAGTACTATAATTTGCTTATCATTTTATTTATTATTATTGTTATCATTATTGAAAGAACATCTGTTTTGCTCTAGAATATGTCATCCCTTATCAGAGCCGGCTCCCCACTCTATATGATTTCTTTGCAATCCCTGGCAAAATGCCCCCTTTTCTGACAACGGTAACATTATGTCTCTCCCTCTGGGTGCTACGGGAGCACCTCGAGGCCCAAAAGGCTGCCGAAACTGCTCATAACCTGGCCTGTAACCCTGTCTGCCCCTCACTGAACTCGTCTGATTGGCCAAACGCCCTTTATTATCAATGGGTGGCGAAGCTAACCCCAGATGTTTCCTCGCGAACCGCAAACGTTTGTCTGAATCCTCTCCTGTTATGGACTTATAGATGTACATGGCAACGCCATGCATCTTGGCCTCTACGTGTTTTGTACACTCGGATAAGAGGTTTAAATAGAGGTGTCTCTCCTTCAGATCCTCTGTTGTCAAGGGCACGAAATCCTCCACGTACTTACGGAGCAGAGACATTACGTAAGCCACATTCCTATCGTAACCGGTCTCTGTACAGGCTCTCAACAGCTCCATTCGTAAGGGCTTGTGGACGTCCAGAGGTGATTTGGCCTGTATTCCAAAACAATCAACCCAATGGAAGTTTCACCTTTAATTCGTATTCATTTTTTACCTATTTATTCACTTTACCAGGGCTTGACCGGGGTTTCCTTCTTGTGCAGGGCGCCAATAACTCAAAAACCGCCTTTACGATCTATTTACCCGTTTTGTCATTTTTGTCATTCATATTAATTTCTTTTATTGGGCATACAATTAAATGGATTCCACAAGATGTCAAAAGGAAGAGGTACCTCGTTCTTTATTACAACTTTATTCAACATTATAATTCGGTGGTCTAGAACGGACCTTCTGGTTACCTCTAAACGAATAACTGGCCAGGTGCGTGTCCCCTTCTATTATCACTTGCACCCCCTACTGGGATAGGACCTGCGACACAGCAGGCTCAAGGCCGACGTCATGCATAACGCTTAAGGCCGACGTCATGCATAACGCTTAAGGCCGACGTCATGCATAACGCTTAAAGCGCTAACCACTTTCCGTCGCCACATAGAGTAATTGAGCCGGGAATTTCCCCGCAAATTTGATAAATGTAAGGACAGTTCCCTTGAATATGTGGCTTTGCCTATAACAGGGCTCTTCCCCTCAATCCTAACCGGTAACCTGCGGGGCTTCTCCCTTTCACACACATAGCCTAAAACCAGGCTTTCCCTGAACTTAATTCCGTACCATGAAAACAAGGCTTTCCACATTTAATTCTGTAGCGGGGCTTGTCCCCTTTTTAACATAACCTAAAATGTATGTTTTTCCTCAAATTTATTTTTCACTAGAGGGGCTTTTCCCCTTTTCACATAACCTAAAATGGCGGTTTACCCTCAGTTTTATCTTTCTCACACGGGGCTTTTCCCCCTTGCCACATTACCTGAAAAGGAGGTTTATCTCCACTTCCTCCTGTACCAGCAGGGCTTTTCCCTTTCTCCACATCACAACAGGGAAGATTTCCCTTTATTTCATTCCAAACCAAAGGGGCTTTACCCTTCACCCATAACCTGGCTATGGTTTGTTAAAACAATGTATTTGTAGCCCGGGGGTTAAATTGCTATACTGTTTACGAGTTAAAACAAAGAGATGGGAATACAAGAAATGGTTACAGACTAAAAGAAACTCCAAAGACTCAATAAAAGGTTACAATGCATTCTTTAAAAGGGAAAACTATTTCGGTTCAAGATACTGACCAAGTACCGGTAAGGCAATGGACTATTTTTATCTCCCTGTTTTGTACTTGATTGCGGAGAGGGAAGATGTTCCTTAATTTCATCCCATACCAAAGGGGCTTTACCCCTCACTTATAACCTGAAAACGAGGCTTTGATCATCCCGTGCCAACTGGGGCTTTTCCCCTTTACATCTTCACATGACAATGGGTCGCTTACCCAACCCCCATACATCTCCACCTTAGATGTATGATACAACATAGGTTTGAAATATGGCTTAGATTGTGATCACTGAATTCATAAACTACGTATCAAAGAACTCATGAGAATTTCATCAAAATTTTCGTTCCCGTTTGCGAGAAACTGCAAATAATGGTTACCGTTTGTGCTGTTTTGGTCACAGTGTATTCCAACTGATGTAAGGCAAATTGGCTGTCGCATTTTCTGATACTATTTTCTCGAACATGCCGGCACTGCCGACGGCAATATTCGTCCGTGTGATTTTAACAAGTATCATTTAGGTAAACGTTTATTGGAACTCACCACAAAATGCTATCACTACCAAAGCCATATCATACCAATGCGGCGTTTCCTTGAACCTCTTTTCAGCCCAAACCAGGGTCTGCTCTGTACAGATTTTTTTTTTTTTTTTTTTACTTCAAAATACCTGAGCTGAAGTGGAGTCCTTGGTGGTTGCTAGTGTGACTACTGCACCGCTGGGGCCCGCGCCTTGACCTCTGTCAGCTACCTGACCAGCTGCAGCATCTTGAGGGGGTGGGTCTGCCTCTTCGTGTCGGCGCTTTTTCTTCTGTACTTGCTCATGCAAAGGACCCGCCTCCACTTGCTGGATCATCTTCTCAAGATTTCTCCTCTGTACCCCATTTGGGGCCAGAGCAAGGACCTGAACCTTCCAGGCATCCGTCAAGTCTCCCAACTGCTCCGCGTCGTCCCAACCATCCTCTATCAAGGCTTGAAAACACTTTTCAGAAATTTTGAATGTGCTACACAGACCTTTAAACGATGCACCAACAGCCTCACCCAAGTCGCCATAGGCCCCAGCGTTCTCCTAGAACAGGGAACATATCAACCATAAATTAACGGAAGGCAGCAACTCATATACAATAACATCATTGTTATCATTGTGTATTTATTATGAGTGTTATTATTATTGTTATAATAATTATTATTGTTGTTGTTTTTTTGGTTTTTTTCCGCTACACTTCAAAACGTCAGTACCTTTCATACCAGCGAAAGCCGGCCATCCCTGCCTCTACGCCTTAACCCCAAGATAATCCTAAAAGTGATTAGGGTAAGATTAAGCGGTGTTTATTACTGCCTATGCCTACCCAACCGCTATACAGTGTATCTATTCCTTCCCTCTATCGTTATGCATACAAATGAATAAACTCCATGAACAGTATATATCATGCTTTGCAACCGGCTCCCCGGGTGCTCTGCCTTCTGTATTTACTATCTGTATCTACTATATATTATTTGGGGGGGGGGGGGGGGGTTTAATTATGGCTAAATAACTGACCTCAATTGCTTCATAGGTTCCTTCCATGGTGAGCCAGCTGATCGAACTATACTAGGAACTGATGACGGCGCAAACACCCCCAATCATCGTACGTTACATCTACCATCCAAATGCGCTGGCCTGTCCCTGCAGCCTTACGCATGCAAGCCTATACTCAAAGGCTACTAATTAGGGGAGATAATAGACGCGCTGAATATTCAATTAGATACAAGAAACGAACGGTTCCACCCGAACGAGCTGCTTATAGCGATCTAGGCACCTCCCTACAAAGCGTTCCTATTGTCCGAACCCGCTGGTTGACTATCGGTGCAGAAAGTCAAAGGACTGACCCACCATGCTATAACGTTAAGGAATAGCCTGGACAAATTTTGATGTCGGAACCCCATCGCAGAGGTACCCTCCCGCAATTTATATGGGCAATAAAACTTTTACCTTACATCTTCCTAGCTCCAAGACTAATGAACGCATATGGATCACCTTTTAAAACTTATTCCCTCTATACCATCTGATGAGACTGGACATTACGGGGTATTTTGGCAATTTTGCATTGCACCAGCAACAAAACCACCCAGGCGCGGAGACTCCAGAATCGCGACTGAAGTATCGTCAGTCGCCCTCAACGTTCACAGTGATGCAAATAGCCGGCAACTTTGTTTCTTTTCAAGAGAATGTTTTTGATGCGCCGAATTTGCAACTATGCGGCCTGCTGCTATCTATTTTGGGAGAATGTATATTGTATCCTGGGATGTTGTTTCATACATAGCTTGGAACCAGGTCCCAGAGGTTAATGTCACCTGGTCTGGGAGTGTAAAACCACAACCCGTCAGTCATTGTCAAGCGTGCAATAGCCCCAACTCTTGTCTTGGCTCTAATCCCAAATTGATACATTCAACATTCCACAATCGGCAGACAGTTCTTTGATGTGAACCTGTGACCCAGAAATTGTGTCTTTTTGGTTGCCGGCTGTTTTGTTTATTTTTCTTTTAAAATACTTTGAACAGACTCTGGAGCCAGGATAATTCTAAGGTGTCTTTACAGCTGGCCTATGTTTTTAAAAAACTTCACCGAGCTTTTTTATTTATTTAAGCAATAACTGTGGACTTGAAAGACAGAGCACTTCCCTACTGTTCAATAAAATACTTTATGAAAGTATTTACCTGGGTAAACTTGCACTGCAGGATTTCGTTTGTAAGAACCATTTTATTTATAGTTTTGTCAAGTTTAATTTAAAGTAGGCATAAGTCAAGGCATACATTGTAATGTATTGTAAGGAATTTTTTTTATTATATCTGGCTTTGAATTATTGATAAAAATGATTAACTTTACTCAAACATTTAAAGCTACAATTACTAACAATAATCCAATGTAAAGTGAATAAAACAGTAATTAAAACAATAATAACATGAGTCCTGCAGGCCCTACTCCATTTTAAATTAAAAATGGTTTGATATTAGTTGAGAAAAAAGTGACAAAATTACATGTGCACATGTAAACACCAATTGAAAAGCAAGAAATATTTTTATGTCTTAAAAATATGGTTTTGTGTGACAAATTATATTATGCAATATGCCCCTAAATAGCCTCAGATTGCACCAGAGATCATCTACAATCTAAAAATTTCACAGGGCCCCGGACCCCACACCATTGTGGCTTTGTGCTACGCGCTCGCAGATTCGTGTCGTACAAAGGCCCCTACGCTATAATTTTATCCTGGCTAGAACACTGTCTTGATCTAATAACAACCAACCATTTCAATAAAAAGTCCTAGAAGACAATAAGAAATATGGTAATACAACAATGTCAAAGCACACTTTTATTGGTCAAAATAGGCCTATAATATCAACACTTAATCATATCCTGTCAAATTTACATAATCATTTTTTGTAATCCAATAATTTGTGTCTTACCCCTTTTTCATCAACATTTTACATTTTACTATTCACCATTAAGTTTTTTTCATCATCAATATTAATTTTAACCAAAGTAAATACAATAGCCACGCTATTACTTAAAAACTTATGCAACCAAACAAAGAATCCTGATCTAATAACAACCAACCATTTCAGTAAAAAAGGTCCTCCTAGAAGACAATAAGAAATATGGTAATACAACAATGTCAAAGCACACTTTTATTGGTCAAAATAGGCCTATAATATCAACACTTAATCATATCCTGTCAAATTGACATAATCATTTTACATTTTACTATTGTGGCGGGTTTCCCAGGCTCAACCTAAGTTCGATAGGGTCAAGTCAGACACCATTTGTGGTGACAACAATTCCCCCAAACCAAGATTCTTCCCTAGACGAGATACCACTCGGAGCGATCTCTGGGCCAGGGGTATGAGTCCGTTTTGATGGAAATCTACCACCAATTGTGATTGACTGTTAAGTCTATGCTAGCACACAGTTACTCAGAGAAACAAGGCACCTGAAAACAGAATTGTCGGTACAACAATATAATTTATTCAAATTATAATGAGCAACATTACTGTGATTGGGTTGGGATTGATTCTTTTATTTACACCTGGGTCCTCTTTCTTTTCAATCTCAATGTATAATTGACAGGTAAGATTACAATGAAAAGTACGCAGCTCGCAACAGCATTAAACGACAGCGTCAACAATGCACACTAGCATCAGCATTAAACAACAGCGTCAATAATGCACACTAGCATCAGCATTAAACAACAGCGTCAATAATGCACACTAGCACAGCATTAAACGACAGCATTAGCCGTGTATACAGTTGGTATAGCTTTGTACTCATCAGCAATGCACGCCAGCGTTAGCTATGTACAGCTTCCAAAGCTTTGTACCAGCTACGCATCAGCTATGCACGCTAGCATCTACAACGTACAGCTCATACAACTTAAATTCACTTTGCAACTAATGCACCGCGCTAGTCAGCGACGTACACGCAGAGCCAAGACAATAAACTTACGTCTTTCTACGCTGGCAGCTACCGTTCTTTTTTTTTGGCGCTATATGGCATACCGCAGGCAACCACGCCCGGCGCAGCCCACATGCATGCATCGCTACGCGCCTGCCCAATCAGCGCGCGCAACATAAGGTCACCCACAATCTAAATATTAGACTGGTATAGTCTTTCACTTTCCGTTACAAAGGCCCGAGCATGGCCGAGAATGCCCCCATACTCGTCAGCCATAAATACAAAAAAAATAGGAAAGTGTGTTATTTCTTAACTTTTTCTTCATAAAACAATATAACACTTAAGGGGGGGGGGTCAAATTTTCAAGAAAATTAATTATTCACAAGAGTTTATACAGAGTTAAATGGGGCCATCTTGTGCAAAGTTTACAATTTAAAGTCTAAGATCTGGTTGAGGAAATTTGCTCATTAAATATTCACAGGAAATTTACATTGTTTTTAAGATGCACAGTGTTTCGTTTTAAATGACCTATTCTAAGCGCACTTTTAGCTCCTAGAAAATGCACAGAATTTATTTTATACAAAATTTAAAAGTCTGATTCGTGGCTCATTAAAAGATTGCACCAATTTCTAAGAGAATGAATTTGTACAGAATAAATAGAAATGTTTGCTAATTAAATATTCAAAAGATGTTTTTACACTGATTTTTAAGAGGTTGAATTTATACAGAATAAATAGAAATTTTGCTAATTAAATATTCACAAGATTTTTGTTCACTGATTTTTAAGAGGTTGAATTTATACAGAATTAACAGAAATTTTGCTAATTAAATATTCACAAGATGTTTTTACACTGATTTTTAAGAGGTTGAATTTATACAGAATAAATAGAAATTTTGCTAATTAAATATTCACAAGATTTTTTTACACTGATTTTTAAGGGGTTGAATTTATACAGAATTAACAGAAATTTTGCTAATTAAATATTCACAAGATTTTTTTACACTGATTTTTATATAATAACAGTTTGTTCTACCGACTTTATAAAAACGAATTCTAATGAACTTTTCTCCAAAAACGCGAACTACAAAAATGCAAACGGACGGTGTTGTCACTCGCTCCCCAGGGGTCGTCCTTCCTCGTCAACCTCTATGAGCTTGAGGAAGATTCTGGTCTGCTGCTCGTTGCTCACCAGAGCTCCATCTAGAAATGTTTGTGAAGAGGTGAACTTCTTCACGGTCGCCACTTTCATCCGTTTGGGTGGGGGAGGGACTTCTTCAGCCGGCACGGCTTCAATCGCCACTTCATCATCTGGACCCTCCAAGGAAGGAAGTGACGATGGCGGGGAGGAGGGGGCAGAGGACTCAGCTTTCTCCTGCATCATCTGCATCATTCCTCGTGGCTTGCCTCCTCTATGCCCATAAGGCGGGACCACGGCCCTTGGCGAAACAGAGAGCCTCTGCAGGGGGGACATAGGGGTTGGGGACAACGACAACATCTGAGGAACCGGCTGGCTCCTGGTCGCTACCAGGCGTGCTATGGTGCATGGGACATTCTCTGCCATGGGATCCCCTGCAGGACTACCGACAACCCGCTCCATCCCCGTTGGATGACAGCTTGACATATGACGTTGCAGAGTGGACACTTGACCCGCCTGGTAAGCACACTGACTGCAACACAGACTCTGCTCTGACTTGTGAACCTCGTGTATGTGCCGCCACAGACTTTGTCGTTGATTATACCACTGTGGGCACTGCTGGCAATTGAATCGCCTAGCGGGTCTTGCTCTGCCACGGCCTTTTCCTTGCGGCATTGTGTTCACCAGATTGTCTTTGTCTTTGTCTTTCTAAGGAACAAAACACAGAGTACCAAAATTAAAAACATGCTCAACTCCGAATTAGGAAATTCAACTATTTATACACACTTCCACTCAATACTGTACAATACAACCAAGTATTTTAACGATACCGCATAGGTAACTTGTGGGCCCTCTTAGGGTACCGCCTTTGCGGCGTCTCGCCAGGTGATTCTGGCTGACGACCCTGACCCTCTACTTCTTCTGTGGGGCTGCATCGTTAGCCTTAGGCGAAACCTCATCAACACGAACCTCTAACTCTGGTTCTTCTACCTGGTCAAGGGGAGGGCTTTCTACCGCCTCACCATTTGACCGGTAACCCCAAGGTTGAATCGCCTCACCGACATACGGTTTCAACCTGTCCACCTTTGGTTTGCTTCCTCGCCTCAGCTGGATGCGAACCGTCACATCTGACAACCGCTTGACAATGAGCCATGGTCCTTCCCACCGCAATTGCAATTTTGGGGAGAGGTGCTTTTTCTTTGCCGGGTTAAACAACCAAACCAACTGACCCTCTTTGAGACCATGCTCAGAAGCACGTCTGTCATAGTTTCTCTTCTGCCTCCGGGCACTTTTCCCGAGACATTCTCGAGCCCTATCATGGGCTTGCTGCATGTCACTTCGCAGCTTTTCTGCAAAGTCTGTGTGGGTGCTATTTTGCACCCCTGGACACTCTGTCACCAAGTCTACCGGGAGACTGACCTCTCTACCCAACATCATCATATTGGGGGACTCCCCGGTCGAGTCGTGAGGTGTGCATCGATATGCAAAGGTGGCATAGTGGAGAACCTCATCCCAGTCTTTTTGCCTCCTCACTGAATCGATCAACACCGACACCATTTGGACCAATGTCTTGTTAAATCTCTCGACTATGCCATCCGACTTGGGATTATAGGCGGTCGTTCGGGTTTTTGACACGCCGAGAATTCGGCATATCTCACTGAAAACTTCCGATTCAAAGTTTGTGCCCTGATCAGAATGAAGTTCTTGGGGCACCCCAAATCGACAAACAAACTCATTCACCAACTTCAATGCAACCGTAGTTGCAGCTGCATCGGGTAGTGGGTAGGCTTCGATCCACTTGGTGCAGTAATCACCAACCACCAAAACCCACAGGTTACCACTGTCCGACTTTGGCAGTGGCCCGAGCAAATATATGGCAACCCTTTCCATGGGAACGCCAACCTGATACTGCTGTAGAGGGGAAACCCTCTTCTTAGCAGCCGACTTCCTCCTTGCACAGAGGTCACAAACCCTCAAGAAAGACCGTACATCCGCAGACATACCTGGCCAGAAATACCTGAACTTCACTTTGACCAGCGTCTTGCTGACACCCAAGTGGCCACTGAATTTCCCACCATGCAACTCAGCCAGTATTTCCTTCCTGAACTTCAGGGGTAAGACCAACAACCACTTGACCGATTTCCCGTCATCCGACTCCCAACGTCTGGACAATAGCCCTTCACGAACCTCCAACTGGTCCCACTGTGACCAATAGGTCTTACAGCTGGCTGTCAAGTGAGACACTACCTTCCATTCAGGACGACCACCGCCGTCCTCCTTAGACTTAATGACCCAACTCATTGTCTTATCCTGTAACTGGGCTTCCCTTAAAGCCTCAGTGGACAGGAGTGATTGGGCTGTAACGCCCCTAGCTACAGACTCTTCACCTTGAGGTACTACCTCGGGGTCCTCATGAGTCACCTCATCACTAACCACCTCCTCACGGCCGCACTGTTTGCACTGCCGCCTCGACATCCCATCAGCATTACCATGCTTCTTACCAGGCCTATGCTCAATGACCAAGTCGTACTGTGATATGACCTCTATCCACCTCGCCAGCTGACCCTCGGGGTTCTTAAAATTAAGTACCCACCGCAAGGCAGCATGGTCAGTTCTGACCGTCACCTTCTGACCATACAGGTACTGCTTGAAATGTTTCAAGTAAACCACGACTGCCAATAACTCCCGGCGAGTCACACAATAATTTCTCTCGGGTCTGCTGTTCTTACGGCTCGCATAAGCCAGGACTTTCTCATCGCCATCTTGGATCTGCGACAAAACCGCCCCGATACCATCGCCACTTTGATTGTACAAGGCAAATTTAAAGTGCAAAATCATTTTAAAAAAAGTGTTAAAGGTTTGATGTTATACAGCTGTATGTGTGTGTGTTTACATGTACTTGCTGTTAATAAGTATCCTTCAGACCATTTTTCGCCTTCCAAAATGCATTTCCAAAGCAAACAATATTTGGCAAAATGGTCCGAAGAAAACTATTGGAAAAAAGTTGTTTTAAATTTCTTACTGTCTGCTTTTCAATCTCCATTTCTTCTTCCCTTTCTTTCCTCTGCATCCCCCTCCCCAACCAACCTATCTCTTTCTCTTCCTTATTTCTTCAGAGACACTTAAAAAAAACGACCTGACCTCGTCCAGAAATTCCTAATAGATGTGGAAAAAGCATAAAAAAGCTGCAAAGAAGATGATCAAGATGAAGCAAGACCTGTGAAATCTCACTGCGGCAGTAGCATGTAGTGAGCATCACACGACAGTTTGTGGTGGAGCAGGAGGAGGAGCGGAGGAGGAGCCATTACAAACTGCACAAAACTCCTCCTCCGCTCCTCCTCCTGCTCCACCACAAACTGTCGTGTGATGCTGCACACATGAGCAATATGGTGGTGGGAGCACCATAATTTTTTTTTTGATGGCCAACTTCAGTTGTTTTTTTTTTTTTTTTTTTTTTAAATTTTTTATGACGTCATTTCGGCCAAGTAAAAAAAAAAAAAAAAAAAAAAAAAAAGTGGATTTTTCTCAAAATCACAAGGGGTAAGCATTGTATTTATATATTTTTGGTTTCCATCAAAATCACAAGGGGTAAGCCTTGTATTTATATATTTTTGGTTTCCATCAAAATCACAAGGGGTAAGCATTGTATTTATATATTTTATTTTTTCTCAAAATCACAAGGGGTAAGCCTTGTATTGATATATTTTTGGGTTTCCATCAAAATCACAAGGGGTAAGCATTGTATTTATATATTAAATTTGTTCTCAAAATCACAAGGGGTAAGCATTGTATTTATATATTTTTGGTTTCCATCAAAATCACAAGGGGTAAGCATTGTATTTATATATTTTTGGTTTCCATCAAAATCACAAGGGGTAAGCATTGTATTTATATGTTTAATTTTTTCTCAAAATCACAAGGGGTAAGCCTTGTATTGATATATTTTTGGTTTCCATCAAAATCACAAGGGGTAAGCATTGTATTTATATATTTTTGGTTTCCATCAAAACTACAAGGGGTAAGCATTGTATTTATATATTTTTTGTGTTTTTTATCAAAATCAATGTTATCTTGCTTACGTTTCAGACATTTTAATGTTATCTTGCTTACGTTTCAGGCATTTTAATGTTATCTTGCTTACGTTTCAGGCATTTTAATGTTATCTTGCTTACGTTTCAGACATTTTAATGTTATCTTGCTTACATTTCAGGCATTTTAATGTTATCTTGCTTACGTTTCAGGCATTTTAATGTTATCTTGCTTACGTTTCAGACATTTTAATGTTATCTTGCTTACGTTTCAGGCATTTTAATGTTATCTTGCTTACGTTTCAGGCATTTTAATGTTATCTTGCTTACGTTTCAGACATTTTAATGTTATCTTGCTTACGTTTCAGGCATTTTAATGTTATCTTGCTTACGTTTCAGGCATTTTAATGTTATCTTGCTTACGTTTCAGGCATTTTAATGTTATCTTGCTTACGTTTCAGGCATTTTAATGTTATCTTGCTTACGTTTCAGACATTTTAATGTTATCTTGCTTACGTTTCAGGCATTTTAATGTTATCTTGCTTACGTTTCAGACATTTTAATGTTGTCTTGCTTACGTTTCAGACATTTTCAAGCTATTTAACGCAGAACCATACCCTAAATTCATGGGCACACAATAATGTAATTATATAGGGTGGGGGCTAGATGAAAGATAAAAGGACTTAAAAGCAAAAAGGACACAAACAAATTGTACACATCAGATGATTCTATTTTATAACTTGTTTAAAGCATCAACCATTATATTTTTTGTCTATAATTTCAGTATAACTATTTTTTTCCAAATAAATTTGTAAAGTTTATGAGACAAACTTAATTTCACATAATAAATACAAACAACCTGAACGTATTTTCACTATTGCTGAAGCTTTCATAGGCTGGAGTTATGCATAAAAAAATACATTCCTGACAGATTTCAACCTGGAAATCCTGGTAAAATTCGAAAAACCTTTGTTTTTAACATATATTTACTTTCATTGTAACTTTGACATCAATCACCATATAAAATGAATTCTGAAACCTCTATTCATTACATTACAATAAAAGTGTAAGCAAACTGATATAACTGAATCAGCAACAATACAAAAGTGGGAAATGCAATTAAGTAAAATGATAAGAATTAAACAATAATCAGAAAGAAATTAAAATAATCCAGTCACAATTGGATCATACAACTAACTCCTTTATTTACTAATTTAAATTTGCTCAAATTAACATATATTTATTACCTTAATCTTGGCAAATTTATGTTCAAACAAATGAATAATTTATTACCCCCTTGCTTTCAACAGTCGTTTATTTTCACTTCAGATGTTCATTGTCACGTAACCAGAAGCTCATCCAGGAAACATTTGTATCAACATTTTAATCGTACCTCTTTATTTAAAAATAGTCCCCAACAATGTGGAATCTAATTCTGGAATAGTCTGGCTGATGATGTCAAGCAGTCTCGCTCTCTTAAAACTTTTACAAAAAAGCTTAAATTTAAGTTGCTCAATGATGTTATTTAATTGAGTTATTATTTGGTCTGATCTCCTGCCAATGCTATTGTTGAATGTAGTACCTCAACTAGGCTAGCTCACCGCCAGCTTAGCTCTGCAACAGGTATACCTCACAACAGATTAATATATTAACCACAATAAAGATCAAGTGAAATGTCGTTAACAGATTATCTAACGGGGTTGATTACACCTGAGGATTACCATAACCCTCACAGGAACCCAGAGCGCTACAACCAATGAACTTTATCGGGCCAGCATGCATAAAGGTAATATAATCACAATCCAGCCGTCAATCCCACCACAGGTGTACAACTATCAGCATGTAATCCTCAACCCTCCTATGCCTCTCAGCCTTCCCAATAATAGGTCCAAAACTCACGCTCACTCACGTTCCCACAACAATCCTACCCCAAACAGTCCTAAAATCTGCCTAATTGTAATAATCTACAACGAACCTCACTGATCACGCCAGCAGTAGCTTCCTGCCTCCGCTACGCTGTACAAAACAATCGACTTGCTGCGTCCACGCACGTATCGGCCTTCAAATCCACTATATACCTCAGCAACAACACAGCTCAGCAACAAGACAGCTTACGTTGCTACCACATATGAATTTGTCAAGTAAACCTTTTGCTTCGATACGTTCGTGCGGGCGCGCGCCATCTGCGTACGTGTACACTCTCAAAACACTGGTTAATATTCCACTGATTAAAAGTTAATTGGTTAAAAATCGCCTTATGTTGGTTAGATTTCATTAATTTGGTAAACTATTTTTAAATAATTGATTGGTTAAAGTAAACTGTGCTTTCAGGCTGGGTAAAATAAAGGTTGGGTGATATACAAAACAGAACTACCAAACATTGGTTAAAATGTACACTATTTTAACCAATTCATCTTGCACAACCCCTTCCTTTGCCGTTGTTGGGATTGGTTAAAATAACCTTGCCCAACGAAGGTCACGTGCTAGCCTGAACGAGTTTTCATTGGTGCATTTTTTGCCGCGCTTAGCAGCAGCAGAAGTTCCACTTTTCCAGCGAGAAATAATGGCGGACGTTGTGACAGCAAAGCTGAAAGAGTGGGGGTTGGAAAACCTCAGTCATAGAGATATTTGAAGGTAAAAACACAAGATGTATTTTCTGTTAATGTATTTTCTGTTGTATCAAATAATGTGTGTTTGACTGGGGGTGGTTGCCAGTTGCCCGGAGATGATTTGTTTGCAGCAAGAAATACCGTACCTACTAATCCCAGTGCAGTGGACTCCTTGTCCTCCGTTGCATGCATTAAGAATTCCAATACAAATATACATTACAAGAGAATTTACAAGTTACAACGCGACGGAGTACAGCAGCTTATTAACATCATGGAATGCGAGGTTTTTACAAGAGATTGTTTTTATATTTTTCGCAGATCGCTAGGTTTAGAAATGTAAAATGACTGTAGGCCTATGTGGTATTAATTCAACAAATAAATTGACATTTTCCTGTTTACTGGTGACTTTTTGTTGACTTCTTTTTCCGACACTGTGTACGACAGTACATATGCCGCTTGCGTGGATGCGCGCGCGTGACTAAGCTTAATAAGAGCCCGCAAGCGACACACACGCACGCCACACACGTCAACTGCATACTGATGAATGTATACGACCATCGGTGTACGTGAGCGGCGTGCGCTGCGCGCGCGTGTCGCACACAGTGTCGGGAAAAATAAGTCAAGAAAGTCACACACAAAAAACACACAACGAAAACAGGAAGTTCTTGATGTATTTTTGCTTAACTGAACTAGGCTACGGACATATTTAACATGTCTAAACCAGGATTCTACGAAATCTAGACATAAGGACAATATGGAGGAATTTTCTGCTTCCTCCATGTAAAATTATGAAAAAATTTGTATTGTAAATGCACCCTGAAATGTAATGTAAGGAAAGTAGGCTGGACTCCGTCGTGTTGTGTGCAGGAGTCCATCTCTGGCAGTGTAGTCCTGTACATTACTACATTGTATATGTACAGTGCATGTAACGTTACATGTACTTGGTACAGAGTATCTTTACAAATTTGATTGTCATGCCTGTTCTGAATCAACAATTCTTATGGACTAAATCTTTGAGAACACTCTTTTTGGCATATATGCTGTAAAATATTCATTTTTCTCTCTGATGTTGATTGAAACAATGTTTTTCACACTTTCAATAACTTTTCCAGTGTTAATTGATATGTCAAAATTGACTCTGCTTTGTTAGGGAATAAATCAGTCAGTATCCTTATACATAATACTTTGGCTTTTAGTGTTGCTACCAGATGTAGAGGATAACGAAAGGGTGGAATGGATGAAACACAACAGAGTACCAGATAAAAAATGCACACAATACATAATGGACACAGCTTGGTCTCGTCACAAGTGGATAAGACAGAAGGAAGATGATGACTGTAGATCCGTTGGTAAAATCCTAGAGAGGTATCCACGTCTTATTGACAATGGAAACGTGAGTTGCTTTTCTGTACTTTAGATATTACTGGCAAAAAGAACGTGTTTCCTCTTTTCTGACTTCATGATCATACAAGATTACAAGATTCAAATTAAAGACTGTGAGTAGCTAACCTGGCTACCTACTAGCTTAGAGTGTTTGGAAGATAAAAAATGTCCTTTGTGTTTAAATACTTTAAACCCGCCCCCCCCCCCCAAAAAAAAACACAAACAAACAACAACAACAACAACAGCAGCAACAACAACAACAAAACATGTTTGATGCTTTTTCCAACAATCCCTCAACTAAGGATCCTTGGGAATTCTTTTTATTTTTCTGTTTTGTTTTTGTTTTTGTTTGTTAGTTTTTTTATTTTTTAAATACTGCTCCCAATTGTAACTTGTATGGAAATGGGTGTATACCATGTACATAATACGCACATAAATAAACATGAAATTTTAACTTTGTCCTTGACGACTCTACAGATGTTAAAAATCGTTCTTACTAAAAGCAGAACTGAGGATGTGGCATGTTTACAATTTATAGAGAGCTCATGGGCACACACTGAGTGGTTCGCAAAAGTCTAGGCCCTGATATAAAACAACAATTTAAGTAAATTTCATGTCTAATGATTGCAGGTTGAACAGGATTTCAGATGCACTATATCCACTAATTCTGATCTACTTTTTGCTAAGTGGCCAGCATTGGCAAGCTCTGTGCTTCACTATGCAGATCAAGTGGATCCTTCGTGGAAGCAACAGTTGAGGAATGCTGCATCTGTTGATATTTCATCACTTTCAGAAAGTAATTAGGTAGTAGTCAGTAACTGTTTTGAGTGTGTGTTGGGGAGAGAGCTAATAAAATATCACTATTCTTCAAGTGGAGATTTTAGGGTAATATCGTGCGGCTGCTTGTATTTTTAAAGAAGTAAGTGTGATTCTGAAATGAACTGTTGGTTAAGTCGATGTTTTGGGCAGCATACTGCCCTTTTTCAGGATGAAGACATTTTCCCCAAACAATTCGCACCAAAATCAAAGTAATTGTTATGTACATGTACTTTGACATCTACAGAGGAAGAGAGGAACCTGGCCTTCAATGTCCTTCCTTTCATTTTTCAGGGGCGAGCCAAAGGCATGAGAGGGAAATGCAACATCAAAGACAGCTCGTCAACATTCATGGATTTCCAGCCGGTTAGTGTGTGTTTGTGTATGTTTCAGATTTCAAATTTTGTTGTTTGATTTGTGTTTGTTTTTGTTGTACAGTAGTGACCTTATATAACTACATTTGATTACACACAAAATGACATTGGGCAATTCGACACAAAGTGAACAGTTTTGTCTTGTATGTCACCTGACAATCCATCCAATGTCTCTGATTTAAAACTACTTAGTTAAATAGTGATTGCAGACATATATTGAGAGATTTCTGTTGTGGTTTATTTGAAGTCGGAACTGGGGTCACTATTCAACTTAAAAATCAAAGAAGAGTGTTAGTAACTATGTTTTGCTGCAGGATGGACATCCAATGGCATAAATATGGTCAACTTCTTTCTGCAAAAAGTATTTTTAACAGAACTTGGCTGCATCAGAAACACGTTTCTTTTGCTTGTTTTTAATTTAATGAAGATTCTAGTCTCCTTATGCAGTTAAAATGTCATCCATCTGACATCGTGGAGATCACATAATTATGTAGTGCTCAACAGTTTGAAGAAAAAATAAATAAAACCAGACAAAATGGGAGATTTTATTGTAGCACTAGAAAATACAACTTGGTCTGACAGTTTGAACATAAAGGGAACAACTTCTGCACCCTTACCAGTTTTTTGTAGGAAACATTGCAGTAAATTTGGTCACGTTTGAAGTCTGAAACCTTTGTCTGGGCTATATCTCATCCCAATGCTTGTTTCTGTGTTGTTTCAAAATGCAGAAAGGGACCAATCTCAATTTGTTTCTAAACAGCATTGACAGAAGTGCAAGACCACAACCTTTCATTCTAATGATTGGAGGTAGCAGACTTCGACCAAGTCAAGTCTTTGTCATCCTGGAGAGAGCGGCTACTGAAATGGAGACATTAACAAAGTCCATAGATGACACTCATTTGCTGTGTGGCAATTTTTAGAGGATGTGTATGAATTGCCTCCACAGGTAACTGGCACAGAAACTACTGCAACCTCAATTAGGCAGTTTATGAGCTACATTAAATCTCTTAATTGATTCAATGGAAAGAACATCAACACCTGCAGTTTTCAGCATTTGTAAGAATTTTCCGCTTTCATTAAGTTGCATTTCTACAAATTTAGAATGTTCAAGTTGTGTAAGTTGCTTCTGATTATCAGAAAAACAGAAAGCTAGAGAACAAACAATTTAGGCATAGGCCTACCAGTCTGTACTTGAGTTCTCAATCATAGAGTCCGAGTCATCAATGTCGAGTCCAAGTCATTTGGGTCGAGTCCAAGACATGAAGGTCGAGTCCAAGACACAAAGGTCAAGTCTGAGTCTGAGTCACGAGTCACTTACTTTTAAATAAATTTGTTTAAGGTTCAAAATTAAAAGAAACATAGGGAACCAACTTCTCATCCATTGTTACTACATGTAAATTAAAACTTGATTCAAGTCGGACTTGAATCATACAGGACTGAGGCCTACCCTCTCTCTGGCTTGCTTAAAAGCAAAGTTAATTAAAATTTTAGTTTTTGTGATTTTGAGAAATAGCTAAGTACTGATGATCCAAAACATAACATGTTTGAATATTTTATGGCCTCATTTGTGTCACTTGATTAGTAGTACAATGTGGCCTGAGAAACAACAAGTATTAGCCCTGTGACCTACTGTTCGAAAGTGGTCATTAGACGTGATCATCACCTCAGGTTTATCTTACATAAGTTCATTCACTGGAACGGCTGACAAAGTACTGAAATGAGGCCTTTATTTTACTGTAATGCCAATGAAGGCACAATAAAATAGACTATGATAATTGCATCGTCATCATAATTGTAGTACTGCTAATAATTCCAATCCTAATAGATAGAGCTAATGGGTGATAGTGATGATAGTGAAAATATATCTATTAAATCTAACGTAATTCTAAATAACACTATCGAAGACTATGGCGATAATAAATTGTAATTGTATTATTAATTTATTTATTTACTTATATTCTTTTGGGCCCCTTGTTGACTTCAACAGTTATTATATAATTATGATGTGACCTTTGACTGCTACGTTTTGAGTGCCACCAGTCCAACAAGTCCATATGTAACTTAATTGACAGGACTAATTTTAATTTGCCTAATTGGGATCCATATGATCTATCTGTTTATGCAAAGTGCAATTTGCCACATTAATGTTTTTCGGATTCCCATGTAAGGAATCTGTGGCTGGTTTTATTATCAGTAATTGCAATAGTTTATTTCTTAACTACTTGTCAGTGTTGCATAATGAGAAAAAATACTTTGAAACGCTACTCAGCAAAAGCAATGAGAGGAAAGACAATTATTTAGTCAGATTCTCGGTTTTGAATTAACCTCTGCCACCAAATGTGCAACTGGGGGAAAAAAGGGATTTTGGCATACATGTATTGTAATAGCAAAAGCATTTAATAAATACAGGCTATCATCAACTGTGAGATTTGTGAGCTTAATGCTTTATGTTTGGAGTTGGTTACAGGTTGTTTCGGAGTTAAAAATAAAAGAACTTGTTGCTAGAATTACAATAGTTAAGTGTGTTTATTAAAAACGTGTTTACCCATTTCCAATTGAATTATTTGGTGAGATCCTGAATTAACCATTAGTTGGTTAAATGTTTACTATTTATTGTGTATTAAAACCAAATTTAACTAACGGGTGGTTAAGATTTAAAAAACAGTTAGTGGAAACGATTTGCCCAACCATTTTTATATAACCAACTAATAGTTAAACTTTGCCCAACTCCTGCCCAATTAATGTCCAACTTGTATGACCCTGAATTAACCAGTAGTTGGTTTTAAATGATTACTAGTTATTGGGTAAAATAAAACAGAATTCAACCAACAGATCATTAAGATTTAAATGACAGTTAGTGGAAATGAATTGCCCAACCATTTGTATATAACCAACTAATTGTTAAACTTTGCCCAACCCTTTCCCAAAAAATACCCAACTTTTATGACACAACAAGTAGGGTAAAGTGCAGTTAACCAGTAATTGGTTAAACTTTTTGACCAACCACTTGTTAAAAGCTAACCAAGCCTGGTTGGTTAGCAGTTTGCCCAACTGTTGGGCTGTTCACCTGGCAATACGAGGTTGGTTAAAATTTTATCCAAATTGGTTAATATTTTTAACCAACGTTCTGAGAGTGTATAATTTCCTGAAAAACACCACTCCGGTGTATACATGTAGTCACATCTCAGGATCCCTTTATGGAACAAACTAGTCCAAAACAGAATAATTATTATGAATATCTACTTCTTCATGCTGTCTTATTTTTTGTTCAATTGAAATACATTTTGCCACGTCATTTGAGGGTTTATAATGTCCAGCCTTGCATAATTTGTATGGAGAAATTCATAAAGTAAACCCCATTCAGCCGCATGAGGGCTCTTTTGTTAACTTGTTTCTCAGCAACCCGACGGCTGATTGCTTAGTCCAAAACGGATTTGGGAAGTGTACATCATTACCAACACAGTGCTGTAACAAATTTTGTGATTGGACTAACTTTACCCACGTCATTTTTGAGTTGAACTTCAGACCAATGAAAAGTTTTTTTTACATCTTCAACAAAGCCGTTGCTAAAGCGTCTGTTTTACAAACTTCAGCGGTGTCAACTCGCAAACTACAAAACAACTTTCTAAATTGGTAAGTTTACATACTAATTGGAAGATTTACCTGGAAAAACTTATACGAACAGAATCAGTAATGTATACACTTTCTTTTTGTACATATTTTATTCTGAGATAGCAATACACATTTTAGAAACGGCAAGATAAGTTTTTCTTCGCTCTTGAAAATTTCGCGATGGCACCGAGTACGCTTTTGTGTGTGGCGACGGCATGGACTGTACCACCATTGGCACAGGGTTGAATTTGGAGGGGACTAACGAACGAGTAAATGTTATTCAGCGACAGCGTTGTTCTTTGTCATTTGTTGTGTAATGTGCTGAAAGAAAAGAACCTGACCTGAAATCACTTTAATTTTAAGAAAAATCAACTCAAATAACTGAAACCTTCAGAACTACCAAAGTAATATTTTTATTTAATACTTTATAAATAGACATCAATGTTTTTAATGTTTAGTTTTTAGGATTTTACTTTTATTTAGAATTAGGGCACACAATGTGAAATGTGATGTATTGTTGTAACTGTCTGTGTTTTATAAATTATAGTTTGTATTAAATTAAATTGCTTAAAAATAAAATGCTAGCCCCCAGGCCTGGCCCATAGGCCAAGCAGTCCCACATAAGCTTTCTAAACTTAGCAAGGCCTACATCCATTCAACTTGCAAGAATAATCCAAAAAGTATTGTAGGCTTTATATAATGTGTGGCACAGCTTTCTTAAATAAGCTGATGGTCTGGTGTTAATAAAGATAGATGTAAAAGGCAGTTTGTTTATGTTGTAACTCAGCAGTCATGCATGTTCATCATCAAATACCCTGCCTGAGTTCAATAATGTAACAACCGTCTTTTCTTTTAATTGTAGGATCATGAAGCCATGAAACTACGAACAAAGGTTCCAGTTAACTACCGACTCTTGCATAGTGGAACTTTGACCCCAGATAGGCCTAAACCCAAACAAAAGAAGTGGTCAAGATCTTCCTTGTGGGAATTGGAGGTGCTGAAAACAAGGGTTGCCGACAATGGAGAAAAACAGGTGTTAGTCCATTACACAGGATGGGCCAAGAAATTTGATGAGTGGCAAGATATTTCGGATATTGTAGTTAAGCCGATAGAACATACTCCAATTGATTCTTAACAATTATTTATTAGCAATCTGTAAATTAACATAAAGGAGAGTCTCAGCGTGTCACGTGTGAAAGATTCTGAGATAACTGTGAAAATACCGGTACAACCAGAAACTTTTGCTAAATTTATTGAAGAAACTGATGCTACTGAATGGAAGGTAAGGAGAGGCCAACAAGTATATCGTGCTAGCATTTCATCACTGCAGTTGGTACTTGGAAAACATTTCTTCTACAGAGTGTGCAATGATGCTGGGGACTATGCCTTTATAGACAACACATCAATCTCACTTTGGCTCCATGAGCGACCTTGCCTAACTGAATATACTCAACAGCTCAAGAAGAGACTCATGTATAGAGGTTATATGTCAAGTTTAAGGTTTGTTAAGAAGCTACATAATTGGGGTGATCTTAATTTAATTAGTGAGTTCTTGTGAAATCAATGTTTATGATCACTGTATGTTGTGTACACAATTCAAGTCACTGACAAAAAATATGCATGTCTGATAGCTAGCTGTGCATCTTTAGTGTCCGCTACATGAATATTTTAACCGGTACGTGTAATGTATGTCACAATATCTTGCTATAAATCTTGCGAGACCAAAACTTGATGTTCTGAAAACAGTGAAAACATAATTTTTATAAGGTGGTTTTTCACTATTTTCTTGTAACTCCAATGACCGATTGAGCCTTCATTTTCACAGGTTTGTTATTTCATGAATATGTCGGGTCACATGAAGTGCGGATACTGGTCTTTGACAATTACCAATGCTGTATATATAATAACAGATTTTAATTGCTTCCCATCAGATTAAGATTCTGGTTTTGTTTTTGTTTTTAAACGTTTCATTTGTTTATTCGTTTTAATGAATTTCACTTAAATTGAAATAAGTTGAATCCGTAAAATTACATTATTTATTTTGTATTAACACAAGTTGTTTTGATACGTCGTGATTGTAATTTATTTACTTTTATTACAACGTCTGCAATACTGCAAGAATCTGTCCTAGTTCAAATGGTCAAATATCAACAAATGCAATAACACTCTGAATTACAATTTGGTTTTCCATTTTGCAAACAAAAGTTATTTATTCGGGAATCTAACACAACAAATCCAACATGTCCATATTGAACAACACTCTCAACAAGGTACTAACATATGTTATCAACATAGCCTAATAATGTACGTGACATGCCTTCCCCTAATAAAACAAATATTAAAATAAACAAGTAAACCATGTAAAGTCTTTAACACACACTCGGTAATAAACATAACTAAAATAATATTTAATAAACTATTTTGCACAAACTCGACTGCCTGACAATAGTAATGAGTTGCCCCCTAGAAAAACATAAACAAAGCAATACCACATAGCAAGCATTCAGTGCAAACACTCAGTGCTCAAACAAATAATGTTGGTGACCCCCCCCCCATTTTTTTTTTTTAATACATAATTAAATAAATACCACAAAGCAAGTATTCAGTGCACACACTCGGTGCTGAAACAAATAATGTTGGTGAATCCCCCCCACACCCTGCCCTCTAGAAATACATAAATAAATAAATACAGCATGGCAAGTATTCTGTGCACACACTCGGTGCTCAAATTAAACAAATAATGTTGGTGAATCCCCCCTGCCCCCTAGAAATACATAAATAAATAAATACAACATAGCAAGTATTCAGTGCACACACTCGGTGCTGAAACAAAAAATATTGGTGAATTCCCCCCCCCCCCCCACACCCTGCCCTCTAGAAATACATAAATAAATAAATACAGCATGGCAAGTATTCTGTGCACACACTCGGTGCTCAAATTAAACAAGTAATGTTGGTGAATCCCCCTGCCCCCTAGAAATACATAAATAAATAAATACAATATGGCAAGTATTCAGTGCACACACTCGGTGCTCAAACAAATAATGTTGGTGAATCAGCCTCCCCCCCCCCTCCACCACCAGAAAAAGAAACTAAACAAATAAAACTTGGTAAGTATTCAGTGCACTCACTCGGTCCTGACCTCCAACTGTGGGCTCTACCTTCATCACCTTTAGAGGCTACAATCAGATTCGAATTCTTTGACGCATTTACAAGTGAGAGGACTTTGCTGTTTGTAGAGTGAACTTTTCTGCCTGGTTCAGTCTTAGCTTTAGTTCCTTTCTCAGGGTTGATTCCCAGGAGGCATCTGTAGGGAAAAGTACCAACTCTATTAAGTACATGCCCCAGAGACTTTCAATGAAAATAATAGACAAACTGGAGGATGCTATCATGTTTAACTGACGTTGGGCAAAGAACTGTGGAAATTGAAATGTCACACAGACGCTCTCAATTGTAGGTCTAATACGCTAATTTCATAGAAATTTTGCCTCAATATACACATTTAAAAAAAACTTTGTTACACTGTTTTCCCATAAAAATGGTACAGAAGTACATTTTTCCTATTAAATCATGTCCTGTTAAATCAAACATTGACTTCTGGTTATTTTGAAACCTTTCAAAATCAGCATTTTTGTGAAACTAGTATCAACAATATGTACCTGTTGTGAAACATTTCAGAAGTTGCTGCTGAGGGGTACATGTAGTTTCACCTTTAAAAACCATTTGGCACAGTGCAATGTGCACTGATGTATCTACCATCACCAACTGTTAATCAGGCTTTCAAAACCTTTCATTTGACTGCTCGTTCTAACCATGCTTTTTTCAGCATGGTTTTGAAATGTAATATGAATAGTTGCCCTGTACATAGTAGGGTTAAATAAACTATTAAATTTATTTTGTGTGAAAATAAAAAACTGGCTTTGAAAAGAATCAATTGGCAATAGGATTAACTATGATGTGGATTAACTAACAAGGATATCATAGAATGAAACATATGAAATATGTATTAGTAATCAGGTAATCCATGAATATTGTACACACCGTTGTAACAGCTCCAGCGTTGATTGTGCTTCTGTAGGATACTGTACGTTGTAATTGTAGAATGCTGCAAACATCATGCAGAGGGCTTGCATGGGGGAGGAGATGGATTTGTTGACCACTAGCTGATCAATTGCCAGCTTGAAGCTTTTTGCAGTGAGAGCAGATGACCCTGTGGAAAATTTGAAGACCATTTAAGTTATCTTGAAAAAGTGCAATAACAAAGACAAGTAAGTGCAATTTCTCCTGCTCAACATCCCCCAACTATCTTTGTTAGTGTCTTTCCCTTCATCAAAATGGTGTGACACACGATTTTGTAGTTTATTTGTTTCATTGTTACACCAAGTTGTACTATATAAAACAACTTGGGTCTTGGCATTTTTACATTTAGCTTTTATGATTTTTGTTGCATCACATTTACATCCATGAATTCCAGCAACATGAAAATGTATTTCATTGTATAATAATTTGAAAATGGGGAGGGGGAAGGCAGGCAGACAGGTGAACATTTTTAAGAGATGGCACTTTACACAGTAAACTATCAAACGGTGTCTTCCAAAGTGGTAGGCTCCAAAGTGGAAACAAATCACGCAGTTCAGTGACTGGAATACATGAAACTTTACCAAGTGCTTCACCACAACTAACATGAGCTGGTAGACTGTAAACTCCAAGGTGCGTCTCAAAGGTAGCTTCACATAGTCGCACCACAACATATACAGATGAGCAAGACTTAATGACCATCATCTGTATGCAGCCCAATGTGATGGTGGAGTCATTTGAAAAACTAACTACTACAAATAACCCTTTCTTAAAATCTACTCCATTAAAAGTGACCTTCTCACTAACAACTGAGTTCTGAGAATCTAAGCCAAACCTCTGGAGGGAACTTGCAATCCCTGTAGGAGTACAGGGACGGGTGCAAAGGAATTGCTTTGTCAAAATGTACTGAAGCTGACATCAATGAACCACTAGCTATGTACGCCTGAAGTAGCTGATGTCTTTCACTAAGTGTCTTAGTAACATGTTTGAAGTTCTGGCAATGCTGCAAGCACTTCTTAAAATAAGAGTGCTTACTTTCAAACCTCATAGTCCACATTCTCATTGAGGGCCCAAACTTAAGTATCATCTCAGCATAGTGAGCCATATAGTGGTGTTTAGGACGAAGTTTACATTCACTGAATGTAACCTTCCTCTCTTACAGATATTCATCTACAACCACATTTAGATAAGCTACTTGTTCTGTTGATATGTGTGGAGAACACAAACTCTACAATCTCTCTGAGTTGTAAACACAACTGCCATACAGGATTTTCTAGCCTGTTGATTTTATCACCTATTACCAGTGGTAGGATCCTCAACAAACACCAATTCTGAATGGCATGCCCACCAAGAATCGTCCCATTCTCACGCACTTCAGGAGGTTTATTACTGGCATCACTACCAAGGCACTCAAAACTCCTTATTCTCTTATTTAGCATCTCATATGTGAACCAACATTTGGTTTTACAAAGTACTTTAAGTACAAGGCCAGGTCATAAGTAACCACCCCTTCAAACAAATCATGGCCTAAGCAGGGGGGCGGGGGGAGCCCGGGAGAGCAGACATGAAAGTATTTCAGTGAATTGAAAATTGACTGAAACTTAATTCCCATATGACTCTTCAACTCAGGATTTTGTTCAAGGTGTTCAACTGCATCATCATACTTGGCTCGGGTCATTTTTTCGCCAACTTCAAAGCCGTTTCCAGAGTGAAACTCATTCAGGGTAATATGACAATATCGGCAAAAATATTGGTTAGTACTGAAGTTCTCGCAGAATCCCCCTATTCCGTGGGACCCTAAATTGTCCCCTGTGATGGCTACAAGTGATCCTTTCACATTCCCTGAAGCTGTATCTATACCGTTCTGCTCAATATCCTTCAAGTCTCGAAGTACCGTAATGGGCCAAACACTTTTTTGTGGCCATATCGTCGGTGGTTTTACGATCTGGCAAAATAGCCAAATTGCGTGAAATTTTCGATTTTCTAATCTTCATATAGTATGGAAGTATTTATTGAAAAGTACCTTTTCACAACATTTCAACCCTGAAAAAGCGATAGTTTTTGAGATACGAGAATATTAGTTAGGTCCAAAACATCAATTCCGTGACCATTCTCTGGCTAGTAAGGTTTGACGATTGATTTGACTTCTATGGACCTTTTAGAAAACAATTAGCCCCCATGTCCCTCGCAAAATTCCCGGCATTTTTCGCTAGAGGCCAAAATCCAAGATGGCCGCCGGCGCCATTTTGAAAAATTTTGTTTTGAACCAGAGCACCTATAATCATGTACAAAGACACTTTTTCGGGTAAGTCGAGCACAAGGATTCCGATTCTGACATTAGTTTGACATTACGGTGTCATTTTCACCCAGAAATCCAAGATGGCCGCCGGCGCCATCTTGAAAAAATAAGTTTTGAACCAGAGCACCTAAAATAGTGTACAAAGACACTTTTTCGGGTAAGTCGACCCCAAGGAATCCGAATCTGACATTAGTTTGACGTTATGACATAATTTTCGCCCAGAAATCCAAGATGGCCCCCATTCGGTAGAGCAAAAACATAACTTTTGAATGGGAGCACCTAGGATCATGAATTAACCCCTTTTTTGGCTAATTCTAAAATGGTCACGGATTGAGGTCCTGATTTGTGAATATGACATGAGAATTACAATATTCTGATTAACATTTTTATATTTTGGATATATTGGCCTTTAAAGTTCGGAAATAAACAATAAAAAACAAAGAAATATTTACCAGAAGTGTCCAATGTCAAAGAAAGAGGGAACCTTGAGAAATTATATAATTTTAAAGCTGATGATCTGAGAAATTTTTAAATACTGTTATCTCCAAAAACGTCAAAATGACAGTTAGAACATTATCTCTCAGGTGATGAATTTTTATTTTATAACCATAAATTATAACCATAAATTATAACCATATGACCATATTATAAATGTCTGTGAAAACATAAAACATCTTGGATACCCAAACAAAATTGTCAGGCTACTCTGTAGGCTTTGTATAAAATATGTAGAACACTGTGAGGTAAACAACAAGCTGTCTCGCTGGTTCACCACCTAGACCGTATATAGTCGGACAAGGATATTCTGTCACCACAACTTTTCTTAACATGCTTCTACAGTTTGTACTCCTTCTTGCCATTTAAGAGTTTGACATCGGCATCAAAGTTCAATGACAACTCGTGAAAAACTTGAGGTTTGAAGATGGCATTGTTCTACTAGCCAACTCTAGTTTCAAATGAAACCACTTAAAACATGTCAATAAAATCATTTACCCTGAAAATTGTAGTTCATTGCCATTTTATGTAGACCAATGACACCACAACACAGTTATCAGTTTGAATCTGCCTCACTAGATTCTGCCTCACTAGATTCTGAATCATCAGATTCTGATGAATCCTCCCTCCTCCCCTGTACATAATCCTTCTCCTCATCCCCCTCCTTGCTCTCATCTTCCTCGCTCTCATCTACCTCACTCTCATCTTCGTCGCTCTCTTCAGCTGGCCCTGATGCAGGTAGATGCGTCGGGAGAGCAGGTCGTGTGTGGCGGACAGGGCGACAGTGACCACCCACCAGCTCCCAGCCATGTCCAAGTGGCGAGGGGTGGTGCTTCTTCGAGGGATGACGCACAAGATATGCCAAGTAGTTTGCGCGCAGGCAGTGTTGACGTAGGCTATCTGCATCTGGAGGGAGAAGGACGAATGATTTGTTCTTCAGTGTCTTCCACTTCGCTGCACGGGCCTCAGCCATGGTGCTACTCTTTTTGTCGCCATAGATGACATGTCGTGTGAACTGGAAGAGTTCCTCTAGCACTTCCTCCTCAAGGTCAAGGCTATCTCCGCACCTTGAGAGCTGCTGTTGGGCCACAGGGCTCTTCGCCACCCGATCATACACCGACTTCTTACCCTTGCCGTAGAAACCCGAGTTGGCGTCACACCCTGTCATACAGTGCAGCTGTACAATACAGTCTGCCATCTCATCAGCCACCAGCTCACGGCAAAAGACCATTTCCTGCTTCCTCTTGATACATAGAATTCCGGACAGCTGCCGCGAGATGAAAGCTGCCGCGACATAGGCATCGGTATCCGCGGCATCGATGACAACAGGGCCACTGTAGCCTGATCCGCGCAGAACTGCGTAAACGGAAAAGAGGACAGTGTCAGCCTCAGACTGGTCAAAGCTGTAGTTCTCCATTGCTTGCTGGGTTGACATGTTGGTGCAGTTGGAACCAACAGAGTAGACAATCTCTGCACCAACACTCTCTGCAAGGTCTGTCAGGTAGTTGCATATCAGTTTTTGCAGCCGCCTCTTGTTGCTGACGCTACACAGCAGCGTCGTGAACGCTTTGGCAGAAGGGAAGGTGTCGCTCAATTTCATGAAGGTGTTGGGGATATGTGCCTTACCCTGTAACCGCAGGTCTCGCTCGTCATCTTTAGTTGAGTATGGTGCGTCGTACGGGTCGTTCACACAGATGATACGTTCAGCATCACCATGACGGGTAAGGATGATGGATGATACCTTGTGGACGTAGTCCGACCACTTGTATGGGGTGCCATCTTGCTTTTGTCGATCTTCTGCTGATGGGGTTGCCATCCTCCATATCATACCCATGTCGATGAGAGCGGTGTAGGGTTCCTGTAGATGTACAGATTGCAGAGACAGTCTCTGGATGAGCTTGCTCTTCTGTGTTTTCCTGTATGTGCAGTTGGAGTTGAATAAGGCCACACACTCCTCGATAACACGATGTTCCAGCAACTCGGTAAGGTCTACAACTTTACTGACCTCAACTAGGTCTATCACTGCCTTGAGAGCGCTTCGCTCCATTTCAGCAGCTCTCGTTTTGAGTTCCTCACCAAGCTTCTCTGTGGCTGGCATCTTGGCAAACGTCAAGCGTTTGCTCAGAGGGACGCGTGCATGGATGGAGGTATTCTTACTGAACACCCGTTCTCGCAAGAAGCTGGTCAACTTTTCCTCTCCCGCAGCACGTGCTGAGTTGAAGTCTGCAATAAGCTCATCAGAGGCAGGCATGGCTGACTGTAGGGTGCGGAGGGTGGGTGAGGATGGGTCGAACGGAAAGGAGTTAAACTTATGCATGCATGCGACCAGGTCCTGCACACCCCGCTCATCTTCTCGCATCCGTTTCGGGCCGCATTCTATGTGCTTCCTTTTGGCTGCTTTTCGGTTGGCCAAGGCGTTATGAGCCGCCCGGATCTGTGCCACATTGTTCACATTTCTGGAGTGCACCATCAGCTGCTTTTCATTCTGGAGGATGGAGAGCCAGACTTCATTTTGCTGCCCTTGTTCATGGTGCATTCGATCCACATGTCCCAGGCCATGTTGGAGTATGGATTTCCTGTGATGGACTGAGCGAAGTCAGTGCGAAGGAAGGCGACCTGATCAGCAGGGAGAGCTGTCAGCATCGCCCAGAAGTCGGATAACCACCTCCCGTACCTATTGTTGTCATACGCTACCATCCATGGCAGCATGGCGCGCAGAGATTTGACGTACTCGTCCCAGTTACAGATATGGACTGCGTGCACATTCTGCATGAGCGCGTCCGTCATGGACAGGAAGTCCCTCCAGTAGTCTGCCATGTCGCTGGCCTCCACATGGGTGAATAAGTTGGTGATGAGACTGTCAAGGTCAGCATCCTCCTCCAGTGTCGCATGAGCAGCAGCACGGGATTCTTGGGAAAGACTCGTACCTCTCAGAATCTCAAGGTTCTTCTTCGTCTCATCAGCCATGTGGGGCGTGAGCCTCTCCTGCACCAGCTGACTCATGAGCGCCTCATACATGAGCCTCAAGCAACGCAGACCCCTCTTGTAATGCTTGCCTTTCAGCGCACGATCGAGAGAGCCCTCGGCAATAACTCCTGCCGCTATAAGTACATCTTCTAGCTCACTACCCTTGTAGCGCTTGTAGATAACGCTCATCATCACACACTGTGTATGGAAGGGACCTAGAAAGGGCACAATGTCACGGTATTTGTTTGGGTTCTCGGCCTTGAGTAGGGTGATGATGACGTACACAGGATGATCTCCCACTAAGAAGGCGAAGGGCATGTGCTTAGTGGCGATGATGGTAGACAGCTTGTCCATGATGTCATTCACAACTGACTTGTTGGGCGCTTGATTGTAAGACGTATGAAAATAAGCCTTGCTTTTCCCCTGCTTTGCATTCAAGCAAGCGTGAAACCCGTTGTAGGAAGGGATAATCTGCTTAGCTGCATCAGGACGGTCGCCATTCACGTCCGCACGAGCAAGGGCATGAAGAATGCTCCGCTTACGCTGATGCTCTGTACTTGACGAGAACGTAGTGGGCTTAGGGCGGATGGGAGGCTCCCCGCGTTTGATGGTCCTATACGGCATAATTACCTGCATTTCAGACGCCTTCTCAGTAAGTGCCTGCGAAACAATCTTGGCGTCTTTGATGCGCTCTTGCTCATCCTGGATGTGTGCCTCATTCTCTTGTAGAAGACGTTCTAGACGCTGCAGAAACATCCAGTTAGTGCGGTGTGCAGTACCCCCTCCTGTTAAGGTGTCGTTGTTAAAGTCGTCATTGTCAATTATACTGATGCTTGGTTCTCCCTCGGAGATCTCGTGAGGACAGATCGAGCACCGCTCTAGGTGATGCATGGTCCAGAAGTCACGCAGGAGAAGCACATTCGGGTAGCTGATTCCCATGCCCAGCTTGTAGTAAGAGTCAACAAGCTCCTTGCTGCGAGTCATTCCGTGAAGGGTTACGTTACGGTGGCATTAATGGCGGTAGTGGTGGGTTGCTTTGTCATGTACTGTGTGACGAGAGAGGCGAGACAGAGTGTGCTGGGAGACAGATCTACCCCCTTCTTCCCATGCAAAGCAGATAGCAGCTGCATCATGAGAGGCGATAACTCTTCCTCCTCTTGTAGCTCGTCGACTCTCGGCGGCCACGGGGTGTGTTTGATTGACTTGACATCATCCTTGAGCCGCTCAGCAACGTTGCGCACCAGTTGCTCGCTGCTGACACCGATGGCGGAGAGCGCTGCTTCAACATATGAACCACACCCAGACGTGTCATATACTAGGTCGCTCTGGTTTCTCTGAGGGCGGGAGTGGAAGCCGATCTTGTCCTTAAACTCCCGGGTCAGGATATCTTTCATAAATGATGACTTGACGCCGTATGTTGGGAAGCCATACCGAGATATGATATAGCTGTAGTCTTTGAGGAGGCTTTGCAGTGACCTTAGCTCATGTTCCTCAAAGATAACTGTTCTGATGTGTTCGAAGAAGATAGTCTGAGCTTCACGGAGATTGACATTGTGCATGCGTGGGAGTTTGTCATCTTCACTCATTTTCTGGTACTACGCACATATTTCAACCAGCATTTGTTGTGATATCTGATCTCAATTGCGTAGGGGTCATCAGCTGCATAATCAATCACACAGTTGATTCTGTCTCGCATGCTCTGATCTTCGAGGACGACCGTGTGGCTCTTGAAAACTGCCCATGCATGATCGTACGAAATCAGGGACAGCTTTGATTCTGGGTGCTTGGTCGACTCTGGTTTATAGCACCAGATACATTTTGTTGGTTCATGTACCAGCCCTTGTACACCTGATCGCAGACGCTTGGCAGGGGGAAAATCCTCAGTCATGGACAAAGATTCAGACTGTGATTGGCATTCCTTCACCTTTATTTGTTTCTGTCTTGTCTTAGCCTGTTCTAGTTTCTTGGCATTCCATAAGGTCAGTTTACATGATTTATGGACACATTGTCCGCCGGGACCATTATCCCAATCGACTGTTGCATAGATGTCTCCGAACTTGTCAAGACCGCTCCATAACAGTGCCTTTTTCTTGAGATTTTCCCAACTCTCAACGGAGGTAATGGCATCGGTGGCTTCATTGCAATGCTTGCCACAATGAAGGACACAGGGAACAGTGGACATTGTTTTGTTTGTCTTGGTTGTCTTGATTATCTTGACAGCTATCTTCTCAATACTGTGCTTCTCAGTGCCGTCTCGTACGCTCGTTCACTCTCTGGAAAGACAAACATAAATATATAATGTGTTAATTCATGATCATAGGTGCTCCCATTGAAAAGTTACATTTCTGCTGTAGGCCTACTAATGGCGCCATCTTGGATTTGTGGATGAAAATTATGTCGTAACGCCAAACTACTGTTAGATTCTTAATCCTTGTGGTCGACTTACCCGAAAAAGAGTCTTTATACATGATTTGAGGTGCTCTGGTTCAAAAAGTAAATTTTTCAAGATGGCGCCTGACATCCGCCATCTTGAATTTCTGGGTGAAAATTATGTCATAACGTCAAACTAATGTCAGATTCGGAATCCTTGGGGTCGACTTACCCCAAAAAGTGTCTTTGTACACTATTTTAGGTGCTCTGGTTCAAAACTTATTTTTTCAAGATGGCGCCGGCGGCCATCTTGGATTTCTGAGTGAAAATGACACCGTAATGTCAAACTAATGTCAGAATCGGAATCCTTGTGCTCGACTTACCCGAAAAAGTGTCTTTGTACATGATTATAGGTGCTCTGGTTCAAAACAAAAATTTTCAAAATGGCGCCGGCAATATCTTGGATTTTGGCCTCTAGCGAAAAATGCTGGGATTTTTGCGAGGGACATGGGGCTAATTGTTTTCTAAAAGGTCCATAGAAGTCAAATCAATCGTCAAACCTTACTAGCCAGAGAATGGTCACGGAATTGATGTTTTGGACCTAACTATATCTGGGAGGGGAAAATGTCCGAAATGTAGACACTTGTGTAGAAACTAGGATATTACGAAGCGACAATACACTATGTCACCGGTTCGTAAAATCCACACACGCACGTAGATCATGCAACGCTGTCACTTGACGAACTGAGCTAGTTGTTATGTTGTCGGTTCGTAATGATGATCCTAGTTAAGTTAGCTACGCATAGCGTTTGTTTACGTCCGCCGTGTGCGTGCTAAAAGCAGAGCTCCATGGCTGGCTTGGCCGCCATGTCAATGATTGGGTTTCGTTGGAGTTTACCAACTTAATGATTCCTCTACAGGTAGCATCTACAGAACATCCCCGTTAAAAGTAAGTAAAATTTCACCTTTTGAAACAGACTGAAAATACAGCCTGGAATACTGTATCTTTTATAGAAAAAGCTAGTGTAAAACGTTCTCAAAGTCTGATTGGAAACACGTTTACGCTCAACTACAATTTCCACCCAACTATAGCTGGACCGTCCAATTCTAGCGCGGCTTCACTATACAACGCGTACTATTGACGGATGACCCATGGCCCATTTACGGACTTGCAGTCCAATCGGACACAATCTGCAATTGGGGGGGGGGGGGGTTGTTTAAAATAAAGTATAAGTTCTAGTCCACTAATTACTAATACTATGTATTAAGCTAAATAAAAATGGGTTTAAACGTGGCGTATGCCTATAGATAGGCTATAGATTCTGCATAACAGACAGAAAGGGTCATAAACCTCACAATGTTAATATACATACTGCTCTAAAACAGATAGTGTCTGTGTTTACTGACATTTAATGTAAACTTTAGTAAACACTAGTCACTAAACTTTTATTAATTCAAAATCACAACTTACTAAATAGTAAAAGATAAGTCTTTATGTATTGTTAATTGCACTATCATCAGTCACTCAGTCACTATATGAAGAAGTAGTAGAAGAAGTATGAAGAAGTTCGCTTAGTAAAGTTAATTTGCTCTTCATCAATTTGTGTGTAAAATATAGTGTTCATCATGATTAACATATAAATACATTATTATTGGCTGAACACTGAGTTTCAACAAAATAAAATCATCAGATACTGATTTTATCTTCTATGGAGAGCATGTATTAATCCATTTTCATTTTATAATTCATAGGTTGCTCCTAACTTGTACATTCCTGCCTGGGTTCAAGAATGGATGAAACAGGTAAGTAGGTTTCTCTTCCCCTTTCTCTTCCTCTTATCATGTTCTATTAAGTCCTCCTTTTCTTTTTACTGTTCTTTTCCTTTTTATATTTAGTGTGTATATTTTGTAACAAATCACTAAATTTGCGAATCCCGAATTTAGTCAATATTACTCAATATTTTATGAGTTTAGTCGAGTCGAATCACACTTTTGCTCAAATCATTTTGAATCACTGAGATATTGAACACCTTCAACTGAGATGAGGTTAATTCATCAGATTTATAATTTACATGTTGTGTACATGTACTATTTGAATGAGTGGGATTCCTTGATACAAGGTGTATGTGCCCTTTTGAAAATAGCAAGCCTATGGCTCAAATTTACATGTACCTTGTTGAAAACTATGGCATATTTTATGTAGTCACTGCAATTGTTCTTTTTTCCCTTATATTTTTAATGTCTTAATCAAATGTTTATGGGCCTCTGTCTCAAGTCTCAGTGAAAGACTCGATTCATTCAAGTCAAATCATTTGTTTGTAAGTTGATTTAAGTGATAGAGTGTGTAATATGATTTAAGTCACTTTGACTCATCAAAAATTGAGACTCAAGTCCAACTCAGTTGAATCATTAACTCCAGCCTTTACAAAACTGTGTATTCACACATGTAAATAAATAAAAACAAATACATGTAGACATAATATTTTTCTGTGTTTCCAATAAAATAAACAGATGATGTTGATGTGGTTGTTAAATGGAAAAAAGATGGTTCCCTCAACATAGTGAATGTAAAAGATCTCTACATAACATCCAAGAGACCTCTACAGAAGGGAACATGCGTCAAAATGAGAAGCAAGACAAGTTGGTGGAAGGGACGAATCATACAATTAATACCGAAGACCACACCGTTGGATAACCAGGAGAGTGATGAGAGCGATGATGATGTATCTTTAGCAATTCTTGGTAAGCAGATATATAAAGTATGACATTTTCTATCTTTATTTAAATAAAAATAACTATGAAAGTGTTTTCTACAAAGGAGCCAGCTACTTGTGATGTATATGATGTATAAAAATAGTTTGTGATTCTCATTCAGAAACCTAACTACACAGGACAAGCGTGGAGTCATCCACACACTGTTTCAGTTGCAACAATTGTGTTTTTCAGCCCTCTTTATAGCCTCTCAAGCAGTGCCTCCTAATCCTGAGCCTGTCGTCCAGCAGGAAATCCAGCCTGACCATGAGACTGTCGTCCAACAGAAAATCCAGCCTGACCATGAGACTGTCGTCCAACAGAAAATCCATCCTGACAATGAGACTGTCGTCCAGCAGGAAATCCAGCCTGACCATGAGACTGTCGTCCAACAGAAAATCCAGCCTGACCATGAGACTGTCGTACAGCAGGAAATCCAGCCTGACCATGAGACTGTCGTCCAACAGAAAATCCAGCCTGACCATGAGACTGTCGTCCAACAAAAAATCCAGTCAGACATCCAGCATGTTGTCCTACCTGATTTAGGATCACCAGCTCTTCCAGAATCAAGCTCTTTGCCAACTGAAGGTAGACTATTATACACACCAAGTTAACATGATTTAACATTAAAACCATAGATTCATTATACATTATTTGAAATACAAAATTTTACTTTTTCAAGCCCCCCCCCCCCCGCATTTGTATGAAGTGTTTCAAAAAATTGGGTGGTCCATTGCAACTTTGAATTTGTCTTAGGCACAGTTTTATGTTCTCTTGTAGTTTAGTCTTGATGTGGTGATGGGATTAAAGTATAGCAACATAATCGTTTTAATGAATATCAAGACAGTAAGTAATTACCATACAGTAGATAAGTCTTTGTTGTGCATATTTTTTTAATCCCTTTTCAGTTTTTCACATTTTATCAGAATTTTTTTCAGAATTCTTACTACACAAAGAAGAAGAAGACGATGATGACATCCCACTCGCAGTCCTTGGTAAGAATTATCCAAAACTTTTCACAACATTTTAAAACAAACTATTTTGATTACAATCAGCCAGTCATTAGCTGTTGTGTAAGATTTAAACATTTACCTCATTAGTATGAAATGAATGTTCATACTGTGGAACAGTGTTTTGTTGCTTTATCTCTCAAAGTGGAAACGTTTTTGCATGACATTTGTTGCACATACACATTCAAAATATGTTTCTATCTTTTGTATTCAAGCCGCATCTCCGCCTGTCACTATCGACATCGAGGCAGTCATTTTAAATGGAGAAGTTATGTTGTCGTCTGTCCAACCTAGAGGGTGGATGGAAATCATGGGACAAGGTGGGTTATTCCTTCATTTAATATTTCATTTATCTTATATTTTGTTTTGTTTCCCTTTTTAGTTTCAAAATTATGGCATACCTTTTTCTTGCAGCTCCTGCAATGTCACTCGATTTGGAAACAGAAGATGAACCAATGTCAATAGACTCTGATTGGGAAGGTAAATTCTTTAGTAAACTGGAGTCCATTACATGTGTTTATATTTTAATGTGGCGCTTGAGAAAGGAATCCAATATGGACATATCTTTTGTTTAAATGACTCAGTTTTAGAGCCACTTGTTTTGGTTGCCAACAGAGGAATATTTAGATTAATAGGATGCTTCTGATCAGCAAATTCTGTTTGTTTGAATTAATTTGAGTAGAAAATTGTCTTGTTGTTTGCTTGTGATATTTTGCATGTTAAATTTATATTTTTCTGTACAGGTTCACAGCTGTCCGTACCAATCAACAATGTAGCTTCATCATCGATGAGTCTGTAGGTAGTGATACTGTTCCATTATTCGATCAGTCTGATACTCCTACTCAACCGAAAATACACATGTCAAAGAATAGGATAGTCAAACAAAATCGTAACAGAGGTCTGTCTTATTACTCTGAAAAGTCTCACAAATTCATCGAGGGTAGGAGAACCCTGCACAAGCAAAAGTGTTCAGGAAAAAGGTGCAGGTATAAGCTTAGTTGCACTAAATTTGATGACCAGGCAATAAAGTCTTTAAGAGAAGACTTCTATGAAGGAGGGAACTTAGCCCTTCAGAGGGAGTACATAGCGCGACATATTAGTACACTGTTGTCAGTAAAAGTAGGTGTCACAAAAACCGAATTAAATACACTCTTCCACATCCATCCATCCCAGGGGAAGTTTTACAAGTTTGTATAACGACCTGTTTGTGTGCACTTGCAATAGCAGACCGTCAGGTCCGCACTGTACTACACAAGAAAAGTAGGCAAACTGGGGTACTTGAAGGAGAAAAAAGAGGTGGTAAGCAAAATCAACAGCCTCACAAGAGACGTAGGATTCTTCAACACCTCAATGTTCACAAATTATTGCATAGGGAACGGCTAAATATGTAGAGTTTGGAAGAGGTGAAAATAGTTCATTTAAAAATGAAACAAAGTATAAAAATTAAATTAGCACCAATGAATTTTGGATTACATCTCACTGATTGTTTTCATTTTTATAAACCAAAACCAGTATGCTTCAAGACATGTCAGGAACCAATTTATAAATATTAAATATATAGTTGCACAATTTAAGGTTTGTAAACTAAATCTGCTGTATGATAAAAAAATAATGAATTTACATTTTAGTGTTTAGATGTTGTATTTCAATTGAATGTAATGTGTATGTTTCTGATTGTCTGTTTAAAATTGATTAAAAGAACATAATAAGTTTTACTGATTTATTTGCAGAAGATAATATCTTAGCTCTTGCCTGGCCAACATCTAAATCATTGCATAGGGACTGACTAATTATGTAGAGTTAAGAAGAGGTGAAAATAATATATTTAAAACCAAACAAAGTGTACAAATTAAATTAACACCAATGAATTTTGGATTACACCTCACTGATTGTTTTCATTTTTATAACCAAAACCAGTATGCTTTAAGACATGTCAGGAACCAGTTTATAAATATTAAAAATATAGTTGCACAATTTAAGGTTTGTAAACTAAATCTGCTGTGTGATTAAAAAAAACAATGAATTTCCATTTTGGTATTTAGGTGTTGAATTTAATTTGTATAATATATTGTCTATTTAAAATTGATTTGTATGTTTATGATTGTCTGTTTGAAATTGGTTGCAAGAACAGAATAAGATTTAATGCTTTGCAGAAGATAATAAACTGACTCCCATGAACTAAAGCTGTTGTATTTGTTGGTTGTGTTGTATAGATTGTTAGTTGTAATTTGTGTATTCTGGCAGGGGAATCCATCTTGGTAGGGCAATTATGAAAAAACGCTGGCATAAGACAAACCAATGGGTGGTTCATCGAAACCTATAGATCCACATTCAGTACACATTTACACAGAAAAATATCATTTTTGGGGTTTAGGTTGATTAATGTTTCAAAGCACCTTTGTGATATTTGGGGATAAATCGACAAAGCGAAACTACGAATGCTGTAAAACCGTTAACAAACTGGGTCAAACTGCCGCAGCGTCAGTTCGTAAACCACCAGAGTGAATCCTACTTGCATACATACTGTCGTGTTTTTGTTTTTACGAAGTGACAAAATAGTAAACGTGTCAGTTCGTAAAACCTTCACACAGTACATCATACGCGCGTGCGTCGTAAAAAAAGGTTTTACGAACTGAAAAAGATAAATACAATTAATTATCTTAATTATGGATAAAATAATACACGTGTACACTATGAGCAAACTCTGTTCAAGTGTCCTGGCCAATTTTACCCGAAATTGTGAGTGTAAGCCTATTAAATTTAGCGTTTGAAAACTCTCATATCGTTACACCCGATTTTCTCAAAATCAAGTTTTCAACCGAAGTGCTTGTTTTGCCGGATCGTAAAAACACCGACGATATGTCTTGAAGTCCTTCTCCCTAACTAGGAGAACTAATTGGATTTGGTTAATCGAGGATCTAACATGTGGATGGAGGTTACCAAGACAAACATACACGGCCAGAAGTTGAGCTTCAGTGTAGTTTTAATAGTAAAAGTGCCAAATTACGAGTAAAACTATCAACAGTGACTGTAGTTTCATCTTCTATTTCACTTTCATCTAGGCTTGCATCACTTTTGTCTAGTGATGATGTCCCTTCATCATCTGCAACATTTTCCAAATTCTGCTCTTGCAAGGCAGGTATATTACCTGTACCCATATCCAGGTTTTCAACCAGATATTCAGGAGAGATTCTTTGAACTGACCATTCTCTGTGATTTCTCGAGATGTGTGATGCTAAAGATTTATTATGGAAGGATAGCGAGCAAGACAAAAATGGGCATTCCACTTTTATACCACCATTAATGTTACACGTCATATGTTTTACCAAATCACTTATATTGTTGAACTGTTTCTGACAAATTCTAAATGCATTTTACTACTGTGTTTCAGTGTGTTTTATGCAAGAGGGATTTTATTTTCGATACTTACTGTGATTGCGAGTCATGTGACTGGAATATGATGAAAATGACAGGGTACACCCAGGGACACCACAGGGAAATCTGAAATTATGGACATTTCTATGTAAAGGATGGTGATTGGTATATGCCTTCAAGGAGGGTTGAATGTTGACAGAGCTGACAAATATACATGTTGAGGCCTATGTAATTGTAAACAGTAATTATTACATGTATGTACATTAATGCATGGATGTGGTTACATACACTCTAAGAATCTGCCGCACCTCAAGCACTTGCATGCACATGTATATGCACACTTACTGCGTCTCAGGTATGCAAGTGCCAAAATATAAGCACCTCGTGTGTTTTCAGTTTAGCTAAAATATCACTTAACATGCATGAAGTAGAATTAGCACATGTGATGGTATACATATTTACGAATTCTCAGTGTCATTAACTTGAACCACTTCAGGCACTAGAACTGCGTTTTTCTAATAATAATGTGCGCCCCCATTGACACATTCTTACGTTGGCCAACGTAAGAATGTCGGCAGTTGACGTCGCCTTGACGTTAATTTTTCCATCGGGCGAACGTCGAAGACGTTGGACCAACGTTGGGTCGACGTCGGGCCAACCCTGCCACAACATTGGCATTTGTTGGGCCAACGTCGGCACATCCAACATTCGTATGACGTATTATAGTAACACGTTGGGACAACATAATATTTTATGATTGACGTCGCCTTGACGTTTATTTTCTCCATCAGGCCAACGTCGAATACGTTAGGCCAACGTTGTACCGACGACGAGTCAACCCCGCCACAACGTTGGCACACGTTGGGCCAACGTATGTATGCTAGGCTGGGTAGACCTACACTGTAAAAAAAAACTCCCGGTCAAACGTAGTGCCGCGGGTTTTAAATATTTCCATATATTCACGGGTACCGTATTTTCATAGCTGGAAATGAATCTACGGTTAACGTATTATTTACGGTATTTAAGCAGTTAAGGTTGAAACGTCCACGGGATGCTGCATTTGCTATGGGATGGATCTGCAGATATTAATTGGGGTTAATCGATGCAATTGTTTATTTCACACAAAGTCTTTCACTTACCTACAACGGCGCACCCAGGATTTTGTCTTTGGGGGGGCTCAAAGAAAACTCACTCACAAATCAACTATGATGTACGAAAATAATGTATGTAATTAGGGTTGTATGTGTGTATAATGTATGAATGGATCTTCCCATTAGGAACTCGGTAACCTCCCATATGAAGAGGCATAAATGGCCAGAAAATGGCAAGAGCCAATCTAACTCACACACCAACATTAGTGTATCGTCTATAATTACGAACTGCACAAATCAATCAATTGTGATTCAGTAACTAGACGACAATAGTTTATATAGGCATTGTGAAATCAGCGGTCAGCCTGGGATTCCGAACTCACAACCTTGTGATTGCAAGACGGGCAGTCTAACCACTTGACCACGGTGCCGTTAGTATAAAAGAGAGCAATGTTTAACCCTATAAAATTGTCCCAGTAGAGACATATTTTTGGCAGATGTACACTTTACTTAACAAATCTATAGTGAGGCAATGGCAATATAATTATATAGTGAGGCAATATTAAATTAAAAAGTCCAATCTTGTCCACTTGACCACGTTGCCGTTAGTATAATAGAGAGCAATGTTTAACCCTATAAAATTGTCCCAGTAGAGACATGGATTTGTTTTTGACAGATGTACACTTTACTTAATAAATCTATAGTGAGGCAATGGCAATAATTGTATAGTGAGGCAGTATTAAATTGAAAAGTCCAATCTACGACGTTTTAGTGCCATTCGATTGATGACGTCATCGATGTCCACATCTATTGCTCTGTGTATAGACATCAGAGCAAGGCCTGTCAGACACTGGTTGCCCATGGTTGACCTCAAGTAGGATTTAAGGCGACGAAGGGTACTGAAGGTGCGTTCTGCAGTAGCTGAGGTAGCAGGGATGACTGCAAATATCGTGATACGTGCGTGTATATTCGGGTACAGGTCCGCCAATCCTGGCACTGAAGTCAGAGTCTCTGTAGGTGTAGATGGTACATTACCGACAGCATTTTTCCACAGCGCACACCACGTATCAAACTCGCCTCTCACTGTGCCTTCAGATTCGATGTCTTGTGCGTACATTTGTACAATGTCCTGGAGTTGATTGAAGTTGGTATCATTGCAGTATGCAGGTAATATGTACTGTAGTTTGGCGCATCTTTCAAAGTGGACTGAAAACCTTGTGCTGAGTTCACTTAGCAATTGATCAATGTAGATGTTAAACATTGATACCCTGAAGTATTCTTCAGCTGATTGAGATGGATGATTTTCTCTGGCTGTTTGACGAGATGCTGTCTGTGGTTTGCGTATGATGCCGTCTACTTCATCAGCCAACTTCGTTGCGTCACTAAACAACCGTCCAAACTCTTCTTCACTGTTTTCCCTCATTTGCTTGATGACCTGCTGCACATCACGCACAAGTCTAACGCATCCAACTAGGTCACATGTGGTGACTGCAATTTCCGGGACAAGGGTAGGAGGACTCCGCTGAGCCGGTTTAGTATGGTTGTGGCCACGATAAATACTGAAGATCTGAGAGCAGTAAGCAATGTGGACGCTCTTTGCGATGATGATCTGTCACCATTATGTGACACATACTCAAGGGCCTCCTCTATAGGGACGAAGAGCTCATAGAACACGTTAATAGCCTCGTGCCTCTCAACCCATCTTGTACTGCAAAGAGAAAACACTTAATTGAAAAATGCCGGAACCCCGTAAAATATATTTTAGCCCGGACAAATTGGCACGTTGGTTTCAACTTGCAAATGATAAATGTTATTGTTGCAAGTTTAAACGATTATAGTGAGATTTCATGAGGCATCATAATAAAATTTAAATAATTTTGGCAGAAAGAACAAAATGCGAGTGGCATAAGATGAAAAGAAATCCACCTTGCCGCCGGGCCGGGGGGGAAAAACACATTTGCAACTTTTCTCTCCCCCCCCTCTCTCTCTCCTTTTCCCCTTTTTCCCTGCCTTTTTTTTCGGGGACCCTCTTGGGGGGGGTTCAAGCCCCCCGAGGCCCCCCCCCCCTTGGGTACGCCGTTGCTTACCTACACGTACGCGTAGTCTGGTTCCTTTTTCAACGACCCCTCTCCAGTTACTAATGTTTAGCACATGATCCTTTATATACTGTCTTTTCAAATCTCTTTTCAAATCATGGTGTCATGCAATTATAATCTATATTTCAATATTTTAAATTTTGAATGTACTTTTTTACATCAAAATAGAAGAGAACACCAAAATAGGTTGGTGAACCCGCTGCTATATAGGATTCTAGCCGGCCAATCGTCAGCGGGCAAGGTCGGTGGTCGAGAGGTTAAGACGTCTGCACTAGTAAGCAGGAGGTCGTGGGTTCGAATCCCACCCGAGTCGCCTGTGTAGTTTTTTCACAGACACTCGGAAAGCGCTGAGTATACAGTGCTATACACACGTCGGTGTAGGGCAAAATTAAATCAATTAGGACACCAAAATCTTACCTTTTTATCATAAAGTTAACAGTAAATATTTGAAAATGGCTTAAAATTACCCATTTTCACATATTTAAACCTTGGAAATGATTCGAGCACAAAGCTAGGTCAAATTAAGGTCAGATGATTTATATATTGGATATATCCCAGAGTGCAATGGGAGCGGCCGTAATACGGGTTTCGGCCGTAAAACACTGAAAAAGGGATGATACGGTAATTCACCGTGGAATTTACACACTTTTCGCCGTAAAATTTCGATATTTAAAAAAAAATTAAAGTGTACAATGCCCTGCCTCTTTGGAAATTAAAACACCATTGGATTTTGACGTCGGCACAACCTATGATGCGCCGTAGTTAGGTTGTACACATTTTAACTACGTTGTGCCAACGTTGAACATCGACCCCGTATACTGCACAACATTTGCCGACGTTGACAAAACCTTAGGACGCAGACGTTACGTTGCCCACATTATTACTACGTTGTGCCAACGTTGAAAATCGACCTGTTATACTGTACAATATTTGCCAACATTGGCACAACCTTAAAACGCGGACGTTACATTGACCACATTATACTTCCGTTGTGACAAGGTTGAAAATCGACCTTGTATACTGCACGACATTTCCCGACGTTGACACAACCTTAGGACGTCGACGTTACTGTCACAGTCTTTCGCAAGCCGCAACACGGGAACACTTTTAAGTCGCCCCGTTTACACAAAAATCAAGGCTTCTAGCAATGTTTAACCAATAGGTAAGCGCGAAAAACCCGCGTAGACGTCTTTCCAGCCAATACAATTTAAGGTGATGCTGTATCAGATTAGATGCCACAACGTTAACGTTATATAATTTGGTTTGTCTGTGTCGCCATGGTTATTGTTACAACATTGTAAGGGTGAATGGAGTGTGATATAACGGTAGAATGTTAAGAATGTTACAGATCTTCTTCTGATCGAGGTCAGATAACACCTATCCGAGAGTGAGTGTGGTCGAGGCAATCCTGAGTGTACAGAGTCCGGCACCAACGCCCAGAAGACGCCTGATTAAGCAGGTATATCGGCAGATATTCTGAAAAACAGACAGAAATCTTGCCCGCTCGGCAGTTTGGCAATACCAGTGCTAAAACCAAGATTTTCATTGCAAATTACCATCTTTTTGGTTTTCCGGCACTACCACAACACTCAGCCTCCCTCACCTTTCCAAGCTTTTCTACCCGTCAATAACCGTAAGTTTTGTAAAATATGTTGAAAGTTTAATGTGCATTTACCAAAATAAACCTGGCAATATCTTTGAAACCTCAAGATTACAATTCATTGTATTACGAATGTCACAGCCTGTTAAAACTGTCTAAATTATTGCCCGAGATTGCTTTAAAAGCTAATTCCATGATTCACGATTGCATATATTTAGTTAAGTTTGGAGTTTCAGAAGTTACTTTTTGTTAGAACGAAATACCGTATGGGCTTTTGGTAATGTTTATATTTTAGATGGCAGTAATGTTGACTAGAAGCGTCTACTTAAGCGAATACAAGAAGCAAGTACAAAGTCAAGCAGTGACGTATGGTGGCTCATTTGGTTGAAGTCTGGTCAAAGGGCATACGCGCTCAAGTAGAACCATTGACAGCGTGAAGATTACCGCAGACACCACTAAGCTGCTACCACAGGCAAATAATATATTTTAATAATAATTGACTGTTTAAATGATACATTCTAATAATAAATGACTGTTTATAGAAATCCGAGTTTATTGAGTATTGTTGGACAGGGATTGTTTTGAAGTTTTGAGAAAACTATGTATTATTGAAGATAATGACATGTGAAGATATGATTCAAAATGTGCTTGGAGAATCTTAGTAAGCACACCGGAGTTGCGAAAGAAAATTTAGACTATATGCTAAAAAGCCGAAGTGTTAAGCATGAAGTAGAAGGAAGTGAAGCTTAGTAAAGACAAAGGAATATTTGAGGTGAAGAAGTTTAAACTGAATTAAAGTTTTTTAAAAATACAAAGTACTGAGTTGAAGACATCCTAAATTGAAGAAGTATTTATTGTATTGGAGAAGAATTGAATTGATGCAGACTTGTGATGAAATGAGTTGCTATAAATGAACTAACAAAATATAATTTTGTAAATATTGTAAATAGTTGTTTGATGTGAATATAATAACTGAAATGGATAATTTTCCTTGTCTCTTAGTCCCTTCTTTCTGTCTGGTTAACTTTATTAGGAATCGGGGTCATCACTCAAATTTAATTTATTAAAGGAACGGAAGTGGGGACAGTTACATTGCCCGTATTTTAACTACGTTGTGCCAACGTTGAAAATCGACCTTGTATACTGTACAACATTTCCCGACGTTGGCACAACCTTAGGACGCCGACGTTACGTTGCCCGTATTATAACTACGTTGTGCCAACGTTGAAAATCGACCTGTTATACTGCACAACATTTCCCGACGTTGGCACAACCTTAGTACGCCGACGTTACGTTGTCCGTATTATAACAACGTTGTGTCAACGTTGAAAATCGACCTGTTGTACTTCATACTGTTTTCCAACGTCTGTACAACGTTTAGAAAGTGACTCCGACATTCCTGACGTCCGTACAACGTCCGATTTTTGACGCCGACTTATCCGACGTTCACCGACGTCGGCCCAACGTATGCATGTTAGCTGGGATGAGATGCGTGTGTGTTAAGCTTATGCACGACAGGCGATATAAAAATGCTTCATGTGCAGTTTAACCATCACTTAGCTTAAGCCTAGCTCTATGCAGCTAGCTGATGCACCTGAGCTTGTTCCCGCTCGTGAGCTTGCATCTCCTTTGTGTGCGTGCGCATTAATCTCTCAAGTTTATATCCATGGTTATTTATTTTTAAGCAAAATGTTAACCAAATGCGTGACTTTAAAATTTAGGCTGACTCATTTGTGTTGGAGAAATATTGGAATCGTATTTATATTAATGTATGTTTTAGCGTTTTGTATTTGTAACAAACAATAACAGCAAGTGGCGAATTATTTTTCTACGCCCGCGCATTTCTTTTTACGTGAGCAGGCCGCTCTTGGCACTTGGTGCATGCGCGGAAAGAACCACTACCAGACATGCAAGAAACCGTCATGGCGTTGGGAGATTTGGCATGGAGACTGCGACGACCGAGGAATTGTGCAAAATTCTCCAAAAAAATGGTATCCCAGAGGATGTTGTTGATAAATTCAAAAGTGAGTATAACATAGATCACATGGGTGGAGGCCCCAACAATTTAAGACATTTTAGTTAAGCGGGATTTAAGTCTGTATCCGGTCCAACGTTAACGATGGTCTAAGGCTTAAGTAACAAGTATAGCCTAGGCCTAACACTACAGTACATGCCTATTTGATGAGTGTTTGTTTTGTTTGGGGGTTTTGCTTGTTGGTTTTTATTTATTTATTTATTTTAAATGTTTTTAATTTTTATTTAACTTATGCCTAGCATAGTACTACTTAGTACTGTAGCTTTGTCAGTGTCAAGTAACATTAGTAAAATAATTGCCATGTAGGCCTACTCTCCAATAACTTCTAACGTTAAAAACACAGACTGCAGTATTTGGCATAACCAAATTCAAAAATAAAAGTTGACTTCCCAAACTTATTTTTGGTCACATAACAAAGTTACATAAAACAATTCTCACAAAGGTCATTTTGTGGTCACATGGTGTGTTATAAATTGGGACAGTTTTACTTTTCGGATGGGTCATAGCATGTTCAAGACCTAGGCCAATATCATGACTATGTAAAATAAATAGTGTGTAAAACCAAACATGTTTGGTTTGCCCTTTTGTATGATGTACACACAATTTAGTTTTGCATAGTGGCCTAGGTCACCAATGAACATGCTATAGGCCTAACTCATTATTTCTAATTCTAAACTGTCCAAATTAAAAAAATTAAAAAATAATCAAATAAATAAATTACAAACTGATTTTTTGCAAATACCTGTAGGCCTAAAACCAAAACAAATTATTTTAGTAACATTTTATCCATCATGCAGATTTCAGTAAGCATAATATTTTTACCAATAAATTTAAAATGCCTGAAAAAAACTTTGAAATCATCTTAGTTGTCTTCTAATCATGGGAACATAGTATCTGATATACAGGTAGGCCCCAGACCAGTATAATTTGTGAAGTAACAAAACCTGAAAAAACACCCTTAAAAAAAGTTTTAAAAAACAACCTTGTGATAATTTAAAAAGTTTTACGTTTTTTCATGCATGTTGGAGTAGTACCACTTTTTAATTAGGCCCTACCCATTGTATCTTTTTTTTTTGATGCACGTGAAGGCATTTGTGGTGAAGTGTTACCATTATCTATGTCAGAGATAATGGAGCTAGCTCCTCGTATAGGGCCATGAAGGCTACTCCAAAAACGTCTTCCCCAGCTTTTGGGAAATATGGTAAGATTGGTTTGAGGACAGGATAATGTCTCATCAGTGCCTGTCGTGCCCATATAGGACAAACCTGGAAGTCTGCTTTTCCAAACACCTAATTGCAAAGCATAAGTATGATGCAGGTTTTGTTGTCAAATGCTGTCATTGTGAAGCCACCTATAAGAAGTATGATTCGTTCCGTAAACATACGCATCGTAAGCATAAAGTTGAATTTACAGCGGAGAACAATATTACTGAAGATGATTTTGTTGATCTGGAGAGCAATTTGTCAGAAGAACTGCAATTAGACATTAATGATGAAGCTATAAGTTCAACAACAGGACAGTGTGCCTTATATATTCTTCAGCTAAACACTACAAAGAGTGTGTCACAGACTGCTGTGGATGATGTTGTCAGTAACACCAAACAACTTATTTCACACATTAATGCAATTAATTGTCAGAAAGTTAAAGATCATTCTTATGGTGGCAGTGAGTACAGGAAGAGAGGTGCTCTAATTGCGGTTCTTGGAGACACGCCAGCCCTTCATGTCATTGTAGGGTTCAAAGAGGGTGTATCATTCGCACACAAAAAATGTAAAAATTGTGAATGTAGTGGAGAAGAAATGAGGCAGTATTTTACTGAATCTCACTTCACTCTAAGAGAAGGAGATGAACATAGAAGAAGGTGTGAAACACTGGGTAATCTCAGTAAAGAAGCACAGACTTATTGGTCAAAGCATTATGGAGTCAACAGCTCAAGTGTTCTCTTGAACTTTCCATTTTTTAGTGTGACAAAGTGTCTTTTAAGTGATGTAATGCATATTCTGTTTGAAGGCACTGTGTATCCGAAGGCTACTTTTCAGTTGCAAGGGTAACAGCGCTTTAAAGGCTTTTAACTTTGGGATGCGTTGGTCAAAAAATAAGCCTTGTGAATTAAGTACAAAAAACATCAAACCAGGAGGCAAACTGAGGCAGGATTCATCACAAACATGTTTGGCTTTGCACATGCCATTAATTGTTGATCATATGGTACCTTCAAATGATGAAAAGTGGAAGAACTTCCTTCGTCTTGTGCAAATAATTACTCTCTGTACTTCCCACCGTGTAAATGCTTCAACTGTTGCTGCCTTGGAACAGTTAGTTGCTACACATCATTTTACCTTTACAAGTATTTATCCTGATGAAGCGTTCACACCGAAAATGCATTATTTTTCCATCTCCCAAGACAATTGCAAGAGTTTGGACCTTTGCGCAATGTGTGTACAATGCGCATGGAAGCAAAGCATTCACAAGCAAAGAAAAGGAAATGGAAGAATTTCCGAAACATCCCATACTCAATCAGTATGCATCA